>CM063170.1:22435000-23638571 GCA_031835075.1 Saguinus oedipus
ATTCATAAAATGAGAGGATCTCAGCAAAATTCTAGTGGTTGAAGCTCTTTAGACAATTTATCAAAGGTGACTTAAGAATGTTTGATTCAATATACATTTACTTTTTGAAGACGTAGCTGTTCGTAAATGCATGTTGTTGATTGTGGTCTACTAAGGGGAACATAACTCTGAATCCTGGGACTCTTAGGTTAAGAGGACTGTTCGACCTAGAGCAGATCTTATTTTGACATGTAACTTAGTTTTTCCAGTTGGATAAAGCTATCTCTTCCACAGCATTATAGTGAAAATGAAGGGAGTTAATATATAAATAAAAGTTTCTTCTAAATTAAAAGTGTGAGATGTAGTCACTATGATTAACCCTCTTTATCATCATCATAAAACAATCATGTTTCAATCATTGGTCAGTCTGGTCCAGAATTCCATAACACTCACCTGCAAAGAGGAATAAACAGGCCACACTGATAAAAAGCAGAAGGGTACCTGATGGCTTCTTGGTAAATGAGATCTGCATGGTTTATAGAAAATATGCTAACAGAGTTCACTATTGACATTCCACAAGCTGTATTTTAGGTGGCTATATGCATGAATCTAAATACCTGTAAATTTGGTAGTCTGCTACATTCTCCACCTTAATTATGTAATGCATTTCCCCAAAGAGTAGAGATACCAGAACCAAGGGAACTTCAGGCCTTTTTTAAACATACAGGAACAATAGTCAAAAAGTAATGTTTAGGTGAAATTAAATGTACTACAAGTAACATACCGAGAATTTCCCCTGTTTAGAACATGGTGATAATTATAATCAAGTCATCAATATGTTAGACCTGCCTCCAGCAGAGCCTCGGGGTCAGAGAGCTTTCATTTCACGGTAACCTATAGGATAATTTGCACAATTTGTGCACAGTATTAGTAAGGCTTGGTGTCACAACTACCAGGAAAATAAAAATGCTGATGTGAGGAATTTTGAAGTCAAGGGATTTATTGGAGAAAGTAAGAGGGCACTCTCCATAATCATTGAATTTGAAACTCTAGACATCAAGGTGAATATGAATCATAGGGCTATTTTTTTCAACCTCTTGCTTTCAGTCAGCCTATGCATGATGGTTTGTGGTTTATTTATTTACTTAGTTTACCTGTTACTTGGTCTTGTTCACTTGCTAATCTTAACAAGAAATTCACAGGTTGATTTTGGTCCTCGTATGTATATGCCATGCACACTTGTGTTCTTTCTCTTTCTCAAATCCATCTCATTCGTTGTTTACCTTACAACTCTTGTTCTTACTATTTCCTCTGCCTGAAAAACTCCTGTCCCAGAAATGTAAATGGACAGTTTCTTCTTTCCAGAAGTAACAGTCCAAGTATTACTGACTCAGGAAAGATTTTCCTATTTAAAATATTCCAACCCAAATCAATGTGTTTTATTGTCATCATAATACCTTTAGTTAGTTTAGATTGTTTTAGGTGTGAGAGTAACATCTTTAGTTAGTTTAGGTAGTAACATCTTTAGTTAGTTTAGAGAGTAACCTTTAGTTAGTTTAGGTTGTTTTAGTTGTTTTAGGTGTGAGAGTAACATCACTCCCCCTTACTGCATCTTGGTCAAATCTAGAGTTTTATGCTAAAGACTTGGGTTTATCTTATTCTTACTATAAAGGTGATTAGATTAAAAAGTATCACGATTGAAAATAATTTCAAATACCACGCTTCCACTTTGTGGAAAATTAGTTGAAGGGCAGAAGGGTTGTGGGGCACAAGAGTGTATTTACAGAATTATTGTCTGAATATGAAATAATAAGTGAGAGCTTGTATCCTCAACAAAGATATTAAATATTGAATCCCACAACTTATACTCTCTAACACATTGCATCTCATACCAGTATCATCAATAATCCAGAATCCAGAAAAAAGTCACATAGCTACAGCCACAAAGTCAACAAAAAATACACTGGGGAAAGAACACCGTATTCATTAAATGGTGCTGGGAAAACTGAATACCATATGTAGAAAAAAGAACTAGACCCTGATCTCTCACCATAAACAAAAAAATTAACAAAATGATGAATTAAAATCTTAAATGTAAGACCTGAAACTATAAAAATTTCAGAACGAAACCTAGAAAAAACTCTTCTGCCCATTGTCCTAGGTAAAATGTTCATAACTAAGACCTCAAAAGCAAATGCAACAATAACAAAAGTAGATCAGTGGGACTAAATTAAACTAAATGTTTCTTCACAGCAAAAAAAAATAAGAGAATGAATAGACAACCTACAGAATGGAAGAAACTATTTGCAAAGTATGCATTCAACAAGGGACTAATATCCAGAATCTACAAGTAACTCAAACAACTCAATAAGAAAAAAATAAATCAAAAAGTAGACAAAGAACATAGTCATTTTGCAAAAGAACACATACAATTGACCAAAAGGTATATATTTTTTAAAAAAGCACAGCATTACTAAAAATCAGAGAAATGCAAAATAAAACCACAATAAGATTCCATCTTACACCAGCCAGAATGGTTACTACTAAAAAGTCAAAAATTAGTAATGTTGATGAGGATGCAGAGAAAAGGGAATATTTAGGCACTGTTAGTAAGAATCTAAATTAGTACAACCTCTGTTGAAACAGTATTGAGATTTTCAAATAATCAAAAATAGAACTATAACTTGATTCAGCAATCCCAGTACTGAGTATCTACAGAAAAAAAAATTATATCAAAAAGAATCCTGCACTTATATGTTTATCACAGCACTATTTTCAATAAGAACAATATGGACTCAACCTAAGTATCTGTCAGTGTTGTCTGCATAAAGAAAATAGAATACTACTTAGTCATAAAAAATGAAATAATATATTTTGCAGCAGCAGGAACTGGAGACTGTTATCTTAAGTGAAATTACTCAGGAACAGAGTCAAATACTGCATGTTCTCAATTATAAGTGACAGCTAAATAATATGTACACATGGATACAGAACGTTGAATAACAGACATTGAAGTCTCAAAAAAGTGAGAGGGTGAAAGGAAGGTAAAGTACAAGAAATTAACTAATGGATACAATGTACACCATTGGGGTGAGGGTTACATTAAAAGCCCAGGCTTTATCACTATGCAAAATAGCCACATAACAAAAATGCAGGTGTACCCCCATATCTATTTTTAAAAGTGAACACTCTCCTTCAACATATTTTTGCTTTACATGGTCTCCTTACTAGACTTCACATTTCTATTCCCCTCGGTGTGTTTCTACCATGTCATATTTCTCATCTAAGCACAATAGCACGACTGCTTCCTACAAACGAGATATGTACATTGCTCATTAGCAAATCGAAGTGAGTTTTTTTCCAGATTCTAGGATTTTATAAACAAAAAGCTAGTTTCCTTAGAGGGGTGGGAAGGAATTCATACACTGTGATGTGTTTATGAGATTCTTGTGTGTTTATGAATATAAAAGAGTAAGGAAGTTTTCAGTAAGTCCCAGAAATCAACCTATAATTAGTAATGACACATATGGGAGGATCTGGATACCTCTTTAAAAACTCAGTACGCCTATAAAACTTTCCAAAGCATCGCGCATCTAACAAGATCAATGCCACAAAGTGAGTTAGATTTTTATTGGATGAGCTAACAGTTTCCTGTGAAATGAGAACTTAAGGACTGTGTTATTACACCAAACTATTCAGATAATAAATAAAGTAATTTAGGTAATTGCCATTGTTGCTCTGACCTGAGATTTGTGAAATTCCCTCTACCACTACCATTTTCATTGCTCAGCAAATGACCTCATACACTTTTGTAGCAACAAAGTTGAGAGTTTTCTTTATTTCTCACTACCAGTTTTTTTGCATCCACTCTTGTGCACTTACTCCATTTCTGAATATCAACCCATCTCTGACTGCTATATATTTCCTATTCATATTTCATCCTTTTAGAGATTTTTAGATTAAAAAGTCATCTTGGATGTATTTTTTTTAATAATTTAGTTATCAGATTATATTTCCCCAAGCATTTTAAATTATGTATATATCTACATATATATCCACGTATACCTATACACACATTTATACATATATATAATTTTTAATATTAGAAAATTACTTCCCCTACTGGAAAAGCATAATTTTCTAAAGCAGTAAAGATACATGAACTGAACCTAGTTCACATGTTTTCTGTTCTATCTTTGCTGGTTTTGTTTTGATAGAGCATTTAGTTTACAGGTAACCACATTTCTTATAACTTCTAATATCCTATCACAAGGTGTTTACACTAGACTGGACTCTAGATGTTTGATTTTTTAAAAAACATCACTGTATATTACATTAAATATAACACATCTCTGATAAAATGCCAATGTAAATTTGGTTATAAATTTAAGTTCTTGATCCCATATCCCATTTATAAGTATGTGTCGCTAATTGCCTTATAGATTGGGGATACAATAAATAAAAGACTAAGAATATTCCTACTCTCAAAATACCCCTACCCCAAAGAGATAAAGAAAAAAATAAAAGGTAAAAGTTATTCTTTGGCAAAAATAAAACTATTTATAAAATGTGTACTAGCCAAGTATTCATAACAAAATTGGTAATTATAAAATATCTATGTTGGTGAATTAAAAAAAGAAGAACCAATTCAAATCAACTACCAAGTTGTATAACTTATGTGACTAGACAAAGAAAGGCAATCTAAATCCAAAGCTAACTGAAGAAAGGAAAAAATAATAATGAAAGCAAAAACACATTAACTAGAGACTAGAAAAACAATGGAAAAAAAAATCAACAAAACCAAAACATTGCTTTTCAAAATTGGTGAAGCTTTAGATATATTGAAAGACAAAAAGAAAGCTCTCAAATTACTAAGATCAGAAATAAAAGTTATACATTAATAGTAATCTTATGGAAATTTTAAGAAATTAAGATAATACCATAAACAATTGTATGCCAACATATTAGATTAACTAAATAAAATGAATAAGTTTCTGGAAACACATAATCTATCAAAATTTAATTATGAAGAAATAGAAAATCTGAGTAAACCTATAACTATAAGATTCAATCAGCAATTAAAACCACCTAGTGAAGAATAGTTCTTGCTCAGATGACTTAACTGGTGAATTCTGCCAAAGATTTAAAGAATAGTTAACACCAGTTTTTCCCAAATATTAAAAAGGAACACTGCCTAAGTCTGTCTATGAGGCCAGTATTATCCTGATATTAAAGGTAGGTAAAAAGAGCATACAAAAAAGAAAACGATAGACCAATAACTCCTATCATTATTGATGCAAAAACTGCTTAACAAAATAGTAGCAAACCGTATTCAGCAGCATATTAAAAGAATCATATACCATGACCAAGTGGGATTTATTCTGTACCGCAAGAATGGTTCACCATATAAAATTCGACCAACAAAATGCACTAAATTAGAAGAACAAAAGGGAGGGGAAAAAGCTCATGATCATCTCAATTGATGCAGAAAAGATATTTGGCAAAATTCAGCATGACTTTATGATTAAAAAAACATTAAATAAGCTAGGAATAGAAGGAAGCTTTCTCAACTTAATAAAGGCTGTGTATGAAAGACTCATAGGTAACATCAAACTTGGTGGCTAAAGAATGAAACCTTTTTCCTCAAGATGAGGAACAAAATAAGGATGCCTATTTTTACCACTTCTATTCAATACAGAATTGGAAGTTCTAGCCAGAGAAACTAGGTAAGAAAAAGCAATAAAAGACATCCAAATTTGAAAGGAAGAAATTAAATTATTTCTGTTGGCAGATGGCATGATCTTATAGGCAGTACCCTAAAGATTCTCTAAAAGAACATTTAAAGCTAATAAAAATATCAAAGTTGCAAGATGCAAAATCAACACACAAAAATCACTTGTGTTTCTCCACATTAACAACAACCCCAAAAAAGCAAATGTAAAAAGCTCATTTACAATAGCATCAAAAAGATTAAACTACTCAGAAATAAATTTAATGGAAGAGGTGAAAGCCTTGTACATTGAAAACTACAGGTTCCATCCTCTCCCACTGTCCCCGTAGATCTCAGTCATTTGGTGTGGGAGGAGTGGCAGTGGCCAGGAAGCTCAGCTAGACCAAGGCTCTTGGCACAATGGGGCCTGCAGGCACCCAGCACTTGTCCTGCCAGTGGCAAAGACTCCCAAGAGATGATCAGCTCAGCCCAATGAAGGGGTGGTGAGGGAAGAGCCCAAATCTGCCTTGTTGTCAGCTGAACCTGCTCCTGCAAAAGTGGACGTGAAGCCAAAAAAGGCATCAGGAAAGGATAAATCTTCAGGCCAAAAAAGTGAAAAATGAAAAGGGGAAAGAAGGAGTAAAGAGAAAACAGGCCAAAGTTCTTAGCCAGAAACTAAATATTTACCTGCATAAAATGGAGAAACTAAAACCGAGAAGAGTCCAGCTTTGAATGAAGCCAGAGAGAAAGAAGCCAGGTCTGATTAATATCGTATTCCATGTCTTATCAGTGGTCCTTGTCTCTTCTTGTCCAATCCAGAGGAATATTTAATCAACTATTTTGTAAATGCAAGGTTTTAAATAGCTCTAGAAATATTTTTAAAATGGAGGGCATCCCACCTCATCCCGTTTTTTAAGTGTATGCTCTTTTTTTTTTTTTAAGAGGTGAAATCATTCACTGATAGGTATTTTGGGATACAACCAGAAATTAATATGGGATATTGAATTATGGGAGACTTTTACTATCTTAGATGTCAGGTTAACATTCCATAGATGGGAGGTTAGTTTTTGTAACCTCTAATACAAAACATACACTAAATGGCAATATCGAGTCACAGTCCTGCATTTAATGTCTTCAACATTTTAAATTATTTCAATTCTCATGTTGTTTTTTTGTAGAATTGTTTGTTTCCTAAAGAAAACCACTCCTTGATTATGGCTCTCTCTGTCAGAATTGTATATACTCTGTAACATCTTTTTAGCCATGGTAGTCCTGTTTTCCTAACAATTTTGTCAATGTGCTGTGAAAGATTAAAGTTTTGAGTATGTTGTGTGTATGCAATTAGATTGTGAATTGGTGGTTCATATGTAATAGCTTATCAACATGTGAACATACTTGGATTTTTATAGCCTCTTAAGGAAAACTTCCTCCAAATTTTAAGTTAGAAAGCCACTGGAATAACTTTTTTAAAAAACTACAATGCATGGCTTTTTAGATTTTCAGTATGTTTCTTAAGAATTGTGTACAAATTGAAATGTCTTTGTACTGATCTTCAACACATCCAATAAAATATCAATTATGAAAGAAAACTACAAATCACTTTGATAGAAACTAGAGAAGACATAAATACATCACAAGACATCTTCCACTCATGGATTGGAAAGCTTACTGCTAAGCTGGCAATACTAACCAAAGCGATGTACAATGATTCCCAGCAGGCACATAACTGTGCTTTATTCTTTGCGTTCTTTGAGTATGCTCATCACATGTAAATGGGGAGCTGTAGTGAACTAAACTGGGCCATTAAGGGTACCAGTTTTTATTAGTTCTAAATCTCCTCCAGCTAAAGCAGGGGAAATCTGTTCTGCCTATACCTCCCTTTACTCAAACAACAGAACTGAAATGCACTAACATTTTTAAAAGTTACTGGTGCTAAAGCTAAAAAAAAAAAAAAGGAAAGTCCAAGAAAGAAAAAAGCAGCTCATTAGATGTCCAATTAAAATGGACAATTAGCCCATTTTAACACAGGCCTTCTCAGGATTAAACAGTAAGCCCATCACAAAATAATAATAATAATAACACAATAATGCACATATTGGAAATTATGGCTGATACATGTCACCCTCTTTAAACATTCGCTTAAGGCTCTACTACTTTAATACTTTAAATACTTTTATTTCTGATGTCGCCAATTATATAAGATTAATCTGTCCAACATCTACATCCAAGTCAATCCATTTATCATAATTTTGTGGTATATAGTTTAGAAAATGGGATTGATACTATCTTAAATTTAAATTCAGACTTTACAACACACTATATGGTCATGGACATATCATTTAAATATTGATACCTCAGGTACCTCTTTTAAAAAATGGAGATAAAAGTTCACAATTACTACTAAATTTAAATGTGACAATTTATGTGTGCTATACTGAGTAAATGGGTTAGTTGACCATATGGTGATGTTATTTCAATGTTTATCTTAGTTATTTTTTCCTGTGACCTTTTTTTCATGTTGTACCCTTTTCAACTTGTGTGTGTGTGTGTGTGTGTATGTGTGTCTGTGGTGTGTGTGTATTTTACTTCAAAAAATCTTAACATTGTCATAGACAGGCAGGCAGGGTCCAGAAAACCCCTTTCACTCAATCCTACTCATTGACATACCACATCATTTTTGTCATGAATTTACCTTCAAAAACCAGTAAGAGAAGAAGAGATAAGAAAGATGTGTCTTGGCATCAACTGCAGTGGAGGAATAAGGACAGTTAATGGTAAGGTTTTGGTATGATTCAATTTTCACAATGCTCCCACTGTCATCTGAAGGTATAATAATGAATATGGATGTTGAGTTTAAACAAATTATCTTTTTATGCTTTGAAGCTTGAATACAAACCATACGTGAAATAGCATGTTTTGTCCTGGGTATCACAAAAATGAGGAACATAAACAGTTGTTTACAGAATCTCTCTGTGTTTTGCCATTTAAAAAAATGTTTTTTAATAAAAATTTTCAAACATATAGCAATGTTAAAAGAATTTTACAGTGAATACCTGTAAGCCTAGATTTTATCATTACTATTGTACCATATTTGTTTTTTATTTTATTTCATGTGTGTAAGATATACATGTTTTAATATACACATAATTAAATGATTGCTACACACAAATTTATATATTCATCACTTTCCATAGCTTCTTATGTATATGTGTATGAAGAGCACCCAAAATCTATTCTCTTAGCAAATTTTCAGCATACGATACAAAGTTGTTAACTATAGTCCTTATGCTGTACATTATGTTTCTCTACTTATTCATTCTACCTAACTACAAATTAGGACCCTTTAGCTAGAGTTTCCCATTTCCTCCCATCTCTAACCCCAATAGCTACCATTCTACAGTTTCTATTTATTCAACTTGTTTTTTTTTTCATTCCACATATATATTGTCACATATCTATCCCTCTGTCTATCCATTAATCTATCTAGAGTGCCACTCAAAGTAAATTGCAGACATCAGTATCTTCCTTTAAAAACTTCATTATATAAGTCATAGTACTTTATTAAATGTTTATTGTCATTTTGGTATAAAATGTGCAAACTACAATATGCATAAATCATAAGTGTGTGTTTACTGGGGTTTGAAAACATGCATATCTCTGTAGCCAAAATCCTTATATTTTGACTGTTGACTTCTTTTTTATGTGACTTTCTTCTTCTTCTAAGAAATGTATGTCATCTAGTCTTCTGTGGTTTCGTTTTCTATGTTTTCTCTTCATTTCGAAAGAATAGCTCAGAACTAGACAAGGGATAGTTTATGACAATTTTCAGATATAGTCCCTGACGTAAGCCTTAAAATAAATGGTGCAATTAAGATTCAGATTAGAGATTTGTATGAGAAAAGAAGAGTTAGGCAGTGTGGCAGAAGTGTCACAAGAGACATGTCAGACAGGCAAAGATGCAGTGGTGAAACTGGACCTTTTGTGTGGAGGATAACTGATAGAAATCTGGTCTGACCAGCGGGGAGGGTTCCAATAGGAGATATAAGTGCTTTCACCAAGGCTCTACATGTTGGCTCATGCCTGTAAACCCAGCACTTAGGAAGGCCAAGGGAGGATTATTGAGGCCAGTAGTTTGAGACCAGCCTGGCCAACAGGGTGAAACTCTGTCTCTATTAAAAATATAAAAATTAGCTGGGTGTGGTGGTGGGTGCCTGTAGTCTCAGCTACTTGGGAGGCTGAGGCACGAGAATGGCTTGAAGCAGGTAGGTGGAGGTTGCAGTGAGCTAAGTTCTCACTACTGCACTCCAGCTTGGGTGACAGAGTGAGACCTTGTCTAAAAAAAAAAAGTACTTTCACCAATGCACAGGGACATCAAACTATACATAATTTTCTACATGTTTACATTAGAAGTAGCTAAATTGTTTCAGGGAGTAGAAACTAAAGAAAAGAATTGGGCTTACTTCTAATGAGCTTGGAATTTAGTCTACAGACAAAGCAAATGGGAGGGTGGAGACAAACAGCTGAGATGAGGATTTCCAAAAGCTGTAAATGTAAAGATGCACATTTTTAAACCAGGTAATAAAACACAAAATATCCTGATTGGTGAAGACAATATAATGCTGAAACTGATGACAGAGCTTAATAATAACAGCTACTAACCTCTTGGCTTTTGTTATATATTAGTGATTAAGTGCTTTACATGTGTTGTATCCTCAGTCTTCATCATACAATGAGAAGGTAGATACTATTATCTTTATTTTTCAGATGAAGAAATAATGATACAAAGAAGTCTAAATGACTTGCTCAAAAAAGTATATAACTTACATCAGAGCCATAATTCACATTCTAGTCTGTGTGACTTGAGGATGTCCTCTCTTATCAATGCTGTACCCAAGGAATGCATTATGTCTTAATTTTCATCCATCAAGGGGAATAATCTTTAACCATGGAACAGAATGCTCATATAGTTTTCCTAGCATAATCTAATCTATTTTCTGGCTCTTTAACTAGATATTGGATACGTCTCTCAGTCTGGCCAAATCAGTCTTCTTTAATTATGTGCAATTAGTGGTAACATCTATGTGCATAAAATATATTTGAGATTTTAAAACCAGAAATATAACCTTAATATTCATTGTTAGAAACACATTTCATGCATTAAGGTAAAAGAAAAAATATTAGCAATAGCTACAAAGTCTTTCATGAATCAGGATCATTCCTCTTTGACATCTTCTATTATTTGCCCATTTAGTCATTCTCTTCAGTCACCAATGCCTTCTTGCTAAACCTTGAACAAAACAGGCATGCTCCACCATCTTAATGGCTATTTTTTAGCTTCTCCTTTTGCTTTTCTTCAATTTATTTACTTAGCCAATTTCTTCATCCCTTGGTCTTCCAATAAAAACTACTGGAACCAACTGATTTAGTACTGCAAATGGTTACCATCTTTCCCTAGGCATTTTTAATCCATATTAATATATTCTGCATATTTTTTTCTAATAGCCTTTATAGTCTTCTATCTTGTTATGCCATTTATTATTATACTTATTGTTTTAGTCTGTTTCTTCCTGCTGGAATCTAAACCTCATTAAGTTTTGAAGGGTCATTGGCCCTTCTCACTCCCATCCACACTGTATCCCAGGCAGCTAGAACAGAGTCTATCACAGAGTAGGCCCCAGTAAACATTTGTTGCTGGACATTGCAGTTAGAGATGCATTCTGTCTGAGTTTCCTCAGTAAGGTGTTATTTATAAAAGCGTGCTTTACTACATGAAAATACTCAAATAAAGAGTTCCCAATATTTCCATATGAATGTTCAGAATGAGATATATATGTATCAAACTGGATCTTCATAGGGTTGAGGCAGCTACATAGAGATTGAACTTGTTAACAGCAGAGCTGTGCTTTAACCTTCAGTCTTCTTTTAACTGGAGCTGTTTATTGGCAAGTGACTGATTTTACTGAATATTTACCTTTTGTTGTATATTTTGTTACTTCTACCTGGTAAACCTTATGATATTGCTATTATAAAAAAAAACAAATACTCTATGATTTTAGATATTATATAGTCCAAATTTTCCATTCCAGATACATTAAAGAAACTATGGTCTGTAGAGAACAAATGTTTTACTTTTACATAAAATGTTTTTTTTTTCTGAAATTGGAAAGAAAAAATATTATATGATCTAATAAATGATAGATTTTTAAAGTAACTATAAGAGTAATGTATGGTCATGTAGCCAAAATCCTTCTTTATAAACATGCAGATTCTAAGAATAAAAGAAAGGAAGGGATTTTCGCAAAATCTCACAGCGACTGGATGATTAACCTAGATCAGGTAAATAGGTTTCCTGATCCAAGCGTATCCCAGGTCAATTATTCTACATGGTATATATATATTTTCTTGATCTCAAAGTAAGAACACAGTAAATGCTTTTGCAGAATTTACTTTATTGACAAGCAAATCAAGAGAAATAGACATGCATTGAACTCCTCAAGACCCAGGCAGAGTAGGTATGTCTTCATGAATTAAAGGGATCCACCAGAAAAAGTATAAGCAGAAGTGAGAAAAGAAGGCTGCAAGAGCTGGCAAGTCACCAGGAAACATTGGCTCTAACTCAGCATTTTCCAAGATGCTTTAGGCTAATCTTCCCACCACTTTTCCTATAAAAAAGAAAGACAAATATATACTCAGTGCAATATCGTAAGAATCCACCACAGAGTTTGGAAACAGGTTTAACAGCCCATTTAATTATTGGATTCTATAAATTCCATGTCTATGATTCATAAGATGTTAATTAAATGCACTCAGAGGTGACATCTGGCCTAGGTGTGGAAAGTATGAATCATAAACAAATCTCAGAGTTTTCATAAGTCTTAGACTTTTTGGTACCAACTACTCATTCTCCAAGAGTAAACATGTATACAATTGAAAAAGGTAGAAGTCACAGGAGAAATAATGTTAAAGAGACTATAGTTCTTTTCTGAAAAAGATGTAAGAAGTTGAACAGATATTCAAGCATTTGACATTTTATACCAAGCAATACATTCAAGCCCTCTCAGTAATATGCATCTATTAATTCAAATATCATATTATACCACTGACTTTCTCCTGAGTAAAGTTTGGTATTAATTAGTCAGATTTGTCATACATAAGTGTAGACATACATTCATGATATATTGATATTGCAAGTTTTAATTAGAAATAAATGAAAACTTTAAAATGTATCAGAATTATTAAATATAATAAGTTATAATGTATAAGATGCGTACATTATATGTCTGAGAGCAGTTTTAAAAACTTCTCTAAGACAATCAAAATTAATAACAAAGTAAAGTGATTATGTTTTCCAATAATTTAGTGTGTAATTTTTTTGCTGTTTTTGACTCATTTGTTTTCAATCAAATTGCCTGAAGCTTATTTCTTCAGTCTCTGTGGGGAGGTATTTCTAGAGTACCTCAGAAAAGCATTTTAGTCTTATTCTGGAAGCTTGTGTTTGCAAGAGTTAGCTTTGATTAATATAATACTTACACCACGGCCTTACAGAAGGCACATTTATTGCCATATGTCTGGCCATCAGAGCCACAGTGTGGGTTAGATTCCCGAGTGCAGAAGATCTTGGGGTCCTGGAACTCGCCACAGTCAGACTACCAAAGTAAGCAGAGTGACATTGACATCAGTGCATTCTAAGAGGCTGTCCTTCAGAACAGAAACTTTAGACAGCAAAATTTAAAAATCATGCATAAACAGTTGTGATGTAAAGTACTCTGAAATAAAACAGCTCTCCTTATCTAACGTATTCTACTTACCCACTTAAGTATTTAATGTACCTAAGTAGAATACAATAAATATAATTGAGACATTTTTTTTTTGAGTCGCAGGAAACTCATTACGAGGAATAGAGATTCTATTCAGGAGTAAATTAATGATGCTGTCAAATGCTATATGGGTAAAACTTTTTGCTCCAACATTAAACTCCTCCAACTGGGAGTGGTTTTGGTCATGAAATGACTTTTTAAAAATCATATTAATGTGCTCCAACAGCACTGCTTCCATATTGGCTATCAAAACATGGATGAACCTTATGAGGGGCACCAGACATCACCTGATGCTCGTTACTTTTCCCTGTGGATGCAATATCCATCCATTAGCTCTTGAAAACAAAATTCTAATGTGTTTATATATATACACATAAACTTATATATATATATATATATATATATATATATTTAGGATATATATATGGATATATATAAAGTATATCTCTAAAGTATATATACTTTATATAGCTACATATATATACTTTATATATCCATATATGTAAAGTATATCTCTAAAGTATATATATGGATATATATTTATATAAAGAGTATATCCCTATAGTGTGTGTATATATATATATATATATAGACTCTATCTCTAAAGTGTATATGTGTGTGTGTATACTCTATCTGTAAAGTATATATATATGGATACACTAAAACAGGGTAAGATGATAAAAAGATATTAAATGTATCTATAATTTTAGTGACTTGGAAGGCTGAGGCAGGAGGATGTATTGAGGCTAGGAGTTTGAGACTAGCCTGGGCAACATAGCAAGACTCTATCTCTCTAAAGTATATATATATATGTGTGTGTGTGTGTGTGTGTGTGTGTGTGTGTGTGTGTATGTATATATACACACACACATATATATATACATATACGTTTTTATTACCTTAATCTGTTTTAGAGCCTATGGAATTTGAACTTTTGTGCTCACTACAATCATTTAGTAATTGCTGCCTAAGTTTCTGTGTTTAAAATGATTCTAAGGTTGCGCTATTGTTGAGAACATATGTTATGACTCATTAATAATTATTATGGGCTCCATAGTAGGAATGGCAGCACCTGTGCCACTAACATATCCTTTCAACTATAGTTGTTTTACAAAAGTAGTTTGGAGTTTTAAGATCGTCTTAGCACAATGTCAATTGAGTCCATATTTGCTGTGCAAATGACATTTGAGCCATTATTTCAAGAGTAACGACAGTAGGCAATAGGTTAAGCTGAACTCCTCCAAATATAGGTATGGAATGAAGTGACATTTAAACATGGTGAAAGGAAACTTGCTTTATTTCTATCCAAGTTCCATTAAAGTGATACTACCTTATGTTTATCAATTGCTTCATAATATTCAAGCTACTTTCATACAGACTATCTCAGTTGAGTCTAGCAATAACCCTGAGAAGTATATTTTTGAGTGATATTACATTAACCAGTTGATAGATGAAAATATTGATCTTCAGGAAAATAAAATGGCTTACCAGTGCTTGATTATATCTCTTCTAACTGCTGTTTCAGAACTTCCAACAATTTACTATGATTGATTTCTATTACATCCTCACTGAGAAAATTAAAGACCGATCATCACTATGTACCCTTGACCACACTTATAGTCAGAGCATGTAAGCTGTGTTAAAATAGCTTACTAGGTTTAATGTACCACATGAGGACTATAGATAAAATTGTACCGTATTTAGGATTCATGCTAAATAAGTATGTTTTACCTCCCTTTGCCATATTTTTTAAATGAGGAACTGTGAGATGACTGATATGTAATTTTGCTCCATTATAGTAACTCTTTACTATTTTGTATATACCATAACATTATGTTGTATACCTTAAATATACACAGAAACATTTATTGTAAAAATAATTAATTAAAGAAATATATGAACATTGGCAAGAAGACTCGCTTAGTTGAGATGTCAGCAAACCATTATATGATGACACAGTTCTCCAAAGGTTTGCATAGAAAACTTTCAGCAACAAAATCATACAATTAAGTTCAAAAAAATTACCACATATATCATGTTTAAGGTATTTGAGACTATAAAATACACATCTTTGTTGAAATATGACATCTTATACTATTGAGATTGGGTGGTATAATGCTTACCAGAAATCTTGTTAAGATTTTGATAGATATAGGATATCTAGCCTTCTTATAGTCCCATCTATGGCCCCAGTTTTTCCCAATGCCCTGAAAGATAACTCCATCCTCTTGTACTACTTCTAGAATAGTAATCTTCCCATTAGATCTCCAAATGGAAAAAAGGCTGGAAAATCTTGACAAAATTATATGTCATAGGGTACTTTCTTTTTCAAAAGCCAATGTATTTTATATTTAAGTCACTAATGTACACATTTACAACTCTACACTTGTGTCAAGACACATTGTGAACCACAGTATCAACACTGATTTTGTTTTTTATTTCACAAACGCCCAATGGGTAACTAATACCTGGAAGACAGTACTGAGTGCTGGTCACAGAAAAAGAAATCAGTTATGAACACTGTCTCAATAAGCTCAGTGTCTTATCTGCATTAAAGAAGCAGAGAAGCACATAGATAATTACAACAAAATGCATGATAAATGTCATAGTGAGACAAGCACAGACAATCTAGAAGCTGAGCAAAGGGCATCTCAATCAAAATATATATGTTTCCAGAGTCCCTGGAGAATAGAAATAAGAAAGTCTCTTACATAAAAAAAAAAAAAAGAAAAAGAAAAAAGAAAAAAGACGCCTTCTTAAAACAACTTTTCTGGGCAATCAGGCATCTAATCTTATGATCCAGTCTCTTTTTTCCTTTAGAAAGTAAGTATGAAAGTGCAACCTGAAAAAGGCATTCACTTTCAGAGTTTTTAGACACTATATTTCTCCCCATGCCCAAGTATTTTCTTCCTCAGCCCCCTGGAAGAGGACTGGGAATAGCAAAGCATCTCAATAAACAAAAGAAAATCAATCAACTGGCATATGAACAAACTTACATAGAACAGATACAAATCATACTCTTAAATTTTAGTGGCCTTCGATGATCTCTGAAGTAAGCTGAGAATCATGTTTTAGAACCTGTTCTGCCAATGGACACATTGCAGCATTTTTTCACAGTCAATGGACTGTGTTATCTTAAACAAAGAACTTCAATGCTTGCACCTCAATTTTCTTAACCAAAAACAACAAACAAGCGAAAAACACTTGTTCATGTCTCACTTTCAGATTCCCAAGGTTTTTTATAAGGATCAAATGTGGTCATGTTACGGTTGTAGAGAGTTAGTATAGAATATTTGAAATGGTTCTGGATTAGAAGTGTAGAAAGTAACCTTCTTATTACAGGCCCGTACTAACTACAGTAGCTCTAAAGGATCTCTGTAACTGGCACAAAATGGTCAACAACATGAGATTAGATGGTATCCTGGGGCTTTTCCAGCTTTGATGGTTCAAGATTTATCAATGAATACTTTCAGTGATGTGTTTTAAATAAAGCTCTTATGTCCTTACCTTTGGCTGGGTGAAGAGAAATAGCAACTTCTGCCCAAATACTTCCTCATTTAATTTTAGACAGCCCTCTAAACTCACTGTGTGAGACATTTTAACATGGTGGCTGGACAGGAGAGGACCACTCTCTGTGGGCCCCAGGGGTTGGAGAAGGTGCAGAATGCTTCTGGAAATTTGAACTTACATGGTCATTAAGTCAACTAAAGACTCAGGATTATTCATACTTCAGTCTAGCATTTTAGTTTTACAAATAAAGCCAATGAAAATTTGCAATCACACAAACATGGATTTGGGATAGAGGATGGCATCTCTTCTTTCTATTACTGACAAACACTACCTATGTGGTTAAATGATCTCCGTTCTTTACCATATCTGTTTTCCTAACTGCTGCCAAGCTTGGCTTCCCCTCACCCTTATTTCCCTTCCCTTTCTATTGTACTAAAACTGCTCTCAAAAATACAGAATACATCTACTGGTTGTTTTAAAACTTTCATGATTTCTTTATGATATGTGCTACTCTTGATCACTCCAGCCTTTTGAAACTCTTTCCAGACTTTCATTGTATGTTGGTTTTCTGGTTGACTGTTTTTTCTTTTTTTCGTTGTTTTTTCTTTTTTCCTCCTGAGTATTAAATAGTCATTTCCTAGAGAGTTTAATATACTTAGTTTTCTCTTCCTAATGACATACACTTTTCCATATGGCACTGAAAAATCCAAGACATTTTTTTAAAACTGGTTTTTATAACTATCTCAAACTCTAACTTTCAATAATTGGATATCTGTCTATCTATCTATTATATTATGTCTATTATAGAGATAGATAGATATGATACCTTTTACTAAATAATTTCATTTATACTAAAGACATTTATGTGCAAAATACAACTCTTTCCTTCTAAACTAGTTTTGTAATCCATTTTTTCATTTTTCATGATAGCAGCATTTTTTCAAATTCTCCAACCCTCCCTCGGATTGAAACACTGCCACTTATTTTCCCTTGTAAGTGTTACCTTCTGTGTGTTGCTTTACCTCATTATCTTTGCCAGTTGCAAATTTACTACCTATACCAGTCCTCAACATTTCTTGTCTGAACCAATACAATGAGTTTTATTCTCTCGTCCTCCTTTTCCTCCTAATTTCAAATTCTTCCTGTGTGTGGACATGTTATCTTATTTGAAACTAATGTACTTATCATATTATTGCTTAATAAGTGAGAATAGTAATTACTACCTTACATTTGCTTAAAAAATGGTACTGCTCAAAGCCCTTTCACATGCGCTACACAATGTCTCTCTGATTAAAGGTACTATGCAGCCATGGAAAGCTCACTCCAGATGGACTCAGGAGTCCTGAAGTGTTGACTTCACAGCTTTACTGCTGTTGGTAGACTTAAGGCAACTAGACCTCGTTTCTGAGGCTTTAGTTTCTCAATTTGTAATTAAGTTATAGGTACTAGATAACATTTCCACATTGTATCTAGATATTTTAATTTTAAGTAAAATCAAGCTAATAAGGAAAAACAAAAAACTTCAAACTCATTATAGACATAAAACATTGTTTTACCAATTGGATGGAAATTCCACCAATTCTTATCTTAAAATATAAGCAAAAATAAACTTAAGTATTCTGAAAAGTATTGTAACAGAAAATGGTTGTCAATCGTTGCTTTTACAAGGTATGTTCTGTTCATTTTAATTTGGAGTATTCATCTAAACAGCTCTTTAAGGATATGGTTCCCAAATTCAGAGCCTGATAGGAAAATATAAAAGTATTAAAGGCAACACAGTAAGTAATTCAAAAAGAAAAACGCATTCAGTCAAACGACTAATGTTATTCTGAAAATATGTCTTTTAAACATTTTGGTACTATACAACAATTTACTTAATGAAATGCCAGTGATGATAAATAGTAGTTTTATTTTACTCTTATTGTTATTGTGTTATGTAAACCATCTCCTTGGCAAATTAAAGAGTTGTTAGCGTATTAGTCATTTACATTTACAGGGAAAATTTAACTGGAACATGATTTGCAAAAGTCTGGCAACATGATTTTGTTTAGCTTGAATAATCTTTTCAAATGAATGTGATATTTTTAAAGCCCATAATTCAGATTGCAAACTATAGTTTCCCATCATATGCCTCATCATGAAGAGAATTCTTGGCATAAGAAGAATGACTTGAGTGTAGGAGGAAACCTTACTTACTTTTGTCTTGGCTGTATCGGACATGAGCAAGCATGCTCCTAATGATAGTTTCAACGTCTTCTGCTGGCATTGAAACTTCCACCCTCCCTCCAGGTATGCAAAATAGAAATGGCAGCCTTGGTGCCATCTAAAAGCATAGGAGCTTCCCTTCATTTATATTTGAGTGAACAAGAGACAGAAGCCTTGTCAGGACAGGCTTGGTTGATAACAACTCAGACAGGACAGGAAGGGGTTTTAGAGTGCATTGAATTCAAACCTTCATCTGAGTGATGTGGAAACAAAGGCAATGAGAAGTGAAGCAACATTTTTCAGCTTACACAACAAATAAGTATTAATTAGGTCTCCACTCATCTATATTATCTGACTCCAGAGCCAATGCTTTCCAATACAGCTTGCCTCCTCTTACCTAGAGAATAATGCCCCGGTTTTCTTATGTATAAATGTCATCTGGATAATTACTGAAACTGCAGACTCAAACTCCCTACACATCTCTGATTATTATTCAATGTCTTGCATGGTGCCTGGGGATCTGTATATTTAGTAAGCAATCCCGGTGATCCTAAAGCAAGCAAACTATAAGCCTTTGGCCTAACTAAGCATAAAATCAGTAAATAGTAAAATTTAAATGAACTTTAGAAAACACTCATAAAAATCTAAGAAATCAAGGTTCAAAGAAGGGAAGTAACTTGTGTGTGATTGGGGAAACCAGGATTAAATTCCGTATTTCTTAATTTTATGAGTAATGGTCTATAATTTACCACCTAGTGAGATATAAAATGTGTTGGCTGGATCTTATGTCCTTTTCTTATGTGTTTGTTTTCACATTTAGTATTTAATGTACTATCATGCTTATTTAAACATAATAATACAACTTTAAGGTATACAGTTCATACGACAATGCAAACACACATGTGTGCATATGTCAGACATACACCTAAGTGCACATGCATGCACACACACACACACAAATGCATCATCACTTGTAAGATGCATCCTAATTTCTGAGATGCTAAAATTGAAAAAACAAACAGTCTTATACAATGCAGTGAGTACATCAGGGTTGTAAAAATATTTCCAATGGTTTTGCCAACTCCAATCAGTTAGCGGTATTGTCTAGAAATTGTCACATCAAAGTTACAACAAGGCAAACCAAGGCTAACCTAGAACTAGTGCCAAGACCAAGTAGAAATGCTCAATATGGACAAAGGAACAGGATTAGCAGAACAAATAGCATTTGCGTTGACATTGTGTTTGACAGTTAAAACGAAAAAGATAGAAAGACATTGGCAAATTAATTTGGAAAAATCCCAACGATGAAGATACCTTGTGGTCATTCCAATTTTAAACCAAATACTATTGAAATTTGAGTGAATAGTCTGTGTATTCTCAGTAGAGAGAAATAAACTAATTTGTTGTCTACTTTCAGTTCCTATTTCTGAAAAAGAAATAATAACCTCTATTCTAACTTCAGAGAATGTTGATTTTTAGTCAATAACTAATACATATATAGCCTTTAACAGTTTACCAAATACTTTCACATTGTTTACATAATTTAAATATAATTGCAATTCTATGAAGTGAATAATATTATCCCTTTTCTATAGTTGTGAAACTTGCAGCTCAGAGAAGTTGAGTAACTTGCCCAAGATCACACAGTGAAATCAATGAGAGAGCATGAATTTTATCCCAGATACATCCAATTTTTATTTATAATTATTATTCTCTAAAAAATTATGAGAATGTGTGGTTAGGTTAGGTTATTTTAAACTGGAAAGAGTTTAAAGAATAATAATTTCTACTGATGTCTGCATTTGGTTTGCTGGCTCACTGTTTTTGCTCTGTTAGCATAGGCAAATGTCTTTTGGGCCAGTGAAGATCAAGCCAAGCACCAGGTAGAAAGAGGACACAAAAATAGGCACTAACCTGTCTTCCTTGACTGAAGACACCTGAAAAAAAAGCACAATATTCGAACACTGTAATTAATTCATGTGCAAAAAAATGTAATTTACAACATCAGGAAATTCCTAATATCTACTCCTGGTACTTGGCCATTTTCAAAAGTCATGGCATGTTGTTTTATTTTTCTGTTCCTGCTCACTTCTTAAGGAGGTCATGTAAAGACATGAACCATGAGAAGGCAACAATTGTGGAGGTTAGGGTGGAGTAGAAAAAAATGGATTAAGGATCTGGAGATTCATGTTACAGTCCTGGCCCAGTCACTAATTTACCATGGAAATGACCTTATCACCTCTGGTCTCACTTTGGAGAGTTGAATTGGAAAGTATCCTCTACCTTTGACAATTCAAGGTTCATTTCATGCAATTCCTCCCAAAAGCCTTTGCCACAGGCAGTTGGGAAATAAATTACACTTGTTTGTTCTTTGAGTTTGAAATTGCTCAACTTTTAAGTCTTGGGCCCAAATGTAAACTAGTAAGAAAGAATTCATTCCTTCCTGAGACTTATTTCTCCTTTTACATCTCTCTAAATTCCTAAAAAAGGAGAAGATCCCACATATATAGTCTTGTTTCTCTCCTTTTTCCTTTTCCTTCCTCTTAATATTTGTATGTGTAATTTTAAATTGTGACTAGTTTCATGGTTTAATATACTGAAATAATAAAAACCCTCAATCCATTCTTAGAATGGGCTACTTAGTTTTGATCTGTGGCCACTCCAATGGGACTCCTTTCCCAATCACTCTCACCTCTAAGCCCAAGGGCACCACAATGAGAGAGAGTGTGGATTAGCGCAATCTATCTCCAATCATGGCCAATGAAAATTTCTTAAAGCACAATCTCTATTAATAAAGATAAGGAGAAAACAAGTTTCTTTTCTTTTCTTGTCTTTTCTTTTCTTTCCTTTACTTTTCATTTCTTTTTTGTGATGGAGTCTTGCTCTGTTGCCCAGGCTGGAGTGCAATGTACAATGGTGCGATCTCAGTTCATTGCAACCTCCATCCCCCGGGGTCAAGCAATTCTCCTGCCTCAGCCTCCTGAGTAGCTGGGATTACAGGCATGTGCCACCACACCTGGCTAATTTTGGTATTTTTAGTAAAGTTTCACCATATTGGTCAGGCTGGTCTCGAACTCCTGACTTTGTGATCCACCGCCTCAGCCTCCCAACATGCTGGGATTACAGGCATGAGCCACCACATGAGCCAAGTTGTTGTTTTTTAACTTGAAAGAAGGTATGGTTCATTTTTTCAGCAGTGATTACCGATCTCATTGATTTATAACTAGTAATGTGGGTAATTATTAAAATGACAAATTCTTAGGGCAATCACATAAAAATTCTATATATAAAACCAGAGAGTGCCTGGGCAATCTATACTTTTTAAATACTCTAAGTGGTTTTTATGGCTAGGGACAATTTATTATTATAATTTTCAGTCAATTTTCCACAGTACAAATCTGTCATCAGAAGAGGAGAGATGTCTCATATGTAGGAAATGTCAAGGCTAAAACAGGATTAATACTCACAGTGATGGAGTCCAATTTAGTACTCTTTTTATTAAACTTTATTATGGCAATAATGTTAACAGACATACGCTAAACCTATACTATGCCTCATCAACTATGTTAAGCATTGCATGTGCCTTTTTCTCATTTAATTCTCCATACAGAGATAGTCCTTTTATATGTTTATTTTATATATGAGTGAAATAAGGATCAGAAAGGTCACAAAGCTATAAAATGTAAGTGCCAAGACTGAAATCCACTTTACTCTGTTTCAACATTTGGGAGGCACTATGGCCTCCCAAATACTATTTTGTATGTCTGTGAAGCATCCATGCTTTTGTAAATTGTATTAGTCAACTGGATCGTGTTAGAGATCAATTCATCTTTGTAAAGAGAAGAAAAGGGAATAGCAATTGATTTCCAAGACTATCTTTGCAACTAAACTTTACATAGTCAGATCTATATTTTTCTGCCATCTCAGCAACTGATTGAACTACTTGTTAAGGTTATTTGGCTTGAGTAGTCAATTTTACTCCATAATATCACAGAAGTACTTTATCCGTTTTTTTGTATCTCTTAGTGTATTTGTTTATGTAATTATGACTAGCTACAGTGAACATTGGCTTCTCTATTAGATAAATCTCATTGAATTTTTTTTTACTTGTGCAGCCATTTAAAATCTTGCATAGTAGTAAAATTCCTGTGCTACTGTCACAGCAAATCTTACATAATATGTGGAAGGTCCCAGGGCTTAGTATTATTCTAACACTTTACAAATGAGACAATATCCCAGAGAATTATATTTCTTTAAGTGACACAGGCCATTAATAGAAGAGATGAAACTAGGTCTTGGGTCTAAAAACTAGCATGTGCTTTGCCCACTACAACATGAAAGAGTAGAAAAAGGAAGGAAAGAAATAGCTTATGATGGACCTGCTCATTTAGATGATTCTGTCATGAGAAACATGACCTTTAAGTATGATTGGTGCTTTGAACCTCACTAAAGTAGCCAAAGATATTCTCCTTCTTGAAGATTATTTAGTTCACCCAAACATATATATTTCTGCATTCTAAAGTTCAATTACATATTTTCAAAGATTTTCGCATTGTTTTCATTTTCTCCATTGTCTTCATTTTAATTATTTGAATTTCTTTGTAATAATAACTAAAGGGAGGAAAATATTCCTTTGTTCTGGAAAGCAAAACCAATATTAATTCAATTATCCATTCTCCAGTCTAGTTTATGGAATAAGCATCAAATGTGGTGCCAAGAAAATCTGATTCAAATTCCATATTCTACCTTAGTTGCAAGCTTTCTGATAATTTTCTCAATTTCTGTCTTCCACAGTTTCTTATATGAAGAACAGAGATACAAATACCTTATTATCAGTCTTGGAGAGAATACTTAAAATACCTTAATACATGCCTAAAATATAGTATATACTTAACAAATCAGTAATTTTTATAATTATTACCATCATCGTCATCATCACAATCATTATCATCATTATGATAATCTCTCAGAATTGGTCTTTTACATCAAAATCATTAGGATTCTATAATATGATAAAAAAAACTACTCATCATATCCAGTTCAGTATAAATATGGGATCTTAATTTTAACAAAAAACTTACCTGAGAAAAAGCAGAACAGAGCCAGAGAGATGAGCAGAAAGATACCTGACAGTTTCATCGTGTCAGTTGGCTTACTCAGATCAAGGTGGCTGCTTTGCCCAGCTCAGCTTCTCTGTAAAGGCAATTCCTAGAGTCCTAAAATACATTCAGACATGTATATATATATACATGTCTGACATATATATACATAAATACACATAGACAAGATACAGTGAGCTGGGATCTCCACCTTCTTTAAAAATCACATTCTAAAGCCATATGAGTCCTATGCAGTTTATGCATTTATTGGGGCCCATCAACACTTTAAAGAAATGCTTCATGCTCCCCATCAATCTTAAAAATTAGGACAATTACATGAGTCGCACCTTAGATCTTATTAATAGAGGATGTCATTTTCTGCTGGTAGCCTACATTTTCCTAACAACCAATGCATCCTCCAGTCTCTTCTCTCTAGGGTTTCACTACATCATAGGGATGATTCACTGGTTGAGTTCCACTTGATCCCTATATTTCTTTCAGACAGGTCCTACATGTCTGTGGTCCAAGTGAGTAACCACAGGATAATAGAATCTTGGGTGTAACTTGGATTTTTAGAGTCCAAATCATTCAAGGTGTACCGAAAGGAGACAGATATTCCACACTGTAGCCAGAACTACATTGGAAGAAGCATTTTCTGGGTAGGAATCAGCTTATTATTATTATTACTTTTTTTTTTTTGAGATGGAGTTTCACTCGTTGCCCAGGATGAAGTGCAATGGCGTGATCTCACCTCACCACAACCTCTGCCTCCCAGATTCAAGAGATTCTCCTGCTTCAGTCTTTTGAGTGGCTGGAATTACAGGCATGCGCCACCACGCCTGGCTAATTTTGTATTTTTTAGTAGAGACAGGGTTTCTCTATTTTGGAACTCCCGACCTCAGATGATCTGCCCACCTCGGCCTCCCAAAGTGCTGGGATTACATGCATGAGCCACCGCGCCTGGCCCAGCTTAATTTTTTAAATCATTATTGCAGTCAAATGCCAGTGGTTTTCAATTTTTTAGTCAAAATAAATAGAGGAGTGAATTATGTTCTTTATTTTGTAACAAAAATTTGTTTTCTAAAATTACTGAATTGAATATTTTTTTTGACAGAATCTTGCTCTGTCACCCAGGCTGGACTGCAGTGGCGTAAGACTGCAGGCATGAGCCACTGCCCCAAGCCTGAATTGAATTTTTGAAGTGAGCAATATATTTCCTTTTTTTTTCTGAAAGTAAAAGAAGTAGTCATAAAGACCTTTATAATCTTTACTCCTTGAAAATATGCTTTTCATATAAAAGTTAGATGAATCGCATTAGCTTTTATGGCCAATTTAAATGCCAGATAGATGAAAGCATGGGAATTCATAACCTTCTTTCAGGACCACAGAACAAAAAAGAATGGCTGTAGTGAAAACGAGAACGTCTACTTAAAATCATAAACTACTATTTAAAATATCATGAGGGAAATCATCATAAAGTCCTTTATAGAGAGATGTAGATCAGGTGTTAAAAGTGTTCAAACACACTACTGAAACATGTTAAAACTGTATTTAAAATTTTCTTGAACCCTTTATGTGAAGAGGAGTCAAAATGTTTAGAAAAACAGAATACATGGAAAATTGCTTAAGTCATGAAATTTAAAAACAACAGCTGTACAATTTACCCACTTTTGATCTTTAAGTACGTTTTCTCACTAATATAAAGATCAGCTCTTAAAATGAAAACATTGCATAGCCTGGTTTTAGGTACTGCTGTGACCTTCCTCCTTCTTTCCTTTCTACTTTCCATGTTTCTTCCTCCTTTTTTTCTTCTGTTACTAGAATGTACAGAATTAGTCTAATCATAATTTTAGGTCCAAAAGTGGCAAAAATTTGAAATCATCAACAAATAATAAAAAAGCAATGTAACAGTGATAGTCAATCATATGCCATCATTAAATTCATGGTGGCATTTCTAAACTTCCTGTTTAAACTTTTTCCTCTCTCCCCAAAGATTCATTTTTGGTCTTTGCTTCTCATATTCACCTCTAAACTCTCAGTCACTGTTTACCTAAATATTTCTATCTCCCTATCTTCCAGGTTTTCCTTCCCTGCTTTCCTCTGATCTTCAAGATATTTAAAATTTTTTAATAGAATTATATTTACTTAGAATTATTCTATTCTCTTTTTCTGAATGTTTTCAATTCTCTATCTTCAACACTTATGCTACCTATCACAAAAAAGCTCAGGAACATGAAAGCACAAATCAAGTATTGGCCCTGGATAGAGATAGGGAAGGAAATGTTACATCATAAGTATGTATACTTTAGAAAGAATCTGATACCTAATGATTGAATCATCATTTGTGTTAGGTTTCTGAGGCCATATGAAAGATTTGGGCTGTGTTTTAATACAATCTAAAGGAAAAGGTAAGAAACATTCTCTGGTCTATAAATGTAATTCATCACATAAACAGAAGCAAAAACAAAAACCACATGATTTTCTCAATTGACACAGAGAAGGCATTTGACAAAATTCAACAGCCCTTTATACTAAAAACCCTCAATAAACTTGGTATTGATGGAACATATCTCAAAGTAATAAAAGCTATTTACGACAAACCAACAGCCAATATCATACTTAATGGGCAAAAACTGGAAGCATTCCCTTTGAAATCCGGCACTAGACAAGGATGCCCTCTCTCACCACTTCTATTCAACATAGTACTGGAAGTTCTAGCCAGAGCAATCAGGCAAGAAAAAGAAATAAAGGGTATTCAAATAGGAAAGGTGGAAGCCAAATTGTCTCTATTTGCAGATGACATGATAGTATACTTAGAAGACTTCATCACCTCAGCCCAAAAGCTCCTGCAACTGATAAGCAACTTCAGCAAAGTCTCAGGATATAAAATCAATGTGCAAAAATCACAAGCATTCCTATACACCAATAACAGACTTAAAGAGAACCAAATCAAGAATGAACTGCCATTCACAATTGCTACAAAGAAAATAAAATACCTAGGAATACAACTCACAAGGAATGTAAGGGACCTCTTTAAGGAAAACTACAAACCACTGCTCAACGAAATAAGAGAGGACACAAACAGATGGAGAAACATTCCATGTTCGTGGTTAGGAAGAATCAATATAGTGAAAATGGCTATACTGCCCAAATTTATACAATCAATGCTATCCCCATCAAACTACCATTGAATTTCTTCACAGAACTGGAAAAAACCACCATGAATTTCATATGGAACCAAAAAAGAGCCCGCATAGCCAAGTCAATTCTAAGCAAAAAGAACACAGCGGGAGGCATCACACTACCAGACTTCAAACTATACTACAAGGCTACAGTAATCAAAACAACATGCTACTGGTACCAAAACAGAGATATAGACCAATGGAACAGAACAGAAGCATCAGAGGCAACACAACATATCTATGGCCATATTATCTTTGATAAACCAGACAAAAACAAGCAATGGGGAAAGGATTCCCTATTTAATAAATGGTGTTGGGAAAACTGGCTAGCCATGTGCAGAAAGCAGAAAATGGACCCCTTTCTGACACCTTACACTAAAGTTAACTCCAGATGGATTAAAGACTTAAACATAAGACCTGACACCATAAAAACCCTAGAAGAAAATCTAGGCAAAACCATTCAGGACATAGGAGTAGGCAAGGACTTCATGAATAAAACACCAAAAGCATTGGCAACAAAAGCCAAAATAGACAAATGGGACCTAATCAAACTCCACAGCTTCTGCACGGCAAAAGAAACAGTCACTAGAGTGAATTGGTAACCATCAGAATAGGAAAAAATCTTTGAAGTTTACACATCAGACAAAGGGCTGATATCCAGAATTTACAAAGAACTCAAACAGATTTACAGGAAAAAAACAAACAAGCCCATTCAAAAATGGGCAAAGGATATGAACAGACACTTTACAAAAGAAGACATACATGAGGCCAACAAACATATGAAAAAATGCTCATCATCACTGGTCATTAGAGAGATGCAAATCAAAACCACATTGAGATACCATCTCATGCCAGTTAGAATGGAAATCATTAAAAAATCTGGAGACAGCAGATGCTGGAGAGGATGTGGAGAAATAGGCACACTCTTACACTGTTGGTGAGAGTGTAAATTAGTTCAACCATTGTGGAAGACAGTGTGGCAATTCCTCAGGGACCTAGAAATAGAAATTCCATTTGACCCAGCAATCCCATTACTGGGTATATATCCAAAGGACTATAAATAGTTCTACTATAAGGACACATGCACATGAATGTTCATTGCAGCACTGTTTACAATAGCAAAGAACTGGAACCAACCCAAATGCCCAACGATGATAGACTGGACTGGGAAAATGTGGCACATATACACCATGGAATATTATGCAGCAGTCAAAAATAATGAGTTTGTGTCCTTTGTAAGGACATGGATGAATCTGGAGAACATCATTCTCAGCAAACTGACACAAGAACAGAAAAAGAAATACCGCATATACTCACTCATAGGTGGGTGAGAAAAATGAGAACACATGGACACAGAGAGGCGGTCTACTATACACTGGGGTCTATTGGGGGGAATGGGGGAGGGACAGTGTGGGGGGCTGGGGAGTGACAGTGGGGGTGGGGCTGGGGAGGGATAGCCTGGGGAGAAATGCCAAGTGTGGGTGAAGGGGAGGAAGGCAGCAAAACACACTGCCACGTGTGTACCTATGCAACTATCTTGCACGTTCTGCACATGTACCCCACAACCTATAATGCAATAAAAATTAAAAAAAAAAAAAGAAAAATTCCAAAAAAAAAAAAAAGAAACATTCTCTGGAAAATCACTTAATTGGCTCTTTAAGAAGTTGAAATAATAGAAGTTAAAAAATTATAGGGAATTATTCACAGACTATATACAATTATAGTCTTTGCCTGCATAAGTAAAATACAGTAGTTGAATTTTGTTTTATTTAATATCCTGAAGAAAAATAAAGAAAGTTTTAAAAATCTTAACATTTAAGAAGAAGTAAATGTTAATATACTGAATTAGGTAAAAGAAAAAAAAAGAAAAAAGAAAAAAAGAAAGGAAGATGTGGAAAATGCAATAGAAGTCAGGGCTCTTATACAGACATAATACAATGCAGTTCCAACATACATACAGGGGTCTTTCAAAATACAGCTATACGTACGTTTTTATGTAAAGACACAAATTCTGTAAGAATATATTTTCAATGTAAAATTTGTTATACAAACATTATACATTTGCTAAAAATAATACTGTTCATGGTAGTATATAAAATCATCTGGATTTTATTTAATACACATGCAAGGGACTTTAAAGTAAATTTTAATTCTGTCATTTTTCTACATCTATAATATCATTTCATTTATTGAAATGCAGCTTCATTTCTTTAAGAATGGTTAACTCTGAGTCCAAAGAGATACGTATATCTGTGCCTGTGTGTTTTAACATTTTACTTGTTTGTATAAATTTTCCTTTTCCCAACATTCTTTATATATAGTAAAATGCATTGTTCTGAAATGTCACTTCTCAGACAATTATGTACTCTATTTTCTCTCAACCCCCTAAACCCTTACACCATTTAGCATAGGGCATGAGATAGAAACAATTTTTTTTTTAAAAAAAGGATAGCCACCACCTTAATCCAAAAAAGTACTAATTGAGAAAGTCAGTGCTTGCCGTTGAAATATAGAGTGGTCCTTTTTTAACATCCTTAGCCATGCAATAGACAAAAGTCAAGCATTTTTTATTTGCAACAATCCAATATTTATTCAGAGTGAAGATTGTTTTTCATAAAACTTCCATTGGACCACTTAGGAAAGAGGAGAAATATTTCCTAGGACCAAGAGAAGGGATCCAGGAAGAGAAGATAAAGTGGGTTTTCGAGCTTAGACTTCCTTGTCCTGGTTTAGTTCAAAATCCTTGGCTGTTGGAGGCAGCTAAAGCATTATTCGACATATCATGGGTGAAACAGAGTGGGTAGTATGGAGGGAAATATCCAGGTATTTGAACTTCATAGCAGTCTTACGGGGGTCTGTCATGCTGCAATGAAGGGCAGAAAAAACAGCTGAAATCCATAGTCCCCAAGATAGAAAAGTGCTGAGAGAGCTCAATAACAAGAATGATTTTTTTGTTGTTGTTTTAGAACAGGAAACAATCATTAGAGTGAATCGGCAACCAACAGAATGGGGAAAAAATTTTACAATCTACTCATCTGACAAAGGGCTAATATCCAGAATCTATAAAGAACAAAAACAGATTTACAAAAAAAAAAAAAATCCATTCAAAAGTGGGCAAAGGATATGAACAGACACTTTTCAAAAGAAGACATATATGAGGCCAACAAACATAGGAAAAAATGCTCATCATCACTGGTCATTAGAGAAATGCAAATCAAAACTACATTGAGATACCATCTCATGTCAGTTAGAATGGCGATCATTAAAAAATCTGGAGACAACAGATGCTGGAGAGGATGTGGCAAAATAGGAACACTTCTACACTGTTGGGAGTGTAAATTAGTTCAGCCATTGTGGAAGACAGTGTGGAGATTCCTCAAGGACCTAGAAATAGAAATTCCATTTGACCCAGCAATCCCATTACCGGGTATGTATCCAAAGGATTATAAATCGTTCTACTATAAGGACACATGCACACAAATGTGCATTGCAGCACTGTTTACAATAGCAAAGACCTGGAACCAACCCAAATGCCCATCGATGATAGACTGGACAGGGAAAATGTGGCACATACACACCATGGAATACTAGCAGCCATAAAAAACAATGAGTTTGTGTCCTTTGTAGGGACATGGATGAACCTGGAAACCATCATTCTCAGCAAACTGACACAAGAACAGAAAATCAAGCACCACATGTTCTCACTCATAGGCAGGCGTTGAACAATGAGAACACTTGGACACAGGGAGGGGAGCATCACACATGGGTCTATGAGGGGGATCTAGGGGAAGGACAGTGCGGGGTGGGGAGTTGGGGAAGGATAACAAGGGGAGAAATGCCGGATATAGGTGATGGGTAGGAAGGCAGCAAACCACATTGCCATGTATATACCTATGCAACAATCTTGCATGTTCTTCACATGTACCCCAAAACCTAAAACACAATAAAATATATATTAAAAAAATAGAACAAGGAACTTTGTGTTAAGAGACACTACTACAATTGATGGCTTGTTGGGGGAATCATACAACTCACCAGAGCGTGCTAACACATCCAACAGATAACAGGGAGCTGGGGCGCGGACACCCAGGCCCTCTGTGATACAGTAACCATAAGAGTCATATTACACTGCAAAAATTCCTGGAGAGATAGAAGTCAATATCCAGGGACCAGCTGGCAAGAAATACCTCATCAGGTGCCAATGTCATGCAAATGTCATGAAGTTATGTAGCTTTCTCCTGGATTCAAATGTTATCTTTGGGAAAAAAGAAAGGGGGGTAATAAAAAGGGAGAACCAGAGAGACACACTAAATTTATAAAATATGAGTGCTTAGTGGGAGAGATTTTATTTTTTCAGTGTGGTATCCACAATGCTTTCAACCATGCTTAACAATTCATAGGCACTCACAAAATGTTTGCTGAATAACTGAGATTTATATATCTTTAATTGGTAAGATAGTTTCTGATATTACACTGACATGAAGGTAACAATTAAACATAAACATTTTATCTTTTGACACTAATAAATCTTAACATATAAAATTTGACCTACTCAATGGATTAGATTTAGTCATTATTAATGTTTTGTCAGAAAAAAAAACATAGACTCTTTAACTGTCATCTTACAAAACATTTACCTCAATCTTCCACTCAATATTTTAAAATGACCTAAAGTTCTACTGAGAAATACACATTGTGTTTCTGTGATAGATTAGAATGAACACAGACTTTGAGTTCAGATAGATGTGGGATGTGTATTCTATTTCTGCCAAATCTCTATAATATGGGAAATATTAACTAACCTTTCTGAGTTTTAGTATTCTTAACAAGAGTAGATTTTTAGGTTATTTTCATACATCATATGCCTATTTCACTGACATTCTTGGATTATAAACACTTAGTTTTTCGACTAAACTTTTCATTCAGTCCCTCAGGATTACTTAGGCTTAGCTATGTCATCATATTAGCAATCCTTTCCACCTTTATATCAACTGTGAATTTATTAGATATGTCTTCTTGGTTATCATCAATGACATTGCAAAAATGTTGAATAAAGCAAGCTAAAAGATATTTCACCAACTTATTTCCAAGGTTACTCTACCGAAATAAATATTCATACTCTTTATGGTGTGGTACCAAGCTTCTCATTCTTGTGAAATACAATGAAAGAAGTTTGGTATGACTTGCTTGTAATGAATTTATGTGGGCTACTAGTCATCTTCACCATCTTCTGTAAATGTTCATATTATCATGTGTCCTGCTTTACCCCATCATAGACTCTATGTCCCAAAATAAGCTCTTCCTCATTTCTCATTTATTTTCATTACTTACCTACCTTAACTTGTAGTGTTACCTTTGCCTGGGACGTTATTTTTTTAAATCACCTATATGTCTCAATTCTATATATCAAACAATAAAAAGTCTGAATTATCTTACTCTTCACAGAACATTTCTTTATCCTCCAAGGTAGACATTCTAAACTGGTGGCATAGAGACAAACTCAGGCTTGTTAATGTATTTTATTTAGCTTATGCGGTGATTTCAAATGTCTTTCTAAATAATCCACAGCTTTAAAAATTTGAATATTTAAGAAAAATAGGCCAGGTGCGGTGGCTCACACCTGTAATCCTAGTACTTTGGGAGGCTGCAGTGAGTGGATTACTTGAGGTTAGGAGTTCAAGACCAGCCTGGCCAGCATGAAAAAACCCCATCTCTACTAAAAATATAGAAAAATTTGCCAGCTATAGTGGTGCATACCTGTAATCTCAGCTACTCAGGAAGGTGAGGCACAAGAATCGCTTAAACCCAGGAGGCAGAGGTTGCAGTGAGCTGAGATCATGCCACTGCACTCCAGCCTGGGTAACAGAGTGAGACTCTGCCTAAAAAAAAAGAAAGAAAAGAAAAAAGAAAAATAGAAGTAAAACAGATTTTTCAGAAAATATTTGGGCACTTTATTGCCATGACAAACATCAGCTGGAGTTTAGTGGTAAATGCGTCATTTAAATGTGCTCTTATTTCACTCTTTTGCCTTACTTATTGCTGGCTCTTGGAGGCATTTGAGTTTGAGAATCCTGCCCTTTGACACTAATAATACTTATTAATTTTCAGAATATGTATATTTGCTTTTCTTGCAAAACTGTTCTATGTTATAAAATTATGTCTATATTGCATCTCCTCTATTTGTCTAGATGCTCTTTATGAACAAAATTTGTATCTTATTAATCTTTAATTCTTCAAATTATCATCTTATATTTAGCAATTACTCCACAAATATTTATTCAAAAAATGATTAAAATATAATGACCATTATATGTTTACCAGAGATTATTGTAACCATTCTAACATTTTCCAAAATTTATCTTCTTCCTTATTATAAACATGTAGATATTTGCTCATCTCCAGTTTTCTACCATTGGTTTCATTTCTTTGATTTCTTACTGATATATTTTAACATGATTGCAATCTCACCTGGGAATCTCTATATTCTTATCTGTTCTCTAATGAGATAAAGGGGAATGTTTCTAACACTCACTGGCTTGGAAAAGAGTACATTTCACTAAGTATGTAATTGGAAGTCAGTTTTTGCAATTTGGGGATTATTGAGTGGTAATTCTCCCCCTGTCCAATTTATATATCCTGCGTCATTCATCACTTCTGCTCCACCATTTATCCTCCCTTCATATTCCTTTTCACCTTTTTCGAGTAGATTGCTTCAAAGCAATCTACATTTCTCTAAATTACTTTTGCCACAATGGAAATCAAACTATATCAGAAAGTATAGTCTGCAATATAAAACTTTTGGACATTAACAGATATTATGAATATTAATAAAACATTAAGAAGTTTGTATTTCATTCAAAATCTCTTTCTTCTTAATTTGCTTTCTTTTTTATGTTTTTGGATATTTCTTCTTAAATTTATTTATTAAAGTTGAATTTTATATATGTGTTTTGCAATAAGTCTCCTCAAATCTCTTTGCTTTTAAATTTTAGTGTTTCAGCTTAACATTAATTCAGAGAATTACTCAAGGTGAGATTAGGTTAGCATAGAGTTAAAAACATAACAAAAGGATGCCATAATCCCTAGGTTTAGAAAAAACTATGCCAGTGTACTTGTTTTTTTCATTGACAGTGTAACTAGACTGATAGGTATAAGGTAGATACAATGGAATTGAACATCAGGAAGGCATTAGTTGAGCTCTCATGCTGTCTTTGTAAACTGATAAAGATACGTGGGTAGACTACTACACCTGGCTGAACAACTGAACAAAAAACTGCTGATAGATTAATTAATATAACCAAGAGGAATAGAATCTTTTCCCAGTCAGTATCTTTATAACTAACCTAAATGATGATATATAAAGCACGCTTTATACATAAAATCAGAGCTCTGTCATCCTCTCTTTTTGTGGTTCATTTTCTTGACATAGGTAGAAAGCCATTAATCAAATTTCATCTTGTTCATTTTGACTCATGATTTTTAATATGCAAAGATCTTTTTGACTCCTGACATAGAATCCCATCTTCAGTGATTCCATCTGAATTTGGATTTTAAAAACAAATCTTTTTGAAAATAAGATTATTTAAAAGACCAAAGAAAGTGGCAATTATAAGATTATCAAAAGCTGGGTGTAGTAGCTCATGCCTATAATCGCAGCACTTTGGGAAGCCAAGGCAGGAAGATTGCTTGAGATCAGGAGTTCAAGACTAGCCTGGCCAACATGGTGAAAACCCATCTCTACTAAAAAAAAAAAAAAGAAAAGAAAAGAAAAGAAAAAAAAAGTAGCTGAGCATCAACATGGTGAAAACCCATCTCTATTAAAAAAAAAAAAAAAGTAGCTGGGCATGGTGGCACACACCTGTAATCCCAGCTACTCGGGAGCCTGAGGCAGGAGAATCCCTTGAGCCCAGGGAGCAGAAGTTGCAGTGAGCCAAGATCATACCTGCACTCCAGCCTGGAACACAGAGGAAGACTTGAAAAAAAAAAGTTTTGAGACTTCTGGGTATATACCCAAAATACTTGAAAAGGGTCTCAATAAAATGTTTGTTCATATATATACATAGTAGCATTATTTACAATAGCTAAAATGTAGAAGTAACCCAAGTGTCTTTCAACAGATAAATGGATAAGCAAAATATGATCATAATGTGTGTGTGTGTGTGTATATATATATATATATATATATATATATACCACATTTAATACTTGTGATTATATATACGTATATGTTTCTATATACACACATGCATATTTACACAGAGAAAAATGCAATACTATTCAGCTGTAAAAAGGAAGGAAATTCTTCCATATTCTATAACATGGATGAATCTTGAGGACAGTATGCTAAATGAAATAAGCCAGTCACAATAAGACAAATGTATTATTCCACTTTTATGAAGTACTTAGAATAGTCAAAATTAGAGAGATAGAAAGCATCATGGTAGTTTCCAGGGCCTGGAGAAAGTGGGTAATGCAGGTTATTGTTTAATAAGTATAGAGTTTCAGTTGAGGAAGATGTAGCATAATAGTTCTGGAGATGGATGTTAGTATTAGTTACACACATAATGAACACACATAATGCCACTGACTTGTTGAACTGGACACTTAGAAGTAATTAAGATAGTAAATTATATGTTATGTGCATTTTAACATAATTAAAAACATTTTTTTGTTTTTCAGACAGAGTTTCACTTTTGTCTCCAAGGCCAGAGTGCAATGGTGCAATCTGAGCTCACTACAACCTCCACCTCCTGGCTTCAAGTGATTCTCCTGTCTCAGCCTCCTGAAGTAGCTGGGATTACAGCCCCCCACGCCACCAGCTAAATTTTATTTTATTTTATTTTATTTTTTTAAGAAGGAGTTTCGCTCTTGTTACCCAGGCTGGAGTGCAATGGCGCGATCTCGGCTCACTGCAACCGCTTCCTCCTGGGTTCAGGCAATTCTCCTGCCTCGCCTCCTAAGTAGCTGGGATTACAGGCACATGCCACCACACCCAGCTAATTTTTTGTATTTTTAGTAGAGACGGGGTTTCACCATGTTGACCAGGCTGGTCTTGAACTCCTGATCTCAGGTGATCCACCTCCCTCAGCCTCCCAAAGTTCTGGGGTTACAGGCATGAGCCACCGCACCCAGACTAAAAACCAATTTTTAAAAAGGCCCAGGTTAGACAATGGGGAAAATGTTCAAGAGAATCAAGCTTAATTCTATTAATATTTCTGTGGTCATTTATCTCCCCCTTCTTAGAACTTTTATAAATTTGTTCCACAGAGGTGAATATTAAGTTGGTATGTTATATTGTTTACTGACCAATTGATGCTTAGTCTATAATATGAGATTATAATGATGTTAAAGCAGACCATGAGCTTCTTTTATTTTTCTCTTAAATTCTACTACTGATTTTCCTGGGCTGAGTCTGCAGTTATACAGTATTTGTTGAATGAAAAAATACAAACTGTTTTATGATTTATTCACATTTTTAATTTGACCTTTTACCTTTTGTAGAGACAGGATCTTGCTATGTTGCCCAAGCTGGCCTCAAACTTCTGGCCTCAAGCAATCCTCTAGCCTTGGCCTCCCAAAGTTCTGGGATGATAGGCCTTAGCCACCATGTCTAGCCGTTTTTTATTTGTTAATCTTTTTTCTATCTTATGTGAACCGCCTTCTAATTTTCTATGCTATTCTTTAATTGTGGCAGTTTTTCAATGATTTCTAAATGTTTGTCTTTCTTTTTTTTTTTCTCATAGCAATTCGCACATGCCTTGAATATAGTACTTAACATTGTGTTATCCCTGTACTCATGAAGCTCAGTGTTTAGCAAGTCCAATACATACAATATAATTCAAACATAATGAGATAACGTCCTAGAAAACAGACTGTACTCAAAGAGCTGTGAATACATAAATAAAGAACCAATTAATTTTGCTAACATGATGTCATCAGAGAAAGCCCTATTTAAAAAATACAGCTGCCCAGGTATGAATCTTGAAGGTTAAATGAGAGTTCTGTGGCAAAATAAGACTGCTTGTAGACTGAATAGTAATTCGGGATGTTGAAGAAGAAGAGGAAGACACATATACGGAGTTAAAATTAAACTACCACCCATGAAATAGACACGTGTGTGAAGAATGATGATTGCATTAACACCAAATACTCAGCAGACCAGAGCACTGGATATCAGGTAAAGATGGTTGAAAAGGAGACTGAAAAGAGGCCAATATGTACAAAATAGGTCAGGCAACACCATGCTGTTTTCAGTATGTACAGTGGCCTAAAGTGAAATGAGAGCTAGGTCTAAATCACAGCGTAGTAAAAATTCTTGCCAACATACTTACTTTCCCTACCATCTTAAGTCACAACATAATAAATGTAAATAATATCCTCTGGAAAATGTAATGGAAAATAAGCAAGGTAGAATTGCATATTGGTAACAATGAAAGAGAGAGAGAGAGAAAAAAAAGAAATAATTTCATCCCAACCACATGTCTGTCTTTTCCCCTTCCCTTTGAAGTTTAATTATAACCGTCAGAGAAAGTCTCTTAAATGTTTGCTAAGACACTGAAATATGAGAGGGAAAGTTTGCCAAAGTCTTTTAAAATCACAAGGAAGCAGTAATGTTCTGGTCAGGTTATTTACTTTAAACAAATTGTTATTAGGTTTGCCCTCAACTTTGGGAATAAAAATACTCTGCAATATTTTTTATTTCCAAATTCAAAAATCCCATTATGTCTGCTACACAAATTCTCCCCAAGCCTATCATCTCTGGTCAGGCCAAGCCACCCCAGGGAAAAATAACTGGGAGTGCCTTCCCATTTTTTAAGCTTACCCAATAAAATCAAAAGGCTTTAGCTTCTGCTTCAAAGTTCTTCTGCAATATGGCATACTTCTGTTGTTACTCCATCTCCCAAATATCAGAGACCTGAACCACTAGTACTTTTCAGTACTTTTGCCCATTAATATTTTCTCTGCTAATGCACATTTTGCTACCTCTACCTACCAGAATCTAACTCAACTTTCCTAACTAATCTAAACTGAAGCCTATTCTCCAAAATGTTCTACAGTTATCCAAGAAAGAATCAATAAATCTCTCTCTTCCTCTTTCTTTCCTTCTTTCTTTCTCTCCTCCATTCTTTCTCTTCCTTCCTTCTTTCCTTCCCTCCCTCCCTCACTCCCTCCATTCCTCCTTCCCTCTTGTTCTTTCCTTCCCTTCCCCTCCCTTTCTCCTTTCTCCCCTTTCCCCTCTCCCCTCTCCCCTCTGTCCTCTGTCCTCTGTCCTCTGTCCTTCTCTTCTCTTCATTCTCAGAGACTCACTCTGTCACCCAGGCTGGAGTATAGTGGTGTAATCTTGGCTCACTGCAATCTCCACTGCCTGGGTTTAAGCAATTCTCCCCTCTCTCTCTCCTCTCTCCTCCTCTTCTCTTCATTCTCAGAGACTCACTCTGTCACCCAGGCTGGAGTATAGTGGTGCAATCTTGGCTCACTGCAACCTCCGCTGCCTGGGTTTAAGCAATTCTCTTGCCTCAGCCTCCAGAGTAGCTGGGAATACAGGTGCGTGCCACAATGCCCAGGTAATATTTTTATTTATTTATTTTTAGTAGAGACAAGTTTTCGCCATGTTGGTCAGGCGATTCTTGAACTCCCTACCTCAGGTGATCCATCCACCTCAGTCTCCCAAGGAGGCATGAGCCACCGCGCCAGGCCAATCTCTTTCTTTTGACTTAATATCAAGTATAACATTTTATCTTTCATGGCATATAGCACGTGGCATATCATGAGTGTACATCCTATTAATAAATTATTTATTACTTAAAATACAATATTGCCTGTAAGGGTAGCATGTACTTCATATACACCAGTATCCTTTACAACCACTAGAACAAGTAACAAAAGCAAGATAACCAAGTTGGGTGGAATAATCAATGCCTGCCTGATGTAATTTCTAAAGTTAGCACAATGCAATAACTCCCTTATCTCCACACCCTAATGCAGGTAAATTTTGCACTGTGCCTTTTATTATAAATGTCTTGCTTGGGGTATTCCAGCTGATATAACAAATAACCCCTTTGTATAATAATTTGCACAGGATAGAAGTCTGCTTCTCAATTGTATAACGTCCACATAATTGTCCCTAATTCATAGGCCGTTTTCCTCCAAGCAGTGATGGAGATACCCATTCTCCTTCATTTCTGGCTCTTCTATTTTCAATACATGGTTCAAGTTTGCCCTGCTCATTTGCATCGAAGTGAAGAGAAGAATAAAATATTGTGACTCTTTTTTTTTTGAGATGGAGTTTTGCTCTTGTTACCCAGGCTGGAGTTCAATGGCGCGATCTCAGCTCACTGCAACCTCCGCCTCCTGGGTTCAGGCAATTCTCCTGCCTCAGCCTCCTGAGTAGCTGGGATTACAGGCACGCAGCTAATTTTTTGTATATTTAGTAGAGACGGGGTTTCACCATGTTGACCAGGATGGTCTCGATATCTTGACCTCGTGATCCACCCGCCTCGGCCTCCCAAAGTGCTGGGATTACAGGCTTGAGCCACCACGCCCGGCCTATATTGTGACTCTTTAAAGGTGACTTAAAAGTGAAATGCAACATTTTTATTCATCATTGCTGAGAATTAGGCATGTAGAAACACCATATGCCAAAAGGACAGAGAAATAGATTCCCTTATTAGACTTTGAGTTCCCAGGAATGTTCTATATTCTAGTTTTGTAGACAATTTGTCCCTGTGACCAACACAAAACTGTGCACACCCTTTTTTTGTCTGCATGTGGGACATACTCTGTCCCTCAAAGGAGACAATCTAAAGGCTTATCCCCAGTCATTGCAGCCACCAGGAAGTTCAGGGTTTCTAAAAGTAGCTTTTTATGGAGACCTATACACTATCAACTTCTCGCCCCTCCCCCATACTTTTTATACACTAGGGAAATATGAGCAGGGTAATTATCATTTAAAATCTCACTTTTTTAAAAAAAAAGAGCAATGAGCTACATATAGATGTCATTGGCACACAGCACTGATAAAACTTGCTTGCCTGAACTGGCAGAGACCCCTGGTCTGGCAGTGGCATACATTCTTTGATAAGACTCTGGTTCTGTTATTGAAAACAATGCCCTTGTCAGCTGTTCTCGGAAGTTTCTGGCTGTGCCCTCTGATAGGCTCTTGCACTTCTACCAAGAACCCAAGTGAGATAAAGTTTAAAAACCACATTTGCTTTTTGAGGCTGTACTACCTTCAAAGGCTACTTTTTAATGGTCAATGTCAGGGTCTTGAACATTTATTGAAGGTCATAATTTCTTTAATCTTGGCTTATTGTTTATCTGACAATATAAACCCCTCAACATTTAGAGAGTTCCTTAACTGTTTTTTTTCCATACTCCAGCAACTATGCTAAAGTGTCCAAAGTTCTTTCTAGCCACAATTCTGAAGCTTACCTTTTTTTTCCTTCAATTTTCTAGCTCTGTTTCTAAATTTAATGGTATATAGTTTGTGGCCATGTGAAACTATAACTTAGGAGAGAAGTCAGCATTCTTCACATGATCATGGCAACAAACCTGAAAACCTTTTTTGAACTCAGAAAATATGTATGGCTTTTGTTACTAAAAGCATTTCTTACTTTGTGGTGTTTAGAAGAAAATAGCTTTCAAATTTCCTTTCCAGCGTCACATTCCTTGATATTCTCTACATTTCCTTTAATTTCTAATTTAAGTCTCCAAATACCTGCCTAAGTTCTTTTTCTTATCCTATCATGTTACAATAAGAAGATAAAAGGCAAAACACTCTCTCACTCTGATTCTTTCCAATCTTTTTCTCCAGAACGACAGACACAGGCAGCACGCAATCTGACTTTCAACTTAAAGTGTGGAAATTTTAAAACGATCTCAAAACTCTTTTCACTCCTTTCATTGAGAAGTGAGTTCTATAGGTAATGCCCCTGAATCTTGGTAGGCTTGAGATTGTGTAAGTCACTAGACTGTCTCAAAAGGGAGGGTAGGTCATAAAAAACCAAAGAGAATGCACCTGGCTGTCTGGGATTCCATGCTGCCAGGATGCTTCCTCTTGGTATGCACCTTTTGGACTGCAGCCACCATGTTATGAGAAGCCCAAGTTATACAGGGGTGTTGCATGTACATGTTCCAACAGTCCAAACTGAGCTCAGCCTTCAGTTTTCCCTGATGGGTGTCAAGGTACGGATAATTCCCCCCATTTGAGCCATTGTGACCATTTGAGTTTTCTCCAATTAAGCTGCACACTGCTCCTACAGAATCCATGAGTCTAATAAAATGGTGGTTGTTTTATACCACTAATTTAAGACTGGTTTGTAAAGTATCAATTTAGTCATACCCAATTTGGTATTTGGAGGTTGTGTTTGGCAATAATAAAAAATCTATTACATGGCGTTATTATGGGGACTAGTTTTTTTGTTAGAGCTAGAAGATCCTTGAGGAACTATTTAGTAAAATCTTGGTGAGTCTCAAGGGTGATGCTGGTGACAGATTAAATAAAAATGAGGAAACTTACTGGAAATGAAACTTGTTTTACTGAGCAATGAAAAGCTTAGCAAAACTGAGGCCTGAAATCATATGAAAACCAGGAAAAATTACATCTAATGAATTGATAGAACTTGCTAAGGATATTTCTAGCTTAAATGCTGAAAGTACCAACTGATTTCATCAAAAGGTACAAAAAAGAGAGAAGAGTTAATAAATGAAAAATTTCTGTCTCCAAGTAGAATCTAGGTGAATATAAAGGATGTAGGATTTTCTGGGTTTGAAGACATAATTCTCATCCTCAGAGAATTTCAGAGCAAAATAAAATTCTGATGCTACCAGTAAAACATCTTGAGGTGAAGAGAAATCCAAGTATGTAAATCAAATCCTTGAAACCTCAGATAGTTTTCAAATAGGCCCTCATAGGTCCTTTGTATTAGACAATAGACTTCCTAAACATCTTAAGATTATGTCTCATAAATTCTGTGTGAAACATAGGCCCTCTCTCTAAATGACATTGTCTAGCAGAAACCATACAGGGTCCAACGGTTAAGACGGGTTTATCTGAAGGAGGTTTCGGTTATGACTTTTGTCCAATAAAGTGTAATATCAAATAATGCATAAAGAACTCAACACATTTTTGAAGATATTAAACAAACCAAGATTAAATGGGAGAGACAGAAAAAACGAAGAGGCTGTGTTTCATGCAATTTTATCTTTGGACAGGAAGCAGTTTAAGAAAACTGCTCAGCTATAAACACAGGTCATTTTTTCAGAGGGAAAACTAAAAGGTGACTCAGAGGGAAGAACCAAAAAAACCAGAAGGCAGAAGCGAAAACCGCAGATAATTATTCCCAGGTAGCTGTACTGGGCCTTAATCAAAGGACTAGCAATTTGTGCCTGGACGTTGGAGATTTATGATGAAGGAAGTGGCATGATAAAAATTATATTTAGACAGAATTATTCTGGCTGAACATACACAGTTGATTTATACTGATTTATACTCAATGTCTACTGAAATGGCGGAAGCAAGGATGCTAATTAGGAGACTGTTGTAATAATTCAAATGTGATAAGGCTGTGGTTTGCTCTAAGAAATTAACAATAGAGGCCATTGAAAAGTCATTAGTTTGGAGTATGTTTTGAATACAGGTCAAAGAATTTCTGATGGATGTTAGTGTTAGAAAAATGTAAAGTCAAGAAGGATTACCAGGTTTTTGGTTTAGTAAGTGGAAAAGCTGGAGTTTCCATTTTGTGAGTTTAGATCATCTCAATGGTCACAGAGAAAAGGTTGATAATATTTGACATTCATTTATGATAAAACCAAAGTAGAATGGATTTTAACAAGATAAAAATAGCTAGAAAAAGAAACCTACTTAAAGGTGAAAGACAATGGTTTCCTCCTAAAGCTGGGTAATGAGGCAAAGATGTACATTCTCAGTACTACTGTTCTAAATCATACTAGAAGTTGTTGCCAGTGTAGCAAAGCAAAAATAAGGAGAAAAATTAAAACCCATTTGGAAGAAGAGAAGTAAATAAAATTGCCTCTAATCATAGATTACATGAGTGGTCTACATAATATTTCACAAGAGACTTACTTATAAAAGAGCTTCAGGACCTGATAGTTAAATTTACCAAAGTCACCTAATATGAGGTAAATATATAAAGAAGTAGTTTTGTATATTAATTTAAAAAATTGAAATATAAACCAAAATATATTTTCAATTTAAAAATTATGCTTTACAAAGTTAAAAAGGGCAATGTAGAAAGCAGGAGCAAACATATATGGGCATAGCCCAGAGAAAAATGATTTTTGTCCTATAGTAACTTTGTTTTCATTTTCTGTGTGTATGTGTGTATTATGTGTAAACATTTTTTTAATGTGTGTGGCAGCAGTAGCCAAAATCTAACTTAGCATGAATCCCAACATAGTACAATTTTATTACCCATAGTTCTCATGTTGTATATTAGATTTCTAGACTTATAGAGTTCTAGACATGTGCTATTTTTTTTTAATATTTTGACCTACATCTCTGTATTTTCATATGTTCCCCCACAGACCTTACCCCTGTTATACACTGCTTTGTTCTCTATTTATTAGAATTATTTTGATACTCACATATAAATGAGATCATGAAATTCTTTTATTTTAGGGTCTGGTTTATTTCACTTAGCATAATGTCCCCCAGACTTATCAATTTTGTGGCAAATGGAAAGATTTCATTTGTTTTTAGGGCTGAATAATATATACATTTATACATGTGCCACAGTGATTTTAATCCACTCATTCATCGAAGGACACTTAGGTTTTTCACATATCTTGGCTATTGTGAATAAGGTTGCAATGAACATGAAAGTGCAGATATCTTTACAAGGTCAAAAAAAAAAAGAAAACAAGGTCATGATTTCATCTTTTTGGGTATATACCCAGAAGAGGGACTGCTGGGTTGTATGGTAGTTCTAGTTTTAATTTCTTTAGGAAATTCTATACTGTTTTCCACAAGGGTCTATTAATCTACACTCCTGCCAACAATGTTTTGGGGATTCCTTTTTTCCACACCCTTACCAAAACTTGTTACTTCTTGTCTTTTTGATAATAGCTATCCTAACGAGTGTGAGGTATAGTATGTAATTATGATTTTGATTTGCATTTCCCTGATGATTAGTGATGAGGAGCATCTTTTCATGTACCTGATGGCTGTTTTTATGTGTTCTTTGGAGAAATGTCTATTCAGGTCCTTGGCACATTCTTCTAGTTATTTGTTTTTCTGCTACTGAGTTGTGCAAATAATTATATACTTATAATCATCTTGAATTGCAGCTCCTATAATTCTCATGTGTTGTGGGTGGGACCTGGTAAGAGGTAATTGAATCATGGGGATGGGTTTTTCCAATGCTGTTCTCATGATACTGAATAAGTCTCACAAGATCTGATAATTTCAAGAGGGCCGTTTCCCTGCACACACTCTTTCCTGCTGCCATGTAAGACACGGCTTTGCTCGTCCTTTGCCTTCCACCATGTTTATGAGGCCTCCCCAGCAATGGGGAAGTGTAAGTCCATTCAACTTCTGTTTCCTTTATAAGTTACCCTGTCTCAGGCATGTTAGCAGTGTGAGAACAGTCTCTGGCATATTATCAGTGTGAGAAAAGACTAATACAGTACATTGGTACTGGGAGTGGGGCACTGCTATAAGGATACTGAAAATGTGGAAAATGTGGCAGCGACTTTGGAACTGGGTTACAAGCAGAGATTGGAACAGTTTGAGGGTCTCAGAAGAAGACAGGAAAATCTGGGAAACTTTGGAACTTCCTACAGACTTGTTGAATGGCTTTGACCAAAATCCTGATAGTGATATGGGTAACAAAGTCCAGGCTGAGATGGTCACATATGGAGATGAGGAACTTTTTGGGAACTGAAGTAAAGATGACTCTTGCTATGTTTTAGTAAAGAGATTGGCAGCATTGTCCCCTGAACTAGAGATCTGTAGAAATTTGAACTTGAGGAAGATAATTTAGTGTATCTGGCAGAACAAATGTCTAAGCAGCAAAGCATTCAAGATGTCACTTAGGTGCTGTTGAAACCATTCATTTATAAAAGAGAAATAGAATATAAAAGTTTGAAAAACTTGTAACCTGACAATGTAATAGAAAAGAAAAACCTATTTTCTGAGGAGAAATTCAAGCTGGCTGGAGAAATTTGCATAAGTAAGTATGAGCAATGATGTTTTTTTTTTTATCTGAACTCTAAACAAAGGCAATAAAGGCAAAATATTAATACAAATGAGACTGCATAAAACCTGAAAGCTTCTGAACAGCAAAGGAAACAATAGTATAGAGACAACCCACAGAGTGAGAAAACATATTCGCAAACCACGTATCTAACAAAGGGTTAGCATTCCAAAACACACAAGGAATTCAAGCAACTCAATAGCAAGAAAACAAATAATCTAATTAAAAATTGGCAAAGAACCTGAACAGACATTTCTCAAAAGAAGGCATACAAGTTGCAAGCAGGTTTATTTTTAAATGCTCTACATCACTAATAATTAGGGAAATGCAAATTAAAACCAGAATGAGATATGACTTCACGCCTGTTCGAATGCCTATTATAACAATGAAAATAAGAAGTGTTAGCAAGGAGGTGAAAGAGGAACCTTTTGGGAAGGCAAATTAGTACAGCCATTAGGGAAAATAGGATGGAATTTTCTCAAAAGCTAAAAATAGAACTACCATATGATTCAGCAATTCCACTCTGGGTATATATCCGAAGGAATGTAAGTCAATATGTGGAAGAGATATCTGCATGCTGTGTTTATTACAGCATTGTTTGCAATAGAAAAAAATATGTAATCAACCAATATGTTTATCAATAGATGAATGGATAAAGAAAATGTGATATATTTCCAAATATGATATGCAATGGAATACTATGTATCTTTTAAAAAGAAAGAAATTCTGTCATTTGCAGTAATACGTACAGAATAGGAGAACATTATGTTAAGTGAAATTAACCAGACACAGAAAAGAACTGTACCTAAATACAGTTATGCATAGAAGAAATGTATCTATACACAGTTATGGCGTATATGCCAAGCCCACAGCTAACATCATACTTAATAGTGAAAAGTTGAAAGTTTTTCATCTGAGATATGGAACAGGACAGAGATGCCCACTTTCACCACATATTCATACTTAAACATGGAATCTGAAAAGGTCAAGTTCATAGAAGTAGAATTAGGGAATAGTATGCTGGTTACCAGAAGCTAGAAGTGTGGGTGGGAGGAAGAAATTAGGGGGTGTTTATCAAATTGGTTACACAAAATAATAAGCTTATAAAGTCTATTGCACAAAAGGATGACTACAGTTAATAAAAACATGCCAGTTTTTTCAAAATAGCTAAGAAAGTAAATTTGCAATGTCTTACCACAAAAAATAAGTGAAGTGATGAATATGTGAATTAGATTAATTTAATTATCCCACTTTCTGTACATATAACAAAACATCACATTACACCCCGTAAGTGTACACAATTATAATTTGTAAAAAATAATAAAAATAAACCAAAAAATTTTAAATTAAAGAAAATTAACTGTGGTATAGATTTGTCTTATTGTTTTCATGTTATTTTAAATAATAATGACTTTTTGGCAGCCTCTATAGGCCCATATCTAACTCATTTCCAAGTTTTGCTTGGAAAATACATGGAAAACAGTTTACACAAGTTTGCCTTTCTGAATTAACTTTCTCAGGGTAAAAATAATCTAATTCTAAAGGAAAAAAAAAAACTCTATGGGATTAGAAGAGTAATGTTTAGTCCATTCCTTAGTTTTAAATATTCCATTAGTTAGAAAAATTTCCCAATACTCTCATCCAATGTGAGATCTGAATAAACGTCAAGGCTGGAGTATATTAGGAAGTTTCACCTTCCGGGGGAGAAAGATATTACCATGTTAGATGATGAGAAATCTGCAGCTCATAGAGATCTAGCAATCTGCCCAAAATCATACTGTTATATGACTAGTTGGCCAAAAGTCTTGTCAAAGTTGTTGGTCTAAAGAGCAATGTTTTACTGCCACCTTATGGGCAAATGGGGTTTGCTACAAGTCCTACAAGAGCTCATTATAGTTAAACTTGGGCTTAGAGAGCGTCTTTTGCAGATGAAATAAAGTGTTTTGTAAGTCATACTGAGACGTTTATTTCTATTATAACTCACCAAGGATAGTGATTTTTAACAGGTAATATTTAAGTGGAAAATTAAGGTCAGAAGACTAAAATGGAGCCTGAGATAAGATGAATAGTAGAATAATATTAAAAACAGATGACTTGAATTAAATGTTCATGGGTTTAATCAATATGTAAGTTGATATAAAGAGTATGTATTATAGTATATTAAAATTTATTACGAGTGAAAAAGGGCTTAGAGAGAGTAAGAGCATTAACTTTCATTACATCAAAACATGTGTAGGAGCAATTTAGAAAAACATAAGATCCATATTCTATAGATTGACTTTCAAGATGCCATAAAAGCCAATGAAATTAAGATGTCCAGCTTCTACTTCTCAGAGGACATTTATGAGGCCAAGAAACATGAAAAAAAGCTCATCAGCACTGATTATTAGAGAAATGCAATTCTAAACCGCAGTGAAATACCATCTCACTCCAGTCAGAATGGTGATTATTATAAAGTCAAACAATAGATGCTGGCAAGGCTGTGGAGAAATAGAAACCCTTTTACACTGTTGGTGAAAATGTAAATTAGTTCAACCCTTGTGAAAGACGGTATGGCAATTCCTCAAGGATCTAGATCCAGAAATACCATTTGACCCAGAAATCCCATTACTGGGTATATACCCAAAGGAATATAATCATTCTACTATAAAGACACATGCACATGTATGTTTATTACAACAGTATTTACAATGGCAAAGACATGGAACCAACTAAAATGCCCATCAGTGATAGACTGGGTAAAGAAAATGTGGTGCATATATACCATGGAATACTATGCAGCCATAAAAATGAATGAGATCAAAAAACAAAAACAAAGAATCATTAGGAAACTTTTAGAGGTGACAGATATGTCTACTGCCTTGATTATGATGATGGTTTCAAGGTTGTATGCATATGTCCACTCATTAAATTGCATGTGTGTGTGCGTGTGTGTGTGTGTATAAAGATGTCCAGTGCCTGATGCTAAGAATATGGGAACAGTCTCATAACATGGGTGAGATATACGTATAAAGACAACAGAATAAATACAGATGTGAATGGGATTGTCATGCAGAGGAAGCAGGGTGGGTTAGAAAACAGTAATGACAAAAACCTAGGTCTAATCAATAACCAAAGGATAAAATATACAGGGAATCAGAGGGAGAAGTTTGAAATCACCTGCCAGAGACAGAGAGAGAAAGAGAGAGAGAAACAATGAGAACACAGGCAGTAACTGTCAGAGCTAGGACCACAAAGGGGACGTTCATTTTATATTAGCAGTTGTAAGGGATCTGTGAAAATTATCCTTAGGGGTGGAACTGGAAGGCAGCAGTCTTGCATTTAGATGTATGCTGATCTCCTTTACTTCTTTAGGGCTGTCTACTATCAAATGGCAGAAAGAAAGATTATTTTTACTGACCTTTTTTCTGGTATGCATTGACAGTTTAAGTCAGTGCTTTCTTCTCCACTAATAAGATTTGTAGTATTATAGAGCACAAATCTTATCCATTGGAATTTTTAGAAAAAGTAAAACAATGACAAAATATTCTAGTCTAGATTTTAGGAGGTATCATAGAAAAAAGAAGTACAAAAATGTAAGTCCAAAGGCATGATAAAGTCAACTTCTACTTTCAAACAATATGATGCAAGATAAACCAGTTATCTCCTCCTACCTGAAACAACAAAAAAAGCCAGACAAAATATGTAAAACAATGACACTAGGACACCAGGCACTGAAGGACAGATTCCTGACCAATGGAAAATAAATAAGTTAACCTCTGTGGTTGGCCTTGGTTTTGGCATTGTAAGAGATTCTGGGAATAGGAAAGAGGAATCTTGACAAAGCAAATCTGTGTTGAGAATACAGAGCTGAAAGGACATAGAGACTAAAGTGACTGGAGTCTGCAGGACTACTGCACAGGAGAGCTGGATAAAAGATCAGAAGATTACCAATTGGTGCTTGTGTGTGAAGAACCTACCCAAAGCAAAGAGAGTCACTAGAGCAGATTAGAGGTAACAGAGCTCAGATCTCATGCAAGGCTGTTAATAGTGCCTATTTGAGATTTTAAGAATCCACTTGATGACATTAATGGCAAATTACCTATTGCAGAAGAAAATATTTGTCAACAAAGATACAGCAATAATGTTAGAAAACACCTCCCAGTACCCCTGAAATTCTTGGTGTTCTTGCATAGCCCAGGACTTGGAGCAATGGAAATTGGCATGCTATAAAAGTAGAGAATATCTTGTTTTTCCAAGATATATTAATTCTAAAGATGATAAATGAAAAGTGATTGTTTCCTTCTCACTGGAGCCGTGAACTCACCGTGTGATCAGCATGGGAGGTTAGAGCAAAGATCTAACAGAACATGTGCACACTCTGACCACAGCCTTGCAAGGTATTGAGAGGCAGAATAGATGCTCTTTCCCAAGCCAGTACGGAGCAAATTTCTGAAGGGAAGAGAGCATATTAGAGCATATTATTAGTCTGCTATACATATAGAAGTAAAATATATATATGAAGTATAACAGAGGAAAAGGTGTCCCACATTTTAACTCTTTCAAAATTTAAGAAAAAGGCTGAGGACCAATGGGCCATTTATGGATACCAACAATGTGAGTTTTCTTCTGGCAAAATGGATCTGGTGAGAATGTGGGGCCCTGTTGATCAAAGCTGCACATGTGTAAATGCCTCTGTCTCAAGGCTGAGTTCAAAAGGGAGGATATCTAATGAGGAGTTTGCAGAAATTAGAGCAACAGGCACCGTACAAGTAGAGTACAATATCCTATAATTCCTATTATTTGTTTTTTTTTAATGCCAAAGGAATACGGAGGAAATTTTTGTCATGTTCTTTGGAAGACAATCTGGAGGCTTGACATAGATTACTTTATTGTTATTAGTATTAGAGAGCTGATAAGTCCCAATATTTGCCTTTGACCCATGACTCAAATTCTGAATTTGTTCCCCTTAGATTTTTAGACACAGATCTGAGACCCAAGTAAATCAGACTTTCACAAAAGTTTATTTATTAGGGAGACTGTGGAAGGCAATGAATCAGTAAGAGGAGAGGTCCATGGAAGGAACCTTGAAGCCATCCGCTACAAGCAAAGTAGTGATAGCTCTTTGTCATCAAGAACAAATGCAAATAGATGTAAAAAGTGAAAGAGGAAGATTGGAGACATGGAGGGAAGAAAAAAGAAGGGATCTTCCCCATTCAAGTTCACTCAGCTAACATTTTCCATCATGGTAAAACCTGATTCTTCCATGATATTTCCTAAAGAAAGTATTAGAATAAACATTCTATTAAGTAATACAATGTCAGAACTACAAAAATACTCTTAACTTATCTCATCTAAAACCTGACTTTATATTTGAAGAAACTAAGATCCAGAGTATAAAGGAAATTGACTAATGACAAAAGACAAAATGATTGGATTTTTTATTTAGTTCTCATTCAGTGATTCTAAGATGCCACTGAAGATATTATGACACATGCTACAATCTTTCTGAAATTAAGCTGTGTAATCAGGTCTGAGTTTGTGATATGTGAGGCATATCAATCACCAACTATTCTGTTAATACCCTCACACTGTATTACTCATTAGTGGGGCTGAATTACTCATTAGTGAGAATGACCTGGGCTTTGTACATTCCTGTGATTGTTCCTTGCACCGAATTAAAAAATGACTGGACTAAAGGCTCTGATATGATGCCACGGGGAAAATTTTTCTCTCTGTGAAATGCACTCACTCATATAGGAATCATTGTGTTATAAGATTTCAATGTCTAATCACTAATTTATGTCATAAAAATCCAAAAATCTAAACATCGTCTCAGATAAAACACCCAAAATTTGCAATTACCTCATCATTGTGGTTCAGAGTTTCAAACACTTGAGACGGGGAAGATATTTAAGAGGAAGCAAAACTACAATTTGTCTTAAATTAAAAATCATTCAGGGCCTGATATTTGAGAGCTTCTTGAGTGGAAGTCAATCAATTACTATATGGGAACATAAGGGCTCAGATACCAGAAAGGATATGAGGAATGTCATTTGGTACAATGAGTCTGCTTTCTAATCCAGTGGACTTTCTATTACTTTGTTCTTTTCTGAGTGGGGGCTGATTATTATCTTTGTGAACTGGAGCAAATTTCTGGCTTCAAGGTTGATGTACTTAATAGGAGGGGTAAATGGTAATCGCTATGAACAAGCATATTTACAGTTCCCTTCTTTTCCCCAAATAGTACTCACAAGCTCTCAACACACAGGATGCAGGGATTATCATGGCTTATAAAATTGGTGCCACAGATGGGTTGATATAAGCCAGGGCAGGGGTTGACGGTTCTATTAAACCAACTCAAGTTTACTTTCTCATATGGGCATTTCATCTGAAATTGAGTTGAAAAGATTTATACAATTAGAACCTCTCTTAGACAGGTAGGCCACCTTTGAACTTCATTAGGAAAATCTAAGCATAGTCCAAGTGTAGTGGCTCATGCTTGTCATTTCAACACTTTAGGAGGCTGAAGTGGGAGGACTGCCTGAGCCCAGGAGTTCAAGACCTGCCTAGGTGACAGAGCAATACCCTGTCTCTCCAAAATTTTTATTTTTAATTAGCCAGGGATGGTGGTGCATGCCTGTAGTCCCAGCTTCTCAGAAGGCTAGGGCAGGAGGATCACTTGGGCCTAGGAGGCTAAGACTGCAGTGAGCAATGATGGTGCCACTCCACTCCATCTTAGGCAACAGAGTGAGACCCCATCTAAAAAAAAAAAATTCTAAGCATAGCCCAGACTGTATTTCAGTCCTACAAAAGCTCTCACTTTCCCATCTCCACAAAGCCATGAAACTAGAACCTATATGTATCTCTTTTGGTGACAATATGATGCCCTGGTTATCAGGACCTTCTCAATAAAGGAGAACAATGGCCAGCTATGTTATGGTTAAAAAAAAAAAGAGTAGATAAACAGATGATTTATCTGGAACTTCTCTCTCAATCTTCTTTATGCCCTGACTATTAGATCTGGAAAGATTCTTGGAGATTTTCTGTGACAGCTCAGCTAAGAAAACTGAAGATCAATAATTGAAGAATACACATACCTTAATTTAAATTATTTATTACATTTTATTCACTTTCTAAATCCTCAAGCCATCTCCTACTTTAAAGTTGTGAAGTGCAAGGTCATTAAGACTAATGCAGTGACACTGTAGGGAAAATATCATTCTCAGCAAACTGACACAAGAACAGAAAAAGAAATACCGCATATACTCACTCATAGGTGGGTGAGAAAAATGAGAACACGTGGACACAGAGAGGCGGTCTACTATACACTGGGGACTGTTGGGGGGAATGGGGGAGGGACAGCGGGGGGGACTGGGGGGGATAGCCTGGGGATGAATACCAAGTGTGGGTGAAGGGGAGGAAAGCAGCAAAGCACACTGCCATGTGTGTACCTATGCAACTATCTTGCTCGTTCTGCACATGTACCCCCAAACCTATAATGCAATAAAAATTTAAAAAAAAAAAAAAAAGCTGGAAAAAAAAAAAAACAAAGAAAACAAAGGAAGGGACATGTCTCATTAGGGACGCTGACCCAGGGATGCTTGTTTTCAAGGGAAGTTCTTCTCTGGACAATGATGGTGTTTGTGATGACTTGAAGTAGCGACTCTGAGATTTATGAAGCTTGAGGCTAGTGTTCTCAGGGGCTCTATAAATACCATATGATTGGTACAAATAAAGTAACTCACACACAAGGTAGGAGAAAGTTTTGGCTAGAAATTTGGAAGGAAGAAGGTCATGTTTTAACTTAGAAATTCCTCTTCCTTTTTTTATCCAACATCACCATCATGGCCAGGCCACCATTGTTATCCAATTAATCCCTCCATTTCCTTTATTCCCCGTTTCCTGAAGTTTCACAATTTAAACTTCTCTGAATTATTTTATTTCCTTGATAAATGTTCTTTCATTGACCCTCAATGCACTTTATAAAAAAGTCTTTCTTACTATGGGCTAAAGGTCCCTATGTGACCTGGAACCTTCCAAATATTCTACCCTTACCTTATACTACCTTGCTTTCTGCCTTTTTAGTAAGTTTTTTAAATATATAAAGTCTTTATCTTCCCCTCACCTCAAGGTCTTTTTGAAGTGTCATGACCACCCCACCAAATATATTTTTTCTGAACCTAAAGTCAGTCTATCTTTAGAGCTCAGGTTATAACCCACTTTCTCAGAGCTACTTATTAAAATATAGTCACCACTCTCTGTTATTTATTTGTATACTTTTAATCAGTTTGTAGCAAAGTATTTGTTTAATTATTTAACTAATCCCACAACCCTAAAGGACTATAAGCCCTCAAGGGAAAGATTTGTGTCTGATTAGGCTAGTCATTATGTACCCAGCATATATATTGGCATTTAGTCATTGCTATATGAACATTTGCAAAATGAATGAATGAGATTAAGATAGTTCAATCTGAAAGAATATATAGTTACCAAAGACAAGGAGAACAGTTTATATTGTTGTCTATAAATATAGCTTCTTTTTTCTCTTTGTCTTTAGAGGAAGATATGCATTCATCAGGTGAGAATCCCACCTGCTGCTCTTACTGTAACATCTGCCACTTCTCCTCCCTGCCTGTGCTCCAGTCACACAGGGCTTCAATTAGTGACCCAGGTGGTGAGGTCTTTCTCTCCACTCTCCATCTGGGTGGCTCCTTTTTATCCTTTAGGTCTCACCTTAGATATCCCCATGACAGAAAAACCTTGCCTGAACCCATTGTTTATATCTCTATGCTCAACAGATATTCTCAATCATACCATTTTATTTCTTGTATTTATAAAACTTACCATAAATCATTGTTGTTTTCTTCATTTTTTGGCTATCTGTAAGCTTCATAAGAAAAAGGAATATAACTGCTTTCCTCAGTATTGTATCTTAGGGCACAGCACAGATGATTAATGAATATTTGTTAAAGAAAAATAAGTAAAAATGAGTACATTTGTTATTATTTATGGATTATGGGCATGAGGAGGACTCATTCTGCAGGTAACCTTCTGGAGAAGAAAGTCTAGAACTGAACTTTATGAGACCAAGGTATAAATCCTGGAAAAATTGTGCAGATTCTTTTCCTGGGGTAGTAGCCTCTGACAAGTTTTACACTCTGATCCCTGAGTCTCTTGAAGGCAGAGCTGCCCTCAGAATATCTTTCTCAACAGTCAACTCACTACTGACTTTTTTACAAAGAAGAATTTGCAAATTTAATTCATAACTTTAAAATTTCTAAATTTAAAATTTAAGAATGAGACAAAAGTTTAAGCTACTAATACTTCTAAAGGGAAGGAATACAGTGATATAAATATGAATCAAAATGAAAAGTTTAATCCCTCATTCACCTTTTCCCTTACTTATCAAATATCAATTGACCTCACATTATATGCAATGCTCAGAAAGGTAGACAAAAACGAAAAATGTTTCTCCATTTTGCCCTCATACAAGTTGCAAACATAATTTGAGGCTCTGTTCAGGTATCTACTATGCCTTCACATTTTCTTCCATCCATATCCAGAAGGTGACTTCTCCATTCACAACTTGCACAGGCATTCTCTGTCCTCAAGACATTAAGGAGCATTCTTTTCAGTCATTCTTTCCAGCAAACTGTGAGCCCCTTGAGAGCCAGAACCATGTCATGCCCAAGTCCATAGGCTCTTAAGAACCTGTCATGCTCCTGGCAATTGTCAATACTCTTAAATATTTTTCAGGCACTACAGAGAGTTCTCTGGTGTGTATGTGACTGAATGTTGTCTTGGTTCCAAATTTGTTTCTCTACCCTGGGACACTGTTACAGCAGTGTATTCACCACCCTCATACAAATAAGTCTTGAAGAATATTACAGATGTCCTTGATGCATTAAGTTTCCATAGTAACAATTCCAAAAAAAAAAAAGACCTCATATTATAATGTCAGTCCTGGGAGGAAATTTAATCTAATATTACCTTAATAACTCCATGTGGTGGCCACCAGTGTCTAGGGCCTGAAACTAGAGAATACATGAAAATAGTTACAGAATCGAATTCCTGATGAATCCTAGCTTAATCTGTTGTCAGAACAAAAGAGTTCTAATTTATTATCAAGGAAGCTTGCAGCAATGGAAAACATTATCTCATTTATACAGGTATTCATTCATGTTTTTTTAAATGTGTAATAACTCTTTTTCTCCTGATTGATATCAGCAGGATACTACATAGATGCATCACTCTTTTCATGAAGGCTGGCAGTCCAGTGTACTAAATAATTTTTCTAATTAGCTTGGACTTGAGATGATTCAGAGCTTGTATGAATGAGACAAGCAATTCTGTGACTTTAAAGTGATTTTGGACCCAATCCACATATTTTTTAGAGTGAAACAACATCTGGGTAATACTCAGGAATTCTTGGTAGGTACGTGAAAAAGCAAGATCTCCAGCCCTTGAGGCCAGGTCTCCTTATGACTCCCTACATGATTTTTTCTCTAGAAGAGGATAAAAGATAATGGTCCTTTGTAGGGACATGGATGAACCTGGAAACCATCATTCTCAGGAAACTGACAAGAACAGAAAATCAAACACTGCATGTTCTCACACATAGGCGGGTATTGAGCAATGAGAACACATGGAAATAGGGAGGGGAGCATCACACACTGGGGTCTGTGGGGGGAAAATAGGGGAGGGACAGTGGGGAGTGGGGAGTTGGGGAGGGATAACATGGGGAGAAATGCCAGATAGAGGTGATGGGGAGGAAGGCAGCAAACCACACTGCCATGTGTGTATCTATGCAACAATCTTACATGTTCTTCACATGAACCCAAAACCTAAAATGCAACAACAACAACAAAAATGATAATGGTCCACTCAAATACACAGCAAAACATTTGCAAACATTCTAAATTTTCAAAATGTGCTCGGATGTATGTATATCCTATTGCTAGTCATTTTTACATGTTACGTCACTGAGTCACTCAAGCCTCTTTGCCCCCATGAGTTAAACCTCATAATAATATGCATTCAAAAGATGACAAAACGAAGGTCTCTGCCCATTGAATCTGAGTCTATTAGAGTACACCCCATCATCTCTCAAAACATACATATGTATTTTGAGAGTGTGTGTGTGTACATGCACACACATGTATATATATATATACTCTGAATATCATCTCTCAAAGTGTATATGTATATAATTTTACTTTTCAAAGTATATATTTAAAGTATGCTATAACTTTAAAGTGATTTTGGGCCCGATCCTCATATTTTTTAGATGATTTTAAGAGCAATTTCAAAGCATTCTCTCTCAGATTACGATGTAAAAGCCCACAAATCAATTTCAACTGCTGGTCAAGACCAGCTAAACTACTCAGCAGAAGATAACACCAAATGTATCAAGATAAAGGACAAATGTGAGAATGCTGGAAAAGATTTGGCCATTTTTCCTCCTGGTATGTCCTTGGAATGATGAGCTTCAATATTGTCTCAGGTTGTTGCCCTCTAATACAATTACTGAAGTGGAAACTCGAGATTCAAGACAACTATTACAATGAAGTTCCATCTCCAGTCTGCCCACTGTATCCTCAGTACTTTGTATTTGGAAAGCCTATTCCACTCTTTCTCAGAAACAAATGTTTATAAAGATAAACCTTGAATAACAATCTTGATTAAAAGTATAGAGCTCCGGGGCCCAAAGTGGCTCCGGCCGGATGTCGTGGCGCTTGCGAAGGCGAGGCCAAGAGTTCAAGGCCAACCAACCTCAGCAACCTTACAAGCTCTCATTGATTGGCAAAAAAAAAATAAAAATAAAAAAATAAAAGTATAGAGCTCCATAACAGATCTTTGAATCCTCAGAAGTAAATCATAGACTACTCTAGGGGCATAATTGTATTATTTTAGTGGGAAGGTATTTTACAGGTCATGAGATAGCAACTCCCTCTCTGAAGCTTCACCTAAATTTATTTCTTGAGGGGATGAAAAAAGAATATGGGGTTACTGAGGTCCCTAGACAATATTAATTTCTCAATAAATGGAGTAGGTTTATACTTGCTCCTCAAACAATAAATAACTCTTTGGATTAAGACAAATATTTCTGATAATTCAGGCATGCTTGACTATACTGAGACTCTTCTGATGTTGAATCCTAGACTCTTTGAGGACATTCACAGGAGAAAAATCATTCCCTGCCATCTCACTGGGGTCCCACAGCTATTTTAATTTAGACATAGAAAGAGAAAAGTCAGTGAGCAAATTCTCTCTAAGGATGGACTTTCCTTGTAGCAACATTTCTGATCCCGGAGAATGGTATCCGCAGATTCCAGGGTTGACCAAGGACCACATTTAACTCTACCTCAATTCCTAATCCTACAAAAGTGGCCTGGTCTTCCATATGTTCTCTAGGCTTTTATCTCTGTCTGCAACACATGTCAGTGGGTAATTACATAAACTCTACTGATACGCTATAGTGTGGCAGGTGTTATTGTTATTTAAGACATTAAAATGTAGCCAGGATGATTGGAAGTCCTTTGCCCACTGTGCAAGGTTGCCTACTGTGCCTACTCCTGGCAGAGTCTGGGACACCATGTTTTTGCTAAACACACCCCATCTCATCTGATATTTTCCCTGGATTCCTCCAGAAATGGAGCAGGAACAGCAGAAGTTCAGCTGCAGCCAGAAGATTAAAGCAAAACACAGAGGCTCACTCTCTCCATCCCTTATACCACAGCTGACCTACCTCAGAAAGAAGAGAAAAGGAAGAGGAATGTAATGTGCTGCTTTTAAGAGGCATGTGTTAGGGCCTCAGGAGGGGATGGACTAACTACTGCGTAGGAGAGAAAAGTCACTGAGGCATTGTGTGCTGGACTGAGCAGGGCCCGGAGGCACATCATTCAGATTGCATCAAGGTCAAACCTCAGCAGGGGAGACATGAGGGGGTAAGAACAGATCACTGGAAACGGCAGCCATTAGGCAATTCAGGAGAGGCAATAGCGTGAGAAAACACACCACAGTAGGAGACAGCAAGAAGAAAAATATAACATGTTCCACAACAATAATTAGTACTTAGGACCAGAATTCAAAATGCGTGGAAATGCCTATGAAAGAGAAGGCTGGTAGAGGAGGTTTCAGCAACAGATGAGATCCTTGGATACCACTTACTGTAGGTCCAGCCTTGTGCCGGTAGTAACCCAGGGCCTCTGCTAAGTTCCTCCTGTTATCTGAACTTCTGGCCTCTACCATTTCTTCTGTAAAAAGTTATTTTTCTTACATAAAAACAATACATGCTCACTTAGAAAATTTATAAAATAGAAATATACAAGACAGGGAGGTGCAGCAAGTAAAAACATACAAAGAAATGGCCAAATAGAAATATACAAAATGGAATAGAAATATAAAAAATAAAAAATACACAAATGAAATAAAAGGTGTAAAATCTCACAGCCCAGAAGTACCTATTAAATAAATGTAAAATTAATTCTAGTTTTAAGATATATATATATATTTATATACATTATCACACATGTACATATATGTTTTTATAATATTCAACTTTTATAATATATATTGTTGTTTCACTTAGAAATGGACTGTAACATTTTCTTGCTCTCTAAATATAGTTATATTGAACATGAATTTAGATGCCTGGTGTCATATTCCATCACATATATGGATTTTAATTATACTAATATTGTTTAATTGTTGCTCAATTAGGGTGATGTCCATTTTTTATTGTTAATGGTGCTAGCATAGGCAGATTTTTATTTACCTCAGTTAATTTGTCTTTTATTATTTCATTTTAACAAATGCCTGTAAATAAGCCACCTGGAAACTTCCAGAAAGAACTTAGGTCACTTAGAATATGAGAGAGGTGGTTTTCATTCAATTTGTGAGCTTCATACTTGTAATCTTACATAAAATACTTTGAAAACACCCTATCTTCCTGAGTAAATCATTTATTCCCCAGTTTGGAAAGGCAGAGGTACTGTGTTGTTTAGAAAGCATTCTGAATGAAGAAACAGAACATCAAGTTATAAGGTTTCGTCAACTTGGAAAATAATTTCTTCTATCTGGACCACAGAATTTTCCCATTTTCACTGTTGGGAATCACACATTCTATCAAGTGCTCTTTGGAGGTTTAATTGAACAAACACTTAAACAGCTTTGAAAACTGAGACAGATAAGCCACCAATAAATGCTATTTTAATTTGCCTTCTTCTCAGCCACTATATGGATGTGAATGTTGTAAATCAAGAGGCACAGACTCATTTTATGGCATTCAAAAATAAGTGTGAAATTACTTCCCATCTGAGAATAAATAATCTACATTTTTTAACTTAGTTTTGTTGCAAAGTTTATTATCAGAGCATCACTCATAAGGTGATTTCTCATAGGCCTTCTACAGTTTGGAATTCTGATTTCTCAGGACCTGTGAGTGGCCCTGGAAATACAGCTGTGAAAACTATTGGCATCATCCTTACCCTAAGGGAGCTTAGATCACATTAGGGGGAAGTCATTACACAAATAATTATTCAAGGAAGGTAGACTTGAGGAGGAAATTTCCAATATTTGAGTTTTCTGAATCTCGTGACTTTTAGATATTAACGATGACCCCTGTGTTTCTCATTCATATTAGCATTGATAAATCAAACAATAAAATGCCACAAATTCAATATTTTAAATACGTAAAACTGAAACAAAATACTCTAAGATAAAGGGGATTACACATTATGACCACGTGGCTCTATTTAATAGATGCAAAAATAAGAGAACAGAGAGGGGTCTATTAACATTGTTTAAACCTGAAGCACACAGAGGAAAAGCAAGTGCTACAGGAAATAATTAAGGCTAGAATGTCTTTACCTTTTCCAAACTTCCCCAAATTTCAGTTGAACTAATATTGGGAGAAGCGAATAAGTAAGATTAAAAGATCATATGTTCCCTCAGAGAATCCTTAGTCTATGATTTTGTCATCATCTATCACACCTAGTCTAATTCCAAAAGCTACAGCTTAGGGCTTTTTCACTGAATTCCAGGCTCCCTAGCTGTGAAGTAATTCAATTTACATGTTTCAATTTCACCTCAAATCCACATCTTCAAAACCCATTGCCTCCTCCTGTTGTCCAAAGAAGATTCTTATCACTTTTCAGGGATGCAAAAACCCTTCTACTGTCACTGGATTGATGTAAGGTTCTACTACTGTCTTCCTGAAGAAAGTCTCAGCTCTACTGCCAATGGATAGAACTTTCATAGTTTACCTCATTCTGATGACCAATTACACTTCCAACACAGTACTGAGGAGGTGCCAATAATGCTTTATCTATCACAGTAAAACCACTGGATACCACGCAAATAATCATTCCCATCCAGGCTGTAGGATCAAGCCTTCCCTTTCTGAAGGATTTTAGGGAAGCCCTAGGACAGCATTAACTAGACTTGTACATTCTCCTGCACTGGTCTGGACCAGTGGTTTGGAGAACCAGTTATTTGAACTGACCAAGAGGGTTTTATGGCCTTAATCTTCTCTTTGGCTCAATTGAACTGTAGATAAGCTTCTTAACTCTAGACCCCTTATTCGTTTTTTGAGGAGGATTTACTTTAGAATGTGTAACTCTAATTTCTTTATGTATCCCTTTGAGTTGTAAAACCTTTTAGAAGCCTCTTGCCAGTTTAACAACCCAGGACTGTCTTTCTCAGTGCCCTGGGAGCCATCCCTTGGAAATGTAATCATCAAGACAAGCAGTGCTCATATCTACTAGTTTCTGTGGAAGGGTACAGATCTACCTTCCAGGGTGATAAGCACCTTGCTCCAAATTACAAAAACACCTCCTCTCATAAAGATAGGAGTTTATTTTTGCTTTGGATAAAGACAATTAGCAAACACAGGTGGCCTATGATTTCCCCATATTGTCCTCCAGTACTTTGCATTAGCTCACCCCAGCCCTTAAAAACCTTCTCATGGCCGGGCGCGGTGGCTCAAGCCTGTAATCCCAGCACTTTTGGAGGCCAAGGCAGGTGGATCACGAGGTCAAGAGATCAAGACCATCATGGTCAACATGGTGAAACCCCGTCTCTACTAAAAATACAAAAAATTAGCTGGGCATGGTGGCGCGTGCCTGTAATCCCAGCTACTCAGGAGGCTGAGGCAGGAGAATTGCCTGAACCCAGGAGGCGGAGGCTGCAGTGAGCCGAGTCGCGCGCCAGTGTACTCCAGCCTGGGTAACAAGAGCGAAACTCCGTCTCAAAAAAAAAAAAAAAAAAAAAAAAAAAAACACCTTCTCATTTCCTTTGTTTCAGTGAGTTGAGTTCAGACTGAGTTCTGGCCTCTCTTCCTGATTGCAATAACCTTAAATATAATATTTCTTGCCTGTGTAACTTTGTCAGCTTTATGTTTGCTTCAGAAGAATACCACATACCCAATAAGAGATTTTGTTATCTTTTCTCTTTGGATAGCATCACTAACAAAATGAAAATGCAAAACGTTTTTGTTTTGTTTAATTTTTACTTTTCCCCTAACTCCTTTAGAAGGTGTGTTAGTTTGTTTTCATGCTACTGATAAAGACATACTTGAAACTGGGGAAGGGGATCCTATGTTGTGATCCCTGTACCCAGTACATCAGAATGTGTCAGTATTTGGAGATAGGGTAGTCAAGGAAGTAATTAAAGTTAAATTAGGTCACTGGGGTGGGCACTAATTCAGTATGACTACTGTTCTTATAGGAAGAAAAAATTAGGATAAAGACAAGCAAAGAATAAACACCATGAGAAGGCTCACAAAAAACATGGCCATCTATAAGCCGGAGATAATTCAACCCTGCTGAAACCTATATCTCAGACTTCTAGCTTCCAGAGCTGTGAGCAAATTTCTGTTGCTTAAGCCACCTAGTATGTAATACTTTACTATGACACCCCTTGCAAATTAATACAGTTGCATGTTTAGAACACTTAGATTCACAAAGAGTTGAACATGTTTTTAAATAGCTCCTTTGACTTTTCTGAAGCACTTTTAAATTGCTTGAACCATAAGTTTGACAGAGAAATGGTAAATCCGTTTTTGAATATCAAAATTAAATTATTTATATGGTAAAACAGGAAGAGCAAAATATTAATGGCAAAATCTTGGAGGTGGGTATATGAGTTTTGGCATAAAATTCTTTCAACTTTTTTGTATTTTCTGATATTTAATAATAAATTATTGAAAAAAATAAACAACTAGGAATATCACTCACTTTCATTAATTGATTAGTAACGAATTTGGAGAAAGTTAATGAGTCCATTCTTGACCAACTGAGATCTTCATGATTTAGAGAAAAATGTAATACTTTTCAAAAATATTTTATAACTTGAGAATTTTAAAAATCTCAAAAACAGTTATTAGCTATCACTAGTAAATACTCATTCAGCCAATTGAAGAGGTCAAATTAAATTTCCTTTACATGTCTAATTCAAATTGTAAGCTTCAATTTTATTGCTAGAAACATATCAAAAGTCTGTAGTACTATGACTAGCATTAAGCTCATTGAGCTTAACACAATTATCAACAAGACATAGGAAGTAGAACAATATTTTTAGTGGAATATTTTTAATTTTAAGTAATAATACTTTCAAATGTCTTCCTTAGGTTAGTCAACTACAGATCTCCGTTTACATTTTTTTGTAGAGCATTGAAGTTGGAGGCTGGACAAGGCAAAATACAGGGCTAGTAAAAAAATGAAATCACTCATATTGACAGGCAGGGAGGCTGGCATAGGGAAAATAACCTATCACCATAAACAGAAAATACTGATGGAGAGAAGGAGAAAACAGAAAAGGATTCACATCCTGGAAGAGATAAAACAATAAATGAAGACAATAACAATTTGGGGTCAGAGGGTACTATGTCAGAGAGAGGACACTGTGTAGGCTGAATATGCTTATTTGGGCCAGGGCTAGGAGAAGCTGACAAGGGGATTGTTTTCTACAATCCTTGGTACACAATCCCAAAGACAGAAGAAGGAATATCATTGAGACTCTGAGCAGTGAAAGCTCTTAATATTTGAAATAGTATGTTCAAATTTACAAAAAAAGTCAAACCATCCCATTAAAAAGTGAGCAAAGGACATGAACAGATATTTCTCAAAAGAAGATATGTATGCAAAAGAAGACATGAAAAAAGCTCAACATCACTGATCATTAGAGAAATGCAAATCAAAATCACAGTGAGATACCATCACATGACAGAATGGCAATGATTAAAAAGTCAAGGAACAACAGATGCTGGCAAGGCTGTGGAGAAAAAGGAATGCTTTTACACTGTTGGTGGGAATGTAAATTACTTCAACCATTGTGAAAGACAGTGTGGTGATTCTAGAACCAGAAATACCACTTAACTCAGCAATCCCATTACTGAGTATATACCCAAAGGAATATAAATCATTCTGTTATAAAGATACATGCATATGTATTTTCACTGCAGCACTATTTACAATAGCAAAGACATGGAATCAACCCAAATGCCCATCAATAATAGATTGGATAAAGAAAATGTGGTACACAGACATTATAGAATACTAAGCAGTCAAAAAAGTTAATGAAATCATGTCCTTTCCAGCTTTTTCACACGCAGTATGATGTTGGCTGTGGGTTTGTCATAGATGGCTTATTATTTTGAGGTATGTTTCTTTAATACAAAGTATATTGAGAGTTTTTACCATGAATACGTGTTGAATTCTATTAAAAGTCTTTTCTGCATCTATTGAGATAATCACGTTTTTTTCTTTAATATTGTTATGTGATAAATGACATTTATTGACTTGCATATATTAAATCAGTTTTGCATCTCAGGGATAAAGCCTACTTAATCATTTTGAATACTTTTTTTTTTTTATGTGCTGCTGAATTTGATTTGCCGGTATTTTGTTGAGGATTTTTGCATTAGTTATTTAAATTTTTGTGGCGTCAGTGGTAATACTCCCTTATAATTGTTTCTAATTATGTTTATTTGGATGTTCTCTCTTTTCTTCTTTATTATTCTAGCTAGTGCTCTATTTTACTAATTAAAAAAAAAGCAACTTCTGGATTCATTTATATATTAAGTAATTTTTTTGTGTCTCAATCTTTTTCAGTTCAACTCTGATTTTGATTATTTCTTGTCTTCTGCTAGGTTTGGGATTGGTTTCTTCTTGGTTCCCTAGTTTTATTAGTTTTGATGTTAGGTTGTTAAATTGAGATCTTTATAACTTTTCATGTTAGCACTTAGTGCTATGAATTTCCCTTTTAATACTGCCTTAGCTGTGTCACAGAGATTCTGGTATGTTGTATCTTTGTTCTCATTAGTTTCAAAGAATGTCTTGATCTCTGCCTTAATCTCATTATTTACCCAATGGTCATTCTGGAGTAAGTTGTTTAATTTCTATGTAATTGTACAGTTTTGTGTAATTTTCTTAGTCTTGATCTCTTATTTTCTTGCACTTTGGTCCAAGAGAGTGGTTGGTATAATATCAGTTATTTTGCATTTGCTAAGGATTGTTTTATGTCCGACTTTGTGGTGAATTTTAGAGTATGTGCCATGTAATGATGAGAAGAATGTGTATTCTGCTGTTTTTTGTTAAGAGCTCTATAAAGGTCTATCGGGTCCATTTGGTCTAGTGTTAAGTTCAGGTTCTGAATATCTCCACTACTTTTTAGTCTTGAGGATCTGTCTGATACTGTTAGTGGGGTGTTGAAGTCTTTCATTATTATTATGCAGAAGTCTGAGTCTCTTTTAAAGTCTCTAGGAATGGACTTTATGAATCATGGTGCTCCTATGTTGAATTCATAAAAATTTAGGATAGTTAGGTCTTTTTGTTTAATTGAACCTTTTACCATTATGTAATTTTCTTTTTTAAATTTTCTGTTTAAAGTTTATTTTGTCTGAAATTAAGATGGCAATCCCTGCTTTTTTATGTTTTCCATTTGCTTCACAGATTTTCCTCCACCCTTTTATTTTGAGCCTGTTGGTGTCATTGCAAGTAAGATAGGTCTCTGTATGAAAGAATGCGATTGTGCCTTGGTTCTTTATCCAGCTTGTCATGTTTTTAATTGGGGCATTTAGTTCATTTAAAGTCAATGTTAGTATTGACATGTGGGGATTTTATCCTGTTATGATGTTAGCTGGTTATTTTGCCGACTTGTTTCTGTGGTTGTTTTACAGTGTCATTGGTCTGCGTACTTAAGTATCTTTTTGTTGTGGCTCGTAATGGTCTTTCCTTTCCATATTTAGTGCTTCCTTGAGAAGCACTTGCAATGCAGGTCTGGTGGAAACAAATTCCTTCATCATTTGTGTGAAAAGGATCTCATTTTTTTGCTTATGAAGCTTAGTTGGGCCAAACAGGAAATTCTTGGTTGGAATTTCCATTCTTTAAGAATGTTGAATATTGGCTCACAATCTCTTCTGTCTTATAGGGTTTCTGCTGAAAGGTCTGCTGTAAGTCTGATGGGCTTTCCTTTTTAAGTGGCCTTCTCTTTCTTTCTAGCTTCCTTTAATATTTTTTTTCTTTATTTTGACTTGGGAAAATCTGATTATTATCTGTCTTGAGGATGACATTCTTGAAAAGTATCTCACTGATGTTCTCTGCATTTCTTGAAATTAAATATTGGCCTCTCTAGCCAGGTTTGAGAACTTCTTATGGATGGTATACTGAAATATGTTTTCCAAGTTGTTTCCATTCTCCCCATTTATTTCAGGGACACCAATGTGTTGTAGATTTGGTCTTTACATAATCCCATATTTCTCAGAGGTTTTTTTAAAATTCAATTTTATTCTTGTTTTTATATTTTTGTCTGTCTTATTTCAGAAAGCCAGGCTTGAAGCTCTGAGATTCTTTCTTCATCTTGGTCTATTCTGCTATTAATACTTGTGATTGTATTATGAAATTCTTGTAGCATATTTTTCAACTCTATGAGGTTGGTTACATTCTTTCTTATACTGGGTATTTTGTCTTTCAGCTGCTGTATTGTTTTATTGTGCTTCTTAGCTTTCCTGGATTGAGTTTCAACATACTTCTGCATCTCAATGATCTTCCTTCTTATCCATATTCTGAATTTTGTGTCTGCCATTTCAGCTGTCTCTACCTGGTTACAAACTTTTGCTATAGAGCTGATTCAGTTATTTGAAGGGAAGAAGGCAGTCTGGCTTTTTGAGTTGTCAGAGATCTTGTATTTGTTCTTTCTTATCTTTATGGGCTGATGTTTCTTCAATCTTTGAAGCTGCGGTCCCTTTGACGGAATGTATTCTCTTACCAGGTCCACAAGGGGGTGTAGTTTTAAGGGCAAGAATATCCCAGTGCCATGCCTCCTCCCATCATTCTCCATCTGGGAGATTTAACGGTTTACTTTGAATTTTGCAGGCACAGGAAGAGTCAGTAACTCCAGTGGAAATTTAAGGGAACTCCTTTCATTGGCCAAAGGAACTTGGGAAGGTGGGAATTTCTCCCAGGATAAATTCCCCTGCTCCTTCATCCACACCGGATTTCCAGTTCTCTGGGATCCCTTCCCACATAGTGGGATCTCTCTTTCCCCTCTTGGATTTCCCCTCTGGAATCCCCTTCCACACTCTTCATGGAAGTCTTTCTCTTCTTCCTTCTCTTTTCTCTACCTAAATAAAATCACCTTTGCACAACACTTCTTGGGGCTGATATTTACTTTTACGAGTGTACAGTGGACTGCAGTGGTCTCTTCTCTTATTCTTAAGAGAGCAGAGATCAAGAACCCACAGCATAGACTCGGGGGAGCCATGCCTCACTAACACCCCCCCAAAAACCTGATTACACCTTGGATTTTTTTAATTCTATTTTACGACCTCGAGGGTTTGATTGTGTGCATATGTTGGATTCCGTCTCCTGGCTTCATTATTGGAAGATTTTAGGGAGCAAAGGCTAAGCTACCAGTTGCTGGATTTTGTGCTCTAGTTTTGGGTGACTGCTCTCAGGACTCAATTTTGTTTTCTGAGTCCTTGAGGTTAGAAATCCATCATGCTGGGGATGGGGGTCAAGGTGTTTCCAGAACACTGGTCACCACACCCTGATGGGCAGTGATAACCAAAGCATTTTGTAAGGTGGGGGAGGCATAATCTGTCCTTGTTCTCATGTGCCAGCAGCAACATGACAGGGTGCATGTTCATCAACAGCTGCTTGGTGTTAGGGGATTCCAACAAAGCAATGTGGGATATGGCTGTGGACCTTGGGGAGACTGCAGTAAGGGAAGGGAGCAGGCAGGCTGGTGCATGTTCACAGTGACTGCTCTCCTGGAGCTCTGCTGGCCAGGTGCAGTCTGTCAGTGCAAGAGCTATGATGAGGATCTCCAGCCAATAGTTGCTGCTCTGCAAGCAGACACAACAAGGCTGGGACCCCAGGAGAAGCCAGCAGACTAAAAGGTGCTCAGGTCAGACTGGCCCTGGCTGATCAGCAAGAGCTCCCTTCAGTTTAGTTCTGAGAGTTCCCCCCAGAGCTAAAGGCTTCTATGGGAGCAAGTTGAGCCTAGGGGGATAGGCATCCCTGAACAAGCTCCACAACAGATACTCCTGCACCAAATGCTTTGGGTTCTACACCAAGTGGAGTGCTGCCACTTCACTAAGCAGCTCTCCCTGCCAACTCAAGTGTCTGTGGTGATTGAGGGGTCTTGTCCTGCCAGGATTCCAGAAGCCCATGGTGAGAACAGGTTGCTCCTTGAAGTTCAACTCAACCATTCCTCCAGAGTAATTGGGGGCCAGGAATGAATCTCAGTGTGCTGTACAGTAGCCCTGTGCAGGGTTCCCAATAATTTTTTTTCTTTATAAATTACCCAATTTGAGGTATTCTGTTATAAGCAACAGCAAATGGAATAGTTATAGCCCTCAAAGAAGAGGAAATTCTGCCTCCATACCACATTCAGATTTGAGCAGCAATATCAATACATCTCTGGTTTTCCAGCCTGCTGCTCTATCCTGCATATTTTGTACTTTCCAGCCCTACCATCACATGAGCCAGGGACTTAAATCTCTCACTCTCTTGCTCTCTCTCCACCTCTTTTTCTCTCTGTCTACACACACACACACACACACACACACACACTTTATCAGTTCTGCTTCTCTGGAGAGCCCTGACTACATTAATTCTATTATCTTGCCACTTGTTTTCCATTAGTCCAAACTATTTTTCTTCTTTTTATTTCCTTCTTTTCTTCCTTCTTTGGACTGAGGTGTGTTTTTTTTTTTTTCTTTTTTAGTTTTTATTATTATTTCATTTTCTTTCCCCATTGGCTATTTAATGTTGTTTTGGGGTTTAAAAATATACAACCTTAGTTTCTCACTTTGTAACTCTAAATGTTACTATATCACTTTACAAAATTCACAACAGAATACTTTCATTTCTCCTGTCCCATCCTTTATGCATATAAAAAAGATAAAAATAAAACTCTAGGAATCTAGCTGCAATTAACTAAATTGTGTTCCTCAAAATTTGTATGTTGAAATTCTAATCCCTAATGTGACTGTATTTGGAGACAGGGCTTTTAGGAGGTAATTAAGGTGAAATGAGGTCATAATGGTGGTGCCTCAATCCAATAGGATTGATGGCCTTATTAAGAAAAGAAAGATAACCCTCTTCTTCTTTTCCTCTCTCTCTTTCTTTCCTCTCTCCCTTTCACCTGGACCCACATTATGTGAGGACACACTGAGAAGGAAGAAATCTGCAAGACAGGAAGACAGGTTTCACAAGGAATGAATTAAGCAGCACCTTGATCTTGGACTTTTAAACCTCCAGAACTTTGAGAAAATAAATTTACATTGTTTAAGCCATGCAGTCTGTGGTATTTTGTTATAACTGAGTAATAAGTAGACTGATTGAACTTTGATACTGGGGGGAGGAGGCAAGATGGCATCTTAGAGGCGACTCAGGATTGCAGCTCTCAGTGAAGGCGCAGAGGGTGAGTCCTAGCCACATTCTCAGATGTTCCTTTTATGCCCACAGAGCGTTGAAAGCCCCAGGTGTGGGAGAGACATGGGATGCTAGCGCAACCGGCTAACGCAGCCAGCTCCCGCCGCCTCTTCGGCCGGCACTGTGGCGGGACGTGGCACGGAACTCACTGGTCTGGGTGCCCTGTTAAACCGGCAATCTGAGATTTGGAAGGGCAGATTGGCATGTTCATCTGATTGAACAGGACTTGGACAATGAGCCAGACCAGGAGTTTCCTGGGAAGCGTGATCTGAGTCGGGGTAGTGGGCAGCGGCATGGGAGATTGCATGGATCCCAGTGCCCTATCGGCAGGCTACTGGGGCGCCAGTGAGAGAGTCAACCTTTCAGCTTGGGGAGAGGAAGAGAGAAAGAGAGAGGACGGACTCTGATGCAGGGAGCTGGGTGATCGGGCTTGGTGGGTCCCATGCTCACGGGGACAAGCAGGGCAGTGACTGGAGGTGCTTGGGGCTGAGAGTTTTGCTGCCGGCATCTAGGACGGTGCAGCCCGGTGAGGGAGGGGCATCCACCATTGCTGATGCAGTCCACCCCCACTGAAGTACTGCCCAGGACTGACACAGCCTGCCGTTGCTGAGGCAACCTGCCATAACAGAGAGACTCCCCCAGGAGCCGGCGCTCCACAGCAGAAGGGAGCCCAGCAGCAACAGGGCGGACCTGCACTAGCAGGTCAGAGCCCCGGCAGGCAAATAGTGAATAGACTGCTGCCTAGTGGGGCAGGACAGTGCAACAGATACTCATAAAGAAAGCCCCAACTCCCTGAGACAGAGCATCTAAAGGGGGGGAAGGTGGTGTTTTATGAGTTCTATTGCAGCAGACATAAACAATCTCCCAACAATGCTGAATGAACAACGGAGCTCACAGCTCAGCACTGGAGCTCCTATTAAGCACAGACTGTCTCCTCAAGCAGCTCCCTGACCCCTGTATATCCAAGGAGTCACCCCAGAAAAAAACTAATCAGACTGACATTTGGCTGGCATTATTCTGGAACAAGGACAGCAGAAGAAGAAACTGGTATCATCCCTCACTGTTCTGCAGCTGCTGCAGGTATACCCCAGACAAACAGGGCCTGGAGTGGACCTCAGCAATCATATAGCAGAGGGGCTAGACCATTAGAAGGAAAACTAAGTAACAGAAATACTTCATCATCAACAATCTCAGCATCCACACAGAGACCCAATTGAAAAATCAGCAACTACTAAGATGACAGGCGGATAAATCCATAAAGATGGAAAGAAACCAGTGCAAAAAGGAGGAAAGCACCTGAAACCAAAACACCTCACCTCCAAAAAAGGACCAAAACTCCTCACCAGCAAGGGAACAAAGCTGGACAGAGAATGAATGTGACGAAATGAAAGAATCAGACTTCAGAAAGTGGATAATGAGAAACTTCAGTGAGCTAAAGGAACATGTACTAAACCAGTGCAAAGAAACTAAGAACCTTGAAAAAAGATTTGAAAAAAGATTCGAGGAATTGATAACAAGAATGGACAACTTAGAGAGGAATATGAATGAATTGAAGGAGCTGAAAAACACAACATGAGAACTTCACGAAGCATGCACAAGTTTCAACAGCTGAATTGACCAAGCAGAAGAAAGAATATCAGAAGTTGAAGATCAACTCAATGAAATAAAATGAGAAACCAAGATTAAAGAAAAAAGTACAAAAAGGAATGAACAAAATCTCCAAGAAATGTGGAACTATGTGAAGAGACCCAACCTACGTTTGATAGGTGTACCAGACTGTGACGAAGAGAATGAATCCAAGCTGGAAAACACTCTTCAGGATATTATCCAGGAAAATTTCCCCAACATAGCAAGACAGGTCAACACTCAACTCCAGGAAATACAAACACCACAAAGATACTCCGCAAGAAGAGCAACCCCAAGGCACATAATCGTCAGATTCACCAGGGTTGAAATGAAGGAGAAAATGCTAAGGGCAGCCAGAGAGAAAGGTCGGGTCACCCACAAAGGGAAGCCCATCAGACTCACAGCAGATCCCTCGGCAGAGACTCTACAAGCCAGAAGAGAGTGGGGGCCAATATTCAACATCCTTAAAGAAAAGGGCTTTCAACCCAGAATTTCATATCCAGCCAAACTGAGCTTCATAAGTGAAGGAAAAATAAAATCCTTCACGAACAAGCAAGTACTCAGAGATTTTGTCACCACTAGGCCTGCTTTACAAGAGCTCCTGAAAGAGGCACTACACATAGAAAGAAACAACCAGTTCCAGCCATCCTAAAAGCATACCAAATGCTAAAGACCATCAACAAAATGAAGAATGTACATGAACCAATGGGCAAAACAGCCAGCTAGCATCAAAATGGCAGTATCAAATTCACACATAACAATATTAACCCTGAATGCAAATGGGCTAAATGCACCAATCAAAAGACACAGACTGACAAACTGGATAAAAAACCAAAACCCATCAGTGTGCTGTATCCAGGAAACCCACCTCACATGCAAAGATACAGAAAGGCTCAAAATAAAAGGATGGAGGAAGATTTACCAAGCAAATGGAGAGCAAAAAAAAGCAGGAGTTGCAATTCTCATCTCTGATAAAATAGACTTTAAAGCAACAAAGATCAAAAGAGACAAAGAAGGTCATACATAATGGTAAAAGGATCGATACAACAAGAAGAGCTAACGATTCTAAATATATATGGACCCAATGTAGGAGCACCCAGATATATAAGGCAAGTTCTTAATGACTTACAAAGAGACTTAGACTCCCACACAATAATAGTGGGAGACTTTAACACTCCACTGTCAATAGCAGACAGATCAACCAGACAGAAAATTAACAAGGATATCCAGGACTTGAACTCAGACCTGGAACAAGCAAACCTGATAGACGTTTAGAGAACTCTCCACCCCAAATCCACAGAATATACATTCTTCTCAGCACCACATCACACCTACTCCAAAATAGACCACATAATTGGAAGTAAAGCACTCCTCAGCAAATGCAAAACAAGAGAAATCATAACAAACAGTCTCTCAGACCATAGTGCAATCAAGTTGGAACTCAGAATTCAGAAACTAACTCAGAACTGCACAGCTTCATGGAAACTGAACAGCTGGCTCTTGAATGTTGATTGGATAAACAAAGAAATGAAGGCACAAATAAAGAAGTTCTTTGAAACCAATGAGAATGAAGACACAATGTACCAGAACCTCTGGGACACATTTAAAGCAGTCTGTAGAGGAAAACATATAGCAATAAGTGCCAACATGAGAAGAGTGGAGAGATCCAAAATTGACACCCTATCGTCAAAATTGAAAGAGCTAGAGGAGCAAGATCAAAAAAGCTCAAAACCTAGCCGAAGACGAGCAATAACTAAGATCAGAGCAGAACTGAAGGAGATAGAGACAAGAAAAACCCTTCAAAAAATCAATAAATCCAAGAGCTGGTTTTTCGAAAAGATCAACAAAATAGACAGACCACTAGCCAGACTGATAAAAAAGAAAAGAGAGAACAACCAAATAGATGCAATAAAAAAAGATAATGGGGAAATCACCACAGATTCCACAGAAATTCAAACCATCATCAGAGAATACTACAAACAACTCTATGCACACAAACTAGTAAATCAGGAAGAAATGGATAAATTCCTGGACGCCTGTGTCCTCCCAAGCCTAAACCAGGAGGAAGCCGAAACTATGAATAGACCAATAAAAAGGTCTGAAGTTGAGGCAGCAATTAAGAGCCTACCACACAAAAAAAGCCCAGGTCCAGATGGGTTCACAGCTGAATTCTACCAGACACACAAAGAGGATCTGGTACCATTCCTTCTGAAACTATTCCAAAGAATCCAAAAAGAGGGAACCCTTCCCAAATCATTTTATGAGACCAACATCATCCTGATACCAAAACCCGGCAGAGACTCAACAAGAAAATAAAACTTCAGGCCAATATCCATGATGAACATAGATGCAAAAATCTTCAATAAAATACTGGCAAATTGATTGCAACAGCACATTAAAAAACTTATCCATCATGATCAAGTAGGATTCATCCCAGGGATGCAAGGCTGGTTCAACATACGCAAGTCTATAAATGTAATACACCACATAAACTGAAGCAAAAACAAAAACCACATGATTATCTCAATTGATGCAGAGAAGGCATTTGACAAAATTCAACAGCCCTTTATGCTAAAAACCCTCAATAAACTTGGTATTGATGGAACATATCTCAAAGTAATAAAAGCTATTTATGACAAACCAACAGCCAATATCATACTTAATGGGCAAAAACTGGAAGCATTCCCTTTGAAATCCGGCACTAGACAAGGATGCCCTCTCTCACCACTTCTATTCAACATAGTACTGGAATTTCTAGCCAGAGCAATCAGGCAAGAAAAAGAAATAAAGGGTATTCAAATAGGAAAGGTGGAAGCCAAATTGTCTCTATTTGCAGACAACATGATAGTATACCTAGAAGACCCTATCACCTCAGCGCAAAAGCTCCTGAAACTGATAAGCAACTTCAGCAAAGTCTCAGGATATAAAATCAATGTGCAAAAATCAGAAGCATTCCTATACACCAATAATAGACTTAAAGAGAACCAAATTAAGAATGAACTGCCATTCACAATTGCTACAAAGAAAATAAAATACCTAGGAATACAACTCCCTAGGAATGTAAGGGACCTCTTTAAGGAAAACTACAAACAACTGCTCTACGAAATAAGAGAGGACACAAACAGATGGAGAAACATTCCATGTTCGTGGTTAGGAAGAATCAATATTGTGAAAATGGCTATACTGCCCAAAGTGATTTACACAATCAATGCTATCCCCATCAAACTGCCATTGAATTTCTTCACAGAACTGGAAAAAGCCACCATGAATTTCATATGGAACCAAAAAAGAGTCCGCATAGCCAAGTCAATTCTAAGCAAAAAGAACACAGCGGGAGGCATCACGCTACCAGACTTCAAACTATACTACAAGGCTACAGTAATCAAAACAGCATGGTACTGGTACGAAAACAGAGATATAGACCAATGGAACAGAACAGAAGCATCGGAGGCAACACAACATATCTACAACCATATTATCTTTGATAAACCAGACAAAAACAGGCAAAGGGGAAAGGATTCCCTATTTAATAAATGGTGTTGGGAAAACTGGCTAGCCATGTGCAGAAATCAGAAACTGGACCCCTTCCTGACACCTTACACTAAAATTAACTCCAGATGGATTAAAGACTTAAACGTAAGACCTGACACCATAAAAACCCTAGAAGAAAATCTAGGCAAAACCGTTCAGGACATAGGAGTAGGCAAGGACTTCATGAACAAAACACCAAAAGCATTGGCAACAAAAGTCAAAATAGTAAAATGGGACCTAATCAAACTCCACAGCTTCTGCACGGCAAAAGAAACAGTCACTAGAGTGAATTGGCAACCATCACAATGGGAAAAAATCTTTGCAGTTTACCCATCTGACAAAGGGCTGATATCCAGAATTTACAAAGAACTCAAACAGATTTACAGAAAAAAAAAACAAACAAGCCTATTCAAAAATGGTCAAAGGATATGAACAGAAACTTTACAAAAGAAGACATACATGAGGCCAACAAACATATGACAAAGTGCTCATCATCATTGGTCATTAGAGAGATGCAAATCAAAACCACATTGAGATATCATCTCACACCAGTTAGAATGGCGATCATTAAAAAATCTGGAGACAGCAGATGCTGGAGAGGATGTGGAGAAATAGGAACACTCTTACACTGTTGGTGGGAGTGTAAATTAGTTCAACCATTGTGGAAGACAGTGTGGCAATTCCTCAGGGACCTAGAAATAGAAATTCCATTTGACCCAGCAATCCCATTACTGGGTATCTATCCAAAAGACTATAAATCGTTCTACTATAAGGACACATGCACACGAATGTTCATTGCAGCACTGTTTACAATAGCAAAGACCTGGAACCAACCCAAATGCCCATCGATGATAGACTGGACTGGGAAAATGTGGCACATATACACCATGGAATATTATGCAGCAATCAAAAATGATGAGTTGTGTCCTTTGTAAGGACATGGATGAATCTGGAGAACATCATTCTCAGCAAACTGACACAAGAACAGAAAAGGAAATACTGCATATACTCACTCATAGATGGGTGAGAAAGATGAGAACACATGGACACAGAGAGGCGGTCTACTATACACTGGGGACTGTTGGGGGAAATGTGGGAGGGACAGCGGGGGGTGCTGGGGGGGGATAGCCTGTGGATGAATACCAAGTGTGGGTGAAGGGGAGGAAGGCAGCAAAACACACTGCCATGTGTGTACCTATGCAACTATCTTGCACGTTCTGCACATGTACCCCAAAACCTATAATGCAATAAAAATTTTTTTAAAAAGTAGACTGATTGATACACTATGTCTCTAACACCTCCTATTTTTCTTTTTGTCTTGATTAAACTTCTAACACTAAATTATAGCCCTTGTTGCATTGTATAGTAATTAACTCTTTAAAAACATGTCTCTCTCACTAGTCTGAAAATTTCTTCATGAAATGGATTCGTCTTTTGCTCATTAGTATTGTTTTTCCCCACAGAAAATATTGATTTACCCTTCAAAACTTTTCTATATATGTTGCTTGGAAAACACACACACACATACATACACGCACACACACATGCACACATACACACATGCATACACATGTACACGTGCACACGCATACATACACACATACATCTCTACAGTGTATCTGGCAAGTATTTAACCAACCTCTGTTTAAAAACCATGTGCTCTCCACAGTTAAATTTATAGGGCATTACTGTGTTCCAAACTTACTATTAGAAAATTCTTTCCTTTTCAAGGTAAAATATCCATCTAAGCAAGTTGAATTAATGCTCTGAGTGCTTTCTAAGGCATGCTAGATGAGAAAATTCTGGAGTTTTTCCTCTCATGATGGTTTTGAATATATCCTCATCTTTCCTACCTCCATTAGATTTTCTTAAGGCCTTTTTAGTGACTTCAACATTTAATCAATCAGATCTTGTTTTTAATGTCCCTGTCCCTTCAACATAGTGCCTTTTTTTGCATGTGCCCATGTGTGATGGGGTATTCTTTAAATTATGATACTTAATATATATATTATTACTGGTCTGTTTTGATTAGTGTGTCGTGTTTTGGATTCTCACTTTCTCCAAATCTGAATTTTTCACTCATCATTAGTGTGCCAAAGATAGTATGAGACCAATGGACAGATCCATCCTCTACCCATGTTTACTTAAAAAAAAAATGAGTCTTTTAAAAATGATATGAGCAGATTCTCCTCTCACCATTATGTGTATAATGTCCACTTCCCAAGTTGTATAGAAATAGAGAAAATCTTTCCATATGACTTTCAGCTTAGGAAGATGACCATAGATATTCTCCTTAAGAGAAGAATTACATCTACAGAAAGGCCTGATAGTCAGTTTCTTGCTGAGAATATTTTATTGAAGACTCAAATCCATGTTTGTACCAGATTATTGCTTGCCTCCTCAGCCATCCAAGAAAAACTGGTTATCTAAGTGGAATCCAACAAAGGAGACTGGATATCCTTAAGCATCAGAGAGATTCAGCAAACTCCATAATTTCTCAACCAAATTGCTCCACAGCTCATCCTACAAGAAAAGTTATTATTATTCTTTTTTAAAATGGAAGACTTTGGCAATCTTAAATGAAAATTTCATCTTTCTAGATCAAGCCAACTAAATGAGTGCATGGCATTAAAAAATGAGTAATTAATTACTAAGCTTTAACACAGTAGAAAACAATCATTTCATGTTAGTAAAAGCCAGAGTCAGAAGCCAAAGAATATGAAAATTTTTCTCTTAGCTGCCACTTAGTGATATTGATCAAATTTTTCATTTTCTTTATATCAATTTTTTCCTTATATATTTTCTTCCTCTTTTCCTCTCTTTCTTTTCTTTTTCTTTGCAAAATATTATAATAATAAACACAGTGTTATGCTTTATAGTAACATCTAGCCTGTTAGGTACTAAGATGGTTTCTAGCTATTTCTGAGAGAGGCTATTTCTTCAAGTAATACATTAAATTCAGCACTTACACAACAGCATTGCAAAAGGCACATTTGGTGGAATACACATTTCCATCAGATCCACAGTGAGGTGTGTAGTCCATGGTACATGCCTCAGAATACCCGGTACACTGAATCTGCCCCATCATAAACAAACAAACAAAGATGTTTTATCTTTCAAATTATTAAATCATAGAAAACAAACTTTTAAAGGTCTTAAAAGATTATTCATTCCACAATTTCAAAAAAATATAGCCCCTGTAGCTTGCATACTTTGTCTCAACAATGGTGGGAGTCTTGTCATAGCAAGGGGCAGCTCAGTTCAGTTTATGCCCTCCCTCTCACTAACTCCCTGTATCTAAGTGATAAATACACCTTGTGGATTCTATCTGGTACTTCATTTCTGAGTCAGTCCTCTCCTCATCATACCGTCATCCACTTTATTCAGGCCCTCAATATGTCTTGTTCAAACAGCCCCAAATGTCTGCCAATTCTCCTTTTTATGTGTGGTTTCAATCAGTCTCCACACTGATACCAGACTGATCTTTTAAAAAACAAAATAGACATTGCTCTTCAAATACTTAACTGATTCCCCATTAGGAGATAATCCTTTCCTGACTCATGCTTATCTCTTCAGGTTTGGCTGCAATGTCTCCCGCATCTTACTCTAATTAAACCTCAGGAATGAGTTCCCAACTATTCCCTGCCCCTGGGTATCTTAGTGCCTCTGTTCTTGCTGTTTTCCTATCTTGCCTGACCTTTACCAACTGTATTAATCAGGACAACTCCCACTATTTCTTTAAATGCCATTTTAACTACTTTTGGAACAGTTTCACAATGATACTTCTCTTTCTCATGCATCACATTTGGTTAGGTGCCTGTCCTAAAAATGAGCTGTCTTTATTGTCACAACCCCATGTTTGCAATTCTCTTTTATCACAGTTTAAACTCTATTAGAATTGATGACATTCCACTCACATAGCTTTTTACCCCTGAATTGTGTCTACACTTGTTTTTACATTTTTCCATACTTTATTTATAACTTTTTATTACTATGAGAGTGTCTTTGAGTTTTTAATTTGACATTGTCACCTTAACCTTCTAATTAATTGCAATGTTAGAAAATAACTATGATAGTAATATATTCCAATTAAGGGCTATGAGTAACATTTGCGAACTCTTATTCTGCTGTATTTCAGATCTGCTTAGGCTGGCCAGATGCCTTACCTATGAATATAAGTCATCATAAGTAATTTTTAGAACATGTATTTTTAAATAGTTGTTTTCTGTGAAAGTGAGGCATTATTGTAATATTTTACATTAAGAATTAATAAAATTTCTGTATATACTTACACATTCACCTTTATGAAATTTTCTGGGTTGAAATTCTTGACCTCTTGAAGAGAAGATTTTACTGGATGCCTAATGTGATAATTTGAGATTTCACAGTCTATTGAGTAAAATAATCATTTTATTTCTTTGTCGTCTTACCTAGACTGAGAATGAGAAGTTCTTGTTGAATTACTGTCCCAGTTGGTTAGTACTGATAGTAAACATCTTTAATATATGAATATGTTTAGTCAAGTAAGAATATAAGAACATAAGATCAACACTAAAAGTAGATTGAGCATTTTTTTAATCCTGTAAATATTCAGATAAAAATCTAGTACATAATATAGTGTGAAAACATTCGTAACTTTACAATTAAGCAAAAGAAAATACACCTAAATCTTTCTCTGCCACTTAAAGTCTGTATAATTTTGGTATAGTCACTTCCTTCTAAATATTAGATTTCTGCTCTCTAAAAACAGAAAATGAGATAATAAAATTTTAATCTCCTCTGGTTGCATTAGCGTATGAGCTAACATGTACAGAGAGGCCTTATTCTGAATAGCACTTGCTGTTACACTTGACTTAAAATTTTCAAAAGGACTAGAAAATAGAATGAAATAGGGAAGAAAACGATAAGAAAAATGGATCTTACTTCTATGAGTATTCACTCTGTGCTGGCTGCTTAGCTAAGATTTTACATGCTTTATCACAGTGAATCCTAAATGCTATTATAACTTCTGTCTTAGAGATGAGAACTAGCAGTGACTTGGGCATTTGCATAATCTACGAAGTGGAGTCTAGATTCTAATCTAAATGTTTGATTAGACTAGAACCAAAGCCCATGATTTTAACAAAGAATCATAAAATACTGAAATCATACTACCAGAAGGCTGATAATAATGGTTTCATTCTTCTAAAGGCTCAGATCTTGTTAAAAGTAAAGACTTAACATCAAATTTCAGGGCTGGAAGTGGTGAGGATATACTGATTCCAACTATTCTTTTGTACTATCATTCTATTCCCTCAACTTTTCTAGATTATCATGAGAGAAAACAGAAATTCTAAAGGATAGGTCAAAGTCATATATTTCCATATAAGTTCACAAGGTTTTATGTGTCTATGGTTAATAGCCTAAATAGAGATAGCTATCCTCAAAGTTCTTATATGCAGAAAGAAAGCTACAGGAGATTCATGAAAATGTGACCAATATATAATTCCTGCTTGAGACTCCATTACTGTAAATGTAATGTGGATATCAAATGCATATAGGTAGCAGTTAATACCCTAAAGGTAGTGTATAACATAAATGAGAATTCGGTTGAATAACATACATACATGTTATTCATATATAGGTATATGGTTGATACAAAAGTAACTGCAGTTTTTGCTGTTACTTCTAATTAATACACAAACATAAACATATATATATATATTTATATATGTAAATCCACAATACACATATATGTATATTTCTTTAGAGATTATAGCTAAGATTTTTTTTTGTATTTTTTTATTTTAAATTTTTATTGCATTATAGGCTTTGGGGTACATGTGCAGAACGTGCAAGATAGTTGCATAGGTATGCACATGGCAGTGTGTTTTGCTGCCTTCCTCCCCTTCACCCACACTTGGCATTTCTCCCCAGGCTATCCCTCCCCAGCTCCCCCGCGGCTGTCCCTCCCCCATTCCCCCCAATAGACCCCCGTGTGTAGTAGACACCCTCCCTGTGTCCATGTGTTTTCATTTTTCTCACCCGCCTATGAGTGAGAATATGCGGTATTTCCTTTTCTGTTCTTGTGTCAGTTTGCTGAGAATGATGTTCTCCAGATTCATCCATGTCCTTACAAAGGACACAAACTCATCATTTTTGATTGCTGCATAATATTCCATGGTGTATATGTGCCACATTTTCCCAGTCCAGCCTATCATTGATGGGCATTTGGGTTGGTTCCAGGTCTTTGCTATTGTAAACAGTGCTGCAATGAACATTCGTGTGCATGTGTCCTTATAGTAGAACGATTTATAGTCCTTTGGATATATACCCAGTAATGGGATTGCTGGGTCAAATGGAATTTCTATTTCTAGGTCCTTGAGGAATCGCCACAATGTCTTCCACAATGGTTGAACTAATTTACACTCCCACCAACAGTGTAAGAGTGTTTCTATTTCTCCACATCCTCTCCAGCATCTGTTGTCTCCAGATCTTTTAATGATCGCCATTCTAACTGGCGTGAGATGATATCTCAATGTGGTTTTGATTTGCATCTCTCTAATGACCAGTGATGATGAGCATTTTTTCATGTGTTTCTTGGCCTCATGTATGTCTTCTTTTGTAAAGTTTCTGTTCATATCCTTTGACCATTTTTGAATGGGCTTGTTTGTTTTCTTTTCCTGTAAATCTGTTTGAATTCTTTGTAAATTCTGGATATCAGCCCTTTGTCAGATGGGTAAACTGCAAAGACGTTTTCCCATTCTGATGGTTGCCGATTCACTCTAGTGACTGTTTCTTTTGCCATGCAAAAGCTGTGGAGTTTGATTAGGTCCCATTTGTCTATTTTGGCTTTTGTTGCCAATGCTTTTGGTGTTTTGGTCATGAAGTCCTTGCCTACTCCTATGTCCTGAATGGTTTTGCCTAGATTTTCTTCTCGGGTTTTTATGGTGCCAGGTCTTATGTTTAAGTTTTTAATCCACCTGGAGTTAATTTTAGTGTAAGGTGTCAGGAAGGGGTCCAGTTTCTACTTTCTGCACATGGCTAGCCAGTTTTTCCCAACACCATTTATTAAACAGGGAATCCTTTCCCCATTGCTTGTTTTTGTCTGGTTTATCAAAGATAATATGGTTGTAGATATGTTGTGTTGCCTCTGGTGCCTCTGTTCTGTTCCATTGGTCTATATCTCTGTTTTGGTACCAGTACCATGCTGTTTTGATTACTGTAGCCTTGTAGTATAGTTTGAAGTCTGGTAGCATGATGCCTCCCGCTGTGTTCTTTTTGCTTAGAATTGACTTGGCTATGCGGGCTCTCTTTTGGTTCCATATGAAGTTCATGGTGTTTTTTTCCAGTTCTGTTAAGAAATTCAATGGTAATTTGATCGGGATAGCATGGATTGTGTAAATTACTTTGGGCAGTATAGCCATTTCATGATATTGATTCTTCCTAACCACGAACATGGAATGTTTCTCCATCTGTTTGTGTCCTCTCTTATTTCATTGAGCAATGGTTTGTAGTTTTCCTTAAAGTGGTCCCTTACGTTCCTTGTGAGTTGTATTCCTAGGTATTTTATTTTCTTTGTAGCAATTGTGAATGGCAGTTCGTTCTTGATTTGGTTCTCTTTAACTCTGTTATTGGTGTATAGGAATGCTTGTGATTTTTGCACATTGATTCTATATCCTGAGACTTTACTGAAGTTGCTTATCAGTTTCAGGAGTTTTTGGGCTGAGGTGATGGGGTCTTCTAGGTATACTATCATGTCGTCTGCAAATAGAGACAATTTGGCTTCCAACTTTCCTATTTGAATACCCTTTATTTCTTTTCCTTGCCTGATTTCTCTGGCTAGAACTTCCAGTACTATGTTGAATAGGAGTGGTGAGAGAGGGCATTCTTGTCTAATGCTGGATTTCAAAGAAAATGCTTCCAGTTTTTGCCCTTTAAGTATGATATTCGCTGTTGGTTTGTTGTAAATAGCTTTTATTACTTTGAGATATGTTCCATCAATACCACGTTTATTGAGGGTTTTTAGCACAAAGGGCTGTTGAATTTTGTCAAATGCCTTCTCTGAATCAATTGAGATAATCATGTGGTTTTTGTTTTTGGTGATGTTTATGTGGTGAATTACATTTATAGACTTGCGTATGTTGAACCAGCCTTGCATGCCCGGGTGAATCCTACTTAATCATGATGGATAATTTTTTTTAATGTGCTGTTGCAATCAGTTTGCCAATATTTTATTGAAGATTTTTGCATCTATGTTCATCATTGATATTGGCCTGAAGTTTTCTTTTCCTGTTTAGTCTCTGCCAGGTTTTGGTATCAGGATGATGTAGGTCTCATAAAATGATTTGGGAAGGGTTTCCTCTTTTTGAATTATTTGGAATAGTTTCAGAAGGAATGGTACCAGATCCTGTTTGTGTGCCTTGTAGAATTTGGCTGTGAACCCATCTGGACCTGGGCTTTTTTTGTGTGGTAGGCTCTTAATTGCTGCCTCAACTTCAGACCTTGTTATTGGTCTATTCATAGTTTCAGCTTCCTCCTGCTTTAGGCTTGGGAGGATACAGGTGTCCAGGAATTTATTCATTTCTTCCTGGTTTACTAGTTTATGTGCATAAGAGTTGTTTGTAGTATTCCCTGATGATAGTTTGAATTTCTGTGGAATCTGTGGTGATTTCCCCTTTATCGATTTTTATTGCATCTATTTGGTTGTTCTCTCTTTTCTTTTTTATCAGTCTGGCTAGTGGTCTATTTTGTTGATCTTTTCGAAAAACCAGCTCTTGGATTTATTGATTTTTTGAAGGATTTTTCTTGTCTCTATCTCCTTCAATTCTGCTCTGATCTTAGTTATTTCTTGTCTTCAGCTAGGTTTTGAGCTTTTTTGATCTTGCTCCTCTAGCTCTTTCAATTTTGACGACAGTGTGTCAATTTTGGATCTCTCCACTCTTCTCATGTGGGCACTTATTGCTATATATTTTCCTCTACAGACTGCTTTAAATGTGTCCCAGAGATTCTGGTATGTTGTGTCTTCTTTCTCATTGGTTTCAAAGAACTTCTTTATTTCTGCCTTTATTTCATTGTTTATCCAGTCGACATTCAAGAGCTAGTTGTTCAGTTTCCATGAAGCTCTGCAGTTCTGAGTTAGTTTCTGAATTCTGAGTGCTAACTTGATTGCACTATAGTCTGAGAGACTGTTTGTTAGGATTTCAGTTGTTTTACATTTTCTGAGGAGTGCTTTACTTCCAATTATGTGGTCAATATTGGAGTAGGTGTGATGTGGTGCTGAGAAGAATGCATATTCTGTGGATTTGGGGTGGAGAGTTCTGTAAATGTCTATCAGGTTTGCTTGTTACAGGTCTGAGTTCAAGTCCTGGATATCCTTGTTAATTTTCTGTCTGGTTGATCTGTCTGCTATTGACAGTGGAGTGTTAAAGTCTCCCACTATTATTGTGTGGGAGTCTAAGTCTCTTTGTAAGTCATTAAGAACTTGCCTTATATATTTGGGTGTTCCTGTATTGGGTCAATATATATTTAGAATCATTAGCTCTTCTTGTTGTAGCGATCCTTTTACCATTATGTAATGACCTTCTTTGTCTCTTTTGATGTTTGTTCCTTTAAAGTCTATTTTATCAGAGACGAGAATTGCAACTCCTTTTTCTTTGCTCTCCATTTGCTTGGTAAATCTTCCTCCATCCCTTTATTTTGACCCTTTGTGTATCCTTGCATGTGAGATGGGTTTCCTGGATATGCCACACCGATCAGTTTTGGTTTTTTATCCAGTTTGCCAGTCTGTGTCTTTTGATTGGTGCATTTAGCCCATTTACATTTAGGATTAATATTGTTATGTCTGAATTTGATACTGCCATTTTGATGCTAGCTGGCTGTTTTTCCCATGGGTTCATGTAGATTCTTCATTGTGTTGATGCTCTTTAGCATTTGGTATGCTTTTAGGATGGCTGGTACTGGTTGTTTCTTTCTATGTGCAGTGCCTCTTTCAGGAGCTCTTATAAAGCAGGCCTAGTGGTGACAAAATCTCTGAGTACTTGGTTGTTTGTGAAGGATTTTATTTTTCCTTCACTTATGAAGCTCAGTTTGGCTGGATATGAAATTCTGGGTTGAAAGTTCTTTTCTTTAAGGATGTTGAACATTGGCCCCCACTCTCTTCTGGCTTGTAGAGTCTCTGCCGAGAGATCTGCTGTGAGTCTGATGGACTTCCCTTTGTGGGAGACCCGACCTTTCTCTCTGGCTGCCCTTAGTATTTTCTCCTTCATTTCAACCCTGGTGAATCTGATGAATATGTGTCTTGGGGTTGCTCTCCTTGCAGAGTATCTTTGTGGTGTTCTCCATATTTCCTGGAGTTGTGTATTGACCTGTCTTGCTAGGTTGGGAAAATTTTCCTGGATAATATCCTGAAGAGTATTTTCCAGCTTGGATTCATTCTCTTCATCACATTCTGGTACACCTATCCAATGTAGGTTGGGTCTCTTCGCATAGTCCCACATTTCTTGGAGATTTTGTTCATTCCTTTTTTGCGCTTTTTTTCTCTAATCTTGGTTTCTCATTTTATTTCATTGAGTTGATCTTTGACTTCTGATATTCTTTCTTCTCCTTGGTTGATTCAGCTGTTGAAACTTGTGCATGCTTTGTGAAGTTCTCATGTTGTGTTTTTCAGCTCCTTCAATTCATTCAGATTCCTCTCTGAGTTGTCCATTCTTGTTATCATTTCCTTGAATCTTTTCAAATCTTTTTTCAAGGTTCTTAGTTTCTTTGCATTGATTTAAGAACATGTTCTTTTAGCTCACCGAAGTTTCTCATTATTCACTTTCTGAAGTCTGATTCTGTCATTTCATCACACTCATTCTCTGTCCAGCTTTGTTCCCTTGCTGGTGAGGAGTTTGGGTCCTTTGTAGGAGGTGAGGTGTTTTGGTTTCAGGTGTTTTCCTCCTTTTTGCGCTGGTTTCTTGCCATCTTTGTGGATTTATCCACCTGTCATCTTAGTAGTTTCTGATTTTTCAGTTGGGTCTCTGAGTGGATGCCCAGATTGTTGATGATGAGGTATTTCTGTTACTTAGTTTTCCTTCTAATGGTCTAGCCATTCTGCTGTATGAGTGCTGAGGTCCACTCCAGGCCCTGCTTGTCTGGAGTATGCCTGTAGCAGCTGCAGAACAGTGAGGGATGCTACCAGTTTCTTCTTCTGCTATCTTTGTCCCAGAATGATGCCCGCCAAATGTCAGTCTCATTAGTCCTTTTTTGAGGTGATTCTTTGGATATACAGGGGTCAGGGAGCTGCTTGAAAAGACGGTCTGTACTTTATAGGAGCTCTAGTGCTGAGCTGTGCGCTCTGTTGTTCATTCAGGGTTGTTGGGCACCTGTGTTTCGGTCTCCTGCAGCAGAACGTATAACCCCCCCCCCCTTTTTTCCCTCAGATGCTCTGTCTCAGGGAGTTGGGGCTTTCTTTATGAGTATCTGTTGCACTGTCCTGCCCAGCTAGGAGGTAGTCTATTCACTGTTTGCCTGCCGAGGCTCCGCCCTGCTAGCGCAGGTCTACCCTGCTGCTGCAGGGCTCCATTCTTCTGTGGTGCCCTCTGCCCTGCTGGCGGAGTCTCTCTGTTATGGTGGGTTTCCTCAGCAATGGCAGGCTGTGTCACCACTGGGTGGTACCTCAGTAGGGGCGGATTGCATCCGTAGTGGTGGACGCCCCTCCCCCACCGGGCTGCACCGTCCTAGATTCAGCTGTGCCTGCAGCAAAACTCTCAACCCCGAGTGCCTCCAATCACCACTCTGCTTGTCATTGTGATGGTGGGACCCACTGTGCCCGATCACCTGGCTCCCTGCCTCAGAGTTCGTCTTCTCTCTCTCTCTCTCTCTCTCTTTTTCTTCCCAATTTGAATGGTTGACTCTCTCACTGGCACCCCAGTAGCCTGCTGATAGGGCACTGGGATCCGTGCGATCTCCCATGCCACTGCCCACTGCACCAGCTCAAATCACGCTTCCCAGTAATCTCCTGGTCTGGCTCATTGTCCAAGTCCCATTTAGTCAGATGGACATGACAATCTGCCCTTCCAAATCTCAGATTGCTGGTTTAACAGGGCACCCAGACCAGTGATTTTTGTGCTGGGTGCCATTGCGCTGCGGCGCCTAACTGGCCATGTGAGCCAAAACACCAGCTGCACTGGCGTCCCTTGTCTCTCCTACACCTGGGACTTTTTCCATTCTGTGGGCAACAAAGGACCATCTGAGAATGCGGCTAGGACTCACCCTCTGTGCCTTCACTGAGAGCTTCAATCCTGAGTTGTTTCTACAGTGCCAACTTGGAAAATCCCAAGATTTTCTTTTTCATAACTTTAACAGAGCAATGTCCATGGGGTATTGAAGAAGCACACACAAAATGTAGCATTTTTGTGAAACCATGTTTTAAAAGACCAAGAAGGTGATTTTGGCCCATGTGGGCTTTATAATCATAATAAAAGAAGAGCTGAGGCATCAGATTGAGTATAACACTTACAGGTTTTGCATGTAAAACATGCACTCATTACTCTAAGTTTTCTGATCTGTGCCACATATTGGTTTCCAGTTTCTTGGGCATGCAATCTTCAAACCTTTAGTGTTTCTGAAGCAGTCCACCTATAGTTGGAACAAAAAATAATGCCCTGTATTCTCATTCTTAAATTTTATTCTTATATCAAGATGGTGAAGGGGAAGGAAGTGGAAAAAAACTAGCCTCTTCAGCTTTTTAACAAACACATCTGGAAGATCTTCTATGGGCCAGGTGTTGTGCTACAGAAATAAAGAAACCAGAGTACACCCTAAATCATAAGAGAATTTTTTGTTTAACAGGAAAATATAAATCTCTCCTTTTAGGGTTCTAATGAAAGTCTAAAGGAATAAGAAATGTAGAAAATGCTCAGAAAATTTAAAATGCTATGCAAAGATAAAAGTTTGGTTTCAAGTCAATTCAAACAGATGCCTTCTAAACTTTCTTTAGATGTTAATATTTATAATTTAATGAAGGCTGAATATATTACAGTTAACAGAAATGTGTGACTATCAGAAAGAAATCCTGACTCACCAGGTGGAGAGATAGCCCAGGCTGTGGCTGCTAGAGCAAGAATAGCAGAACAGTGAAGCCCTTCATAGTGATGGTGAATGCCAATGATGGAGACATGCTGCTCTGAGTCAAGGAGTCCAGAGAGAGAAGAAGAGTCTATCCCTTCCAGGTATAAATACATACACACAAGGCAGGGTCCCTTCCACATTCAAGATTGAGCTTTTCAATGATGATCGACTGTTAACTCAAGTTAGGATATTTGCTTTCTCTTGTGGGCATTTAGTGCTATAAATTTTTCTCTAGACATTGCTTTAAATGTGTCCTAGTGATTCTGGTATATTGTGTCTTTGTTCTCATTGGTTTCAAAGAACATCTTTATTTCTGCCTTAATTTCGTTATTTACCCAAGTCATTCAGAAGGAGGTTGTTCAGTTTGCATGTAGTTATGCAGTTTTGAGTGAGTTTCTTAATCCTGAGTTCTAATTTGATTGCACTGTGGTCTAAGAGACTGTTTGCTATGATTTCTTTTCTTTTACATTTGCTGAGGACAGTTTTACTTCCAATTAAGTGGTCAATTTTAGAATAAGTGTAATGTGGTGCTGAGAAGATAGTATATTCTTTTGATTTGGGGTGGAGAGTTCTGCAGATGTCTATTAGGTACAGTTGGTCCAGAGCAGGTTCCAGTCCTAGATATCCCTGTTAATTTTCTCTCATTTATCTGTCTAATATTGACAGTGGGCTGTTAAAGTCTCCCACTATTGTTGTGTGGGAGTCTAAGTCTCTTTGTAGGTCATTAAGGACTTGTTTTATGAATCTGCATGCTCCTGTATTTGGTGTATACATATTTAGGATAGTTAACTCTTTTTGTTGCATTGATCCCTTTACCACTATGTAATGCTCTTCTTTGTCTCTTTTGATCTTTGTTGGTTTAAAGTCTTTTTTATCAGAGACTAGAATGGCAAAAAAACCTGTTTTGTTTTGTTTTGCTTTCTATTTGCTTGGTAAATATTCCTCCATCCCTTTATTTTGAGTCTATGTATGTCTTTTCACATGAGACAGGTCTCCTGAATACAGCACACTGATAGGTCTTGACACTCTGTCCACTTTGCCAGTCTGTGTGTTTTAATTGGGGCATTTAGACCATTTATAATGCACTGGTTCATGCCTGTGATCCCAGCACTTTTGAAAACCAAGGAAGGTGGATCATGAGATCATGAATTTGAGACCAGCCTGGACAAAATGGTGAAACCCTATCTCTACTAAAAATACCAAAATTAGCCGGGTGTTGTGGCAGGTGCCTGTAATTCCAGCTACTTGGGAGGCTGAGGCAGGAAAATTGCTTGAACCCAGGAGGTGGAGGTTGCAGTGAGCTGAGATCCCACCACTGCACTCCAGCCTGGGTGACAGAGCAAGACTCCATCTCAAGGAAAAAAATAACATATATATATTATTAAAAAACCACATATATATATACATATACATATATATGTATATATATGTATAAACCATATATGTGTGTATATATATAAACCATACATATGTGTATATATATATAAACCGTATATGTGTGTATGTATATAAACCATATATATATATAAACCATATATTTATATAAACCATATATATATAGTTGATGCAGTTTCTTCAGAGCATCAATGGTCTTTACAATTTGGTATGTTTTTGCAGTGGCTAGTACCCATTGTTCCTTTTCACATTTAGTTTTTCCTTCAGGAGCTCTTGTAAGACAGACATGGTGATGACAAAGTCACTCAGCATTTGCTTGTCTGTAAAGGATTTTATTTCTCCTTCACTTATGAAGCTTAGTTTGGCTGGATACAAAATTCTGAACTGAAAATTATTTTCTTTAAGAATGTTGAATATTAGCCCTTACTCTCTTCCGGCTCATAGGGTTTCTGCTGAGAAATCCACTGTTAGTTGAATGTGCTTCCCTTTGTGGGTAACCCAGCCTTTCACTCTGGCTGCCCTTAACATTTTTCCTTCATTTCAACCTTGGTGAATCTGACCATTATGTGTCTAGGAGTTGCTCTTCTTGTGGAGTATCTTTGCGGTGTTCTCTGCATTTCACAAATTTGATTGTTGGCCTGCCTTGCTAGGTTGGGGAAGTTCTCCTGGATAATATCCTGAAGAGTGTTTTCCAACTTGGTTTCATTCTCATAACTTAATCCTCATTGTAACCTGTAAGATAGAAATTATTAGCCCCCATTTTATAGAAGAGACAAAGACCCAGAGAGATAAAGTATCATTTTCATTGTCATAGAGTTAGTGACAAAGTCAGGATTTGAGCTTAGATCTGTTCAGTTCTGAAGTATCTGCCCTATTGTGGGATGGAAAATACCTGGTGTTCCTGCCTTTGCTACTTCTGTCCTATGCTTATGGTAGGAATTACCAATCAACTACAGAATTCTTTGCTGTTGGTTCCAGAGGTAACTTGATGTTTTGTTTCATTTTTAATTTTAGATTCAAGGAGTGCATGTGCATGTTATTACAGGGGTATATTGTAGGCTTCTAGTGTACCCATCACAGAAATAGCAAACACTACATCAAATAGGTAATTTTTCAACCCTCACCTCTCTCATCCTCCTTCTGGAGTCCTCAGAGTTTATTATCTGTCTTTATATCGAGTGCCACTTATAGGTGAGAATATGCAATATTTGATTTTCAGTTTTTGAGTTAATTCACTTAGGGTGATGGCCCCCAACTCCATCCATGTTGATGCAAAGAATATTCCTTCCTTTTTATGACCGCATAAGATTCCATGGTGTATATATACCATATTTTTGATCCAACTGACTGTTGATGAATACTTAGGTTGGTTCCATGATTTTGCTGCTGTGAATTGCACTGTGAAAAACATCCTAGTGCAAGTGTCTTTTTAATATAATGATTTATTTTCCTTTGGTAGACACTTAGCAGTGGAGTTGCTGGGTCAAATGATAGTTCTACTTTTAGTTCTTTGAGATGTCTCCATACTGTTTTCCATAGAGGTTAAAATAATTTATATTTTCACCAAGAGTGTGTAAATATTCACTTTTCTCCACATCCTTAGGTATTTCTGAAACCTGAAAGAAATGGGAAGGCTTCAGGAGGACAAATATATTGGCAAAAATATTTTTGAGGTTAGAATAGAAAAAAAAATCACAAGAAAATTAATTTAATTGGAGATCTTATCGAATAAGCAAATTCTGACAACTTACTGTTTTATAACAAACAATGATGACAAGCATTTATTGAGAACTTAATATGTATGAGATCTTCATTTTGTGACATTCATAAGCTATATAACTTAATCCTCACTGTAACCTGTAAGATTGAAATTATTAGCCTCCATTTTATAGAAGAAATGAAGATGGTTTCATTTCCAGTCTTCTGCTTGAAAAAAGGAGTTTGAAAAAGATAGATCTCTGAAAACCCCTAACATAAAATGGAATCTGAAGATCAAATTATGTAGAGAAATGCATAAGCACATGGTAGTAGTGGACAGGTGGGGCTGACAGAAATACTTTTGCTTTCTTTAGTTCCATCTCAGGATTATTTATCACCTCCTGGTTTAGAATTTTAGATTTAGTTTAGAAACTTCAATGAGATGGTTCTGGTTTCTATCTACCTCTTGCCCATCAGGATATAACTTAAGTAACTCAAAGATTAATTTACTTGATATTTAATGCAGCTATTTATTTGTTACCATTTTGACATAGATAAAAATTTATATATACTTCTAGTTTGCATACCTTAAAAAAAAATCAACTTTCAGCTTTTTAAATCCCGAGTAATGTGTTCTACACATTCACACTCTTAACCCCAATCCTTGAGCCTCACTCTATTTTTAACTTTATTTTCCTTGACCATTTTCTATTCCTGAGCTCTGCACCCTCCCCACTCCTCACCTTTGATTCTTACTCCTGAGGTCACTGGGCCGCTCCTCATTCCCTTGTCTCATCCCATTCTAGACTGTTATATCCTCTACCCCATTCTATCCCTAAGTTGAACTCTTTCTCTGTACTGAGTGATTGCAAAGAATTGGTTAAGTGTTAAGGATGGGATAAAAATGTCTTTTGAGCATATTAATAATGATAAAATAAATATAAAAGATTTATGTTTATATTCTAATCAAATATTGAAAATGACATAACAAAACACCTTTTCAGAAAAGTGTATGTTTTAGCCAGAAGAAGAGAGTTTCTGGATTTCCTAGAAGTGAACAAGAAGATAGAATCCCATATATCCTGAGCTCTCTGAACCCATGCTTAACATCCGAAAATTGCCAAATAATAATAAGAATTCAACAGGAATTACTTCATATTTTTCATGCTTGAAAAAAATTATTTATAGGCCAGTCTTCTTTTTTTTTCTTTAATGTAGCATAGAAAAAAATGCACCATAAGGGATAATTTATTTTCACTCAGTTACAAAGGACAAAGATCATCAAATCCTACTATAATAGAGCTAATAGAGACTTTAAAAAGTTAGAGAGGAAAAATAAAAAATTAACTTCCCAAATCCAAGTAAGTTTGTCCCATCAGGCTAGTTCTTCTGGAGCTGAGAACACCTTGCCCCATAATGGATTTTCCATATAATTTCTCCCTGTGGAGTGTATTCATCACGAGCCCAGAATTTTCAAGTGAACAAAGAGACTAGGTAGACTAGGGATTTATAGAGTTTCCGCATAGAGGCAGGCAGTCACAAACATTTCATCCACCCCTATATAATGCCTGCATTCCTCCTCTGATTTCCCACGTCCATTTGCTCATGGAACCACTGCATTGCCTAATACGGTGACCCCTATTCACATGAATCTACTGAGCACTTGAAACGTGGCAGGTCCAAATTGAGATGTGTTCTAAGTGTAAAATATACACCAATATCAAAGACGTAGTACATTTAAAAGTTTTATATTGATTGCATTAATAGTTTTGATATATTAAGCTAAATGAAATATATTATTAAAATTAATAATGTTATAATGATTATTTTTAACCTCCAGAAAATTTAAAATTGCATATATGGCTTAAATTACATTTCTATTGGAGAGTGCCACTTTAGAGACTTGCACATATTGGTAATTAATTTTCTTACTTCCCAGATTACGGGTACAAGTCTGTGATATAGTTAATTGTCAAGACATAACTTAATGAATAGACATGAGAACTTACTGGTTTGTGTCTTTGGATGGGACCTAAATAACTGAGAGGCAGTTATTCCATTCATGAAAACTTAGAAAGGAGAGCTGGCATAGTAATGAATAGTTAAGATGAAGCTGATTTACAGCTAGTTTAACTTTGTGTAGCTGTTGGCTGCTGGGAAGTCATATCTCCCCACCTCTCTTCTAGACAGTTCTTCTCAACTATGACAGCAACTTAAATAGGAAAAAACTGAGCATTCTCTGTCCACCAATGGGTTTAGCAAGACAAAAGGTTAGAGTTTATTCAGTTTCCATAAAAACACATTTCTATTATCCAGACAGTGACAAAGAAATCCCAGGAAGGGTGTTCTGCTGAGTTTACTTTTATTGAACAGGCGGTTGGACAGACAGCATTGTGATCAACACTCTTCAAGGGCACAGACTTGGTGGAGATGTCTTTGTACCCTCAGATCACAACATCTAGGAGAAAAGAGATGGAAAAGACTGAAAGTCAGTGAGTCCATTCCCAACAGCTCTGTACTGTTTTCTATAGCAAATAAGACAATCTTTGAAGAATTCCTCGTATATACAGATGTGAAGGTAGGTGATTCAGAATTGGGGTTCATCTTTTCCCTCATGGCTTTCAACAATCTTCCTGTCATTCATCCTAGAAGAGAAGATGGGTAGGTTAGATGCTAGAACCCAAAGATATTGCAGAAATGTGGGCTGTATATTTATAGCTGCATCTTGATCAAAGAAATCTATAGATTCCTGCACTCTGCAAATAAGTAACAACTTAAAATCACTTTCACATTTTATCACTTCGATACAACAAGTATTGAGCACCTGGCATGTACTACATGTTGAAGTGGACACAAAAATGAACATGAGTTAACTCTGCCTTTGATTACATGCAGGCTTCATGCTGATGAAAAGAAGTAGGTGTCATTAGTACCATTTTGCAGATGAGAAAATTGAGCTTCAGAGATTAGTAACTTGTCACTGTCATGTTAGGTCATGACTTGAATCCAACTCCTGTAACATGAATGTTTTTCTACCGTAGTTTGTTGTAGGCCACTAGAATAGAATCAGCTGTCTTCCTTTGCCTGACTCATTCATTCAGGCATTTGAAATCAACCTTTAAAACATTGAATCAATATTTAAAAATCTTCTCATAGGGGGTGAGGGCCTCAGGAAGTTTTCCTCCACATAACTGCACATCTTCAACTAGTACCACCTGGGGCATGAGCAGCACTGTCATTCCAAACTCAAACCTCCACTTTATTGCCTACAACCACACCAGGAGGTTTTCTTTGGTTTGAAAGTAGTAAGCTTTGGTCTTCCTGAATCCTTGAAAATCCATCATGAAATTAATAGATATAGATAAGAACAGTCATTTATTTATCTCACAAAATAATATTGGTATTTTTCTTAATATAGAAATTGCTTTCCAATATAGCAAATCGTGTTTTAATTGAGATAATACCTTCTTGAGAGTGCTTAGTCTTTAGAATCTCCTGACAACTAAAGAATGGTAGTAGAGCACTGGAAATGAAGTCAGAATATCTACATAGAACTCAAGATATTATACTGAGTGATGTTATTAAGTGACATTTTCCCCCAGGCTGACTTTCTGTAAAATGGGAAAGACAGTGATCCCTGCCCTAATCAAATGATTATTGTAAGGGCACAAACAGAAAATGCACATAAATCTCTAAACAGCTATGTAAATCTTAGTAGTTACTGTATAATAGTTACTGCACACTAGAAAGTCTGATGTACTTAGTAATCAAAGTGTGGGTTCTGGGATACTCAACCTACTTTCTCAGGAAAGTTGTGACTGCCTGGACTCTTACTCTATTTTTGAGGTTCCACTTTCTTAGAGAAACTTTCACCCAGAAATAAAGTTCAGACAATAGTCTTGAACCCGAGTATATACATCCTTACTAGTCATCAGAACAATGTTAGGCCATGACCAATCTGTACCACCTGTACCCAAGATCACACCCTTGAATCTTACACAGGGACCTGAAATTCCATCTGTGTCCAGGACACTTTTAATTTGTGTTTCATTAACTAATACTATAATAATTTCTGTCATTATTAATGCCCGCTATGCAACTCCAGTGGAAAGTATACACCCAGAAATGGAAGAATGACACTCCTTTACAACACCTTGTGTGCTGAGTTCTGGCAAGATTCTTCTTTGTTTGAAGAAATACATCTTACCAGTATAAACCTATGGCAAGTTCTTTATAAAGTAGCTTTTTTAAGTTGCCTACACAGAATGAGAGTTACAGGGAAATGTGGTCTAAGGTGTAGTCTATTGTACTGGCATAAAGCTATTTTGACTTTTCTATCCTGAGGTATATGTAACTAGGTGAGTTTATGAGGAAATGTCACAGTATATTCTCTAAATAAAATGGGGAGCAAACTATTAAGAATTTCGATATAACAATATAGGGACTAGAACACAATATAGGGACTAGAGTAAAAATTTAAACTCTCTTTTTATGGATTCTGGTAAATAACCAGAATAAAGGTCTTTAAGTGGGTGATAAATTACTTTGTCGAGTCCACTTGAGAAAGATAGGGTCTTTGGATTTCATTCCTATCCTTGGCTTCCTCTACACTGCTTTCAGCTGCTAATGCGAAACTAGAAAGACTCTAGCTTATGATTCTTGTTTTCACAGTTTCCCATAACAAAGATTCTTTGGTAAGTGTTTTTAATATGACCTTATTAATATGGCCTTATTGCTTGACTAAGATCTCCAAATCTGGCTGAATAGTTTCTGATTCCATTAATCCCAGAGCTTTTTGTGGCAGTGGGATGGAGTAAAGACAGTGTGAATAATAATAAATAGTATTATTAAGTGTAATGCATTAAAATATTATTTATTAAATATAATTTTATAAAAGTATCATTGAAAATAATTTATTAAAAATAAATAAGCACTATGCCATTGTCTGTTTTTTCTAAGTTCATACTTTGGACACTTCTCTTTTCCTAAATTCATGTTTTGGTCTTAGGTATAATAATAATCGTGCCATTAATTTTTCAGACATTGTGTCAAATGCATAGACGTCAGTCTTCATTGAATATTTTCACAGTTCATTGGGAACTTTGGTTTAGAGTATTTATGTGATTTGCCAAAAATCTCATATATGAAGCACAGCAAAATTTGAAATTTGAAGTCATATTTATCTCATAACAAAACATTTTCTCTTATTTGAAAATTTCTATTTTTTTCACATTATATACCATCTCTTTGAGGATGACTATTCAAATACAGTCATCAGGGAGAATCTTAAACTCAGTAACAGATGTTGAAACATCCTTTCAGGGGTTTAAATGAAATTGGTCAACTTTGAATTCTGGGAAGTAATTTAATACAACATAAAGTTCAAGAATATGGGCATTATATAGAAATTGTTTAAATTCAGCTCTGTCACTCTCTGACCTCTCTTGGTCTCTGTCTCATCTTTTTATTGTAAATCACAGAAAATAAAACCTAACCTGAACTAAGTAATGTTATGTTGGAGACACTGCTTATAAACAGTCTATTAATGAACCCAGTAAATAGTTTAAAATATTAAATGCTACATTATTTTTACTTATTTCAGTAATTAGTTATACTTCCAGTGAAAAATGTGACCAATTTCGAGTCACCTGACCCAGTGTCAGCTTTCTGGCCAAAGAAATGTCCATTACTCAATGGAAGGGAACAAAAGCAGAACCCACCGCTCCTCAACATAACCGCGGAGCCCAGTCTACCTATGTACTTACAGATGTGGGCATGCTGGCAGTGGTTGTTCCTGGGGTGCCGCTCTCCTCACACTTCCCTTTACTGCGGATGTGTGTATTTGTTTGGCGTATCCTAAAACAGATCAGAGGACGCTTCAACAGTGAGGAAATTCTCAGTTATAATAAGAAAATAAATAAGGACCAACGTGCAAACCAAGCTGCATTTAGAGGGAGAATCTGGGATCTGCGTTCAACTATTTTCATTTTCAGTAGACATCATTCAGGCTGTCTCTCGTCTGCTCCAGATTTATTCCCTAGCTCTGGACCTATTCTGTCACATTTTGTATACTTATATGTTCATAGAAAATATTGGAAATAAACTTGCAGATCATCTGGTCTAAAGGCGATCTTACATTTATAGATGAGAGAATCAGATCCCAGAGAGATGTTTAACTATATTCAGTACCAATAATATGATTTGGGGAATATAGATTATAACAAGACAAAAATGATACAGTCTGAACTTTATAGTTGGAATGAATCTTAAGAAGTATGAATTTCAATGCCTCTCACTGGAGAAATATTACGAATCAAGACATGTACTTGTTTTCCTCTGGTGATAGGAAACTCATTATCTAACAAGGCAGTGCAATTTGTATTTTGGCATTGCTTAAGTTGAAATTGCTCTCCGATAATTTTCTCTAAAGCCTTAGGAATGAATATTTCTTCTTGTCTCAGATAACCTGATCCTTCTTTATAATATATTCTCCCAACTCCCTTAGCCAAACAAACTATGCTGAGGCATGCTTTCTTAGTATTTTCATCATTTCAGTTTCTTACTCTAAAGTTCCCTTAAATAGATCATTTGTTACGGGTCTATAAAGTTGATGAAAATGTTGAAGAAAATTATATGGCTAATTTAGGCCCTGACATTTACAAGAAAGAGGAACTGCAGGATTTCTGGGCTGGAAATAATGAATATATAGAAATGGAATTCCTGGACAGTTATATTTATTCCTTAAACAAAAATTTCTTAATTCTTAAAACCCTATAAGGTCTATGGATGAATTTCAAGTACTCCAGGTACCAACGAATATTATGTGTGTGAATTACTCATATCACATAATTTTTCAAAAATGTTCTTGAAAAGGGTAACTTTCTTCATATTATCTAAGGAATCTTTGGTCTTTGAAAATTTAAGGAACTACTGTCTTAGAAATAACAGTAGGATAGTGAAGAAAAAAAATAACTGTATTTAGGCCCAAATTAATAAGGTCGAAGTCCTGTATGATCTACTTCCTAACTTTATAATTTTGAAAAAAATTATCTGGACTCTCTGACCCTCAGATTAACCTTCTGTACAATAAAGATAACAACATTCCAGAGCAGGTTGCAGGGACTCAGTGACTGAAATGTAAAGGTGCCCCCCTTATCTATAAATGAAGGATTATATTCAGATTTTATGCTTTAAAGTATATGACTTGAGGAGTGCCTTTTTCTCTTTAAATATTTTTCCAGGATTAAAAAGCAGGATATCAGGGACTCCTACCCTCAATTCTGGCCCTTGCTTACAGTGTCCTAAGAAGGTTAAAGTAGTGCATGTACTGCAGTGTAGGTCTCGGTCCAGGCGAGATGGAAAAACCAAGCTTTGTCACCATCCTCTCCTTGAAAGCTGGTCAAAAGGAGGCCAGAGGAAAGGGATGCACATAGAGGCAGGGAGAAATTACTTAAAATTTTCAGAGAGCATTTGAGCACAGAAGAAACAACAAAACTACAGCCAATAATAAAAGTATTAAAGTGAATCCCTTGTGTTGAACTTAAAATAAAAATATTTTTATATCTAGCAGTTCTTCTCAATCATCTGTGAAGTCAGAAGCTCAGAGAACTGTCTCCATTTCTCCAATGAAGGGAGTGAGATTCAGAATGAGATAATATGCCACCAGATAGTCATAAATATGAGAGCAGACATCAGATCAACCATTTATTTATTGTGCTTCCTTTTGTACAGTGCACTTTCCTTTTGCAAGGTACTACTCCTTTCAAGAGGCAGGCTTAAAGAAATGAGAAATCTGTGGCTATCATATAGTCACAGGACATTTTAGATATCATATGCTGGGCTGACTTTATACAGCAGTAGTTCTCTACTGTTTTTCTCCACTACACATAGAACAAATGATGTTCACACTCCCCTGAGTGTACACAAGCTTATACCAGGGTTCTGCAGTTGTAACCCCACTATTTTTTTTTCTTTCTCTTCTACTCAGTAAAGCATACAGCAATGTAGCTAAGCAATGTAGGTAAGCAATTTGGGGAATAACCTCAAATCTTTTCTATTTTACATAAAAGTAACATAATTCACAAATTTTGAATTTTTAAGTTCTATGATGAATAGACTACTTGTGTCACACTCTAAATTTATATCAGTGCATTTCTATGGCTTAACACTGTAGCTGAGAAATTCTAAACTGGAAGACATGATGGGGCAACTTGAATACTTACAGGTTTTCATGACAGAGCATACAGGGATTGTTGTAGGTCTGACCATCGTCACCACAGACAGGCTTTAAATCCTTTGGACAAAGATAACCTATCCTGGGCAATACTCGGTAGTCTTTGCACATCTCAGAATCCTGAACAAGCAAAATATGAAGCAGACTTACTTGTTGACATTCAAGGAGAGTGATGGGCTTGAGAAAACTGCTTGAGTTCCTTAACCCAACTTGAATAAATGGTTGTAAAAGGAGTGTGATATACGTTATACAAACTAAAAGATTGATTTTGCATCATATTTGTTGGATTTAACTTTCTGAATTTGGCAATTTTCAAATAGACAAGGTAAGTAAACAAAGAAACCAGGAATAACAAAACTTTAGTAAAGCAAAACCCCTTTACAATATGGGAAACAATTATCTGCCCAAAGGAAGAAAACCAGGATGATAGCATGCTGGAAATAATATTCACCTTTTTAAGTGAAGATACTAGTTATATACAGCCTAGAAAGGAAAGACTCAGAGGTAAATACTCATAAATTGCATGAGTTTTTGTGTCCTATCTCTACTACTAACTAAAGAAATGACTTATCTAACTTTTCGCAGCCTTAATTTTCTCATCTGAAAATCATAAATAATAGTAGTTCTCACTCATATTACTGCTTTAAGGGATTAAACCAGATAATGCATGTAAGTTCATGCTTACCATAGTATCTGTCACATACTAAGTGTTCAGGAAATTTTAGTTGTCAGTATGTTTTCCATGGTAGAATATATATGTATATCTTCCATGTAAAATAGGAAACATATTTGTCCTTTGTAGTTTTTTGGAAGTATGGGTTTAGTGATTAATGATAATAATAAGAACTTGATTAATTTTTTAAAAAGGCAAAACGTAGAGTCAAATATAAAAACATGGATTCAAAAGTAAATAAGATGATGGAAGACTTAAATCCAATGGTATTAGTAATTACATAGAATATTAATAATTAAGTACTTCAGTTAAAAGACAGAAATTATCAAACTGGAAGAACAAAAAGAATCAACTATATAATATTTATAAGAAATATATTTATAAGTAAAAGGATGAGTTCTAAATAACTCACAACTCAAAGTAATCATAAAATTTAGAAATGAATTGAATCACAAGGAAACTATAACCTATCAAATCCCAGCACCAAAGCAGTAATTTGGGGGAAATTTATAACTTTAACACATATGTTAGAAAAGAAGAACATTTGCAAATGAATTATCTAAACTTTCATCTGAAGAAGCTAGCAAATAATGAGAATAGAAAAAATTTTAAAATAAATAGTAAAGAAGAGAAAATGATGAAATAGAAAACAGAACAAGGCCAAAAGTTAGCTGCTTGAAAAGATTAATAAACTGATAAGCTATTTGCAAAATTGACCAGAGTCAAGAAAACATATATTACCAATATTATTGGAGATAAAAAGTCATCACTATATGAACTATTGATATTAAAAGGATAACTTAGAAATGTTATGAGTAACTATATGCCAAAAAATTGACAACATAGATGAAATGAATAAATTCCTTGAAAACTACTTACTGAAAACAGACACAAAGAAGATACATAAAATGTGATAGGATTATACCTGTTAATATTTATTTCAGAGGAGTCAAGAAGTATTTGTTTGTTTCTTTCTTTCTTTTGATAAATAATTCAAACATCTAAATGAATTGCTTTTAGCAATTCTCCATATTGATATAAATATTCATGGAGAATTTAGATCAGTAACTTATATGAATCTCCGGCAAAGGTTAGACTCATATCAATCATAGTTTTCAGGTAGCTGGCGCTATAATGTTCAAAAGGTACTACAATGTTTCTCAGTCTCTCTTTTTTTTTAACATAATATATCAACTCAACAAATTCTGTTAACTTCACCTTCAAAACAGACCCGTATCTAACCAGCTCTCAAGAGCTCCACCACTACTAAGATGCTGTAACTAGCATCATATCTCCTGTGGACTACTGCAATAGCTAACTAGCTGTCCAGTCCTTGCCTCCCTGCAGTGTTTTCAATAGATAGCAGTCAAAGTTATTCCTTTAAAAGATAAATCAAATTATGTTACTCTTCTCAAAACCTTCATTCAGAATACCAGGTGAAGTCTTTAAAATTGTCTACAAAAATCCTTTATAACACGCCCTCCCATTAGCTTCCTGACTCCCTCCTCTACAACTGAGGTAGCTGTATTTCACTAAGTGCTTTGCTATGTTTTCTGCCTGGAATATGTTTTCCTCAGATATACCTACAGAATCAATACCCTTACGTCTTGCTGCAAATGTCGCCTTCTGAAAGAGTTCTTCCTTGTATATGTTACTTAAAATTGTATCCCCTCCACTCCCCATATCAGAGTTTACTGTACCATATTTTTCTGCCTTATTTCCTCCTTGACATTATATTTTTATTTATTCATATTATTTATTCTATGTACTTTTTCAAGATACTATGAACTCCATGTAGTGAGTGCTGTTTTGTTTATAGTTATAACCTAGCATACATAAGTAATGCCTGGAAAAATAGCAGGTACTCAATAAGTATTTGCAGACTGACAAAGGGACTGCTGCCTTGATGAAATGATGACTAATGAAAGATTTACTTCTCCAAAAGAATTCTCAGCTTCAAAACAGATTGTAGATTAGGAGGGAGAATGAGAGGGCTACTGGTCTACTGGTCATATCTTATTTCTTGCTGCTATCACAAATATGATCACTTTGTGATATTTTATTTAGCTATTTACTTGGATGTGTGCATTTCTTCTATGTGACTATTATACTTCAATAATTAAAAAAAGAAACCTATATTTTGTGAATAGCTCTTCTCCATGTCTTTGGATCCCTGATGCGGAGCCCAACTTACCAGAAATATGTAATTAATGCATATTTCAGGTATATAACTCATCTATTACCCTAGTTGAATTGGATGAACAATTAGGTAAAATTCATGTTTGATACCTTTCATTTTTTTTTTTTTGAGACGGAGTTTCGCTCTTGTTACCCAGGCTGGAGTGCAATGGCGCCATCTAGGCTCACCGCAACCTCCGCCTCCTGGGTTCAGGCAATTCTCCTGCCTCAGCCTCCCGAATAGCTGGGACTACAGGCACGCACCACCGTGCCCAGCTAATTTTTTGTATTTTTAGTAGAGACGGGGTTTCACTATGTTGACCATGATGGTCTTGATCTCTTGACCTCGTGATCCACCCGCCTCGGCCTCCCAAACTGCTGGGATTACAGGCGTGAGCCACCGTGATACCTTTCTTTCTCCTTTTCTGGGTCATCAGCCTAAGTGCTAAAATCTTCCTTTTAGGGCCCAATCTGAGAATCTGCTTGATGATCTCATATCCTCTTTGCTTCTTTCTACTCCTCATCTTGCCAAGGCTCTACAAAGTAAATCCTATCATGCTAATGTACACCAATACTTACATTACTGATGACCATCAGCCGAGAGAGAGAGAAAGAGAGAGAGATGGGGTCTTGTTCTATCACCCAGGCTGGAGTGCAGCAGTGCTATCATGGCTCATAATAGCCTCGACTTTCTTGGCTCAAGCCATCCTTTCACCTTGGCCTCCTAGGTAGCTGGGACTATAGACACAAGGCACCATGCCCAGCTAACTTTATTTTATTTTATTTTGCATTTTTTGTAGAGACAGAGTTTCACCATGTTGCCCAGGGTGGTCTTAAACTCCTGGCGCCAAGGAATATCATCCATCCACATCAGCCTCCGAAGTAGCTGGGACTATAAGCACAAGGCACCATGCCCAGCTTTTTGTTTTTGTTTTGTTTTGTTTTTGAATTTTTTGTAGAGACAGTTTCCTCATGTTGCCCAGGGTGGTCTCAAACTCCTGGCGCCAAGGGACCTGCCCCCCTTGGCCTCCCACAGCGCTGGGGTTATAGGCATGAGTCACCACACCCAACTCAGCCTATATGTTAAATAAGAAGTTTTAGCTACTGGGAATTGCTAATTTGTGGAAATCTACACCTGTGAGCATGCTCAGCATAGAGTTCTAGGATGTAGAAATGGATTTGGTTGGGGGAGGAAAGTAAGCAGAAGCTTCTTGGTCTGCTAAAATTACAGAATTGAGGCACCTGACTACATATTACCACATTTGAGATAAGTCACAATTATTCCATACTCACATTAAAAATTTTTAAATGTTCTAATAATCTCAAAGGGCACAGAATAATCCGCTAAGGAGAAATCCCAGATCTCTCACCAAGCATAAACTGCATTTAGTCCACAAAGGACTCAGGCCACACTGAATAAGCAAATCTCAGAGAATTCTATGAAAACAGCCAATTGCAAAGGTTTTAAAAAATCAAGAAAATCAAATTAATAAGTAGCTTTTCAGAAATAGTCCTCCTTACCAGAGAACTGAGAGAATCTAGGCTGTCTTCCTCTTGAGAAGCTCTAACATGGGATGGCTTTTCTTGAAGTTTTGCTCTTTCCAAAGCTTCTGTTAGACTAGAGAAAAAAAAACAAAAAGTAATTTAAAATAATATTCACAGGGAACAGTTCCTATAATTTCCAGTGAGAAGTTAAGCAATCCTCATAAAATATGACAGAGGCCTGGTGTGGTGGCTCACGGCTGTAACTCCAGCACTTTGGGAGGCCTAGATTGGCAGATCACCTGAGGTCAGGAGTTAGAGACCAGCCTGGCCAACAGGATAAAACTCCGTTTCTACTAAAAATACAAAAATTAGCTGGACATGGTTGTGCACACCTGTTATCTCAGCTACTCAGAAGGCTGACGCAGGAGAATTGCTTGAACCTGGGAGGCAGAGGTTGCAGTGAAATGAGATTGCACCATTGCACTCCAGCCTGGGCAACAGAGTGAGACTCTGTCTCAAAAAGTAAGTGAATAAATACATACATACATAAATAAAACAGAATCACAGAACGCCGAGATAGTGACCAGGATGATATATTTTAAAAAGTACACAATTAGGAGCTGGTTTAGAGCTTTCATTACTTAACAGAGGACAAGTGGCTTCATGTTCTTAAGTTTTGATTTCTAGAACGTAAAATGAGGGTAGTATTGGTAATTCCTTCCTCAAAGAACACTCACTGTGAAAAGCTAAATAAATTTGATTATTGTTGTGTTCACAGTGCACTTTACAACCATTATCATCATCATCATCATCTATAATTCCATGGGTCCCCATTTTCTAGTTGCTTTTTAGAATAACCCAGAAAATAAATTCCATAGGCTTAAGATTCTGATTTAATATAGTTTGGAGTGTAAAAATTTGTATTTATTTTTAAAAGTCATCTCAATTGAGTCTGATCTAGTTACGAAATAAAGATCTCAAAGAATTTCTTCTGATCGTGATGTCGAAAGTTGAAAAAGTTGTTTAACGATACTGCTAGTATACATCGTGGTTAGACCTTTGATGTAGAATTTCTGTCTCCAAGTCTAAAATGTTCTTTCTACTATATTAGGTATTCTCAGCTTGAGGGCCTTAATTCTAAAGACATTTTTAAAATCCTATGGGGTTCATAAACATACAAATTTATTCATTCAGCAGTTTCTAAAAATGCAGTTCCCTTGCTAGCTGCAGGGGGAGCAGAATCCTCTTACTCACAAGACAGCTCTGCACATGAAACACTTGTTTGTATAGAACTTTCCATCAGTACCACGGACTGGGTCACTCTCTCTAGGGCAGATGAGCTCATTGTTCCTTATATAGTTTCGAAATTCACTGCACTCATCCTAGAAAATGAGAAAGAGAAAGTGAACATGGCTTTGTTTCTTTTTTGGCTTAGTGATTTTTTTCAAACTTGATTTTAGAAAGTCCACAATCAGCTCTGTGCTCAGACTCACTGTACTTATCCTGGCAATAGAGGCCAAGGAACCCACAGGTTGCCTAAACTTTGCATCCTCCGCTTCATTCTGAACCTCTCTGCACTGGTCCTGAAAATGTAGGGAAACATAAAACAACACTGGGCAGACCTTTCTGTTTTCCTCCCTCTTTCATCCATCCTTCCTTTCCCCTATTTTCCACATGAAACATGCTTTTGACAAAAGGACAGTCGCTCAGGGATCTTACTCTATAAATGTGATTATTACTGTTAAAAACTGAATGAAGATGTCTTCTCTGCAGTCTTGAAAATCAAATAGAAAAAAAAAGCATCATGCATGCACACTACTGATTTTTTAATGCTGATAAAATCATCTGGAAAAAGCAGAAAAGATGCTAAAAGGGAAGCTTAGTTTATATTGCCTGAATTATTAAAATAAATGTCAACAATCTACCCAAAGCCTCACTTTACACTTAAAATGTCAAACATAAGCATGCAGTTGAAGTGGTAAAGAATTTTACCCTTTACTTTTCAATCCATGCTTTTCCCAAGGAGGAAAGACCAAAACAATAATTGACACACACTGTTAGAGAATTTTCCACAAAATCAAAAAAGGTATCAAACCCTGAAGCCCCCAAAAAATCTTGCTATGATCCAAAGTGACAATATTAGCAAAATCAATTTTCTTGGAAGTTAAGAGATTAGTATCTGTATTATTCCCAAAAATGAAGAAGAATGCAAAATTCTGAGGGTAAAAAGTAAAATAGTTATTTTGGTATCTTTTAAGAAATAACCTTTGCATCATTTGAGGCCTTGACAGTTGATTTCTCTTCATTATTCTTTTTTCTTTCATTAGCTTCTCTATCACTGCAGAATAAAAAAAAAGATAGGGTAATTTTTCTAGGGTTGTTACTGAGTTGTCTTTGATCATGCATTTCTTCAATTCCAAACACTGGCAAATCTAACACTATTTTCTTATACCTGAAAAAAAAAATCTAAGAATACTTTTTAATAAGCTAATCAATTCTGATTGTTGGAATTTTCATGACAATATATTTTCAGAAATGCTATCAGCTTTCATAGATTTTGTTACTATACTCTTATCCAGAACAATATGAACCTAAAATGCCCTTATTTTTCTTACATAAAACAGACTTAAGACTCTCATCTTGAAAGTTACTATATTTCTCATGTTTACTTTTCTAATTAAATTATAACTAAACTCACACTTTTGCTTGTTATTTACATAATTATAATGCTTTGAAGTTAATAAACATTTTTTAAATGTCCTTTAATCTCCGAAAAACTATATTGTGCATTATTGTTCCCTCAGGAGGAACTGAGACTCTGCACGATGAACTGGCCTGTCCCACGTTGCTTAGCTGATAAGCTGCCTCTTCCTACCCCAGAGGTTCCAGGTATGATTATGCTTCACAACATCAAAATTTAAAAAATCCTGTGAAAGTGCTTTGGAAACTGTCTCTTCAAAAGAGAGGAGCTATTTAATCATTCATGTGTGATCCCAAGTACTTTAGTTTTAAAAGTAACAAGAACTATTTTCTGGGAAACAGGCACAACTATCAAATTCATTGATAAACATTTTTACGTACAAGATGCTCTGACACATAGCACATTTATTGATGTGCATTTTGCCATACGGGCCTCGAACAGGGTTATTTTCTCTGGTGCAGATAAGCTTCCCATTTCTCTGCATGCTTCGAAATTCACGACACTGATCCTACCAACAGTAGCAAAAAAAGATGTTACTGTGCTGGCAAAATATTTAAAACCTGAGAACATGATTGACTGATTAGACATAAACTCAACACAGGAAACAAAAACAGAGAAAGTAAAATTTCAAAGAAGAAATACGTTTTAAAGGCACTTTATTCAATCTCTACCTAAGAATTTTGAATCTTCTCCATTGCATCTCTCTCAAATGATTGTCTTGCTCTAATGGAAATTCTCTACTGCCTGGAGCAGCCCATCCCTTTAAAAACTATATGTATACGTATATGTATATATGCATAAACATATGTGAGCACCATATATATATATGACCTTGCTGTGTTGTCCAGTTTGGAGTGCAGTGGTTCAATCAGAGCTCATTGCAGCCTCCAGCTCCTGGGTTCAAGCCACACTCCCACCACAGCCTCCTAAATAGCTAGAACTACAGGCATGTGCCACCATGCCTGGCTAATATTTTCAAATTTTTTGTAGAGACGGGAGTCTCTCTGTGTTGCTCGAGTTGGTCTTGAACTCTTGGCCTAAAGTGATCCTCTCACATTGGCCTCCCAAAGCACTGAGATTACAGGCATGAGCCCCAATGCCCTGCCTCACCTCATTTTAATACAATTTTCTCTAAGGCAGAGCCCTAAACCTGTCTCCCTGCCAGTGTACTCTGTATTCCCCACATAAAAAGTCTACTTCAAAAGCCCTGGAATTAACTAAAAGATACTCTTCTGGCAAAACATACAAACATGTAAACTTTCAGCTTTATTCCTCAACAACAATCCAAGAAAAAGAAAAGTATTATTATTGTGTGAGGTGCTTTGTCATGTGGTTTAATATATTTCCTTTAGTGGTCATAAAAATCATATAAGATAAATATTCATCATCCCCATTTTACAGATGAGAAAAGTAAATCTCAGAGATATTAAATAAAGTCAGTGTTGAATTTGTAATCAGAAACCTGCTAACCACCAGACTATACATTTTTACTTACTTGCTTTTACAAGGCAGAGAATAAAACTCCTCTCTGTGGATAAGTATACATACAGCTGCCTTTTGTGTTCATTGAAACATAACGAGCTTGAAAAGAAGCCAATGGAACCAAGTCTACAGACAGACTCTAGACTGTATTAAAATCTTCAGAGAGCTATAGAAGTCTCTGGAACTTCCTTTAAGCCCAAAGAGCCAAAGTGGAGATATGGGAACACTACCATAAAAAATACCACAGTAACCTAGATTGTACTTGCCCTTCTTTCTTTAAATTGTGATGTCCATAAACAATTCCAGGCCTTACTTTTAATTGTAGTATTTAAACAAATTCTCTGGAATTAAATACCTATCAACATATTAAATGTCTCACAACCACCAACCACCATTTTCACAAATGACTGGAAGTATTTTCTTTTCCAGGTGCTCACAATACCACATATGTCTATAATAGCACTCATCTGCCTGTATTGCAACTCTGCAACTCAGTCTTTGGCTCTTCTATTCATTACTTAAGTTTAGTTCCTTCTCTTAAGTTTTTCTGAATTGTAAAATTGGAACAGTATTTATCCACTGCATAGATTTGGGGGAGGTTTAAATTTAATCACTGGTAAACCTTATTGAACTTTGCATTTGTAGATAAAACTGTAGCTCTCTCTTTGACTCTCTCTCTCTCTCTCTCTCTCTCTCTCTCTATCTATCTATCTATCTCTCCGCCCCACCTCGGTATTTTCTTTTTGTGTTTTTTTAAGACAAGTTCTCACACTGTTGCCCAGGCTGGAGCAACACAGTGTGATCATAGCTCACTGCTGCCTGGAATTCCTGACCTCAAGTGATCCTCCCACCTTAACCTCCCAAGTAGCTAGAGTTACAGGTGTGCACCATCATGCCTGGCTATTTTTTTAAATTATTGTTTGTAGAGACAGGGTCTATGTTGCCGAAGCTGGTTTTGAACTCTTAGGCTCAAGCAATTCTCCTGCTCTGGTCTCCCAAAACACTGGAATTAAAGAGTGAGTCACCACACCCTACCTCAATATTTTTTTAATTGTTTTTGTTGTTTTTTCACTCAATATTTTCTACATATACCTATATATAGTATTTTTCTGTTTGAAATTTTAAAATAAGTATCATAAAATGAAAAATTTACCAAGATTTTAAATAGATGCCCTTTAGAGATCACGTGAAGTTGTGCAATAAAGTATTTTCTCTAAGCCGTTCATCTACCAAAATACACAACAGGTATTTCCAAAATATTTTAAAACAATGATAATTAATATTAATGCTTCATTTTCTTTAGTCACTACAGGATGAAATGAAAAGTTTCCCTGCTAATAGAAAAAAATCTTCCTAGAGAAATTTTACTGTTTTGCTTTTCTAATGGGAGGCTATCAGTGGATTAAGAGACTGTGCTGTGTAATATTCTACGTGTTGGTGTTGTAGTGTAGAGTACTATTTATAAAGATCAAAATTAAATACTAGGTGGCAATGAAACGTCAGGTCATGAATTTATCACCTCAAACTCCAAACTTTTGATACTAATTTTCTTTGTAATCTTTTGCATCTGATTGCTTGATATTTATTATCTAAAAAATTCAGAAACAACTGGGTGTGGTGGCTCATGTAATCCCAGCAGTTTGGGAGGCTGAGACAGTTGGACTGCCTGTGCTCAGGAGTTTAAGACCAGCCTGAGCAGCAGCAAGACCCTGTCACAAAGGAAAGAAAAAAACTCAAAAATGAAATTAACTGGGTAACTACAATAATTTGAAAATTGCCACTGGTTCTACAATTCCATCAGAATCACTCTCGGGGAATTGAAGAGCATGCTATTTATTTGCAAGATGTGGCCATGACTTCATTGTTTACCATTGTAAACAATGATTGGGACAGAGTCAGCGTTTCATGAATATCTGTTGAATAACATTCATGAACTAGCTGAATTCAAGTACTAGTGTGTCAACATCTATTACCTCCTTGTCATTGCTCTTTTCTCCTGTATTGCTCCTGTCTTCATCCTCTTTCTTTTTTTTTTCAGCTGCTTCCCTTTCCCTGTGGGGGCGACGAGGGGAATGAAACATTTCAATCAAAGTGAATAAACACCTCATTCATTACTAGATCTGCTTCTAAAACAATTGTCATTTTCCCAAACTGGTGAAAATGATTATTATACTTTAAGACTCACAGTCAAAAAGTCATTTTGAAGAATACTCACAGTTTTTCCTTACACATAGCACACTTATTGCCATGTGTCTTGCCATCTGGACCCCGGACAGGGTCACTTTCTCGAGTGCAGATAAGCTTTCCATTTTTCATTTGGCTTCTAAACTCATCACATGTATCCTGAAAAAATGGAAAGAGTATATTGCAAGTGCTGTTTTTACATAGTATTTTATTGGATTTGAGAATCAGAGAATTTCTTTCCAAGAGGCAGGTAGCCATGTAACCTTACTGTGGTAGGCAAAATAATGGCCCACAGAGAGAAACATCCATGTTCTAATTCCTGGAACCTCCAAATATGCTACTTTATATGGCAAGGAGGAATTATGGTGAGAATATGGAATTCAGATTGCTAATCAGCTGAATTTAAAATGGGGAAGTTACCCTGGATTATCCAAGTGAGGCTCATGTAATCACAAAGGTTCTTATTCATGAAAGAAGGAGGCAGGTGGGTCATTGTGAGAATAACACAGCATGAGAAGCGCTTGACTGACCATGAATGGCTTAAGGGTGGCCACAAGCCAAGGGATACAATTAGCTTCTAGAAGTTAGAAAAAGCAAAGAAACAGATCCTCACTTAGAGCCTCCACAGAAGAATGCAGCATTACTGACACCTTGGTTTTAGCACAATCAGACCCATTTAGAACTTATGAAACCCCGATATACAAGATAATAAATTTGCATTATTTCAAGCAACTGCTTATAGTAACTTACGGTAGCAGCAAAATAATACAAAAACAAAAATGAATCCAATATATTTGCAAAACCTCATTTTCCCTATCTACAAAATAAGGTTAAAAGGCCATATTCCCAAAAAAAAAAAAAAAAAAAAAAAAAAAAAAAAAAGGCCATATTCAACCAGGTTATTGAGATAAGTAAATAAACTATAATTTATGAAAGTTCCTTTTAAAGTGTCAGGCTTGACCTTAGGTTTCTTCACTGAGCAAGTTATCAGTGATAGTCCCTGATAACTTGGTGACTCATGGCCTTCTAAGGGTAAGCTCTAGCTTGATCATATTGGCACCTTCTTCCATAGTTTTGATTTGCCAAAACTCAAATAATAACTCACCTTCCCTGATACTGAGCCATTCTCATTTGATCTGGAACCGGAATAATCATTTTTTCTATCTGCTTCTCTTTCCCTGGAGGAGAAAAAGTCAATAATCATCTTGTGAACACATATTAACCCTGGAATATGCAGTAAGTGTTCTGTGCAAATGACAAGAAGTCAACTCTCTTCAGCTGTGCTGGCCAACAATTCGAATGGCCATCACAAAGTCTTCCTAGGATTCTGGTACAATGAAGAACAAGGGTCTATCATGATGGCACTTAGAGTTCACAGAATTGTAATAGAAAATATAACAGGAATCAGCCCCTTGGTTAGCTGCCCTTGCTGAAGCTCATTGTTCCTTAGGGAATGCAAGAGAAAAATGTAATATTTGAAAATTAACAAAAAGAATAATTTTCATGGAAGGAGCCATAGCAATTGAGAAATAGCCATTCATTCAGGAGAAATGTGACTATGTTTTAGACATGCCTGTTGAGAGAAATACTTACAGTTTTGCTTTACACATGGTACACTTATTGTTGTATGATTTGCCATCAGCATCACGTACAGGCTCACTCTCCCGAGTACAGCTGAGTCTTCCATTTTTCATTTGTTCCCGATACTCAGCACATTGGTCCTGAAAACAGAGAAGAACAAAGGCCCCTTGGGTTATTTAGTCTACTGTATTCTTAGTAAATGTTTTTAACAATCTGAGTAAGGGAAGTTCTTTCACCTCTCTTTATAAGCAACATAAGATCTAGGTCTGCTATCCACAGAGAAAAGGGGATCAGAATCACCCATGTTCTAATTATAAGAGATGAATTGTCATGGCTACTATTGTTGCCTTTAAGGATATACACAAGGAAATTATAAATATGACTGGATTTAATAACATATATCAAATATCAGTAAACTATAGTTGCCCCTTGGTACACTTGGGGGATTGGTTCCAGGATCAAAATCCATGCATACTCAAGTTTGTCTTGTACAACCCACCTGTACAAAAAGATTGCCCTCCATATATGCAGGTTTCACATCCCACAAATGCTGTATTTTTTTATCCAAGTTTGGTTGATAAAAAGTTATGTACAAGTGGACCTGGGCAATTCAAACCCATGTTGTTGAAGGGCCAATTGTACAACCCACAGGCAAAATCTTTCCTGCTGCCTGTTCTTACACATAAAGTTTTACTGAAACATCATTTTTGGCTTCTTTCCCACAACAATAGTGAGTAAACTAGTTGCAGCAGACAACATATGACTCGCAATGCCCACAATGCTTAAAATACTTATTATCTGGCCTAATACAGAAAAAAAAAAGTGCAGATCTCGGGTGCAGATAGAAGAGAGAGAAAAACGCTGGAGGAAAACTCAAAGTTCTGTAAAATATCAAGGAAGGTAGGTTTGACCAAGTTATGGACAGACAAAATGTCTATCAGACAAGTCTAATCAACAGGACCATTCCTTAAAAGGGAGAACTCAGCCTCCTAAAGCAAAAAAGATGGGGAAAAAAAACAAAACAACCAGAGTTTATCAAAGGTAAATATTGGACCTTTGTCAGATCTGGAAGTGAAGATACAGTTTTGATATTCTAAGGTTGTGAAAAGATAAATGAGGTGATTGCAATTTTATGAAACAGTGTTCAGAGACCCAAGGAGTGACCCTATATGCAACATTACCATGCTGACACTTTAAAATGCCTCAAGAGACACGCTAAACCTTTGCCTAAATTATTTTCTTTTATCTCTGTAAGAGTACTGCTAAACCAGGGAAAGTAGAATTCAGTGAGCAGAAGTAATTTCCTCATTGTCTCCCAAGTCCTGGTGGTAGGGGTAGGATGGTACCCCATTGTGACTCTAAAGCCTGTGCTCTTTTGTCCTGTCACACTGCCCTGGATCAATAGAAAAGATACCTCCAAAAAGGGGCTCTGTCCAAGGCGAGAAAGAATAATGAAAGAAAATGAAGAGCATGTGATGCTGATGAGAACATTTATTGACATAAGGTCTAGATTACCGGGGAGGGCTCAGGAGACTGGGAAAATGTCATTACATATTGTTAATTATTTCAAAGTGTAAAAAAGTCAAAAGGAACCCCAGAGCAGTGAAAATGTGCTAATATCTTACTCTGCAACCTTAAGGAGAAATTTCTCTGTTCTCCCAAGGACTCAGCTCTGCATAAAATTGCCTTTACCATAGACTATATATATGTACACACACATATATATATGCTATGTCATAGTCCTATTGTCAAGGAGTTAAGCCCACTCCAGTTATTGAAATCAGAAGTTGCTCTCACCTGAGTGCTCCCTCCTCCACTGCCACTGGAACCGTGTCCTGCAGCATTTCTCTGATCTTCCTCTTCTTTTTTCTTTCTTTCCTCATCTTCTTTCTGGCTGGAAATTAGAAAGTGAGAGGTAGGAAATAACAGATTACAGAGAGTGGTGTGCATTTCTATGAGTTTCTCAATATATGAACAAGTCACATATGTATAGAATTATCAAGTATTGATTTAACATCTACTATGCTGCAGGCCTTCTCTAAAAAAAAAATTAAATTATATGGAGTCCTTTGCCAGGAAGGACTCTCATTACAGTAAAAGAACACCACATATACATCACCACAAACAAGACAAGGTGAGTACAGATGGGTGTGGTGGCTCACACCTGTAATCGTAGCACTTTGGGAGGCCCAGGCCGGTAGATCCCTGAGGTCAGATGTTCGAGACCAGTCTGGCAAACAGTGCAAATTTCCATTTTGCATAATATTTATGCCACTTACTGTCCTTTCTGAACAAGTTTTGCAGCTTCCCATTACACATAGAATTGACCTCAAAATCTTTGGTGCTCATTGAAGGTTGATAAAGTTGGTAAGTTCCGACTAAACAAAATGACTTGCTTTTTACTATACATACTACAGTTTTCCTAATTTTATATCTTTACCTGTGCTGTCCCCCTCTTCTCCTCTCATCACTCTCTGTCATGTCCACATTTCACCTGAATTATAAGGTCCGGTTCCAACCCAGCATAATACGTTCTATTAACTGTTCCTTTCTTGAAGTACCGTAACATACTACAGACAAATTTTTCATTTAACAATTCCTCCTTTATATTACATTTTCTTATGTCCATATCTAATCTCAGTGGACTATATGATTTCTGAGAAGATCATCTATTTCATTCACCTTTGTATAATCATTATATACATTGTACATTGTAGATGTTCAGTAAAGGCTATTGAGTGACTTCAATATTCTACATGTACTTACAAACTTTGTGTAAAGACCTACTTTTCATTTCCTGAAAACTTGCTATTTTCAACAACATAGGTGAGGACTTTGACAATAAAATCTGTGTGTTTTCTTTCCAATGTGAATTGAGAGATAATCCAGAGAAAGGATCCAGTTGATAGCAAATAACTTAAGAATTTTATCAAGAAAGTGTAATTGACCTGTAGGCTCTACCCCAGAACTAACAGAGAATGTAGTAACTTAGTCGTATATTTTTAATTTCTGGAACTGTGAATCTTGGCCATTATAAAGAAAGAACTATTTCAAATCCTTTATAGATAACCTTTTCTTTCTTTTACATGTAAGGAAAGGACAAACACAATGTATATTATCCAGCTCGTTGCTTTCCCAATTTCGCCATCCCATAGTAGATTTTTTGTGCACTCACAAGACTGCCTTACACATGGCACACTTGTTGCCATGCGTCTTGCCATCTGGGCCACGCACAGGATCATTTTCTCTCGTGCAGAAAAGTTTTCCATTTTGCAAAAGACTCCGAAATTCATTGCATGTCTCCTATAAGGAAAAGAAAAGGAAAAAGCTTGAGTTTCTTCTTAGAAGTTAATTTATTGAGTTCCTACTAAGTGCTTTATGGGAAAAAAGAGAAAATAACCTGAGTATTTTTGCTTTTGTTTTGGCAATTATAGAGTTTAATTTCTATTAATCACACAGGACTTAAGAAGAAGCCTCTATTTATTTTTCCTTGATAGCCCCAAAATCCAGACTAAACCTGCAACCATACACAAGACTTAATGAACTCGGTTCTCTGATGACTGGTCACAGTCCTTGTCTAGGGTTACATGAGGAATTGAGAGAGAATAAGCAGTCACTGAAGATCAAAAAATTACCAATGTTAATTACAATTGAGTTTGTATTTTATTCTGAATTCTTTAGTTCAAATTGAAATTCATGAGGATGAAAGAGGGAATTTTTCTCCTAGCTCCGCTTAAATGTTCATTGCCAGGTCCCCTAACTAGTCATGTTTAGCAAAAGAAAAATGATATGAGAAGAGAGTTTGTCTATACAAGTAATGTGAAAACAGAAATTATCTCATATTGAAGAATTTTATCTTGTAGATATTGAAGAGTAAATCTATTTTTCATATGAACTGCTATTATTTTAAAATTTAGAATTTCAACTGTGAACTGCAACTTTAAACAATCCAAACATACAGAATTCCAGGGCAATACTTCTTTAGAGGTTATTTTAACATCAATAGTCTTTGATGGGGGCAGGGAAATGACCGCAACTTGGAATAACCTACCTGGAGCCAGCCTTCTGGAACCCAAGGAAATACTATGTGCGGATGCTACCTTTAATCTTTTCCCCAAAAGCTGGGACTAATGTATAACCAGAGGTAAAGCAAGGAACACATGGATTGACCAAATGTGGTAATCCAACACAGTGTGCTAGAAAGAATGCATCAGGGAGTCTAGGTTTGAATTCTATCCTTTCCAGAGATTTGAAATATGAAGATATGGGTACTGATACTTATACTCTCACTAACTTTATAAGCAAGTTCTTGTTTATCTCTGAATTTCAAATCTTAATATTAATATGTGGGAAGAGAACAAATCAGGGGTTTGCAAACTGTGACCTGTGAGATAAATATGACCAGCCATCTCTTTTTATAAATAAAATTGTATTGGCATCAGCCATGCCCATATGTTTGTGTACAATCTATGATTGTTTTAGAGCCACACAGCCACGTTGAGCAGTTGCAACAGAGGTTACATGGCCATAAAGATGGAAATATCTGCTACCTGTTCTGTTAAAAAAAAGTTTCTCAACTTCTGAACTAAATGAACCTCTATTTCCCTCACAGCTGGGGGCTTCAGTAATTCCATAGTTATTTTTACAGAGATACTGTAAAACCTTATCCTTTCATTGCAATATAAACATTCCAGGATCACTACCTTTCCAGCTTCTCTTTTAGTTTTTGGTCTGGGTTTAGCTCCTTCTTTTTCTTTTGCTTCTTGCTGGCTATAAGAGAAGGGAGGACAAAACAATCATTCCTAGCACCCAATAAATACTATTCTAAAGGAGAAATGTCTCTGCATAAAAATGGTCTATTACTGCACTCTCCCCCCCTCACCCCCCCCCCACCCCCCATCTATCTGTCTTTTGATGGAGTTTCGCTCTTGTTGCCCTGGTTGGAGTGCAATGGCGCGATCTCGGCTCGCTTCAACCTCCACCTCCCAGGTTCAAGTGATTCTCCAGCCTCAGCCTCCTGAGTAGCTGTGATTACCGGCATGCACCACTACACCTGGCTAATTTTTTGTACTTTTAGTAGAAACGGGGTTTCTCTATGTTGGTCGGGCTGGTCTCAAACTCCGGACCTCAGGTGATCTGTATGCCTCAGCCTTCCAAAGTGCTGGGATTACAGTCATGAACCACCACGCCCGACTTTTTTTTTTTTTCTTTTTTTTTTTTGGACGGAGTCTCTTTCTGTCACACAGGCTGGAGTGCAGTGGTGTGATCTTGGCTCACTGCAACTTCTGCCTCCAGGGTTCAAGCAATTCTCCTGCCTTAGTCTCCTGAGTAGCTGGGATTACAGGCGCGCGCCACCACGCCCGGCAGGTTCATTACTTCTATACCTCCACCAACTTAGCTTTCGAATAGAAAGGTAAATACACACCCCTCTACACCATGTTCTTGTTAATGTTGTTTAAAGAATAAGACACACATGCCATAGCAAACCAGTGAATAAATTTTTACTACATATTTCTTTTGAAGAATAAAGATGTTCTTTTCCTCAGAAAGCATCTAAGATATCAATTAGATGTTAATACATTTTCAGTTTATTAGCACCTAATGATTACACTTTTGAATTATTTGATAGTGACCTATGCTTGCAGAGAACAGAAGTCCTAGTCCATTCATGCCATTAGCTCCAGGGTAATTTTGCTTTTAGCACATGGTTCTTTCTTAGTGGTGATTCAAGTATTGAATATTGAAGAACACTAAAAATAAATGTGCTGAGTATATGGCTTTATAATAGTAAATTTCTAAACTCAATGCAAAGACAGCCTTTATATTCTACCTTCTGAGAAAACTTCCAATGCCACCCCTCTTGCCCACCCGCTACAGTCAGTAGCAGCCGTGGCCGCCACACACTCACAAGAAGGCTTCACACATGGAGCAGGTGTTGCCATGGATTTTCCCATCTAGACCCTCAATAGGATCATTCTCTCTGGTACAGGGGAGTCGTCCATTCCTCACATACTGACGATATTCGCTGCACAGCTCCTGCCAAATGAAGGAGGAGTTAAGAATCCAATAACTAAACACTAGAAATATTCATCTGCATTACCCCTTTGAAAACTAAAACATAATGATTGCATGGAAAAAGGTGATGTTGAAGGTTATTAGCTAAAATGCTCTTCAGATACCTAGGTCACACATTACTTGGAATGTCGATTGCCATATTTATCTCATTAGAAAATCTTCAAGTCAAATATCATTCCACACTAGGTACTGTGAAAGATACACAAAGAAGAATAATGTATGGTCTCTTAAATAAGGGAAGGAATTTGTGACATGCAGAATAAATACCCTTTTACCAAATATGTCTAAGTGTTAATACCTGGGACCTGAGAATATGCTACCTTACATTGCAAAAGGGCTTTGCAGATGTAATTAGGTCAATGACCTTGAAATGAAAACATTATCCTGTAGTACCATAATGGGCTCAATGCAAGGCTCAATCACAAAGATCAGTTCTTAAAACTGCAATAGGGAGAGTGAGAGGGAGCTGTAACTACAGAACAGTCAGAGAGATATAACATTGCTGGCTTTGTAGATAAAGGGGTCCAAGAACCAAGGAACATGGACAGCCTCTAGATCTGAAGAAAGAGACATGGATTTTCCCCTGGAGACTCCAAAAAAGGAATACAGCTCTGCCAACCGTTTGATTTTAGCCCAGTGAAATCCTTTTTAGACTTCTAGTCTTTGGAATTATAAGATACAAAGTTTACGTTGTTGTTGTTTTATTTTTTATTTATATTTTATTTTACTTTAAGTTCTGGGATGCATATGCAGAACGTGCATGTTTGTTACATAGGTATACATGTGCCATGGTGGTTTGCTGCACCTATCAACCCATCATCTAGGTTTTAAGCCCCTCATGCATTAGGTATTTGTCCTAATGCTCTCCCTTTCCTCTCCGCCAAGCCCCCACAGGCCCCAGTGTGTGATGTTCTGCTCCTTGTGTCCATGTGTTCTCTTAAGTGGGAGTTGAACAATGAGAGGTTCACGTTGTTTTAAACCACTAAAGTGTGTTAATTGTTACAGCAACCATAGAAAACTAATATAGCGTTTTTAATTTCTTTGAAGAAAACACATAGAAGCAACTACAAGTTATAATAAAACAAATGATGTAACTAATTTTTTAAAAATTATTGGCATAGGGCCGAGCGTTGTGGCTCAAGCTTGTAATCCCAGCACTTTGGGAGGCCGAGGCAGGTGGATCACGAGGTCAACAGATCAAGACCATCCTGGTCAACATGGTGAAATCCCGTCTCTACTAAAAATACAAAAAATTAGCTGGGCATGGTGGTGCGTGCCTGTAATCCCAGCTACTCAGGAGGCTGAGGCAGGAGAATTGCCTGAACCCAGGAGGCAGAGGTTGCAGTGAGCCGAGATTGCGCCATTGCACTCCAGCCTGGGTAACAAGAGCGAAACTCCATCTCAAAAAAAAAAAAAAAGTTATTGGCATAATAGATGGTAGGTTATTCAGCATATTGTATGGATGGGAAAATCTGTAGGGAGCAGTTAACACACAGTCTGATCCATGAAAAATGGCCAGAATTTGGTAGACAATAGGGATATTCTGACTGTGAGTAATGCCTTATAGAAGGCAAAGATGTATGCTGAAGAATTGGTGAATTGCCCAATGTGGAACACCCCACTGGACAATGAGATTAGACCAATAATGACATTCACAATAATGAATATAATATTGCAGAGTGGGTACTTAAGATATGTATGACATTGTGCTGTTATACATGAGTAAGTTTTAGGGACTTCATAGAAATAATATACACACCAACAGTATCCTTATCTTATGAGTGAGAAAGCTAATACACAAAGATGTTAACTGTGGGGATCTTACTGGTAGGGAAATGAAGCAAGGATTTGAACCCTGGCAGTCTGAGTCTAGAGTCCAATTTTTTAACCACTTTGGTTTTGTAACCACAAGATGGGAAGCCATGAATCAATGCTTGGAATCTCCAAGAAATCAAAAGGTGGCCAGTATAATTGGCACATGGAGAACAAAGGAGAATAATAGAAAATGTGACCTATGAAAAGTAGCAGGGAATCAGACCACGTGTGGCACTTCCAGCCACTACAAGCACCTTGCTTTTTACTTTGAGTGAGACAAGAAGCCACCGGGTGGCATGACCTTCCTTATGTTTTTAAATAATTACTTTGGCTTAAGAGTCGAGGGTAGATTAACGCAAAGGTAAGAGCAGTAGAAATGAGATCTTCTAAATCAGAAAAGGATAAAGGAAAGAATAATGAGGACCTAAGGCATAAAATCAGGAATAATACAAAAGGCAGAAGGGTGTAAAATCTAAAGTGCATCATGAGCCTTAAAGCCAGAACTTGTGATTCAATTCTTTCTCCTCAAATTACTAACTACATATAATTATAATTATATATAATATTATTTGTGTCATATATTATAACATTTATAATATGTTAATACATAGTAAATAATATATTAGTATATAATTATATTATATATATATTACTAAATAAATATATTTCTTAACTTCTTAACTCAGCTTCCAAGTCCTCTTCTATAAAATACAGCTAATAACATATAACTTGAATGGCTACTACAAAAATCAGTCATAAAACTTTTATGCCATGATGCAAACAGTAGTAACTAATGTACAACTATCATTGTTATCGTCATCATGTGAGATGTTAAGGAATGCAAACTGAAGACTCAGAGATGCTTTAATCTCCTCAAAATCTCACAGAGAATTAAGTGGGATGAAAACCTAGTTGTTGTGCTGTTTTTAAGCTAAACACCCATATTCAAATATGCACTTGAGAAAAATCTGAACATCTGTCTCTTTTAGCTTGCATTCAGACAGTAAGATGACCATCTATATATACTTCTTTCTTGTGTAATATTATTGACACAATCAGGGGAGAAAATAGTGACATATCTCTAATGCACGAGCAATTAACAGATTTAGTGTGAATAAACTGAAGAAGGAAAGAGGATGTATATGAGGATCCAAACACAATTTCTCAGTTTGCAAAGTCACTAAGAATGTAGGAGCCCTGCCGTTTAATATTTATGTGGCTCTGATGATCTCAGACAACTACCTGTACTGCTTCTCTCTTAACTTTTTCAGTCTCAACATTGTTTATTTCTTCTTTATGATTTTTCTTCTCCTCTTCTTCAAGTTTGCTGCAATAGAAAAAGAAGATATAGGCAGAATATGATTCCCTACTCTTTTTGGAAGTAAGTTTTTAAAAGGAATGAGGATCTTGGTCAGATTCAATCTTCAATGCTAATTTATCTGGTCTGAGAGATGCTTTTGCTTTGACCGATAGCACAGATAAATTTAGTTGTTTACATTCCCCACTCTAAAGAGGAATAATTATAAAACGAGCATGAATCTTTATTAGTCTGTGGCCCTCAGACGATCTTATTTTCAATGGGTCACTCACTTTAATTAGCTATCTGAATAAAGCTACAATTGTCTTGATTTTATTTTAGTTGTTAAACTTTTCCTCTCCAAATAGCTACCATACCAGTGATAAGAGAAAAACGTGATGCTAAGTCAGATGATGGGCTCGAAGTCATAATAAACCATGTTTCATTTTAAACTAAAAATTTTAAATATTATCTCAGTAGCGCTAATATTTAAGTTGAAATTCAAGGTTTGGATTGCAGTAGTGATTCAAGTCCAGTAAGATTCAACTGCTAATTTCTTGAGGTTGAACACAAGTCTAATATTCTGGTATTCTTGTCATTTTCTACTGACATAGAGCATGTTAATGCTGGAAAATCCTTAGCATGTACTACATTTAGTCATTACCACAACACCAGCAAATTGAACAGGTGGGTGAAAAACCCTGGCTTCTTGAATTTCAGGCCACTGTTTCTTCTAGTGCTCTACTCTGTCAACCTCTCCTCTTCAGGAATTGTATGCATTCACTTAAGGTCTAACTTAGATCTGACTTGGATCAAGACATGTGAAAGTTAGGAGACATTAATTTTGCACCTCAACAGGGATTATTTAAGTAAATATTTTTCTCAGCCTTTATTTTAGGATTAAGCTCAGGAGCAAATTAAGAGCCTAAAAAAGGAGGAGAAATAGAAGCGATAATAATTGACTTCTATATTGTCCCACATGATGGAGCTCTAGTCACAGGCTTACCTACACCACTCAGCAAAACAAAGGTCCTGAACCTGGCATAACAAGAAGACGTTTTAGTAAACATTTAGGGCATGAGCCTGTTTCCTAAAGGTTTTACTCCACACTAAGCCACTTAAGAATGTGTGCACATTGGGAGGCTGATGCGGGCGGATCACGAGGTCAAGAGATCGAGACCATCCTGGTCAACACGGTGAAACCCCGTCTCTACTAAAAATACAAAAAATTAGCTGGGCATGGTGGTGCGTGCCTGTAATCCCAGCTACTTAGGAGGCTGAGGCAGGAGAATTGCCTGAACCCAGGAGGCGGAGGTTGCGGTGAGCCGAGATAGCGCCATTGCACTCCAGCCTGGGTAACAAGAGTGAAACTCTGTCTCAAAAAAAAAAAAGAATGTGTGCATTATACAGTAATGACCCTGAAAGGCTAAATAACAATCCTCCCTGTTCCATTTCTTGTTCAGGCTATTTTAATAGTCCTTGTATACTGACCTCCATCCAGCTGATTTTTCCTTAGCGCCTATCTAAATAGACTAATAAATCATAAAACGTCAGGAGTGGGAAAGAGACCAAAAGATCATCCAATCTGAATCATGAAACTTCTGATCTCTCTTTTTACAAATAAAGATTATCAAGTGTTAAGAAAAATTAGCATTAAATTGGGCCTTTTCCCTTAATTTAATTAGAAAATAGAAGGATAACTGAATAAAGAATAGTATTGTCACCATATGATTCAATACTACTTAATGTCCTATCCATCTGCTTTTAAATCTTTCTAGCTTACAACCCATGGTCTATACTCTACACATGCAGGAAGGATGTGAGACCAGGGGCGATCACTGATGAAGACATTCAGTGGGAGAGATGAGGTAGACACTCACAACACACTGGCACACATGGCACACTTGTTTCCATGTATTTTGCCATCGGGGCCGCGGACAGGATTATGCTCCCTGGTGCACATAAGTGTTCCATTCCTCACTTGGTCCCGAAATTCACTGCAGATTTCCTAGAAAATGAAGAAAATATTTTCTCAGAGTAGTTTTCTATCCCTCCTGCATCTTTTCCTATTATGAGGAATACATAATGCAGAGTAAAATATAAAAAGAAAAGTGATAACATGTAGTAGTAAATCAGTAAGTATTTTGAAAACTTCCATCATAAACTGAGAATTATCCTGGCACTATAGCAGATCTGAAAATAGATACATGTTCTGTTGCATACCATGGTCTATTAAAGGTAGGAAAGATCAGAGGTGGGAAGATTTCATAAGCAGGCCTAAATGAAAAGCCTTCCTGGAGGAAATGAGAATATTGCTCACCCATTGTTTGTCTTTAGGAGGCTGAGAAAGAAGAGAAAAAACATGCTTAACTGAAGAAATAAATACATACCTTGTCTAGATATGGTGGTTCACACCTGTAATTACAACACTTTGGAAGGCCACGGCAGGAGTGCTTGAGCCCAGGAGTTCAAGACAAGCCTGAGCGTGACAGAAAAACTCTGAGTCGGCCAGGCATGGTGGCTCACGCCTGTAACCCCAGCACTTTGGGAGGCCGAGGCAGGTGGATCACGAGGTCAAGAGATCGAGACCATCCTGGCCAACATAGTGAAACCCTGGCTCTACTAAATACAAAAAAAAAATTTGCCGGGCATGGTGGCACATGCCTGTAATCCCAACTACTTAGGAGGCCGAGACAGGAGAATCGTTTGAACCCAGGAGGTGGAGGTTGCGGTGAGCCAAGAATGCGCCATTGCACTCCAGCCTGGGAAACTCCATCTCAAAAAAAAAAACTCTGAGTCTACAGAAAAATTCAAATAATAATAATAAATTGCCAGGTATGGTGGTGTCTGCCTGTAGTCCCAGCTACTCAGGAGGCTTAGGTGGGAGGATCACCTAAGCCCAGGAGTTTGCAGTTGTAATGAGCCATGACTGCACCACTGCATTACAGCCTGGGCAACAAAGTGAGACCCTGACTCAAAAATAAATAAATAAATTTTAAAAGACATACCTTTATAAAGAGAAGAGAACAAATCTTATACCTGGAGAAACTGACATATTTCTGGGAGTAAGTTGATTTTAAAAAATTAAATATTAGTAATGGGAAATATGGATTTGAAGCAAGTGGGTAACAACAGGAGTGCTAAGAAGGAGAAATATGTTAATACCACTGGAAAAATCTAAGAGGATTTGGCAGATGATCAAATATGATGGATGAAAACAAGTTTTCAATTCTAACTGATCAGTGAAAAGATAGTTTCACCTAACAGAAACACTTATTTTTAAAAAATGAGTCAATAAGAAGGTAAATTTTAAACTGTGTCAAATTTTCCCCAAATAGTGATGAGGCTGGTACTGTTGTGGCTATTATTAAGAAATAGAATAAACAGGCCAGGTGTCATAGCTCACACCTGTCATTCCAGCACTTTGGGCGGCCAAGCTGGGAGAATCACTTGAGGTCAGGAGTTTGAGACCAGCCTGGTCAACATGATAAAATCCTGTTTCTACTAATAATACAAAAAACAAAAAAAACAAAAAAAACATAGCTGGGCATTGTGGCACATGTCTGTAATCCCAGTTACTTGTGAGGCTGAGGCAGGAGGTGGACCTCCTGCCTTGAACCTGGGAGGTGGAGCTTGCAGCAAGCCAAGATCAGGCCATGGCACTCCAGACCGGGCAACAAAGGGAGACTACATCTCAAAAGAAAAACAAACAAAAAGAAACAGAATAAAGAAAGGTAAATCTTGTATGTAGCTATTATATGAGAATAATTCAACATCTCCACACAAGATAGATTTGGCTCTGCTAGGTATAAAATTTTAAAATTATAAATGTATGGTGAGTGGACTAAAAATAACTGGAAAGTCAGAGACCCTACTTAATAATCTTAACTGGGTGCAAGAAAACTACTACTTGAGCCATAGCTGGGTGGTTTCAAAACTCAAATATGATAATATATGTGCTTTGTTTTGTAAATTTGGATGATTGAGAGCTTATGCAATCTGAAATAGTAGAGATATGAATAATGTAAACTGAAATTAGTAAATGGCATAAGTTAATATTAATACTCTAACAACAGAAATCTAATAAAAGCAAAATATGGGGAAAATTCCTTGCAAAAAGTTAGCAATCCACTTTTTGTGAAATAAACCTCTAAATTTGAATAATTATAAGATAAAATTGATATTCTGGATACTTCTAATCAAAACCCTTTTTGTTCAGGTTAAAAGTGTTCTTCATTCATTTTAGGCATGAAAATTAAACAGAAAACATTTATACTAATGAGATAAATAGAGTACCATTGTAAAGAAAAGAAAAACGTCAGGGCACAGCATTAGCATTACCTTTGCAGTTTCTCTTTTAGCCTTTGCTCTTGCTCTTTCTTCTTGTTGACTGTAAGACACCAAAAAGAAAAAGAGAGAAGAAATGGATCTTATTAGAATAGATCCTTAACTTTCATAGCTTGGTTATTTATTGCTTTGACTATTCTCAAACAATGCCAAATATCCACCTATAATAGTTTATAATTTTATTGGATGATAAACAATCATGGTTCACTCTACCTCAAGAGAATGGTGTGCAAGAAAAAGCCCCTGAATTAGGAAGTAAACCTGTTTAACTTCCCAGTATATGCATTGCAATACTACTTTCTTATCTGCTGATTCTTTTGCATGTGTGATTCTTCTTTATTTAGAGGTAATATTTATCTTTTGAGAGGCAGTACAGCATGGTGGTTAAGAGGAAGGGTTCTGGAGCCAAATTCTGTAAGAAAAACAAGAAGTACCTTAACCTTTTTGTGCCTTCCTCATCTTTAAGTGTGTGTGAAGGAGAAGAGGTAATAAAAGTACCTTTCTTATAGGAAGGTTATGAGCATTAAATGAGTGACTACATGTAAAGCAATTAGAACAGTACCTGGAACACAATATAATAACTGGAATAATTGTCATAAGGGATTGACATCATCATTATTATAATTATTGAAAGGAAACTTTCCTTCCAAAATTAGACATATTATGGGAATGAAGTGGAAGTGATAGATGATACATTTTGGATAGCTAATAGTGTTGCAACTTGAGCTTCCTGGATAGGATCTCCAACATAATTGGATATATAACACAAATAGTTCAAAATGTAGAAAAAAATGACATAATTTGTGAAAATGTTTTAATGTGTTCCAATCAACAAAAGACTTGCTTATAGATCAAACTAAAACTTTTTTAAAAATTGAAAAGACTGTTTTCACATGGTATGAAAGTGCGCAAAAGCTATGGAGGGTAGAATAATTCTCAAAAAAAAAAAAGACACAATCGCCTTTGTTAATGTGTCCATAAAACATGAGGTGACAAAGGTATATTTCTTTTCAATAAAGAATTTATAATTTATGGGATAAACTGACTAAAATAGATCCAAAATTATTGGATTTTTTATACTTCTTTATATGAAAACTGATCTAACCTTTACCGTGAGTCTAAGTTGACTAAAAAAATTTAAGCAGCATTTTCTTTCCCCAGTGGGCAATTGTCAGAGGAAGCAGCAAAGATGACTACTTAGAAGCAGAATTAGTTGCTTGTTACTCAAAGAGTAATGTAAAGGAGAAGAAAAAAACAGCCGAAAGGCCTTGCTAAGTGATTATATCCTGTCTATACCCCAAATCAAGGAACACGTTATCTTTTTCTTCATCTATAACTCCTATATCCTCTCCTTACTTCTCCATCATTCTCAGCTGTTCTAGTCCTTAGTTTTGTTTTTTGTTTTCGCTTTTTATCCAGTTTCATCTGTTTCATGTGGTTGTTGTGAAGATTAAATGAGATTAAGTAGCAAAGCTCTTAGCAAATGCCATATAATTATATGCATTCAACAAATGTTTGTTGTGATAATTATATGGTCATCATCTTAACTTTCCTTCTAATAGATCTACAGTACTCTAAGCCTCAAATGCTATGGGAAAATATTCTGGATTATAGTGCTTTCTGTCAGGGAAGGCTAAATAAATTAAGTCCTTTCTAAGATTCTTGGCACATGGAAAATACAATGGGATATTTCTTTAGCCAAAAAATCAAGTGTTTAAGAAAATCCTATTCATGCCTTTGAAAGGCCATACCATGCCATTCATTCTAAAGACCTGTTTTAGGCACCCTATAAACAGGCATCCAACTCCTACATAATAAAACTCCCATTCTTGTCTTTCTCTGCTTTACTACAAGCCAGTCTTCATCATGAGCCCAAATATTTCTTCCTATAGCTCTTTTCCATTTTAATTATATTCCTTAAAATCACATAAAATAAGTAGGAAGAAAGGTAGTGAACAAAAAGACTCATAAATTTTCCATGCATTATTATGTTTTACATGTAATCATATGTATTTCCTATTTTACCTGATAATTTTTTTTTCATAAAACTAAAAGCAATTAGTATAATTATCATGAAGTATTCTCTTCTCTGGGTGAATGACTCTAGGTTACTTCTGAAATACCATAGAAGAAATTATTCTGCACCTCATTTTTTTAACTTGTGGGCTTACTTGGCAAATAGTAATTGTACATTTTAATGTAATTCAGTGTGATGTTTCGTAGATGTATACATCGTGATGATTAAATCAAGCAATTTACAGAGTTGTCCCACAATACTTATCTTTTTTTAAAAGGTGTAAGAACATTTATAATTTACTCTTTTAATAATTTTGAAATATGATACATTCTTATTAAATATAGTCACTATGTTGTTGTCCAATACATTCCATAAATGTATTCTTCCTGTTTAAAACTTTGAACCCTTAGATCAACATGTCCTCATTCCCAAACCCCATTTTTATCTATCCCCATTCTCTGGTAAGCACCATCCTACTCTCTACTATAAGTTAGCTATTTTTTAGATCCCACATACAAGAGAGATCACACATTATATGGTTTTCTTTATCTGGTGTGTTCTGCATCTCGTTCTGTCATAATAGTTATAATCAGAAAGCCCTCCACTTGTTTGTTGTTGCTGCTGTTTGTTTTTAGTCCATTTAAATATGACACCCAAAACTGAATGCTACACTGAAGAAGAAAATGCGTTGTTCACAATTGTTTGAAAACTTCCTGTGGCAATTCTCACTGTTCAGTCATCAGACTCCACGGGTCTATGGCTCTACTCACAAGAGGGCCTCACACATGGAGCAGGTGTTGCCATGCATTTTCCCATCTGGGCCCTGGATGGGGTCATTTTCTCTAGTGCAAAGAAGCGGTCCATTTTTCCTGGATTTGCGGTATTCACTACACAACTCCTGTGAAATTGAGAAGGGAAGTTGATAGTGTTGAACATAGGTTGAATCAGATTGCAAAACTAGCTGAAGCTTATACATTTTTTCTTAAATGAGAATCAGTAATTGGCTTATTTTAGAATGGTTAACTTTGAAGGCATGGCTTTTTTAAGTGATAAAAGCAATGAACCCCTCAACCAAGAAATAGTCAGATATTCACATGCATAACTGCACACATGTAAACACAAATGAATACACAAACTATACAATTATTTTATACGGTTTTAAGGAATGAATGTGTTCCCTGAACATGATCTGTGGATCCTCAGTGCCATGTCCCTCAGAGTTATTGAAGGAGATTCACTCACCTCAAAGGAAGCTTTACTCTCAGATTGTCTTTTATTTCTTGATTCGCTTTCCTTCTTTTTCTTTTCTTCTTCTTCTGCTTGGCTAAAAGGGTATGGTTAAGAAGAGATGAGTAAAAATCATGGAATCTCTGCAATAGAAGTGATCTCAAATGTAATTTAATTTTACACTTAACAGTGATTAAATTCTTATAATGTGATATGCCTAACCCTGTGCTTACACTGTGAAATCTCACAATTATATTACAAAACTAGTATTATATCTCCAAATTACAAATTAAAAAACTGACAGACAGAATGCATAACTCACCCAAAGACATAGAGATAATAAGTATAGTGGAGGGATTTAAACCCTAGCCCAGAGGTGGTTTTCTAAATTTCCAGTGCTCAGTACCATATCTCTAATGACTCTCAAGCCTTTGCTATAATCTGCCTGTAAAGTCTACTTATATTATTTTTGGCACTCCATGGTAAATCATCCATCTTTGAAATCCTCAAACTGTTAGGAAGTTCTTCCTGGAATCCAGTGGGAATCTGTGTTCCAGGGCTTTCATCCATTGGCCCATTGGCCTCACTTTTATTCATGGAGATAAGCTAGAACTTATCCTGTTTCCACACTTAAAAGCAAAAACTACTTGAATATTTCAAGATTGCGACTTTCCCCTTGCTTAAATATGAAGTCTTAACAATCTTCCAAGTAGGTGGATTTTTAAATACATGTCTCCAATCAGGCAGTTTCTCTAAATATGCTTTAATTCTTTCATTTTTATGTTGAAGTAGCCCGCTCATAATTGAACATGGAAATAAAGTAGAAAGAACAAAATCATCCCTCATGTTCCCAGCTGCAGGACTACTCACAAGAAGATCTCACACATGGAGCAGGTGTTGCCATGCACTTTCCCATCTGGGCCCTGGATAGGATCATTCTCTCTGGTGCAAGCAAGTTTTCCATTCCTCACAAGCTTTCGATATTCACTGCAAAGCTCCTGTCAAGATAGAACAAGTAAGTTGGCCATATTTTTCATTTCTACTTAAAGCAGAAGATTCAAACATCTACATTGGCAGAAACTAATGTTAAGTCTCCTTGAGCTGAGGATTTTAATTGTTTTTCTCAAATGCAAAATTCAATTCAACAAGAAAAACATCATATGCTAAGAGAGGGGAAAAAAATAAAACATAGTATGATGGCCTGATATAATACAAGCAAATTCCACTATAATCCAAACATAATAAAGTAAGTACAAATATATAGGGTACAAGAAAATCTGATAACTCAAAGTTTGGGACCATGAAATCTGACTGTGGAAGCCAGGGAAGATGTTAGGGAGCAAGAATAATTTAGGTGAGACCCTGAAAGTATAAATAGAATTTGACTGGGTGAACAAAATGATTTGGGAAATATGCACACAACATTATGAAAATAAAATAAGCTGAAAAACATAGACAGGAAATGACATGGCACATAGCAGAGCATGATTTTCTGAATGGAGATAAAGGTACAAGTAAGAAGAGAGAGAATGAGATTAAAGTATATCCTGTATTTGATGATGAGCTCTTGTGGGTTTTAAGCAGAGCAGTGTTATGATCTGATTTACATTTTGAAACATTACTCAAGCTGTGTTAGGGAGACTGGGAGGTTGGACAAGGGAAAGGATAGAATCCAGAGGAAAAATTACGAGACTTTTATCACTAAAACCGTAGGTGATGATAACTGAGCTAAGGCTTTGGAAACTATTATTGCAATATTTCAGGGATAAAAATCCTGCTTTGGGGGGGGAAATCAAGGTATTTTTATCTCAAATTAGATGTGAAATATCAGAAATTCATACATAGAAAGCATACATGTAGAGTTTTCTCTGGAAAGTAGTTAGCAAAAACTAATAGTCTATAAGTGATAAAATTAGAACTCAGTTTTTTAGCTTTTAAACCATATATATTTTTTTATTTTTGCAGAGTTAGTTTTGAATCAACAAGAAGGGACCAATCTTCCAATATAATTCATCTCAGTACCATCCCCAGGTTGAAGAGTTAAGATATTCTGGGGATTTCTGCAGGGCAAAATCTCAGTCTTTAGGCTCTTAAAGTTTGTTCAAATTATAGCACCAAGTAGGTTTTATTGGATGGATTCTACTCACTGCATATGAGGTTGCTTTTCCAGATTGTCTTTTATTTCTAGCTTGTGCTTCAGCCTTATTCTTTTCGCTTTCTGCTTGGCTGAATAAGAGAGAAAATGAAGAGGATCCATTAGGAACAAACATGCCATGGTTTCTCCACATAATTGCACTGTTAACTGTTCTTCCTCCTTAGGGTGGAACAATTTTGTCTTTTTATCACTATGTACAAATGAGAAGCTACAAAATATCCTCCAGTGTAGTATGATACTATGATTTCTTCATAATGTCTGTTAAATGTTGAAAAAAAGACAATAGTGGATCTGGGAAACTTGCTTTCTGTAAAGCAGCTTTCTTGCCTATAGTGAGAAAAGGAGCATCATCAATGTTCATAACAGGCACCAAAACTAAAATTATGTTAACGTAACACCTGAAGACTGAAAGTGGCCTTAACAAAGCATGTCTACTCATCCACTTGTTTCTCAGAGAACATGAGAGGTAGAGGGGGCCTTGGCTACATCTCAGGATATAACTACAACCAAGGTCTCCTTCTTCAAGTCCATGGTCTATCTACCACACCATGCATACCCTAGCTTTCCTTTAAACGTAAATGTTTTGCTTACTCATAGCTGTTTCATCCAAAGGACAAGATGTGAGGAAAAAAACATAATTTTCATATACTTTTAAATAAGCTTAAATTTACTTTGTACAATGGAATTGCACAGTATGTACAATTAACTGATATTTCAGCCATATGTAGTAGTCAGTAAAAATCAAAAAAGCCATAGATTCTATATTAAGTTAAATACTTAATTTGAGCTCAGCCAAATAAAGTGAAAGCCATCTTAAATTTTGAAAGAAAATTGTCCATTCTAACATATCGAGACATGTCACATTATACAAAATAAAACCCAGTGTAATTTGATAGGAGTTTAGTGTTGTTTCATGGGCAGTTTGACTTCATTCCATTTCTACATTAAGCTCCACCTTTAGACTCTTGACTCCCATAGAAGATGAGATACCTATAAATTTCTAAAACAGGCTCATATGTGAAGTTTCAGAAGTGAGGGAGCAACTAATATTTATACAAGTTCGTGTTTGTCAGGACATTCCATTGCTAAAAGAGGGAGTGTCCAAGGAACAAGGCGTCTTGAAACAAATAACTCTAGGTATTTACTCCCAGCTCTATTACTGATATTTTCCAGGTAACTTATTCAACTCACTTCCCTGTCTTGAGCCACAGTTTCCCCATCTATGAAACAAGATGTTTCTATTAAATAACCTGCATGATCCCTTCTTTCTTTGACATTCTAAAACTCTATACTCACAAATAGGCTTGGCACATGGAACACAAGTTGCCATGCATTTTCCCATCTGGACCACGAATAGGATCATTTTCTCTAGTACAGAAAAGTATTCCATTCTTTGCTTGATCCTGATATTCACTACAGAGTTTCTGAATAATGAATAAGAGATAGTTTAGATACAGTTCTGTTTTCTATTTATTAACGTTGCATGTTATTTTTAAAAGAAATTAACTGAAAAAAGAGTCATCAAAGGATGAAAAACAAAAGGTTAGGATTTAGGGCCATCCAAAAATTGTGATATTTCTCTCTTTGTAATATCCGTTTGCATCTTCAACAAATGTTTAAGTTAGAAATATATAAACATAAATGTGATATATTTTTGTTCTTTATCAGTCAAATGGAAAGGATAAGTAATTGGAATATAAAAAGCTAAGAAATATAATGCTAGTCTGAATTAAATGTGTACAAGTATAAAGGAAAGAATAATTCATGGAAGCTCAGATAACTTATGTCTAAATTCTATCTTGAGAATATATTCAGGAACATAATGTGGCAAAAGGCCATCCAAGAAGAATTAAATACACAAACACACAGAGGCATGAAAGAACATGTTATTTTGTGGTAATCTAACATATTTATGAATATAGTGGCAAAATAATAAGTTGGATAAAGAGACCATTCAGGAAATGGTCAAAAGGAGACCTTGAAAAATCAAAGACCACTAAACTTTGAAAGAAATTTGGATATTACTTTTAGGCGATGGGAAAATTATAAATGTTTATAGCAGAAAATGGCAAAATCAAGTCTTTGTTTTACAAAGTTTATCGACCAGATGTGTAGAGGATTTGATTGACTGGAGGCTGAAGTCAGAGACACTAATTATAATAAAAGAGAAAAAGAGAGAGAAGGAGGAAAAGAGAAAAAAAGAATAGAGAGAGAGAGGGAGAAAAAGAGAAAGGAGAAAGGAAAAGGAGAAAGAAAAGGAAGGCGGGAGAAAATTGGAAATAAATGATAAAAAAGTAGTTGAAGGACATTTGAGTATTAAAATTAAAAGGACTTGGTAACCTAGGACTGAGGGGAAGAAAGCAGTTCAAAATGAGGCTTAGGCTAAGTATAGTGGCTCATGGCTGAGTAATCTTAGCACTTTGGAAAGCTGGGGGGTGAGGATAGCTTGAGCGTGGGCAGTCAAGGCTGCAGTGAATCACGATTCCACCACTATACTCCAGCCTGGGTGACAGAAAAAAAAAGAAAGAAAGAAAATGAAGTTACAGAGGCAGAAGGTGGCCTGATGGGGTGGCTTACTTAGAACTGTGGACTGTGCATCACAGAAGTCTGGAAAACTGTAAGAATAAGTTAGGGTTTCTACAGGAAGTGAAATGATCTGAATATCTCCAACAATGGAATTTTATAGCATCACTGACTCATGGAACTATAATATTTGTTTTCATAGTCTATGAAATATAAAAACAACATGGAGGATGAATTAAATCTTGAAGGCTGAGAAAGATGGAAACCAACAATATATAGGCCAGACATGATGCCAATACATCAATGTAAAATAAAGCTATTAAATGTCTGAGCTAAGATGGTCGTAGTAGAAAACCAGAGAGATGACTAGTTAAGAGATGTTTAGAAAGCAGAGCACAGTATAATTTAAAAGGATGCACATTAAAATTCATTATTAACATTGATTTTGAAGTAAATATCTTCACAATACCTACACACATGGAAGAATACATATCACTTTGAAATCAGACAACCTTCGTTTAGGAGGACAAAACTATATTATTAGTGTGACTTATTTCCTCCAAATACAGCTTGTATTTAGAGATTGTAATGCCTTAATTTTTTAATCTAAGCTTCATAAAACAATGACTATAGTTTCCAGCAAACCTACTAGTAGTGAGGAAAATATTAAGCAATACTGAAAATGCATACTACATAATATGCACTCACACGCACCCACCCTCACATACAAGTTATAACTAGATTGGTCAAATTGATTCTTACCGCAATTTCTCTTTTAACTTTAGTTTTTTCATCAGCTTTTCCCGAATTTTGATCTGTTTTACCGTTTTCCTCTGAAAAACGCTGCTTGCTGGAAAAAGAAGAATAAATCAGTAGAGATGTTTTCGATCTTTATGTTATAAAACAGTCATTAGGTACAGATGAAAAAATATCTAAGTTTTCCTGAGTTTTAGTACAAGCACTTTAAAAACACCTCAAATCCCCGAAAAGACCCTTTAATTTCACCTTTATACCATTTCTTTCCACTAAATGATCTTTTTTCTCAGCTCCCTTTCTTAAAAGAAATTTAAAATTCTTCAGCTTACATTCTACCTTTTTGAAGAAGACATTCCAGTTCCCAAATACAAATAAACTCTATGCCTATTGCTGTGTTTCTGTATCTGAATGGTCTTTTTCTTATACAACACTTTTAATTCTATTTTGCAATATATAAATATGTGCAGATGTCCATGGCTTATTTCTGCTACTGAACTTAAGCTTCTTGAGACTTAGTAATCATCATTCATATCTTCATTCGTTCATTCACTCATCATTTAGTGAGTAATTATGTTTTTTTGGGGGGCAAATGTTGACTGAGCCCTGGGCATGTAGTAGTACACAACATAAACAAACACGTACCCTGCCATCTTGGAATTCTTGAGGCTGGTAGAAAAGACTGAAAGTCAACAAATAGTTGGAAAAATAATTGTATAATTGCCAGCTGTGATGGTGATTAGGAAAGACAATTACTAAAGATTATGAGGATTTAATTTCAATAAGGGAGGGACTTTTGGAGTTCTTGTCCAAGGAAAGATAACCTGAAATATGATCTCCAAGAGGGGACATCAGCTGGCCAAGACTGGGAGGAACTGGTGTAGGACAGCACACAGGAAAGGGCTCGTAGAGCTTGAGAAGATGAAAGTGTCATGAGACGTCATCTAAGACATCACAAATGTAACCATTTGTATGTTGTGATATCTGCCCTTCTGCCAAGGTCACATGTCCCAGATAAAAGAGTAACCCAATTAATGTATAAGCCTGAAATATCGAAGAGTGTTTAATGAACACTCTTACTATGGGATCAACTGAAGAAAAGCAATAGAAGTCTTGATACCTGCTTTTACCCCCATTCTATACTAGAATTAGTTCACAAAGAAGTTCACAAAGGTCACAGGGCAATGTTAAGAAGTATGGTGTAAGTCAATATTCCACCTGGCAAATGGACTCCATTTGTCGTCACAAATTGACACACATCAGTAGTGCCTACTCACTAGGTGGTATTACGATTTGTGGAGGACATAAAATTGCTCAAATGGTTCTCAACAACAAAGCTTCCTTTCAAAGGTATTTTTACTCATCAATCAAATCAATCTCCACTTCCATCTTTTGAACCACTCCAAAAAAACTGCTTCTATACTCACAAAATTTCAGCACACAGGGCACATTTGTTGCCGTGCATCCTGCCATCAGGGCCACGGACTGGATCACTCTCCCGTGTACAAAATAGTCTTCCATTTCTCACTTGTTTTTCATATTCCTTGCAAAAATCCTTTGAAAAGACAATTATATTTATTTTACTTCATTTCATTTCAGGTTATTTTATTTTTTGAGACAAGATTCTGCTCTGTTGCCCAGGCTGGAGTGCAGGAGAATGATTATAGCTCACTGAAGACTCTAACCTCTAGGCTCAGAGATCCTCTCACCTTAGCTTCCTGACTAAATGGGACTACAGACATGCACCACCACCACACCCAGCTACATTTTTATTTTATTTTGTTTTATTTTTTTAGAGACTGGGTCTCATCATGTTGCTCAGGCTGGTCTTGAATTCCTTGGCTCAAGTAATCTTCCTGCCTTGGCCTGCCAAAGGGTTGGAATTATAGGCATGAACCACCATACCCAGCCAACAGTAATTTTACTTAACGTTTTTCTACTTTTTAATCTAGAGACTTTATAATAGATTTATTATGACAAAACATCAGGTCTAGAAGTTTGCAAATACATACAACATATTAATGAGAATTACTAAGAAATAGTAATTATAATTTCAACTACTTGGCATTTGCATCTATTATGTGGTATATTTATTAAAAGGTAAAATAGCCTCAGGAAAAGTAAAACTGACTAATAATTTTCTTGGATTAAAACTAGATATTTCTTTTCACCTTTCAAATTAATGGGGGTTAGAAGGATATCTTTCATAAGGTTCCAGCACAAAAATAACAAAATGTAGCAGCCAAGATAAAAATATATATTTTATATATAATATATATGTAGTGAGATGAGATGTCTAAAGGTGACTTAATATGGACCTAATCAAGAATAATCCAACCTAGTTTGCAAGTAAAAAGAAACACGATATTATCCAACAGTGTTATGCTTACTTTAGTTGATTTTCTCTATGGATCTGTGGATAATTTTTATGTATTCTGCCTTCTTTATCCATGATCATTTCTGACATCATAGGTGGAAACCTCAAAGAGAGTGGATCTAATTTTCTTTCACCCTCACCTTAGAGGGGTAGACCATCAAGACTGATACTGATTTAGAAAACCTAAAAGGGAGTGACTTCTCCCCCAAAAAAATCCAAGAGAGATTTGTTTTCAGATTTCCCGACGCATTGGTCCAATACTTTCAGGCTACTTTCTGTGTTTTTAAAATTCTACTATGTGGTGAGGGCTAAACTTTACAAAAAATAATACTCTAAGCTCCTCTAGGTTTGGGGATCTCTACGTCATTAAACATTTGTGGTGGGATATAGTACTATAATATGACCTACAAAATAATCCTGGTCTATAACTTGTTTTTCAACTGTGTGACCTTCGTCATCCCATTTCAGGCAAGAAAACATGGGCATAAAGAACATTCTGGGAGTCAAATGACCTGGGCCACCACGTTGTGCCTCTCATCCAACTGGGAGACCACAGCAAAGTCACCTCGCCTTTGGAATCACAATCTTAACACTTCCACAATGAGGTTTTGGAACAGACGTTCTGTAGGACATTTTCTAGATCTTGCATTCTTTGATTGTTTAAAAAATAATTCAAATTCCATTGGGATGCTTTAACAGAGAATCTAACTGCTTCCTATTAAGAAGATATTTATTTTTGGAGGAGCAATGGTGTGCTCCAAACATCACGGTTGTAACAATCTAGAAATAGAGACACAGAAGACAGTCACCTGATAATCATAGCATAGTATAAAAAATTAATGCTCCATGATTCTCATAAAAGAAACAATGATAATTTCAGTGTATAAGTTGTGATTCATCCAAGGAGATTCTGAAGAAACATTCTGTATACAACTCAGTGACAAGTTAATTATAGGGAACATATTGAGCCATCACAATAAAGCCGTCTATTCACACCATCACGCACAATGACCCCACCAAAACAATGACCTGAGCCACTGAGAGGAAGAGGGAAGTACAGAGAGACCTGACGAACAACAAAGGAAAAGAACTCTCTATGTCTACGAAGTAATAAAATGTTAATTATCACAGGATGACCCAACGTTTTAGACCGAAATTTAGCATCCACCACAAAAGAATTGCTTTTCAATCCTTGGCAAGTGTGGCATAAACTGTAGTTGGTTCTGAATACTTAGTTTTCCCAAATGTAAACCTTTAACACCCTATTTAGGATGAGAGCTTTACTTCATTAAATAGCATTATGAACTGAAGGGCCAGCTCTTGACTACCGAAAGTGGGCTTGTTTCTTCCTTTACAAAAACATAAACCCTACAATCTGCAAAAAAAAAGAGTACACTTGTATTAGCACAAAAGTAATCTGCAGGATATAGAAACACAGTCCGACAGAAAGGTAAAATTCAGGTCATATATCCAAGCTCTTTATTATGCTGACACAAAAATTAAGGCCCAGGATGATTATTTGCTTTGTCTCCCACACCCAGAGCATGACGAAACCAAGGCTAAAACTCAGGTGTTCTGACTTCTCAACAAAAGGCTAGCCATTTAGCAAAGAAAATGCTATCTCTCTCATTGAAACAGGTGATTTAAGAAATCCAGGCTGCATTACCTAAAGTGCTTATTCAAAATGTTTTATACTAGATTGAATAATTAAATTATCAAGTAATTCAAATTATTTTAAAGTATATTTTTTTGTGATGGATTTTCCCATTTATTCACTTTTTTTTTTTTAATTTTTATTGCATTATAGGTTTGGGGGTACATGTGCAGAACATGCAAGATAGTTGCATAGGTACACACATGGCAGTGTGTTTTGCTGCCTTCTTCCCCTTCACCCACACTTGGCATTCATCCCCAGGCTATCCCTCCCCATAAAGTATTTTTTAAAACACAAGAAAAAATTTATCTAATTTTTTTTTTTTTAAGCAGAACCAAGACCTTTATAAATGCAGGTTTCTCTGAATAGAATAATCATAATGGCAAAGTGAGTAACCTCAACTTGTGTCAATGTAATTACACATAAAATGCACCAGCGAATATAGTGTCTAAAAGTGTGACACTCTTTTAAAGTTATTCCTGTTAAATTTATATTATATTGAAATTTTTAAATAATTAATTCAGAGTAAAATGGTTTTACAACTAAACCCAAAAGAAAGCTGGTAGAAATTAAGCAGAACTTGGTTTGTATAAACTTTCTATCTTATACCTTCTTCTGGGGGCTGGAGGACTGGGGAAACATAGATGCAAATTGCACATTTTGAGCCTTAGGTAGGAAATGCTGCTTTAAATCTGAATCTAATGATTAATATTCTAGGAAGTCAATTTGGGGAATTTTGATATTAAGAAAAATATGTAATAATAAAAGACAATGACTTTATTTCACGACTCAAAGGTTTAAGCATAAATTTGTTGATATTTATGGCCACAAGAACCAAATTGTGCTGGTGAGTCATTTTACCTGCTCAGCATTCCGGCGAATTCTAGTTTCGCCCTCTCGCTTGGCATTTTCAACTTCTTTTAAACTGTGAAGAAAAGTAAACAGTTGGTCAGTTTATGGCTCAATCATATTTTCAGTATCCTCGGTCCTGTGCTACACACTTCCATATCCTCTGCTACAACTTGCTGAAATGATCCACTTACAAGAGACAAGCATTTCCCTGTCTTCAATCCCTGAGCCAGAGAAATTGCCAAAGATAAGGAAGGGTGTGAAACTGACTCACTGACAGTCAATTAGAAGCTTTGTTCTGTAAAACTGAATGGGTGTGACACCTTGATTGACAAACAGAAGACTGTCAGGAAAATTCCCTTTAACAGGCAGAACCAAGAGCTTTAAAATAATGCTGTGACATGGATGAAACCAAACTGAGCATTTGAGGCTTTGCCATCCACACCTTTAAGTATAGCTTTGTATACCTTGTAAAGTATTTGTTTGCTTTCATGTAAAAGTACTAGGTTGTTAATGAAAGCTACATTTGAATTGAGCTTTAAGCCCTTTCAAATATATCATTTGATTAGAGTCTCATCCTGGAGATAGGCGTGGCTATTTCAGTTCCACAGAGGAACAAACCAGGAGTTAGACAGGTCAGGTTCCCCTTTTCACCTAATGTATGAAAAGAAAGAAAACCACAGAATTAGGGCATATTTGAACACTGAGAGCACATGTCTCCTAGATAAGAAAGTGAAAATCAGACTGATTTCCTGTCTGGAAACCAGTTATCATCACCCTTTTGTAAACCTGATTGGACATGTCCTTGAATTCTACAAGGATTAACTGTAATTTTTAAAGGCAGGTGTGAAGTTTACTAATCTGTTAAATCTCTGTCCTGATTGTAAAGTTCCAGTGATGCAAATATAGCAATTTAAGGCTTGCTGGCCCACAAATAATAGAGTCTAAACCTTAACAACCAGAATATGAAAGGCTGATTAGATCTTACTCACTTCTGCCCCTTCAATGCCCAAGCACTGCCAGGCACTTAAATAAAGATTAACCCAATAGTTCTTCCTTTCATAATGTTCCATGTTCCACTTTTAAGCTAATAATAGATGCAGACAGTGTATATGTGCATTATGATGATGATTATTATTATTTTAATTAGACTCACATTACTTAATAAGGGTCTCTACACATGCCCAAATGAAGCAATGGATGTCAAAAGACTGACTTAGATCATTCCATATGAATGTGGTTTCTAAATTTTAAAATATTTGGCCTTATAAAACACTATGAATTTTCATATTGTAATTTAAAAGACACAAAATTCTTGAATTTAATAACTAACACAACCACCTTATTCTCTCCTTTTAAGAAACTTCAATCAATATGAAGAAAAAGAAAAGAAGCCATTCTGTGAGAAAGGCTATTTCACATTGTAAGGACAAAGAATTGCATGCTTCATGAACAGGATTTTATCTCCCTGAGGAGTAATTCTCAGGACAGCAACCAACTGCATCGTCATCAAGTCCACCTGGGGATGATGGTACTTACAACAGCTCAGCACACATTGCACACTTATTGCCATGTGTCTTCCCATCAGGACCAAGAACAGGATCATTTTCCCTTGTGCATCCAAGTCTTCCATCCACTACATAGGGCCGAAAAGCACTGCATACATCCTGAAGATCAGGGAAAGGAACTTGAGACTTACCAAGATTGTAATGCTTACAACACTAGTTTCAGAAATTTTATAGAACTCAGTCCCTCTGACATTGCTATGGGCCACTTAGAGCAGTACCCGCTGTGTAGAAGTAGCTCAGTAAGTATGGAATAATTCATGTGGTTAAACATAAAACTCTTTTACTTTTGTTTATTTGGGAAAATAACTTTTTATTTATTTCATTTATTTTTAAAATTTTTTTAATTTTATTTTTTTTATTGTACTTTAAGTTCTGGGATACATGTACAGATCATGCAGTTTTGTTACATAGGTATACATGTCCCATAGTGTTTTGCTGCATCCATCACCCCATCATCAACATTAGGTATTTCTCCTAATGCTACTTGTTTATTCATTTATTTAGTAAACAGATAACCTACTATGTGCCAGAACTCAGATAGCACAGTCATTTCCCCTCAACTTGCTCCCAGTCTCCTAGGTGATAAAAAGAGACATTACAAATAGCATGATGCTAAATGACTTGGTGGAAGTAACCTCAGGTGCTCTGGCAGCTTATAAAAAGAGCATCAGACCTTGAAAATTAGGAAAATCATTCACCTAGAAAAAGACAAGTTTGATATGTATGAGATCCTTTCTTCCTTCCCCTTCCCCTACCATCACAGGCTCACAAAACTGCATCATAGAAAAAAAATCTACTTAATTCAAATTTCATTTTAGGTTAAGTAATTTGTCCAAGGTCTCCTAATAGCAAGTAACAATGTTAGGGTTTTAACTCAGGCTAAGTGACTAAAGTGTTGTGCCCTTTCTATTACACATGTAGTTTCCTTTTTATTTCTTCTTCTTTCTTTCTTTCTTTTTTTTTTTCTTAAATAGAAAGCAGAAGTAGAGTCAAAAGGTCTAACCACCAAGGTAATCTGATTCAGTTTAAGAAACTAAAAATAGCTTTTTCATATTAGCTGGCAATATTGGGTATTCCATTTCACATAAAGCAAGAATTACTTACTTCCAAGGTTCCCACCCAAGAAGGAAGAGGAAAGCACCTACTTCCTATTGGAAGTTAGCCTCCCAGTATTTCCCACCACACTGATGCTTGAACTCACCTCCTGTGGATTACTGCTCTTACATTCCCCTTCAAATTTTACACCAATTTTGGACCCGGTTTTCCTAGAATCAAAAGCAGACACAGCAGTTTAATATTACAACTTCCCACCATGCAAAACTAACTGCTCTACATTGCACTGTCATTCGCTTTTGCTCCCCAAAACAGCTGCCACGTTGTATTATTTTCTTACTTTTTCTAATAAAAGCCTCTGTTTATAACTTGAAGTCAAAGAAATGTGGTTAACGTGAAAGAGATGGTAAAGATTCAGACTCATAAATATTATTTATAGAAATCTATTTTTAACCTCTGTTTACAGGAGGGATCCACATCAGAAGATGAGGACAAGTAAAGCTTATAACTGGATAGTAGATACCCCACAGCTCCCAAGAAACTTTGTTGTTGTTGCTTTTGTTGTTTTCAATAAGCAAAGTCAAATTTGTATTATCTGATATCCCACTATAATACTCTTTATTTGGGTAATGCTGACTAGTATTTCATTTTTCATAGAAAGCACATAAAGTTTTCATAACTAATTTTGTTTTAGTCGACCTTTAAGGTATATCTGAAAACACGGATCTGCAAATGTAGGAGATATTTCCTAATTTCTAAAAAGTTAAAGCAGATTACAATGGTACAATGATAGCATCTGTAAAACAATAAAAATTTAATAAAAACAATATGAAGAACAAACCTAAATATTTAAAAGTGATAAGAAAAAAGTTATTTCAAAGAATATCAGCTGAGGAACACTATAAAAATTAAAATTTCAATTTTATTGTAGAGCCTCCTACCAGCCAGAGCTGCAAGGAAAACAACACGAGGAGAAAAATGATTCTCATTGCATAGTACAAAGAAATATACCAGAAATTAGGGGAGAGAAACTTTCACCTGGACCAGAGATTTAAAGATTTGCAATGGGATTCCCCACATAAGACACAGTAAGAATTAAATATATAGCATGCTAATACTTGTGCTACAAAATATATATCTGATAAAAATCTGTATATTCTTCATATATTTATGTTGGTTTTCTGTTTTTCTCTGTTGACCCTTGGCGAGAGTTCAGGACATAATTTTTTTGTTTGTTTGTTTGTACTTTAGGGTCCAGGGTACACGCGTAGATCATGCAGGATTGTTGCATAGGTACACACATGGCAATGTGGTTTGCTGCCTCCAACCCCCCTGTTACCTACATCTGGCATTTCTCCCCATGTTATCCCTCCTCGACCTCCTCACCCCCCTTGCTATCCCTCCCTTGCCCCTCCCAAAAGACCCCAGTGTGTGATGCTCCCCTCCCTGTGTCCATGTGTTCTCATTGTTCAACATCTGCCTATGAGTGAGAACATGCGGTGTGTGATTTTCTGTTCTTGTGTCAGTTTGCTGAGAATTATGGTTTCCAAATTTATCCATGTCCTACAAAGGACAAGAACTCATCGTTTCTTGCAGGACATAATTTTAAAGTGAATTTCTGACAGTACCATCATGCAAAGGATGAGAGTAGTTTAATGCAGTTTTATTTTGCTGAAAATATGTATTGTAAGGAGAGCTAAAGTTTGCAGAATCTCAAAAACTCAATAATTATAATGTCCCTCATTAGCCTATACAAACATTGGCTTTTATATTTGCAAAGCCTGAAGACCAGACAATGCAAGATTGAGGTCATAAGCCAGAACCTGCAAAGCTGGTATGTCGTCTTGTTGGTGAAGACACTTGATAACCAAACCTAGCTTTGAGGGTGGAGAAAGAACAAAACAGGGACAAGATATAGGATAGTAAAATGCCTTAGCTGTTTGGTAAATGTTGAGAGATGAGAAGAAGTTTAATATTGAAAGTCCCAATTATCTACTCTGATATTATAAATTATTAAGCACTTAGTAAACATAATTTGATGATGAAATAATTCTCTGTGAAAAATGATATACTCACAGATAAATAGACAATGGATAGGTAGAAGATAGACAGATGTGTATATGTATATATGTATGTGTATCTGTATAAATATCTATAATATATATTATAATCATATAATTTATATTTTATAGATTATAAAATATTAAATCTATAGCCTATTATAATATTAAATCTATATTTTCTTGTAGATTTTAAATGTGAAATACATAACATTCTATAGGTGAAAACATATAATCTATAATTCCTCTATTCTCTCTACTTATAAAGTGATAACCATCTGATAAATCATACATAAAAGTGCTTTGTAAAATATAAAGTGTTATGCTATACACCTTTATTGGTCTAAAGAGTAGTAAAAGAAGTGGCACTAATAATTTAGGAATGGCTAACTCCGACACAATAAATTGTTGTCTTAAAGACTATAGGGAAAGCTGTGTCATGTAATTATAGAGAGAACATATTTTAGGGAAAAAGCCCACTTCAGAGAATACTCACACATTCTCAGCACACAGTTCACATCTGTTGCCATATGTTTTCCCATCTGTGCCACAAACAGCTTCATAAATATCTGGACAGATAAAATCCCTGTCTCGTTCTCCTTTTTTAAAATCATCACAATTCAGCTGTGAAAGACATGATCAAGGAACATCAAAATATAAGATACAAAATAGACCTTAGATGTATAACTAGATTAACATTTTAAGTCCACAATAATGTAAATTGCTGGAGAAGAAAAACATATCATGGAAACTATAGTAAGCTATAAATTTATGGGCAATAAAACATGATCCAAGAATAGAGATAAAATTATATTTCAAAAGAAAGGATTTCAGTATCACTTAGGCTGAAGTAGGTCAAGTCACCTCTGAAATTTGGCATACTGCTTGTCTGCCCAATCTGCCTGCCTTCTCCACAGAGGAGCAGTGATGCTCAGTAGATTATGAATATGAAAGCTCTTTGTTTGTAGTTTACAGACTACAAACGACAGTAAAGTTTCTGTTATTATAAATAAGGATAGTAATTAGCAGCTGGATTGCTTGTTTCATATTCCTAAGTCTGCCACTTAAGCTGTATGACTTGGACAAGTTATTTTAAAAAACCTTATGCTCTAGTGTCCTCATTTGCAAAATGGTTGTAATTTCATTAACCTCTCAGCATTATATATAGATTTAAATGTATAGCACTTGAAACAGTGCCTGGCACAGAACCATTTATTGTATTGTTGTTGTTGTAATTTTCAATGTTTTTTCTACTGACAAGCCAAGAAAACTAAATGTCTTTAAGTAGAGCAGGAGAAAGCCCAAGTCTCTATACTAATAATGTGACATATACTTGGGAACAAACCTGAGTGGTAAAGAAAAACAAATGCACAAGGTAGTAACTGAAGAGTAGTGTTCAAGTCTCAGACCTGCCACCCACACACTTCACCTCTTTGCACCTCACTTTCCTCATCAAACAAATGGAAATTCACACCCTACCCACATTCCAGATTTGCCGTAAGCATCAAATGAGTTCTTATGAAACATTATCTGGCAACATCTTATTGTGACTACTAAAGCTACTAAAAAAGATATAGAGTTAACTTGACTTTAACTTTTATCTAAAACTTTTTATTTAAAGAAAACAGTAATTTTTCATTAAAATATCACATTGAAAAATATAATTTCATGTCATTGTCAACATAAAGACATTTTAATGATAAATATGAAACACTTAGAATGTAGACCTACGGTGAATCAGTATTTCACACAATATAAAGAATAAAAGGCGGATACAGAAGATCAAGTTGAGAAACTCTTATCTAGAAGGAAAAGAACTGAAAATAGAAAAGAAAAGCTAAAGAACATACTACAATATTCATATGTTTAGAAAGAAGTTAAAAATAGATTGAAACTAAGGTAAGTAGTGCCCATATATGTTATTTCATTCATTCATTTGTTCATTTATTTCACAAAATTTACTACACATCATCTATGCTTCAGCATTCTTCTGGATTGTGAAGCTACCACAGGGGTGGTAGAAACCAGACTCTCCTTTTTAAGGAATGGACAGAAAGAAGGGAAGTCTGACTGAAGCATAAAGAAAAAGCAGATTATTGGTTTTCTCTCAAAAATCGTTCTACCGAAACTGCAGAAGCATACGGTAATTATAGATCAAACTAATTAACTCAAAACAATTACTGCTTCCCCCCCACTTCACCAGAAAATCAACAGCAACATACTAACTAGGTCACAGGTGTAGACAGGGGAATGACAGAGCAAGTCAAAAGGCCAGCTGGGAGATGATGAAAGCAGGTGCAAGGATTTACAACTCCACCTCCTTCCCCTCCGAACCCCAAGGAGGAGGATCACAACCTACAGAAAACACCCCTTCCTAATGTTGACAGTGCCTGAGAGCTTACAGATGGATTCCTGACCTGGTGAGTGGCAGCAAACTGGAGTGGGAAAGAGTGGATTCAGAACCTCCAGCTCTGGGTCTTGTCTCTTTTTCTATCTTTATACTCACCAAAAGGGCTACAGACTGAAGCTTGACCTTGAACATTACCTAACTACATTTAGCAGAAAAAATAAATACAGCCCTTATGAAGTCTTACAATAAAAATATCCGTGTATCTGAGAATTAAAAATTGGATATATTAAACATCATGTATCAATTGAAGTAGAAGCACTGGAATGGGTAAAAAAATATTTTATCAAGTCTGTGCTATAGAAAAATAAGAGAAGATATCTGCATAAACAAATATAAAACAATGACAAAAAAGAAGTTACAAAGGAAGAACAAAGTAGAAATTTTGAATGTGGAAAATATTCAAATGATAATAAATCTAACAGTATAAATTATAAAGATGGGAGAGGTACAAATAAATAATGAACTTGTGAACCAGATGATCAGGTCAAGGAATTCTCTTAGAGGGTGAAGGAAGTAAGAAACAGTTTTTCTAAAAAAGGAAAAGCCAAAGAACATTTAAAATAGTATTAGGAGACTCCAAAAGAAGGAAATAAATATAATTTCTATAATTAACAAAAAAAATAAAAGAATAAAAGAGAGAAAAACAAGAATTTAAAACTAAAATCTAGTTACTAACAAAATTGTGTTTACAGAAAATAAACAGAGAGTAAATTAACATACATTCAGAGAGAAGACAAAGATACTGACAATAGACACAGATATTAGCAACAGAATAAGTAATTAAAAGTATGGATGATTTGGTTAAGAATAGTCATAGTAAGAACAAAAATAAATCACCACCCAAAAAAAGCTAGAAAGAAGAAACTACTAAGTATAGTAACTGAAAATATTTTTTAAATGGAAGAACCAAGTCCTACTATAACAGGGATAACAGTAAATTTAAATGGGCTGAACATACAATTAAGAGACAATTGGCAATTGGATGTTTCAAAAAAGGAATCAAACCATGTATTGAGAAAAATTAAAACTAAAAGCATGATAGTATCAAATAATAAGATAATAAAAATATACAAGACCAAAATAAATAAAAAGAGCATATGCAGCAATATTAACACTTAAAAATTATAATTTAGTACAAAAATGCACTATAAGTGACAAAGGATTACAATATATGAAATTTTAAAAAAGACCAGAACAAGAACAGGAAAGTATAACAATCATGAGCATATATTCACCTAATAATAAAGATTTTAAATATGTCAAACAATTACCAATAAAATGTAATTGAATTAAGGCCTGGCATGGTGGCTCATGCCTGTAATCCAAGCACTTCGGGAATCCAAGGCAAGCATATCATGAGATCAGGAGTTTGAGACCAGCCTGACAAACATGGTGAAACCTGGTTTCTACTAAAAATACAAAAATTAGCCAGGCATGGTGGTATGCACCTGTTTTCCCAGCTACTCTGGAGGTTGAGGCATGAGAATCGCTTGATCTCAGGAGGTGGAAGTTGCAGTAGGCCAAGATCATGCCACTGCACTCCAGACTGGGAGACAGAGCAAAACTGCATCTCAAAAAAAAAAAAAAAAAAAAAAAAAAAAAAAAAAAAAAAAAGGAAAAGAAAAGAAAAAGAAAAAGAAAAAAAAAAAGAAAAGAAAAGAAAATCAATAACTAGAGTTAGAAGTTTAACCAAACACTTCTCAGAAATTTATATATAAAGTAGAGAAAAAATGAATATTAAGCCATTACATTTTTATAGAAAGCTACAGCCAAGAAACGGAAAATAGACTTTTAAAAAAATAATATATTAAACGTTCATAAAAGCAGAGTATTTGTTAGGTCACAAAGTCTTAAGAAACAACATATCATTGATACTACATCATTTATGTTCTCTGACCAAAATTTAATAAAATTAAAAGCTAATATAAAATATTTAAAAGTTCCACATATTTGAAAATTAGATAATTTATTACTAAACAACTTTGGGGTTAGAGAAATTAAGAAACGTTTGGAAAATAATCATAAATAGAAACAAAGTACAAATTTTGAGATGATTATTAATATCTTTAAATATATTTGTCAGAAATATTTTAACAATTAAATTTAAGGAATAAAGTATTCCTCAATCCCGTTGTAAAATGAACAGGAACAAACATAAAGAAACAGGAATTAACGCCATAGAAAACAGAAACAATTGAAAATATTATCAAAAAACCTGATATAAAAGATTTCTAGTAGGACTTACCAAAGAGAAAAGTAATATGAAAAGTAAAAAATGGCCAGGTGCAGTGGCTCAAGCCTGTAATCCCAGCACTTTGGGAGGCCAAGGCAGGTGGATCACGAGGTCAAGAGATCAAGACCATCCTGGTCAACAGGGTGAAACCCCATCTCTACTAAAAAAATACAAAAAATTAGCTGGGCATGGTGGCACGTGCCTGTAATCCCAGCTACTCAGGAGGCTGAGGCAGGAGAATTGCCTGAACCCAGGAGGCGGAGGTTATGGTGAGCCGAGATCCCGCCATTGCACTCCAGCCTGGGTAACAAGAGCAAAACTCCGTCTCAAAAAAAAAAGAAGAAAAGTAAAAAATATATTGAATGATAATTTAAAATAACCATATAAATATTGAGACATTACTACAATGAAAAGCATTTTATGACTATTACTATGTTAATACATTTGAAAACCAAATTGAATATATGACTACAAAAGTATAAAATAACTACATTGGAACAGCGAGATTTCCAAGATGGCGCAGTGGAACAACTCGGGATTGCAGCTCTCAGTGAAGACACAGAGAGTGAGTCCCAGCCGCATTTTCAGACGGACCCTTTTTGCTCACAGAAAAAGGAAATTCCCAGGTGCAGGGGAGACACCGGACACCAGCATGGCTTGTGCCGCTGGCCGGCGCCGTGGCACAGCAGCAACCTGCACAAAGCTCACTGGTCTGGGTGCCCTGTTAAACCAGCAGTCTGAGATTTGGTAGGGCAGATTAACATATCCATCTGATTGAGCGGGTCATGGACAATGAGCCAGACCAGGAGATTCCTGGGAAGCCTGATTTGAGCCAGTGCAGTGAGCCACAGCATGGGAAATCATGCAGATCCCGGTGCCCTGTAAGCAGGCGACTGAGGCACCTGTGAGAGAGTCAACCGTTCAACTTTAAAAAAGGAAAAGAGAAAGAGAGAGAGACAGAGAGAAGGGACTCTGAGGCAGGGAGCCAGGAGATCAGGCTCGCTGGGTCCCACCCCCACAGGGACAAACAAAATGGCGATTCAAAACATCAGGGTTGAGAGTTCTACTGAGGGATCAGCTGAATCCAGGATGGTGCAGCTTGGTGGGAAAGGGGCATCTGCCACTACGGACGCATACCGCCCCTACTGAGGTTTACGCTAACTGTAGAAGCAGTCTGCCGTTGCTGAGACAACCCGACATAACAGAGAGACTCCGCCAACAGGGCGGAGCCCAACACAGTAGGGCGGAACCCCGCGGCGGTAGGGCAGAGCCCCGCGGAGGCAGGGCAGAGCCTTAGCAGGCAAATAATGACTACACTGCCTCCTAGCTGAGCAGAACAGTGTAATGGATACTCATAAAGAAAGCCCCAACTCCCTGAGACAGAGCATCTGAGGGAAAAAAAAGGGGGGTTTTATAAGTTCTGCTGCAGAGACCTAGACACAACCGCCCAACAATCCTGAATGAACAACAGAGCTCACAGCTCAGCACTGGAGCCCCTATAAAGTACAGTCTGTCTCCTCAAGCAGATCCCTGACCCCTGTATACCCAAAGAGTCACCTCAAAAAAGGACTAATCAGACTGACATTGGGTGGGCATTATCCTGGGACAAAGGTAGCAGAAGAAGAAACTGATAGCATCCCTCACAGTTCTGAAGCTGCTTCAGGTGTACCCCAGACAAGCAGGACCTGGAGTGGACCTCAGCAGTTGTACAGCAGAGGGGCTAGACTGTTAGAAGGAAAACTAACTAACATAAATACTTCATCATCAACAATCTGGGCATCCACTCAGAGACCCAATCGAAAAGTCAACAGGTGGATAAATCCACAAAGATGGGAAGAAACCAGCACAAAAAGGAGGAAAACACCTGAAACCAATACAACTCACCTCCTACAAAGGACCAAAAATCCTCACCAGCAAGGGAACAAAGCTGGATGGAGAATGAGTGTGACAAAATGACGGAATCAGACTTCAGAAGGTGGATAATGAGAAACTTCAATGAGCCAAAACAACACGTTCTAAATGAATGCAAAGAAACTAAGAACCTTGAAAAAAGATTTGAAAAAAGATTTGAGGAAATGATAACAAGAAAGGAAAACTTAGAGAGGAATATGAATGAATTGAAGGAGCTGAAAAACACAACACAAGAACTTCGCGAAGCATGCACAAGTTTCAACAGCCAAATTGACCAAGCAGAAGAAAGAATATCAGAAGTTGAAGATCAACTCAATGAAATAAAATGAGAAACCAAGATTAGAGAAAAAAGCACCAAAAGGAATGAACAAAGTCTCCAAGAAATGTGGGACTATGTGAAGAGACCTAACCTACATTTGATAGGTGTACCAGAATGTGATGAAGAGAATGAATCCAAGCTGGAAAACACTCTTCAGGATATTATCCAGGAAAATTACCCCAACCTAGTAAGGCAGGTCAATACTCAACTCCAGGAAATACAGAGAACACCACAAAGATATTCCACAAGAAGAGCAACCCCAAGGCACATAATCATCAGATTCGACAGGGTTGAAATGAAGGAGAAGATACGAAGGGCAGCCAGAGAGAAAGGTAGGGTCACCCACAAAGGGAAGCCCATCAGACTCACAGCAGATCTCTCGGCAGAAACTCTACAAGCCAGAAGAGAGTGGGGGCCAATATTCAACATCCTTAAAGAAAAGAGCTTTCAACCCAGAATTTCACATCCAGCCAAACTGAGTTTCATAAGTGAAGGAAGAATAAAATCGTTTGCCAACAAGCAAGTACTCAGAGATTTTGTCACCACCAGACCTGCTTAACAAGAGCTCCTGAAAGAGGCACTACACAGAGAAAGAAACAACCAGTACCAGCCATTCTAAAAACATACCATATGCTAAAGAGCATCAACAAAATAAAGAATCTGAATCAACCAATGGGCAAAACAGCCAGCTAGCATCAAAATGGCAGTATCAAATTCACACATAACAATATTAACCCTAAATGTAAATGGGCTAAATGCACCAATCAAAAGACACAGACTGGCAAATTGGATAAAAAAACCAAAACCCATTGGTGTGCTGTATCCAGGAAACCCATCTCACATGCAAGAATACACAAAGGCTCAAAATAAAGGGATGGAGGAAGATTTACCAAGCAAATGGAGAGCAAAAAAAGCAGGAGTTGCAATTTTCATCTCTGATAAAATAGACTTTAGAGCAACAAAGATCAAAAGAGACAAAGAAGGTCATTACATAATGGTAAAAGGATCGATACAACAAGAAGAGCTAATGATCCTAAATATATATGGAAGCAATAGAGGAGCACCTATATATATAAGGCAAGTTCTCAACGACTTACAAAGAGACTTAGACACCCACACAATAATAGTGGGAGACTTTAACACTCCACTCTCAATATTAGACAGATCAACCAGTAAGAAAATTAACAAGGATGTCCAGGGCTTGAACTCAGACCTGAAACAAGTAAACCTGATAGATATTTACAGAACTCTCCACCCCAAATCCACAGAATATACATTCTTCTCAGCACCACATCACACCTACTCCAAAATTGACCACATAATTGGAAGTAAAGCACTTCTCAGCAAATGCAAAACAACTGAAATCATAACAAACTGTCCCTCAGACCATAGTGCAATTAAGTTAGAACTCAGAATTCAGAAACTAACTCAGAACTGCACAGCTTCATGGAAACTGAACAACTGGCTCTTGAATGTTGATTGGATAAACAATGAAATGAAGGCAGAAATAAAGAAGTTCTTTGAAACCAATGAGAACGAAGACACAACATACCAGAATCTCTGGGACACATTTAAAGCAGTCTGTAGAGGAAAATATATAGCAGTAAGTTCCCACATGAGAAGAGTAGAGAGATCCAAAATTGACATCCTATCGTCAAAATGAAAGAGCTAGAGGAGCAAGATCAAAAAACTCAAAACCTAGCAGAAGACAAGAAATAACTAAGATCAGAGCAGAACTGAAGGAGATAGAGACATGAAAAACCCTTCAAAAAATCAATAAATCCAAGAGCTGGTTTTTCGAAAAGATCAACAAAATAGACAGACCACTAGCCAGACTGATAAAAAAGAAAAGACAGAACAATCAAATAAATGCAATAAAAAACAATAAAGGGGAAATCACCACAGATTCCACAGAAATTCAAACCATCATCAGAGACTACTACAAACAACTCTATGCACATAAACTGGTAAACCAGGAAGAAATGGATAAATTGATGGACACCTGTGTCCTCCCATGCCTAAACCAGGAGGAAGCCGAAACTATGAATAGACCAATAACAAGGTCTGAAGTTGAGGCAGCAATTAAGAGCCTACCACACAAAAAAAGCCCAGGTCCAGATGGGTTCACAGCCGAATTCTACCAGACACACAAAGAGGAGTTGGTACCATTCCTTCTGAAACTATTCCAAATAATTGAAAAAGAGGGAACCCTTCCCAAATCATTTTGTGAGACCAACATCATCCTGATACCAAAATCTGGCAGAGATTCAACAAGGAAAGAAAACTTCAGGCCAATATCCATCATGAACATAGATGCAAAAATCTTCAATAAAATACTGGCAAACTGATTGCAACAGCACATTAAAAAACTTATCCATCATGATCAAGTAGGATTCATCCCGGGGATGCAAGGATGGTTCAATATATGCATGTCTATAAATGTCATTCACAACATAAACAGAAGCAAAAACAAAAACCACATGATTAGCTCAATTGATGCAGTGAAGGCATTTGACAAAATTCAACAGCCCTTTATGCTAAAAACTCTCAATAAATTTGGTATTGATGGAACATATCTCAAAGTAATAAAAGCTATTTACAACAAACCAACAGCCAACATCATACTTAATGGGCAAAAACTGGAAGCATTTCCTTTGAAATCAGGCACTAGACAAGGATGCCCTCTCTCGCCACTCCTATTCAACATAGTACTGGAAGTTCTAGCCAGAGCAATCAGGCAAGAAAAAGAAATAAATGGTATTCGAATAGGAAAGGTGGAAGCCAAATTGTCTCTATTTGCAGACGACATGATAGTATACCTAGAAGACCCCATCACCTCAGCCCAAAAACTCCTGAAACTGATAAGGAACTTCAGCAAAGTCTCAGGATATAAAATCAATGTGCAAAAATCACAAGCATTCCTATACACCAATAACAGATTTAAAGAGAGCCAAATCAAGAATGAACTGCCATTCACAATTGCTACAAAGAGAATAAAATATCTAGGAATACAACTTACAAGGAATGTAAGGGACCTCTTCAAGGAAAACTACAAACCACTGCTCAACAAAATAAGAGAGGACACAAAACAGATGGAGAAACATTCCATGTTCATAGTTAGGAAGAATCAATATCATGAAAATGGCTATACTGCCCAAAGTAATCTACACAATCAATGCTATTCCCATAGGGCTACCATTGAATTTCTTCACAGAACTGGAGAAAGCCACCATGAACTTCATATGGAACCAAAAGAGAGCCTGCATAGCCAAGTCAATTCTAAGCAAAAAGAACACAGCAGGAGGCATCACACTACCAGACTTCAAACTATACTACAAGGCTACAGTAATCAAAACAGCATGGTACTGGTACCAAAACAGAGATATAGACCAATGGAACGGAACAGAGGCATTGGAGGCAACACAACATATATACAACCATATAATCTTTGATAAACCAGACAAAAACAAGCAATGGGGAAAGGATTCCCTGTTTAATAAATGGCGTTGGGAAAACTGGTTAGCCATGTGCAGAAAGCAGAAACTGGACCCCTTCCTGACACCTTACACTAAAATTAACTCCAGATGGATCAACGACTTAAACATGAGACCTGGCACCATAAAAACCCGAGAAGAAAATCTAGACAAAACCATTCAGGACATAGGAGTAGGCAAGGACTTCATGACCAAAACACCAAAACATTGGCAACAAAAGCCAAAATAGACAAATGGGACCTAATCAAACTCCACAGCTTTTGCATGGCAAAAGAAACAGTCACTAGAGTGAATCAGCAACCAACAGAATGGGAAAAAATCTTTGCAGTTTACCCATCTTACAAAGGGCTGACATCCAGAATTTACAAAGAACTCAAACAGATTTACAGGAAAAAAACTAGCCCATTCAAAAATGGGCAAAGGATATGAACAGAAACTTTACAAAAGAAGACATAATTGAGGCCAACAAACACATGAAAAAATGCTTATCATCACTGGTCATTAGAGAGATGCAAATCAAAACCACATTGAGATACCATCTCACGCCAGTTAAAATGGCGATCATTAAAAAATCTGGAGACAACAGATGCTGGAGAGGATGCGGAGAAATAGGAACACTCTTACACTGTTTGTGGGAGTGTAAATTAGTTCAACCATTGTGGAAGACAGTGTGGCGATTCCTCAAGGACCTAGAAATAGAAATTCCATTTGACCCAGCCATCCCATTACTGGGTATATATCCAAAGGACTATAAATCATTCTACTATAAGGACACATGCACACGAATGTTCATTGAAGCACTGTTTACAATAGCAAAGACCTGGAACCAACCCAAATGCCCATCGATGATAGACTGGACTGGGAAAATGTGGCACATATACACCATAGAATATTATGCAGCAACAAAAAACGATGAGTTTGTGTCCTTTGTAATGACATGGATGAACCTGGAGAACATCATTCTCAGCAAACTGACACAAGAACAGAAAAGGAAATACCACATATTCTCACTCATAGGCGGGTGAGAAAAATGAGAACACATAGACACAGGGAGGGGGGTACTACACACTGGGGTATATTGGGGGGAATAGGGGAGGGACAGTTGGGGAGGGGAACTGGAGAGGGATAGCCTGGGGAGAAAAGCCAAATGTGGGTGAAGGGGAGGAAGGCAACAAAACACACTGCCACGTGTGCACCTAAGCAACTATCTTGCACGTTCTACACATGTACCCCAAAACCTAAAATACAATAAAAATTATTAAAAAAAGAAAGAATATACTGATGAAAACTTAAAAAAAATAAAAATAAAAAATAAATAAAATAAAATAACTGCATTCGTTACACAGGTCAATAAACATTAATCCAATTGATATATTGGTCTGAGATATTCCCACCCCAAAATAACTCAGTCCCAATAGCTTTATAATCTGTTTTTCTGAATATCTAGGAAAACTTGTATTAAATAATAATTGTTAACAAGTTATTTCAAAGCAGTTACACGTATATAAACTGAAACATAAAATCCTAAGCAGCTTTATTGAGGCATTACTTAAATACTATAAAATTAACCAATTTAAATTGATTTAAAGTGATTCAACAATTTTTATTAAATGAATAGAGTTGTACAACCATCATCAGAACTTGGTCTTAAAATATTTTCATCACCCCACAAGATTCCCCTGGGCTCTTGTACAGTAAGTCCCAGCTCCCAGCTTCAGCTTCAAGCCATCGTTAAACATTTATCTGACTCTATATAATTTTTCTTTGAACATTTCCTATAAACGAAATTATAAATCTGTAATTGTTTAATCCTAGCTTTTTTCACTTTGCGTATGTTTTTGAGGTTCATCCATATTGCAAAATTGTCAGCAGCACATTCCTTCTTATTGTTGAATAATATTTCATTGTATAAATATAGTTCATTTTGTTTATCCATACACCAGTGGACAGTTGGACATTTGGATTGTTTTTGGTTTAGAACTATTAAAAATAATGTTGCTATGAATATTCACATGCCTGACTTAGTATGGACATATATTTTCATTTCATTGAATTCCTAGCACTGAATTCTCTGGATTATATGGTAAATCTGTTTAAATTTTTAAGTTTTCAAACTGTATTCCAATGTGGCAGTAACCTTGTACATTATCCTCAACTATCTATATGTGTTTCAATTTCTCCACATCCTTAACATCTTGTATTTTCTCTCTTTGTGGTTATAGTCATTCTACTGGGTGTGTAGTGATATCCCAGTATTTTCCTAAATAATAATGGTGTTGGGCATTTTTATGTGCTCATTAGCCATTCATATGTCTTTGGTGTAATATCTATACTTAATTGAGTTGTTTGTCTCCTTATAATTGGGTTGTAAGAGTTTCTTATATTTTGTGGATATAAGTCCTTACTTTCTATATGAGTTGTGACTATTTTTCTCCCAGTCTATGACTTACTTTTTCATCGACTTTTTGCTGTCATTTGAAGCACACAAATTTGCAATTTTAATGGAGTTTAATTTATTAATTTTGTATTCATGAGTTATGCTTTTGATTTTATATCTAAAATTGCTCTACCTAACCCAAGTTCATGAAATTTTTCCTCCCATGATTTACTTGAGAGATTTTATATTTTTAGTTTTTACAATTAGTACTAAAATCAAATTCGAGTCAATTTTTGTGTATGTTATAAGGTAAAACTCTTCTTTTAAAATTAATTATATTCAGTTTTCTCAGCATTATCTTGATCTGTTGCTTAAATATTAACTGATCATAAAAGTAAATAATCTCAAATTCTATTCCTCTATTCTTTATTCCTATCTTGAAAGAACAGCACATTGTTATGATCAATATTGCTTTTTAACAAAATATAAATTCAGTTACGCTTAAGTGTCCCAATATTTTTTATATAAATAGTAGGATCAATTGCTCAATTTCTACTAAAAAGAAAGTCTGACAAGATTTTGATTAAGAATATGTTGAATTTATAGATTAATATTGGAAGAATTGCCATCTCAACAATATTGAGTTTTCTCATCTATGAACATGAACAATTTATCTCACTAGTTATTTGGATCTTTCATTTCTCTCAGCACCATTTTATAGTTTTTAGTGTATAAGTCTTGCACTCATTTTGTTAAATGTATGTCTACATTTTTATGCTATGTGAATGAAGTTAATATTTTGAATTATTCATTGCTAGCATGTAGAAATACAACTGAGTTTGTATTATTAATCTTGCACACTGAAATCTTATGAAACTCATTTATTAGTTCTAGTAATTTTTCTTTTTGTGGATCCTTAGAAATTTCCATATATGGTATCATGTTTTAGAATTAAAGAGAGTTGCTTCATTTCCATTAGGAATGTCTTTAATTAATTAATTAATTTTGCCTTTTACTGGCTAAGAACTTCCAGTACCATGTTGAATGGCAGTGGTGACAGTAAACCACCCTTTGCTTTCTTCTCAATCTTGGGGGTAAAGCATTCATTCTCTAACCATTAATATAATGTGTAGATTTTTCACAGACATTCTCAGACTGGAAAAGCTTACTTCTATTGATAATTTTTGTGTGAGTTTTCATCTTGAATGATGCTGGATTTTAATAAGTGAATTTCAGCACCTATTAAGATGATCATGTGGTTTTGCCCTTTATTCTATTAATATAGTGTATTAAACTAATAGATTTTCTGTTCTTAAACCAAGGTTACTTTCCTGGAATAATTTTTATTTGATAATGATTTTATTCTTTTCATATTGTAGATTCACTTTGGCAATGTTTTGTTAAGAATTGTTCTGTCTATGTTTATGTGGAATATTTGTCAGTAGTTTTCCGCTTTTGTGGTATCTTCTAGGTTTTTTATCAGAATAATGCTGAACTGATATAATGAGCTGTGAAATGTCTCCTTTTCTTCCTGAATAAATCTGCAAGTTTCTCCTTTCAGTATATAATGGAAATTGCCAATGCAGTTATCTGCTCTTAGCCTTTTTTTAAAAAAAATTACTGATTCAATGTCTTTACTTATGCTATAATTCTATTCTGATTTTCTGTTTCTTCCCGGGTCAATTTTCAATAATTTGATTCTTTCTAGGAATTTCATCTAAGTTATTTAATGTGTTGACATAATATTTTCCATAATATTCATCATAAGCCTTGTAGTTTCTCCAGGGCACATAGTAATGTCTCATATTTCAGTCTTGATTTTGGTAATCTTTGTCTTCTGTTCTTTTTTGAAGGGAAAACAAAATTAAGAGTTTGTCAGGTTTCTTGATCTTTTCAAGGAACCAACATTGGTTTTATTGATTTTTTCTATTATTTGTATATTTTGTGTTTTATTAATTTCCTCTTCAATCCTTATACGTCACTTCTTCTGCTTGCTTTGGGTTTAATTTGCTAAACTTTGTTTTCTAAGTTTCTCAAGGTAGATGCTTAAATTATCAAGTCCTATCTTTTTTTTTCTGAGTAAGCCATTTCAAACTCTAGAAAGTGCTTTACATTAATCTAATAAGACTTAAATTGTTGTGTTTTTGCTTTTATTTCATTCAAATTATTTTTCAATTTCTCTCAAGATTGTTTATTTGACCCACCAATTTTCTAGAAGTAAGTTGCTTAATTTCCAAATATGTGGGGATTTTCATGATTTATTTTTCTTGTTGGGTTTGAATTCAATTCTGTTGTGGTCAAAAAACATACTATATAGTATTTTAATCTTTCAAAATGTATTACTTTTTATTATTTATTATTTTAGTATTTTAAATTTATTAAGTTTGTATATTAGTATATAGTATATCCTGAAAATGTTCCTCTATAGCTTTAAAATAACACATATTCTACAATCCATGGAGAAGAACTTTGTGCATCAGTTAAGGTTGAATTAATTGATAATATTCTGTTTGAAGTATTCTGTTTGGTCCTATTTTGTCTAGCTGTTTTATCACTATTTTAAGTGGAGTATTGAAATTCCTAGTTATTATTTTTGAATTCTTCATTTCTTTCCATTTCTTTTAATTATACCTTTTTGTGTTTTATAAATTTTGAGCCTCTATCAGGAGTATATACTTTTATTATTGTTATATTTTTTAATGTATTGGCACTTTTTTAATGTATTGGCACCTATTTATCTCTGACAATGTATTAATGTCTGTTTTGTTACATACTAATATAGCCAATCCTGCTCTCTTATAGTTAAACTTAGCATGGTACTGATCTTTTATCATTTCAACTATTTGTGTCTTTGAATCTAAGGAGCATCTACTAGAGATAGCTTATAATTCTTTTGTTACCATTTGACAATTTCTGCCTTTTGATTGGGATGTTTAAACCATTGATGTTTAATATAATTCCTAACATGGTTGTATTTACATTTCTATTTTTCTATTTGTTTCCAATATGATTTTGTTCTTTTTTACTTCTTTATTGTTCTACTACTACCTTTTTGGGGGTTAAATATTTCTAGCATACCTTTATAATTTATTTGTTGATGTTATATATTTATTATATATGTTATTTTCTTCGTGGCTACTCTAGTAATTACAATATGCACCTTAATTTGTTACAAATTATTTCAGAATAATACTTAATCCTGGCAAAATATAGCAACTTTGACTTACTAACCCTTTATTTTCTCCATTGCCCTCTATTGTCATCACATAAATTATATATATAATATACACATACATACATACATGTGCCTGCTAAAACAGCATTATAATTATAAGATTATTTCTTTAAAAAAGGCTAGGAAAATAACTCATATTTTCATTATTTCTGGTGCTTCTCATTTCTGTCTGTACATACAAGCTACCATCTGGTAGTTACTTCCTTTCAGCTAAATGACTTCCTTCATTATTATTTTTATGGTAGTTGTGTTAACAACAAAATCTCTCAGATTTCATTAGTACAGGAATAGCTTTATTTTATTTTAATTTTTGTAGAATAGTTTTAAAGGATGTAGAATATTGCTTAATCTTTTTTTTCTTTCAGCATTTTGAACATGCCAGTTTACTGCCTTCTGGCCTTCATTATTTTAGATGAGGGGCCAGCCTTTAATTGTATACAGCCTGTATATAGGATGTGTCATTTTTCTCTTGCCACTTTTTAAATTTTCTGTTTTTTTTTTTTTTTTTTTTTTTATTTCAACATTTCAATCATGATAAGCCACATGTGGATCTCTTCATATTTATCCTATTTGGGGTATACTGAGTTTCTTAAATGGTGAAATTTATTTTTAATCAAATTTAAGGCATCTTAGGCCATTGTTTCTTCAAATAATTTTTGTATTTCTTTTTCTCTCACCTCTTTTTCTGGTATTCCCATTATGCATATGTTGGTTTGCTTGCTGCTGTCTCAAAAAGTATATAATTTTGTTCATTTTTCTTCTATATTGTCTGTCTCTGTGTTTCCATTGTTAGTTTTAATTAAGCTTTCTTCAAGTTTGCTAATTCATTTTTTTAAGCATTCACAAATTTCCTTTTTAGCCTCTTGACTGAACTTTTCATTTCAGTTATTATGCCCTTCAACTCCAGAATTTTTATTTGGTCTTTTAATAAAATATTTCTCTTTTTCATTGAAAGTTTGTATTGGCTTATTCATTGTTATACTTCCTTGTGAATTCTCAAACATGATTTTTTTTAGTATTCTGCATACATTTTTAATAGCTGCTTCAAGTCTTTGTCTGCCAAATCTAACATCTGTACACAGTTAAAGACAAATTGCATTAATTTTTTTTCTTGAGTATGGGTTACATATTCTCGTTACTTTGAATATTTTATGACTTTTGGTGAAAATTGAGTTTTTTTTTAAACCTAACTCACCTGGATTATAAAAATTGAACATTTTAGATAATACAGGTACTCAGGTTTATAGTTATTTCTTTAAAGATTATTTTCACTGCTTTTTTATTCCTTTTTGCTTCTGTGGCTGAATTAAGTCTTAGATGTTTTCCTCTCTCATAATTGCAGCTGCTGATGTGCTGCTAAGAAGATGATAATAGTTTTTATTATAGTTATTAAGCCTTGCTTCCTATGTTTTTCTTCTCTCTTTGTAGTTTTGTGGACAGCTAAGTATTTAACACAGTTTGTGTTCAAATAACTCAAGCTAACAAGGCTTTCATTCTCTCAGATATACCTTTGTGCATGGTGTAGGGCATGCAAAGTTCGGGCCACTTTTACATCTACCCCAGCATTTGCTTCTCACTGAGACATTTTGTGTTTATTAAGTGAATATACACAGCTTTATGGTCAATTAAGAGTTTGGGGATATCTTGGCCCTCTTTGGGCTCTTTCATGCCTGTGTGAAGTCTCAGCCAGGAATATATTTGCTTCAATTATGACTGCAACCTCAGGCCATTTTCCTTATCCTTGGTGAAGATTAACACTTACACTGAAAACACTTCTGGGTATGGCTTTTGCTCATTACTCCAAAAAGGTTAGCCTTCTTCAACAATGGCAATGCAGTTGCTGACATTTGTACTCTCTCCTGAATAAAACTTCCATGCCAACCAAGCCAGAGGTTGAAATGGGAGTATCCCTGAGCAAGAATATCATAGACCTCTCTTTTAATTCCTAAAGTTAGGATTTTTTCAAGATAAATGCTTCTCAGATCGGCATAGAGTGCTGATCAATTTTCAGATTGCTAAAATGGTTTTCTCCATCAATTTTGTCTAGCTTTATAGTTGCTTTTTGAGGAGAGGATCTGCCAACCACCTCATTAAGTCATAGTCTGAAGTGTCACACCTTAGAATTTTAGGTAGATTCCCAACCAGATAAGAATAATTTAAGAGAGAAGGTGTAGATTCATTTACTTAAGGACATAACTGCAAATTTTCTAAATAAAATATTGCTATCCAATTTATTTAAAATATAAGGTATGATTTACTCTAGGAAAACAAGAATAGTTTAACATTATATATTATATTCAGAAATTTATTTACATTAATAAACTGAACATAAAATTATTTAAATTATTGCAAAAAAAGACATTTAATAACAAGAAAAACATATTCAGAAAATTAAAAATAGAAATTTTCAAAACTTACAGAAGTGTATAGATAAAAACCCCTATGATGAATATTACACTTAATGGAGAAACTGTGGAAGTAGTCCCTTTAATATGAAGAGACAAAGGGATATTTGATGTTCATTATCATCACTAGTGTTTAATCATTGAACTCTGGATCCTTTACCAATTACATAAGAAAAGAAAGAAAGAAAGATGTGCTGAGATTGAAAAGAATATTATAAAACTTTTGTTATATGTAGATAATATGATCAACTACCAAGTTGTTTTGTACAACTTTTGTACAAAAACAAATGTTATCTGACATAAGATTAACCTGAAGAAATCAATAGAATTTGTTTGTATCAATAATAAACAGATCAAATGCAATAAAAAACCAAATATCTTCAAAATAGTAATAAATTTACACTTTTTAAAGTATTAACAAAAATTATAAAAATCTGTGAATATTTTATAAATTTTATAAAGTAGATCAAAATTATATTAATAATCATAAACTATTCTGTGCTCTTGAGGGGAGAAAATTAATACTGTAAAAAGTCAGTTTTACCCAAATTAATTTATAAATTTCTTGTATCCCTAAATACATTGCATTATCAAATTCAAGATGAAATTTTTATAAATTCAATTATTTTTGTCTCTGACATAAATATGAAAACCATATATATATATGCATAGGTCCATCAACTTTTAACAACATGAACTAAGTAGGGGACTTACCATAGTAGTTATTAAAGCAATAAATGAATCTGAAAAAAGAGGGAACTCAGAAACACACACTTACACTCGTGTGAAAATACTGTATAATGTTAGCAACCTAAATTATGAGAAACATTGAATGAATGAATTCATCAATTAAAAGAAAAGTCTTCACATATACCCAAAACATCAGAAATCAGAAATTATGGATGACTGAACTGAGATGGTAGAGATGGAAATGGAGAAAATGAGTTAGACTTTGGAGGCAGTACCAACAGGACTTGTTGATGGAGTGAATACCAGAGTTGGGAAGTGAAAGGATGACATACTAATGAAAAGAAAATTAGTAATGAAAGAGAGAGTGAGAAGATGTCTGTAGGAGGAAATTCCTTGAAATGCAGAGCACCTTATTCTTAGAGTGAGTATCAGGGTTGATTTTTGATGGGAGGAATTTAAGAAAAAAATGAGTACATTGTTCTGTTTTATAGCAGAGAGACGACAATAACAAAAAACACATGGTATAATTGCGTGAATCATTTTAAATACAGAGACCAGTAAACATTTAGATATAACTCATTTGAAAGGCACACAGCCAAATATTAACTGCCTTAACTTTTTAATTTAAGTTGCTACTTATTTATGTAAGTAGTTTCCTAAGTAGTGAACCATGTCACTATCAGAGTTTTATCTAGAAGGTTTTTTTGTTTTACAATTTTTTTGGTCACTCAGGTGTAAAATATTAACAGAAAGTAATTTTATATCTTAAAACTGTAGTTTTAGCCCAGTGCAGTAGATCACACCTGTAATCCTAGCATTTTGGGAGGCTGAGGCAGGCAGATCAACCGCGGTCAGGAGCTTCAGACCAATCTGACCAACATGGAGAATTCCGTCTCAACTAAAAAATACAAAATTAGCCAGACATGGTGGTACATGCCTGTAATCCCAGCTACTCGGGAGGCTGAGGCAGGGGAATTGCTTGAACCTGGAAGGCAGAGGCTGCAGTGAACTGAGATCGCACCATTGCACTTCAGACTGGGCAACAAGAGCGAAACTCCTTCTCAAAACAAAACTAAACAAACAAACAAAAGCTGTAATTTTATTTTTTGAAACTCATACTTGATTAAAATTTAATAAATTTGTGTATATACAGAAACATAACTAGCTCTATTTTTTAGGTAGTAGGTTTGTTAAAATCAGTATGTTTGTATGTATTTTGCTTTTTTTTTGTCATTCTCTTATTTTATATTTTTTAACACCATAGATATATCATTTTTTTATGAAGAAGAGAGAGGAGGAAAAGGAGAATGGATGTTACAGAGTGAGCCACTCTCTGAATGTGACAAATAAGACACATACCAAGTTGCCACTAAACCTTTCTGGCCTCCACAGATCTTGTAGAATATGAAAGTAGCTCTCTTTTGCAGCAGATAAAGAATTTGCAATTATTCATCAATTTTGTGGTGTCTGTTATTGTTTTAAAAGTGAGACTGATTGAGCCCTGGCAAAGAATTTAGTAGACTATGTTTACTATGGAGACTGGGGTTTTCAGACGTTCTTGGCTAACACTGCCAAGGAAGACGTCAGCGTGTTTAGACCATGGATGTTATAAGTAATTAACGTGTGCTAACCCTGACTGATTATTTTAATTATGTGTTGGAACCAGCAGAGAAGGAAAAGAAAGAGGAAAGTAGAGAAGAAACTGCATAGGAGACCTGGAGTGATGTGAGTGGTGGTCAGAATAGCTGATGGTAGTCCCGGCTTTGTCAATAATCCATTTGTGAGATATTGTAGGCTAGATATTTCCACCAATCTGGGTCCTAAATTTTTATTTTTTAATTTATTTTATTTTTTTGTACAAATGTAAAATATATTGTATAAATTTAAAAATGTGTAAAGTGAAATGGTTTATATACTAGGCTCAATTTGCAGTTTCTTTCTTTCCTTTTATTTTACTTCTAATGTTTTATTACCTTTTTTTTAACAAAGAACATTTTTCTTATACAAAAAATTAGCCTGAGTCCCCAGCTGCAAAATAGATATAAACCAGCAACTCTAGTTGAATTAGGAGTACCCTCCAGGTACTACAACACATACAGTAAAAAGCAAAAGAGGAAAAGAAAAAGGAAATAGAATGAGTCAAATGCCTGCTAGAACATGTTAAACCTGAGACTGGCTTTTAAAACTTAGTTTCTATTTGGTCTAAAACTCATTTTATAGATGAAAAAATTGAGATCCAGAGATACATACATTTTCCAAGTTACATAGGCAATAAGAATTGTAAGATTTTAACTTAGTTCTACAGTTCCAGGAAAGCTCTTCTTTGGGCTAAGACAGGACCAGAGGAATGAGAAATGATGGCCTTGGAAGGAAGACATCACACTGGCTCACTCCACCTTTTAGTTTCTGTCAGTGCCTCAAATGTATTCCGTGTTGGGTCATGGGTTGGGCCTATGGACAAGATGTACCAGATACTTAGCCCACCCCTGGACTAACCCATGTTCCCTCCCTTCTAAGTAGTTGGCTTTAAAACAGGTATGACCTAGTAATTAAGGAATAAACAGATAGCTCTAAGTAGAGTCGAACCTCCTCTCAAAAGTAAACATGACAGGTTGGCTCCAAAAAGTCTCACCTCTGTTGGGGCAGTAGCCTTGGTAGCTCTTGCTAAATCCCTGGCCCTTTTCTGTGATTTTGCTTGTTTTTCCCTGGAAGAGGACAAAGAATGGCATAGTTTAAACATTGTTGTTTGCTCAACTTTTAGAAATAACAGCACACATAGTAAACTTAATTTTACTACTCCTCAGCCTAGTCTGGCATGTCGAAATTGGAGGTATGTTCAGAAATGGGCACAATACCTAAAATCTCCCCTGAACATTGAAAAAGATCTTGAACATGGTATTATTATTATGGTTATTTGAGACGGAGTCTTGCTCTGTCACAAGGCTGGAGTGCAGTGGCGTGATCTCAGCTCACTGCAACCTCCGCCTACTGGGTTCAAGCGATTCTCTTGCCTCAGCCTCCCCCATAGCTGGGACTACAGGCGCACACCACCACACTGAGCTAATTTTTGTATATTTAGTAGAAACGGGGTTTCACCATGTTAGCCAGAATGGTCTCCATCTCTAGACCTTGTGATCTGCCCACCTCGGCCTCCCCAAGGAACATGGTATTATTGTCGGCAAGAATCTCTACCTTTAACTGTATAACAGACTACCTTCCTGGACGACTTCCAACAGCCAGGTAGTCACCAACTCTCAAAGATATCTACACTATTCTTTGAATGCAGTTTTTGAAAGACAATATTCACATTGAAACTGCTTATACTGGTTCGGATTCCAGCATCTAGGGACCCACAGAGCCAATCAATTTTCTCTTCCATAAGGCAGTACTTTAGCAATCTAATGACAGATTTTATGCCTTGCACAGCCTTCTTCTTTCCAAGCAAAGATACCAATTCTATTCCAACATAATTTACACAAGTAATAAAAATAATAATTGAATGAGTGACTTCAAAATGATAAACTGTCTTCAAACCCTTAAGGCATTTTATCTTTGTTTTGCATTATTTTTTGGTACATTTATTATATTCATACTTTCGGTCTTATATTAAAACATCCGATGAAACAAGAAGAAAATTTTATAGTAAATAACGTACTTGCTGGTTTACATTCAGCTTTCAAAAGAAGAATTATTCAACCTACCCTGGGCCTCCCATCCTCTATTAAATCTTGTCCTGACTTCTTTATTGTTTCACAATCTCTTCACTAGAAGCAGTGCATGATCAAATGATTTGAGCTTCATTACCCCAATATGATAGACTATGTCAATCCCCAAATTAAATCCCGTGGCACATACCAAACTCACATTTAAAAAGTCAGCGATAACATAATTATCCTAAGTAGGTAAGCTCAGTATTGGCTTGCTACCACTGTTGAAGTTTTGACAGCGGACAAAAATTGAAGCTAACTTTCCTTTTCAAAAACAAATTAGGACACTGGTTTGAGGATTTGCAATTAATAACTCAAGCCTTCTTTTACCTTTGGAGTGACAAGGGAGAGAAGGGAACCAAGTTAAGAAGCATTGGATAGAGACTGGTAAACTTCCAGGATACTAATCCTTTCTGAGCTGCAAGGAGTTGGAAACTATAATCTACCCTTCTATTCATCTCATCCTGAAATGATTCTAGGTGTCTAAAGACACTGGCAGCTCACAGAATCAGGGTATACCTTGCTTAAGTCCTTCTGCTGGTTGGCAGCCACAAGGAGAGTCTGGTATCATGCTTAAGCGGATCTTCTCAGCCCCTAGGCTGCAGCAGAATCAGGTCCTAACAGGCCCAAGGATTCTGACTTTCTCTCTCAAATTCATTTTTTTCCAAAACCAGGAAGTTCAAAGTGGAACTACCTCCCCAAAAGACTATAGAGAGCTACAAAAGATATTGATACCAGGTCTTCTGCTGCTTTTGGAATCTTGTTTGAATGATTATTAAAATCTTTCTAGGTGAGTGGCAATTATCCAACTTTACCTGATGAAAAATGTCAGAGTGATCTGCTAAGCACTTTCATTTAACTATTTTGGTTTAGAAAAATGCACTTGAAAGAAAAGAAACAGAATACGTTTACCAGTTCAGAGGCTAGCTGTTCACTCAAACATTGGAAAGAAAGAAAGAAACCTTTACTCACAGTATCATTTTGCAGGTGGCACATTTATTGATGAGCTTTATTCCTTCAAGACTTGAAAAAGATTTCTTATCCTGGGGACAGAACAGTTTTCCCTTTTTCATAAATGCCTGAAGCCCACTGCATATTTCCTAAGAGGAAGCCAAAAAAAGTTGTGTTAGCTAAAACTACATCAAAACAAAGTTTTAGTTTGACATATATGTGTACATATATGTATATGTCTACATATATACATACAATTCAAAGGTTTTATGAAGATTAACTATGTAAATCTTTTTTTTTACATATTAAGTATGTAAAGCCCTCAGAGAGTACCTGCTACATAGTAGATATTTAATTAATAAATTATCTTCCTTTCTTCTTCTTTTTTTTTATTATTATTATTATTATTTAGATGTTGGTGACGATTGTTGTTATTATTACTGGAATATGCTAAGATGACACATCTAAAATACCTAACATACAGTAGGCCAATAGTAATTCCTGGAAAGAAATATGAAAATGTTGCTCAAGGACTGAGGCAAGGTGTTTGAGCATTGAACACTATAAAGTGTTCAATTTTCCCATCAGTGTACTGCAACATATCAGCTCCTAAAAATTTTAACAGTGCTAAATAAAAAAATGATTTCTTGGTTATATATATTTGGAAAACAATTTCCTAGGCTGGTTTATTTTCTGAAAAGGACTTGATGGCCCTTGATATATCATTTGACTTATAAGCACATGCAGACTTACCTTAAAGCTAATAAAGCTTAAGATTCAGGGCTCTGGATCGTCATATCCCTTCCAAAGTTCTGGGAGAGGCCTAACAATTTTGCATTTTCAAATTTGTATTATGTATTTTAAAAAGTACCCATACTCCCAATAGTTGCATAAGCCCCTCCTTTCTTTTTTTTCTTTTTTTCTTTTCTTCTTTTTTTTTTTTTTTTTTTTTTTTTTTTTTTTTTTTTTGGTATATCCTTTGGAACTATTATTTTACTATTTGGTGAGATATCCTGAAATCCTGCTATATTTGTTTTGGGCTTTTGGTTTTGCGAATACCAATAACTGCATTAGATAAAGTTTAAAGAGCAGAGTGAAAACATTTTGAATAATAAAATTGGTGGGGGAAAAGAAAGTAGAATGACCTTCAAAAGTAAGAATACGTTATTTTATTCATTCAATACATTTTATTAAAGTCCCGCTATACTTCACTCATTCATTTTTAGGAGCTTAAAATATGATACATCAGTGCTACCTAGTAAAGTACGGCTTTAAAACGTTTTTTTTTTTAAAATTTTTATTGCATTATAGGTTTTGGGGTACATGTGCAGAACGTGCAAGATAGTTGCATAGGTACACACATGGCAGTGTGTTTTGCTGCCTTCCTCCCCTTCACCCACACTTGGCATTTCTCCCCAAGCTATCCCTCCCCACCCACCCCCCGCTGTCCCTCCCCCATTCTCCCCAATAGACCCCAGTGTGTAGTAGACCCCCTCCCTGTGTCCCTGTGTTCTCGTTTTTCTCACCCGCCTATGAGTGAGAATATGCGGTATTTCCTTTTCTGTTCTTGTGTCAGTTTGCTGAGAATGATGTTCTCCAGATTCATCCATGTCCTTACAAAGGACAAAAACTCATCAGTTTTGATTGTTGCATAATATTCCATGGTGTATATGTGCCACATTGTCCCAGTCCAGTCTATCATCGATGGGCATTTGGGTTGGTTCCAGGTCTTTGCTATTGTAAACAGTGCTGCAATGAACATTCATGTGCATGTGTCCTTATAGTAGGACGATTTATAGTCCTTTGGATATATACCCAGTAATGGGATTACTGGGTCAAATGGAATTTCTATTTCTAGGTCCTTGAGGAATCGCCACACTGTCTTCCACAATGGTTGAACTAATTTACACTCCCACCAACAGTGTAAGAGTGTTCCTATTTCTCCACATCCTCTCCAGCATCTGTTGTCTCCAGATTTTTTAATGACCGCCATTCTAACTGGCGTGAGATGGTATCTCAATGTGGTTTTGATTTGCATCTCTCTAATGACCAGCAATGATGAGCATTTTTTCATGTGTTTGTTGGCCTCATGTATGTCTGCTTTTGTAAAGTGTCTGTGCATCTCCTTTGCCCATTTTTGAATGGGCTTGTTTTTTTTTTTTCCTGTAAATCTGTTTGAGTTCTTTGTAAATTCTGGATATCAGCCCTTTGTCAGATGCATAAACTGCAAAGATTTTTTCCCATTCTGATGGTTGCCGATTCACTCTAGTGACTGTTTCTTTTGCCGTGCAGAAGCTGTGGAGTTTGATTAGGTCCCATTTGTCTATTTCAGCTTTTGTTGCCAATGCTTTTTGTGTTTTGGTCATGAAGTCCTTGCCTACTCCTATGTCCTGAATAGTTTTGCCTAGATTTTCTTCTAGGGTTTTTATGGCGCCAGGTCTTTTGTTTAAGTCTTTAATCCATCTGGAGTTAATTTTAGTGTAAGGTGTCAGGAAGGGGTCCAGTTTCTGCTTTCTGCACCTGGCTAGCCAGTTTGCCCAACACCATTTATTAAACAGGGAATCCTTTCCCCATTGCTTGTTTTTGTCTGGTTTATCAAAGATAATATGGTTGTAGATATGTTGTGTTGCCTCCGATGCCTCTGTTCTGTTCCATTGGTCTATATCTCTGTTTTGGTACCAGTACCATGCTGTTTTGATTACTGTAGCCTTGTAGTGTAGTTTGAAGTCTGGTAGTGTGATGCCTCCCGTTGTGTTCTTTTTGCTTAGAATTGACTTGGCTATGCGGGCTCTTTTTTGGTTCCATATAAAGTTCATGGTGGTTTTTTCCAGTTCTGTGAAGAAATTCAATGGTAGTTTGATGGGGATAGCATTGTTTGTGTAAATTACTTTGGGCAGTATAGCCATTTTCATGATATTGATTCTTCCTAACCACGAACATGGAATGTTTCTCCATCTGTTTGTGTCCTCTCTTATTTCGTTGAGCAGTGGTTTGTAGTTTTCCTTAAAGAGGTCCCTTATGTTTCTTGTGAGTTGTATTCCTAGGTATTTTATTTTCTTTGTAGCAATTGTGAATGGCAGTTCGTTCTTGATTTGGTTCTCTTTAAGTCTGTTATTGGTGTATAGGAATGATTGTGATTTTTGCACATTGATTTTATATCCTGAGACTTTGCTGAAGTTGCTTATCAGTTGCAGGAGTTTTTGGGCTGAGGTGATGGGGTCTTCTTGGTATACTATCATATCGTCTGCAAATAGAGACAATTTGGCTTCCACCTTTTCTATTTGAATACCCTTTATTTCTTTTTCTTGCCTGATTGCTCAGGCTAGAACTTCCAGTACTATGTTGAATAGGAGTGGTGAGAGAGGGCATCCTTGTCTAGTGCCGGATTTCAAAGGGAATGCTTCCAGTTTTTGCCCATTAAGTATGATATTGGCCGTTGGTTTGTCATAAATAGCTTTTATTACTTTGAGATATGTTCCATCAATACCAAGTTTATTGAGGGTTTTTAGCATGAAGGGCTGTTGAATTTTGTCCAGTGCCCTCTCTGCATCAATTGAGATAATTATGTGGTTTTTGTTTTTGCTTCTGTTTGTGTGGTGAATTACATTTATAGACTTGCATATGTTGAACCAGCCTTGCATCCCCGGGATGAATCCTAGTTGATTATGATGGATAAGTTTTTTAATGTGCTGTTGCAATCGGTTTGCCAGTATTTAACTGAAGATTTTTGCTTCTATGTTCATCATGGATATTGGCCTGAAGTTTTATTTTCTTGTTGAGTCTCTGCCAGGTTTTGGTATCAGGATGATGTTGGTCCCATAAAATGATTTGAGAAGGGTTCCCTCTTTTTCAATTATTTGGAATAGTTTCAGACGCAATGGTACCAGATTCTCTTTGTGTGTCTGGTAGAATTCGGCTGTGAACCCATCTGGACCTGGGCTTTTTTTGTGTGGTAGGCTCTTAATCGCTGCCTCAACTTCAGACCTTGTTATTGGTCTATTCATAGTTTTGGCTTCCTCCTGGTTTAGGCATGGGAGGACACAGGTGTCCAGGAATTTATCTATTTCCTCCTGGTTTACTAGTTTATGTGCATAGAGTTGTTTGTACTTTTCTCTGATGATGGTTTGAATTTCTGTGGAATCTGTGGTGATTTCTTCTTTATCGTTTTTTATTGCATCTATTTGTTTGTTCTCTCTTTTCTTTTTTATCAGTCTGGCTAGTGGTCTGTCTATTTTGTTGATCTTTTTGAAAAACCAGCTCTTGGATTTATTGATTTTTTTTGAAGGGTTTTTCTTGTCTCTATCTCCTTCAGTTATGCTCTGATCTTAGTCATTTCTTGTCTTCGGCTAGGTTTTGAGCTGTTTTGATCTTGCTCCTCTAGCTCTTTCAATTTTGATGATAGGGTGTCAATTATGGATCTCTCCACTTTTCTCATGTGGGCACTTATTGCTATATATTTTCCTCTACAGACTGCTTTAAATGTGTCCCAGAGATTCTGGTATGTTGTGTCTTTGTTCTCATTGGTTTCAAAGAACTTCTTTATTTCTGCCTTCATTTCATTGTTTATCCAATCAACATTCAAGAGCCAGTTGTTCAGTTTCCATGAAGCTGTGTGGTTCGGAGTTAGTTTCTGAATTCTGAGTTCTAACTTGATTGCACTATGGTCTCAGAGACTGTTTGTTATTATTTCAGTTGTTTTGCATTTGCTGAGGAGTGCTTTACTTCCAATTATGTGGTCAATTTTGGAGTAGGTGTGATGTGGTGCTGAGAAGAATGTATATTCTGTGAATGTGGGGTGAAGAGTTCTGTCAATGTCGATCAGGTTTGCTTGTTTCAGGTCTGAGTTCAAGCCCTGGATATCCTTGTTAATTTTCTGTCTGGTTGATCTGTCTGATATTGACAATGGAGTGTTAAAGTCTCCCACTATTATTGTGTGGGAGTCTAAGTCTCTTTGTAAGTCATTAAGAACTTCCCTTATATATCTGGGTGCTCCTGCATTGAGTCCATATATATTTAGAATCATTAGCTCTTCTTGTTGTATCGATCCTTTTACCATTATGTAATGACCTTTTTTGTCTCTTTTGATCTTTGTTGCTTTAAAGTCTATTTTATCAGAGATGAGAATTGCAACTCCTGCTTTTTTTTTTTTTTTTTTTTTTTTTTGCTCTCCATTTGCTTGGTAAATCTTCCTCCATCCCTTTATTTGGAGCCTTTGTGTATCCTTGCGTGTGATGTGGGTTTCCTGGATACAGCACATTGATGGTTTTTGGTTTTTTATCCAATTTGCCAGTCTGTGTCTTTTGATTGGTGCATTTAGCCCGTTTACATTTAGGGTTAATATTGTTATGTGTGAATTTGATACTGCCATTTTGATGCTAGCTGGCTGTTTTGCCCATTGGTTCATGTAGATTCTTCATTTTGTTGATGCTCTTTAGCATTTAATATGCTTCTAGGATGGCTGGTACTGGTTGTTTCTTTCTATGTGTAGTGCCTCTTTCAGGAGCTCTTGTAAAGCAGGTCTAGTGGTGACAAAATCTCTGAGTACTTGCTTGTTCATGAAGGATTTTATTTTTCCTTCACTTATGAAGCTCAGTTTGGCTGGATATGAAATTCCGGGTTGAAAGTTCTTTTCTTTAAGGATGTTGAATATTGGCCCCCACTCTCTTCTGGCTTGTAGAGTCTCTGCCGAGAGATCTGATGTGAGTCTGATGGGCTTCCCTTTGTGGGTGACCCGACCTTTCTCTCTGGCTGCCCTTAGGATTTTGTCCTTCATTTCAACCCTGGTGAATCTGACGATTGTGTGCCTTGGGGTTGCTCTTCTTGCGGAGTATCTTTGTGGTGTTCTCTGTATTTCCTGGAGTTGAGTATTGTCCTGTCTTGCTAGGTTGGGGAAATTTTCCTGGATAATATCCTGAAGAGTATTTTCCAGCTTGGATTCATTCTCTTCATCACATTCTGGTACACCTATCAAACGTAGGTTGGGTCTCTTCACGTAGTCCCACATTTCTTGGAGATTTTGTTCATTCCTTTTTGTGCTTTTTTCTCTAATCTTGGTTTCTTGTTTTATTTCATTGAGTTGATCTTCGACTTCTGATATTCTTTATTCTGTTTGGTCAATTCGGCTGTTGAAACCTGTGCATGCTTCGCAAAGTTCTTGTGTTGTGTTTTTCAGCTCCTTCAATTCGTTCATATTCCTCTCTAAGTTGTCCATTCTTGTTATCATTTCCTCAAATCTTTTTTCACATCTTTTTTCAAGGTTCTTAGTTTCTTTGCATTGATTTAGAACATGTTCTTTTAGCTCACTGAATTTTCTCATTATCCACTTTCTGAAGTCTGATTCCATCATTTCGTCTTACTCATTCTCTGTCCAGCTTTGTTCCCTTGCTGGTGAGGATTTTTGGTCCTTTGTAGGAGGTGAGGTGTTTTGGTTTCAGGTGTTTTCCTCCTTTTTGTGCTGGTTTCTTTCCATCTTTATGGATTTATCCACCTGTCGTCTTAGTAGTTGCTGATTTTTCCATTGGGTCTCTGGGTGTACACCCAGATTGTTGATGATGAAGTATTTCTGTAACTTAGTTTTCCTTCTAATGGTCTAGCCCCTCTGCTGGATGAGTGCTGAGGACCACTCCAGGCCCTGCTTGTCTGGGTACACCTGTAGCAGCTGCAGAACAGTGAGGGATGCTACCAGTTTCTTCTTCTACTATCTTTGTTCCAGAATGATACCTGCCAAATGTCAGTCTGATTAGTCTTTTTTTGAGGTGACTCTTTGGATATACAGGGGTCAGGAAGCTGCTTGAGGAGACGGTCTGTGCTTTATAGGAGCTCCAGTGCTGAGCTGTGAGTACCATTGTTCATTCAGGGTTGTTGGGAGGATGTGTTTATGTCTGCTGCAGCAGAACTCATTAACCCTTCCCTTTTCCCCCCACTTAGATACTCTGTCTCAGGGAGTTGGGGCTTTCTTTATGAGTATCTGTTGCACTGTCCTGCCCAGCTAGGAGGTAGTCTATTCACTATTTGCCTGCCGAGGCTTTGCCCTGCTAGCACAGGTTCACCCTGTTGCCGCAGGGCTCCGTTCTGCTGTGGTGCCCTCCGCCCTGCTGGCAGAGTCTCTCTGTTATGGCGGGTTGCCTCGGCAATGACAGGCTGCATCAGCACTGAGCAGAACTTCAGTAGTGGCAGATTGTGTCTGTAGTGGCGGACGCCCCTCCCCCACCAGGCTGCACCGTCCTAAATTCAACTGTGCCAGCAGCAAAACTCTCAGCCCCGAGTGCCTCCAATCGCTGCCCTGCTTGTCCCCATGAGGGTGGAACCCGCCGAGCCCGATCACCTGGCTCCCTGCCTCAGAGTCTGTCCTCTCTCTCACTCTCTTTTTCTCCCCAATTTATATGGTTGACTCTCTCACTGACACCCCAGTAGCCTGCTGATAAGGCACTGGGATCCGTGCGATCTCCTGTGCCGCTGCCCACTGCACCAGCTCAAATCACGCTTCCCAGGAATCTCCTGGTCTGGCTCATTGCCCAAGTCCCATTTAATCAGATGGACATGTCAATCTGCCCTTCCAAATCTCAGATTGTCAGTTTAACAAGGCACCCAGACCAGTGAGTTTTGTGCCCGGTGCCACTGTGCTGCAATGCCTGCCGAACCGGCCGCATGAGCCAGCTGCACTGGTGTCCCATGTCTCTCCTACACCTGGGACTTTCAACGTTCTGTGGGCAAAAAAGGTCCATCTGAGAATGCGGCTAGGACTAACCCTCTGCACCTTCACTGAGAGCTGCAATCCTGAGTTGTTTCTACAGCACCAACTTGGAAGATCTTCCACTTTTAAAATGTTATATTCCTTTTTAATTTAGAAAATTCACTATTTATTTATTTATAGATGGAGTCTTGCTCTATCACCCAGGCTAGAGTACAGTGGTGGCATCTCAGCTCACTGCAACCTGTGCCTCTCAGGTTCAAGAGATTCTCCTGCCTGAGCTTCCTGTGTGACTGGGACTACAGGTGCATGCTACCACACCTGGCTAATTTTTGCATTTTTAGTAGAGACGGGGATTCATCATGTTGGCCAGGCTGGTCTCAAACTCCTTACCTTAAGTGATCCACTTGCCTCAGCCTCCCAAAGTGTTGGGATTACAAGGATGAGCCACTGCACCCAGTGAAAATTCACTAGGTCTTTAGATTAAGCTTTTGGAATCTAAGGGGATTTTTGTTGTTTTTAGTTTTGATTTTTTTTAAAAAAAGGAAAATTTGATTCTTGTATCAGGAAACAAAGTTTTGCTTCAACTCTGACAAACACATCCTCTTCCAAAAAATTTACTAAAGGATTCTGTTTAGGCACCTATATCTGTATCTGAGGTGTTTTGTACTTTTTTCTTTTCTTTTCTTTCTTTTGTTGGAGAGTTCAGGTCTCACTGTTGCTCATGTCAGTCTTGAAGTCTGTTATCCTCCTATATCTTTATTATCATCATTCAATGAGTCAGCAATCACTTATTATTATATTACTATACTTTGCCAGGTGCCATAGATACAGCGTTAAGTAGAACAGGAGTATACTTGCCTGGATGGATAATAATGTACCTAATCTAGTCTCTTAAAAATGGTAGACTATTGATAGCACTTACAAAATAATTAATGGTGAAGAAGAATAACTAAATAATATCACAGACTAGCCCTGGGAAATTTTGCTAAGAACAGCCTGCTAAAATAGCTCTAAGATTATTATCACTACACAGTGACTCCATTGGAGTAGCATAATAGTTATTTCAGGACACAAATTAATAACTGAGCATCTTCAGATCTATTTGATCTCTGACTTCACAGTATCAAATGCCAAATTTGTAAGTCATGCTTACCTTGCTGAGTATAATTGATTCTAAAATCCATATAATAGAATCAGAGAAGGGCCCGATGTCTTTGTAATAAAAATATATCCCTTATGAAGGAAGTCTTATACAGAAGAAAGACTCATGATAATCATAGAATAAAGCTCTAAATATTTTTTTTTTTTGAGACAGAGTCTCACTCTGTCACCAGGTGCTAGGCTGGAGTGCCATGGTGCAAACTCGGCTCACTGCAACCTCTGCCTCCAGTGTTCAAGCAATTCTCCTGCCTCAGCCTCCCGAGTAGCTGGGTCTACAGGTGCATGCCACAACACCCAGCTAATTTTTTTGTATTTTTAGTAGAGACAGGGTTTCACCATGCTGTCCAGGATGGTCTCACCTCTTGACCTCATGATCCGCCCGCCTCAGCCTCCCAAAGTCTAAATAATTTTGAATGTTTGTCATAAAAGAGTAGTATCAGGCCAGGTGCAATGGCTCATGCTTGTAATCTCAGCACTTTGGGATGCCATGGCAGGAGGATTGCCAGAAGTTCAAGATTCTCCTGGGTGATGTAATGAGACCTTGTCTCTACTTATAAAAGAAAAATTTAAAAAGTTGCATCAATCAGAATAATCCCTAAATTGGACTTCTCCAATGTCACTATTAGATGAGAGCTTAATTCCTAGAAAGACTCCCTCTCTTACAAACTGAGCATCAGAGGCCCAAATAATAGGTTAAGAAACTTGTTCACAGTGATTAATCAGTTAAGATGAGATTCAAGGCTATTTTTCTGAGTTATGAAATTATCCAATGTATTATCTTAGGAAATGGAAAAACGTCATAAAAATGGAAAGGCACAGTTGAGTTTCTCTCTGAACAAAATGGAATACCCTTTCAATTACCATATAGAGAGGGTTGAAACAGAAGCATACGACCAAAAGTCATCCTGAGTTGAGTAGATGACTTTTCAGCAACTGATAACTTGCAGTCTAACTTCCAATGCCTGGCTTGTTTTGTTTGTTTTGTTACTGCTGCTGTTATTCTCTTTTTCTCATCATGTCCCAGGAAAACTGAAGCCAAGTTCTTCCCATTTCCCTCACTGGCAGAGGTCTAATCTGTTGTCCATCTCCAGATATTATAATAAGACCCTCCATTGCTGGCTGGCATTGCCCTAGCTCAGTGATAAAACACTGACCAGTTTGCTTTTGCCTGCAGATTGACTCTTTGGTGATGACAAATTTAAGCATACTTAAAATCCTTGCAGATCACTGTAGTGCTTTTCCCTGTGGTTTAGGTTCATGTTTATGACATTTAACATGTTTTTATGGTGCTGAAAGGAATCCAAGCTACTACACTTGGAAAATAACAAAAATTGCAGCATCATAAAAAAGACTACATCAATAGTTTTCATTTCTGACACAGCATCAAAAAACAAGAACACAAAGGTTTCCAACTAAATAATTCCTTCTTTGTGTTCTTCTTGACTTTAATACCAATATAAGAAGTAACTAAATTTGTCTTTTAAATATTTTTCAGTGAAATATAAGTTAATGCTATAAAAATATCAGTGTAAAATTCACAATATCTGCCATAAATTACCAACTATCACCATGAACCCTGAAAAAAGAAAATGACTTTATGTACGGTGAGATTCATACATAATATCCTTCTTTTTTCCAGTATAAAACATTTAAGTGAGCATGTTCTCTTCCTCCCAAAAGTCTAGCCATGTTTTACTCTACCAAACTTTCTGAACCTCTCCTTAATCAGCATAGATGAAATAGTAGAGAATATGATAAAATTCTCTAGAATACTCATGTAAGAAGTTTCTTTAAAAAAATGATTGAAGCAAAATACAGCAAAAGTATTTTAACCATGGTTCTCAGAGTTTCAGTGTAAGGAAGAACTGTTTCACCTTCATATTTCTTTAATGATCATGACCAGAGATACAGTAAATTTTGCCACATATTCAGCAAAACATTTAAAATTGTGGTTTAAGTGCTGAATTAATAGCATGCATAGCAGTGTGTATATATATAAATACATAAAATATGTGTGTGAGAAACTAATTTGTCATCTTATCTTTCAAATAGATAAAAAATTTAACTTCTATTAGAAAATAATTTTTTAATTTATCGAACTAAAGAGTTTTAAGAGTTGGTAAAGCACTTTCTCACCTCTTTGCTCAAAGGTGCTTCTCTCTGGTCTGCTGTAAACTGCAAAGACCTTCATGGTTTGTTCCCCTTATGACCTTCAGATCCCTATTCTAATACTGTCTCTCCAGAGAGAACTTCCCTGATTATCCTTAAGAGAATGGGTACCACCTCCATTCTCAGGAATCCTGTTTTGCCTCCTGATTATTTTTCTCCTAGCATTTATCATTATTTAATGTACCATATGTTTTGCTAAGCTACTTATTAATTTATCTGTTTTCCTCCACTAAAATGTAAGTTTCAGGGCAGGAATTTCATCTATTTTGTTTGCTTAAAAATACCCCAAGCATCTCAAACAGGGTCTGATATCTAACAGATGCTCAATAAATATGTATTAGATGAACTATATATGCTGACTATATACAAGATACAGACCACACTCTTTTGCATACTAATTACTAGACTATTTATTTTAGCTTCCCATTCATCATGGTTTGTTCAGATGTTAAATGGAACAATAGTAGTTTGCCAGTTGATTTATTTTTTGTTTGTGAAATTTTAAAGTACTTCTTTAACATGATAAGTTGCCTCTTGCAGACATCCATCATTATTAATACATCGAGTGTGTGTGTGTGTGTGTGTGTGTGTGTGTGAGAGAGAGAGAGAGAGAGAGAGAGAGAGAGACAGAGAGAGAGACAGACAGACAGAGACAGAGACAGAGACAGAGATTCATGTTTTGGTTCATAAAAACTTGTCTGTGTTTTTAACAAAAGCTATTAGTACCTACCAGTATAATATGTTTGTATTATTAACATGAAGGTGTTGGCCACAAATTATTTTTCTTTAGGAATCTTGGAATGAATTCAATAACAGAAAAAGCAGGACTAACCTGATCTTCATTTTCACTGGCAGCATCTGGGATGAAAATGTAGAAACCAAAGTTAAGGAAATGTAAAATATTTAATAAATAAAACAAATACTTCATTTAATGTAGTGTCTTGATTGCTTTAATGACAATATGTTGTAAAACCACAAATCGCTTTTGAACACATTAAGATTTACCATGGTAAATAAAAGAAGATTACTGTACCAGGAGATCAGTATATACACTTACAAAAGTCTAACCACACAGAAAGTTCCAATTACCTTAGAAAATAATACTCATGTAAATTCTAACCCCATCGAAATAGTTCATCTTCAAAAGGTCCTTTTGGAGTAATAAATGGCAGCCTCCCTTTTAAAATTATACTATAACATACATGCAAAATTCTATACCAAATATAATATAATTTGACATATTATTTAATTTTTTATTTTTGAAATTGCATTTCTGAAATTAAATTATAATTATAATCTAATTTTTGAAATTAATTGATAATTATAACTTAATTTTTAAGATTATATTATAGTTTCACTTGAAAACTATAATACAGCATTCACCTGAAACTATAATATAGCATTATATTTATAGAATGTTTAAAATTTAATTTTCTGAACCTAGCAGTTCTGCCTCCTTATACGTACCTACACACCTATTTTAGAAAAGTGGGCATTATTTGTATATGATCTCAGACTACCTATGAGATTCTCTTTTTTAAAATTTAAATCTTCCAGAGCAACCTAAGTCTATGCAATTTGTGTTTTCTTAGGGTTAAACAGCAAATGTAAAAATCTACCTTCCAGCTTCCACAAAAGTCCCTTACTCTTTCAGAGAAATACTTCCAATCTATTTAGCATTTGAAAATACAAGACTAAAATAAACTAGACATTATTGCTTTAAAATAAAAACAGATGATTAAAAATTTTAAAATATTTAATTTATATTTATAGCATTAAAATATATATTATTTACAAATAAGTTTTAAGTGTCTATTACATATATATGTATATGCACTATGAATTGATGTATCTGGTAAGAGGAAAATGAAGAAGAATCTATTCAGTTTTCAGAACTAATAAAGAATTAATGAAAGAATTTCTTGTTGATAAAAATGCAGATCTCAAAGTGCTTGCCATTTCCAAAGATAACAACATAATTATAAAGGCATATATATAAATCTTCAAAACTGTGTCTGGCAAGATATTTCAGGATTGTACATACCTATGTAAACAGTTTTTGGCAGGAGTAGGGGGAGAAAAGTCCCTTTCCCAAGGCTTTGAGCTGTATGGCAAGAGGCTTAGATTACACACAAATTGCTCACCTTGTATAAGGCAAAGAGCCAAGGGCAGAAGCATGGACACTGTGGCTGTCTTCATGTTGAAGATGATGCAAGTTGCCTACAGGTCCACTCCGTGCATTTCTCAGCGGGTGCAATGTGACTGAACTCAGCCAGATGAAATTTACTTGTATAAATACTCAAGCACTGGTGACACCCACATAAAACCAGTTGTTCAAGGTCATAGGACGTACATACCACACCACTTTAACTTCCTTTTTTTTTTTTTTTTTTTTGAGATGGAGTCTCACTATGTGGCAACCGTGGCTCATTGCAATCCCTGTCTCCTGGGTTCAAGTGTTTCTCCAGCCTCAGCCTCCCAAGTAGCTGGGATTACAGGCGCCCACTGCCACGCCTGGCTAATTTTTGTGTTTTTAGTAGTAACTGAGTTTCACCATGTTGGACAGGCTGGTCTCAAACTCCTGACCTTAAGTGATCCCCCAACCTCAGCCTCCCAAAGTGCTGAGATTACAGGCGTGAGCCACTGCACTGAGGTAGCTTCTATTTTTTTAGGATCCCTTCATAAATGGGAGGGGAGAGAAAAGAAAAACAGATTGGTTGTCCTACCAGCCAGGTATAGATTTAAAGATTTCCACATCTAGAGAAACCCAGGGTTCCTGCTGCTTTCATTTGTAGATGCTCTGAAGTCTCTGAGTTCAGTGTCACAGACTCATACATATGTTAGAGTTGAACAACTCGAAAATATAACATAGCTAAATTCTCATGTTGAATATATGGGGAGGCAGGAACTCAGAGGAGCAATGTCTTTCTCATAAGCAGTTTAGATGGAACAGGCAGAGGAGGTATCCAGCATTTGTAAGCAGACCACACATACAGCATTCTTTCCTCTCTGTATACTGCTTCACCCTTATACATTAAAAAAGACAGAAACTTTGGAAAAATAAAGCTTGTATATAACTACTTTTTAAAATTCTCCATCTGAAGGATATTTTATATCTTGAAGCCTTACTTTATATTCTAGCCAAGCATCATAATCATAAACATTGGAGACTCAGTTTAACTTTCCATAGTCCATGATTACCCACATTACTGTTTGAGAATTTTGGCTCAATCAGTTTTCCCCAGATTAGATTTCTTCCTGTATCATCCATTATTTAGTCTCCTAAAAAGTAAAGAAGAAACAAGCTGTTAAAAATTATAAATATGTAAATGTAACATTTTCTAAATAAAGTTTCTTCTTTCATCCTACAAGTAATACCTTTTTTCTACCAGCTTATTTTGCCCTAATAGCCTAAGGAAATACCTGAAGAAACATATGAAGATGACTGAAACCAGAGCAAAATTGTTTCACTCCAGTACTTCTCAGGGTCTTCACATCCATAGAAGGAAAGTTTGAGACTTTATGCAATCAAAGGCCTTTTTATGATGGTTCCAAAAAACTGATCAAGGTTAGTCAACTTCGGGACTATGCCAATATTCTGAGATTTATCTAAATGAGATAATATGTCCTTTTTTTTCCTCATAATTCATTTCCTATAAAAATATAATCATTTTGCTGGGTGCAGTGGCTCATGCCTGTAATCCCAGAACTTTGAGAGGATGAGGTGGGTGGATCATGAGGTCAGGAGATTGAGACCATCCTGGACAACATGGTGAAACCCTGCCTCTACTAAAACAAAAAATTAGCTGGGCATGGTGGTGCTTGCCTATGATCCCAGCTATGTGGGAAGCTGAGGCTGGGGAATCACTTGAATCCAGAAGGCAGAGATTGCAGTGAGCCAAGATAGAGCCACTGTACTCCAGGCTGGTGACAGAGCAAGACCCTGTCTAATATACAGATAGATGGATGGATGGATGGATAGATACATACATACATACATACATACATACATACATAAAATCATGGTCTGCACTATTGTAGCTTTGCTCCTTTCCAATGGAATAGTAAAATTAGTGACCACAGAGAGCAAGTTCAACTTGCATTACTGTTACAGGTTAGAAAATCAAATTCCATCACAGCTTAATGGAAAGAGAAATGAGACAGGGTTTAGAAATCTGTTTCTATTCAATATGGTGTTTTCAATTATGTAGGGCTAGAAATGAACCCAGCTTTGGAGCAAGGTAGATCTGGGTCCAAATCTGGACTTGTTAGCCATGTTGCCTTGGGTAAGTCACTTATTTTTTTATAAGCTTCAGTTTCTAATACATAAAATAAAAATAATAACACCCACATTGTACTAGCATTATGAGATTTAGAGACAAATCATATATATATATAAAAGTGTGTGTGTGTGTGTGTGTGTGTGTGTGTGTGTGTGTGTGTTTGAGAGAGAGAAGAGAGGTGCTTAGAACAAATATTAAGTATATGTGATAAGCTTGATAGTTAATAATAGTTGGTCTTGCATTTTTACGACATTGTAATAACGTGGTTTTACTAAATAATTTCTAAGATACCAACAAAAGTCAACATCTCTTGATTGCGGATTTCACTAATACATTTACATTTACTCGCAATAGAATAACTCCCCCAACACATTTTGAGGTGAAATTAAAGTATAAACATATAGGTTCTCTTTTCCCCTTTTAATTGTATTTTAAACCGTAATGCCGAAACAAATCAAAACATTACCTGTTAAAACTTACATTGCTTGGTTTCGGTCAGCATTGATTTCTTGTGTCTGTCTCTAAAAGTGTCTTCTAAATATTAACACATCCACACTAATTTTTTATCCTTCATTTGCCCTGTCAGACCATATGAAATGTGTCCTAACCATATTCTCTGTTATGGATGGTAGAAATGTTTGATGCCTCAATATAGAATCAATGATTGTGTATTATGCTCTAGCGACCCCTAGTCTAGCCCAAATGGAGAATATTCCCAGGAGTGGAAGTGGTGCTAGAGTGAAACAGAAGAACCAAAAGATGATTGTCTGTCTTAGGAATCTCTCTGTGAGGAAACTTTGAAGACGTTGCTTTCCTTCTTACTGCAAAGGAGCTCCTCAGTGATGCCAGCCCTTTCTGAAATGATGAATAAAAAGTTTGAAACATTTCTTTTCCAAACAGAGAAAGTGGTCAAAAGAAGATTCAGTGAGCACCACCAAAACTGGAATTACCCATCAGCTGGCTCATTTCATCAGGGCTTTTTCTTCATTTTATTTTAGGAATGTTGTATATCCAGAGGTGATTCATCACATGCTCTGTTAATCAGGCTTCATTTCTGAAAATCACTATGGATATTAAATTCAAATGAATGGGATTGAAGTTTTGGAGAACTCAAGTTTCAGTCAGAGTTAGGTTATCAGGGTGTTCTTCTAACTCAGAATGTCATCCTTGTTTTTAACTCTTTCAATTATTCATCAAACATGTAGAAATTTCCTTCCTCTCATTAGAAAGGAGTAGGTTTAGATAATAAAAACTACAAACTTTACAATCTTACAATTTATAAAGTTGGCCAGAATCCGAAGGATACTAACACAGGGGAAAGAAATGAGAAAATTAGAAAGATTGTTGTAGATCAATGATGTTAGTACAAGAAAAGGTTATTTCCAAAATATAAAGTTACCATGTCATTCTTAAAGTCTTCTGTTTTTCTCTCCAGAGGGATCTTTGATGATAATAATAGTTAATAACTAACTATAGTCTTTTATAATTAGATTGCCTTCCACAGTTTGAAAACAACCTGCTGTTCATTAGCTCATTTTATTTGTTTATACAGTGTTTTGAGGCAGCCAATTAGGTGTTATTATCTTTTCCTTACCTGAAAAAATTGGTGTCACAAAAAACCTGCAGTAGAAACTAGCTGGCATGGTCATCTCAGCCTTGACACTTTCTCACTTTCTATACCCTTAATTTCTCTGAGTTTCTCTGTGGCCATCTCACAGACTTTTATACAGTTCAAAGATAATACAGATATTATAGTACTTTAAACTAGATACAGCCCTATGCAAGCACACACACACACACACACACACACACACACGTACGTACACAGAGTCACTTGAGCAAAAAGAGGTATGTTGTACCAAGGGTAAAATTTATATATTCTAATAGATCTTAGAAGATGAAATAATTTTTTTATTTTGTAAATTTTGTATTTCCTTTTCTATAATTTTAATGTTTTTCCCTATCTATTTAACATGTCTGAGTTCTCCTTTGTAAAAGACTCTAGCTGGAAAACAGCCTTTACTCATCTTATCTGGTAATGTTCCATTATCAACTAACTTCACTCCCTCCCTCTGTGGGAATGCCTTTCTGTTTGTCTGGAAAGACTAAGGAACTATAGAGATAAGCATCTCGTTTTATCTAAGAATAGAATGGGATGGGCATTGTTTGTCTACTGAGTATATAGAAAGAACCTGCTATTTATAGATATAATTATTGCTTTTATTGGATTAGAATTAAGAAGACAGGAGTTTCAATGTCTAATTTTTAACTGTATTAATATTTTCATATGGGGTTGTATTTTATTTTTTAAAACAACAATCAGCTTTTCCATATAGTTGATATTGTTTGAACCCCTGACCCATGGCCCCACACTGTTTATCACTTAAAAAATTAGTACATTTTGCCTTTCAGCCCGAACCGCCATCTTCCACTAATTCACCAAAATGACGAACACAATGGGAAAGAGGAGAGGCGCTCCATACATGTTCTCTAGGCCTTTTAGAAAACATGGAGTTGTTTCTTTGGCCACGTATATGTGAATCTATAAGAAAAGTGATATTGTAGACATCAAGGGAATGGATACTGTTCAAAAAGGAATGCCCCGCAAATGTTATCATGGCAAAACTGGAAGAGTCTACAATGTTAGCCAGCATGCTGTTGGCATTGTTGTAAACAAACAAGTTAAGGGTAAGATTCTTGCCAAGAGAATTAATGTGCGTATTGAGCACATCAAGCACTCTAAGAGCCGAGATAGCTTCCTAAAACGTGAGAAGGAAAATGATCAGAAAAAGAAAGAAGTCAAAGAGAAAGGTACCTGGGTTCGACTGAAGCGACAGCCTGCTCCACCCAGAGAAGCACTTTGTGAGAACCAATGGGAGGGAGCCTGAGCTGCTGGAACCTATTCCCTATGAATCCATGGCATAATAGGTGTTTTTTTTAAAAAAAATAAAAGACCTCTGGACTGTAAAAAAAAAAAAAAAAAAAAAAAAAAAAAAAGTACATTTTAAAGTCTCCTGCAATTTATCTTGACAATTGAAAACAGAGGTTTGAGGAGCTACAGTCTTTCAATAAATCATAACAAATTAATTCTGAAGTAGTTAAGAGTCTACCTAATTTTGGCAAAAAAAATACAAATTTTATATTTGTAGTGTGTGTGTGGGGGTGTGTGTGTGTGTTTACAGTAAGCAAGAATGCAACTGTTAGATTTATAAACAAAGTTAGAAAAAATAATCTATCTTTATAAAATAATTTATAAAGACATAAAATTTGCTAACACTTTTCATGCACTTAGGTACAGCAATAAATATAAAGATTAAGTATTATTTTATTCTTACAGGTAAAGAAATAGAGGTTTGGTAAGATTCTATGACTTTTCCGAGGTCATACAGCTTGTTAGCAGTGATCTTGCAAATGATGATAGTCAATGTAATAAAGACATTCATACTCCAGAGCCCAGCCTCTTAAACACTGCACACTGTAGTAACGACATTAACTACAACTGTAACTAATGTATCTCAGATATTCAGTGTTAAGTGCTAAACTGCATCCCACCAAAAATGTATGTGTTGAAGCCTTAAACCACACTACCTCAGGATGTTCCTATATTTAGAGATAAGTCTGTTAAAGTGGTGGGTAAATTAAAATGAGGTTATAAAATTAGGCCTTAGACCAAACTAACTGATGTCATTAGAAGAGGAAATTTGGACATAAAAAGAGACACTAGTGATCCACACACAGAGGAAAAACTACATGAGGACACAGTGGGAAATCACCCATTGCAAACCAAACAGGGAGGCTTCAGAGAAAACCAAACTGGCTATCACTATGATCTTGAAACTCTAGCCTCCAGAAATGTGAAAATTAATAAATTTCTGTTGCTTAAGTCACCCAGTCTGTGGTATTTTGTGATGGCAGCTCTAAGAGTCAATACACTCGTCACATATATTGACCTAGTCACATGTATACTGTGTAAAAATGTATAGAAACAGTTATACAGTTGAGAATACAGTTTTATAGGTGCTCCTTTCTCTTTAAGTAACCATTATATTTCTGTAGAATAGTGTCAAAGAGAAACAGAACTGAATATTTATTAAAAGTGGCAAGACTCACTTTATCTGGGCTATTCCAGTAGAGAAAGGAAACTCCATTATAAACCAAGCTCAATTCTGCTATAACCAAAGCAAGATGCTTTTTTAATGCTGAGGTGTTCTGTATTAGTCTGTTTTCTTGCTGCTGATGAAGACATACCCAAGACTGGGCAATTTACAAAAGCAAGAGGTTTATCGGATTCATAGTTTCACATGGCTGGGGAGGCCACACAATCATGGCAGAAGGCAAGGAGGAGCAAGTCACATCTTACATGGATGGTAGCAGGCAAAGAGAGCTTGTGCAGATAAACTCCTATTTTTAAAACCATCAGATCTTTTGAGACTCATTCACTATAATAAGAACAGCACAGAAAAGACCCACCTCCATGATTCCATCATCTCCCACCAGTTCTCTCCCACAACACATAGGAATTATGGAAGCTACAAGAGGAGATTTGTGTGGGAACACAGAGCCGAACTACATCATTCCACCTCCGGCCCCTCCCAAATGTCATATCTTCACATTTCAAAATCAATCATGCCTTCCCAATAGTGCCTCAGAGTTTCAACTCATTTCAGCATTAACTCAAAAGTCCATAGTCCAAATCTCATCTGAGACAAAGCAAGTCCCTTTCACCTATGAGCCTGTAAAATCAAAAGAAAATTAGTTATTTCCTAGATACAATGTGGGTACAGGGATTGGGTAAATACAGCTGTTTTAAATGGGAAATATTGGCCAAAACAAAGGGGCTACAGATCCCATGCAAGTTTAAAATTCAGCAGGGCAGTCAAATCTTAACATTCCAAAATTATCCTTTGAATCTATGTCTCATATCCAGGTCATAATCCTGATGCAAGAGGTGGATTCCCAGGATCTTGGGCAGCTTCACCTTTGTGAATTTGCAGGATACAAACTCCCTTCCAGCTGCCTTCACAGGCTGGCATTGGGTGTTTGTGGCTTTCCCAGGCACATGGTGCAAGCAATCTGTGGATTTACCATTCTTGGGTCTGGAGGATGGTGGCTCTTTTCTCACAGCTCCACTAGGGGTGCCCCAGTAGGGACTCTGTATAGGGATTCCAAATCCATATTTCTCTTCTGTACTGCCCTAACAGAGGTTCTCCATGAGGACCCTGGCCCTACAAAATCTTCTGCCTGGGCATCCAGCCATTTTTATACATCTTCTGAAATCTAGGCAGAGGTTTCTCAACCTAGGTTCTTGACTTCTGTGCACTCACAGGCTCAACACCACATGGAAGCTGTCAAGACTTCAGACTTGCACCCTCTGAAGTCATGGTCCCTTTCAGCCATGGCTGGAGTGGCTGTGATGAAGGGCACCAATTCCCTAGACTGCACACAACAGAGGGACCCTGAGCGTGGCCCAGAGGACCATTTTTTCTTTCTAAACTTCTGGGCCTGTAGTAGGAGGGGCTGTCACAAAGCTGTCTTGGGGTTAACATTAGGCTCCTTGCTACTTATGCAAATTTCTGCAGCTGGCTTGAATTTCTCCTTAGAAAATAGATTTTTTTTTATTACATTATCAGGATGCAAATTTTCCAAACTTTTATGTTCCACTTCCCTTAAAAATATGAATGCCTTAATAGCACCCAAGTTATCTCTTGAATGCTTTGCTGCTTATAAATTTCTTCTGCCAGATACCCTATATTATCTCTCTGAAGTTCAAAGTTCAACAAATATTGAGGGCAGAGCAAAGTGCTGCCAGCCTCTTTGTTAAAACATAACAAGAGTCATCTTTGCTCTGGTTCCCAACAAGTTCCTCATCTCCATCTGAGACCACCTCAGCCTGATCCTTATTGTTCACATCACTATCAGCATTTTTGCCCAGGCCATTCAACAAGTCTTTAGGGAATTCTAAACTTTCCCACATTTTCCTGTCTTCTTCTGAGCCTTCCAAATTGTTTCAGCCTCTGACTGTTACCCAGTTACAAAGTAGCTTCCACATTTTGGAGCATCTTTTCAGCAACACTTAACTCCTGGTACAAATTTAGTGTATTAGTCTATTTTCACCCTGCTGATAAAGACATATCCAAGAGTGGGCAATTTACAAAAGAAAGAGGTTTATTGAACTTACAATTCCACATGACTAGGGAGGCTTTACAATTATGGTGGAAGGCAAGAAGGAGTAAGTCACATCTTACATGGATGGCAGCAGACCAAGAGAGCTTCTGTAGCAAGGAAACTCCCACTTCTACAACCATCAGATCTCATGAGACACAATCACTATCACAAGGACAGCACTGAAAAGACTCACCCTCATGATTCAGTCATCTTCCACCTGGTCTCTCCCATAACACATGGGAATTAATAGGAGTTACAAGATGAGATTTGGTGGAAACACAGACCCAAACAATATCATGTGCTAAAGGAAAAATACTAAAGGACATGGCAGAGGAGGTTGGTCATTGTGGTTAGGCTATTTGTGTTTGCTAATTTACAAATGCAAGTTTTCTAAAGTAAATGCTCTAAGAAATGGGAGGTCATGGGTCTACAGTCAGGTAAACAATACATTTTTAGGTAGCATTGAGCTTTTCAGACAGGAACTTAAGCAGGGGCTGGGTTATCAGGAACATGTTCTTGATGTATTAGAAGCTGTGCTAACATTTGTTCAAGTCTCTTAGTACAGAGGAAGGTAGACAACATCTTTTGAGCAAAATATTTGCAGTTCTCATTGTCCAAGTCTAAGGCCTAGTTGAAAAGAGGGTTCAGAGGAATCTGATTAAAATTTGGTCAAGGAAAGAATCTTTGCCCTTAGATTAAGTAGAAAACAAACTGATGTTAATAAACTTTCAGGTTGGAGTTCACATATTGCATTTGTTATCACCCAATTGACTCTCTTGTATAGATTTTATCTTTTCTACTCCCAAGTGCTTTAACTCACACATTTTGATGTCCTTCAACAATGTGTGTAACACAGTGAGACAGACTTCCAGAATTGTCTTGCTTTAAGACTCTTCCAGACTGAACCATGGGGGTGAGTCTTTCCAAATACCAAATACCATCTACCAAAAATGAATGATATTCACTCTCTTCCAGACTGAATCATGGAAACGAGTTTTTCCAAATACCAAATACTGCCCACCAAAATGTTTACTTGATAATGTTTCCCACTTCTAAAGCATTCATGTATTGCTTCTTCCTTTTGTGGGATGATCTTTTCCTTTTTCTTTACTTGTACATCTTTGCTTGAAGGACTAAGCTTAGACTATGTGTTCCCAGGGGCTCCTTTCCTGACTATTCATAGAGAGTTCTTAGTCTTTGCCCCTCAGTACCCAATGCCATAACTACTTCCATACCTTACACTCATGACACAGTCTTGCAATTGTCAATTGACTTGTCTATCTCTCCAATTAGAAAAATGATATTTTAATGAAATGAATAAATGAATGAGAAAAAAAAACCCTAAAAGCTTAATTCAGCTTTATAGTCTACACCAAATTTCCACAATTACTGTTTTATTTCATCTCAGTTGCTTTAAGAAAGAAGGCTGGTTTTAAAGGAAGTTAACAAAAACATAGAGAGGCTTAGTGACTCACAACTGGCCACATGACTTGTAAGTGTTGAAGCTGAGACTCAAATTCAGGTCTTAAGGTTTAAAAATGAAGAATGTGCCAAGTTAAACAGCACTAATCATTGTGTCACACCACAACCTTGATTTATTAAACAGAAAAAAGAAAGGAAGAAGGGAATGAGTAATAACTCTAAAATCAGGGGAATTCTCAGGCATGGGACTAACTTATGAAAATGTAATTCAATAATTTAAAAATCTAAAGCCAAAGTCAAAAAATTATTATGATATTTCAGCTGAGCTCTATAATACTCTCCACATGAATATGACAAATATTCACTAAATGCCTGCCTTTGCCTAGCACTGTGCTAGAGTCCAATGTTAAAATTCTGAAAAAAAAAAAAAAGATACAATCTCTGACTGAGATGTCAAATATTCATATTAATATTTCTGAGCAAGAAGCTATACATAGTAAACATTTATTTATCGACCACATAACCCTGAAAAAAGGTAATAACTACCTTTTGTCTACAGCATAGGGACTATTTTTCTGTCTCTTCTGGATAAAAAATACAACTTATGCTGTTGGGAAAAGTACTTAAAAACTGTATAGGAAATTATTTAAGTACTTCTTACAGTTATTAGCATTAATAAAGGCATTTTTTATTATACTATTATAGAGCAATTATATGTATAATTTATTGTAGAATAGTGCATGTAGAATAACTTTTACAATACCAATTTGAACACAATATGTGTATTAGTATATAAATATTTGTATTATGTTTATTTTATATAGCTGATCCTCACCTTTAAGTTAAGCAAAGAAGATGTTACATCCATTTTATGGCTGAGAAGTTTAAATATCTGCATGATTGACTAATTTGCCTCAAATCTCTTAGCCATAAATGGAAAAGTTAAGACAGGAACTCAGGCCTTCTGACTCATGTTCTGATACATGTTTTTTCCTAGTCATTCATATTCAACAGAGTTTTAAACACCATCTCAGTGACATTCAGATATGAAAGAAAAGGAAAATATGGAGTGAGAACAAAGAAGAGGTATATCTTCAGGAAAATAAAGATAATTGAAAAACATCAAGCATTGAAAGAGAAAAATCAACTTAAACTAGTCTTGGTAATGATGGTAAATACTAGCATTTGTAAAATGCTTACAAATTATCAGTGTTTTCTGTATGCCTTCTAATTTGTCCTCATGATCAGCCTGTAGAACATAGAATAGGTTGGATATGTATTAGATATTCAATTTATTTAATAGATAGAAATCTATTAAGTCAAGATTCTTTTTCCTATGTCCTTCACCTTTCCTAGCAATGTTAAAAATGCTTGAAGAGATAGCTTTTATAATTTTATTAGGAATCAAATAACATGAAGGCTTTAATTGGGCAAATAAGAATATTAATATGCCTGCTTTATATCCTGAAAACAGAAACACAAATTGAGGTGTGGGTTAAGGAATATGCCAGTTTATTTTTAAATTACAAATATGATTTCTGCTTCTGGCATAAATGAAATAACACACAAAAAATCAAAAACAATGTTTTCCTTGAAAACAATGAGAAAAAAACAGCAAAAGCAGTTGTTTTTGACATTGGACATGATATTGTACACAGCAGTGATTCTTGGGAGAGGGGAAACAAACCAACTTATCCCTGCACTGCCACAGTTCACTGCCTGTAGAAAGTTGTCAGGCCGCACCACAGAGAGGGAGAACACAGGTAGTTCCCGAGAGCTTCCCAGAGATGATTACACAAAGCTGAGTGTTTGGGAGACCAAAGGGGGTAAAATCCCCTTGGCATGTTAACAAGAAGAGAAAGATTCAAAGAGACATCTTTGGAGATTTGTGGCAAATAATTCATTTAGAATCTTCAACTGAGTACTGACAAATAAATGTATGTGAGAAAATTACTCCAGGCTGCAGAAAGAATCACTCTAAAGATTAGAGGGAATGATATCCAGAACTTACATATAAGAGGAAATAACTTGTGTTCCCTCCCATGAGTTATAAAGAAAAACGTTACCATTTACTTACAGATATGAGACATGTGTTGCCCCAGTAATGGGGCAAAAGTAAACCCAAAACTTACTCTGGTTCCACCTAATAGAGCTTAAAAGCAAGCTTGACATGAATAAACTATTTACAAGTAACCTAATTGTGTCACAGAACAAAGTTCAGGAACATTTACAGGAATACAAAAAATATCCATCACCTAACAAAGTAAATCACAACGTCTAACAGAAAATTTAAAAATACCAGACATAAATAATCCCATAATAAGAAGAAAGATCAATAGAAAGAAACTGACTTGATGTATTCTTCTAGCCAAAATAAAGTCACAGGAACTGAGATGACCCTCCTGTCAGCAGCAAACAAACAACAACAACAAATACAAATACAAAATATATTAAACAATTATTTTCAAGATTGTGGGCATCCATCTTTTGAAATAAAGAAAAGTCATCCATGAGATAGTAAACAAACAGGCTAAATGGTAAAATTGCTCCAGTTTACTGGCTTGAGAAAATGTCTAAGCCATAGAGCATGGAGAAGAAACTCAGCCACAGGCACACAGACTGTGTTGAGGAGACAGCTCTGATTCCTGAAAGACCAGGCTACGGCTCAGTAGTAGGGGATAATTAGCCATAGGTTCTATCTTTAAAAATTTAACAGGAGGTCCAAAAAAGACTACATGGTTTCCAAGTAACTTGTGTCTCAGGACAAACTCAATATTTATAGAAATGCAAAAAGCATCCACTACTCAATAATGTAAAATTAGCAATGTCTGGCATTCAGTCTAAAGTTACTAGGCATACCAAGAAGCAAAGAAATATGATCCATAAGTAGGATTAAAATGACTCAAAACTGTTATGAATATTAGAATTATAGACAAGAACATTAAAACAGTCATTATAACTGTGTTTCATATATTCAAAAATGTAAAGCAGGGACAAGGAAGATATAAAAATAAAACAAACTGAATCTGAGATTTAAAATATACTAAATGTAACTAAAAATAAATTTGACCTTATTGAAGAAAAGATTAATAACTTGAAGGCATACAATAGTAGCTGTCCAAAATAAAACAGAAAAAAACAAAGATAAGAGCAACAGCAAGCTGTGGGATAACTGTAAGCAGACTAATATAATTATAGTCCCTGAAAGTGGGCCTAGGAAAGTAGAAAAAATATTAGAAGTGATAATAGCCAAAATTTGTTCAAATTATAAATCAACAAGTCCAAGAATTTCAAAGAACCCTAAGCACAATGTGTGTGTGTGTGTGTGTGTGTGTGTGTGTGTGTGTGTGTGTGTACTATATTATGGCACACCATTATCAAATTGTTCAATAATAGTGAGTAAGAAGTCTTAAAATCAGCTGGTAGGTGGGTGAGGAGGGTGAGGAAGAAGCCCTGTTATATACAAAGGAATAAAGATTAGAATAATACCAGATTTTTTTAAAAACAATGTTAAGTGAAAAGGAAATAAAACAACATCTTTAAATGACTGGAGGAAAAAACTACCAGCTAGAATTCCATCTCCCATGAAATCAACTTTTGAAAATGAGGGTGAAATAAAGACTATTTTACATAAAAGAGTTAAAATAATTCAGCACTTACAGCATAACTAGGAAAAATATTAAGGGAAAATTTTTCAGGCATAAGGAAAAATAAATAGAAATATGAATATGCAAAAGAAAGGAAATCACTAAAAAGAGTAGCTACATAGATAAATATTTAATTTTTATTATTTAAATCTCTTTTGAAAATAAAAAACTGTTTAATTAAACAACAATAACAACAACCAAAGATTTGTAGTTAGCAAATTAATAAAAGAAGACACAATGATATTATAATGATACTGATTTATCCACAAGAAAGCAGAAAAGAAGAAAAAGGGAATTAAAGAACAGGTAATAGCAATCTGGGCATCATGGTGAAACCCCATCTCTACAAAAGATAGAAAAATTAGCTAGGAATGGTGGTGCCTGCCTGTAGTCCCAGCTACTTGGGAGGCTGAGGTGGGAGGATCACCTGAGCCTAGAGAGAGGTCAAGGCTACAGTGAGCCAGCATCATGCCACTGCACTATACCTTGGGCAAAAGAGTGAGATCCTGTATTAGAAAAAAAAGTAGTAAAAATAGAAAACAATTGGTAAAAATAGTAAGATGGTAGATGTAAATCTGACCATTTGGACTTTATAACATTTAAATCTGGTTTATGTAAATTATGTATATATTAAATGTAAGCATATATTTTATGTAAATGTATTATACACTAATATAGGTGATATATGTAAATTAAAAGCAATTGACAGATTAGACTTTTTGAAAAGGGATACCAAACTATTTGCTGCCTAAGGAGAAACACTTTAAATATAAAGAGATAAACAGTTTAAAAGTAAAAGGACGGGAGAAAATAGATGATGCTAACACAAATCCAAAAAAAAAAAAAAAAGCTTGAGTGCCTATGTTAATAACAGACAAAATAGATTCCGGAGCAGAGAATATCACCAGGGATAAAGAGAATCATTTCATGATGACAAAGAATCATTTCACAAAGAGGACATTCCAATTCTAAATTGTTTATACCCAACAAATGAGAGAGAGCCAAGAGTTACAAAAATTGGAGGAGAGAATGTTTTCCTTGATGAAAACAAAATATTCACATAACATATGGAAAATTCATAGAGTAAGGTGTCAGAAAGGGGTCCAGTTTCTGCTTTCTGCACATGGCTAGCCAGTTTTCCCAACACCATTTATTAAATGGGGAATTCTTTCCCCATTGCTTGTTTTTGTCTGGTTTATCAAAGATTATATGTTTGTAGATATGTTGTGTTGCCTCCAATGCCTCTGTTCTGTTCCATTGTTCTATTTCTTTGTTTTGGTACCAGTACCATGCTGTTTTGATTACTGTAGCCTTGTAGTATAGTTTGAAGTCTGGTAGTGTGATGCCTCCCGCTGTGTTCTTTTTGCTTAGAATTGACATGGCTATGTGGGCTCTCTTTTGGTTCCATATGAAGTTCATGGAAGTTTTTTCCAGTTCTGTGAAGAAATTCAATGGTAGTTTGATGGGAATAGCATTGATTGTGTAAATTACTTTGGGCAGTATAGCCATTTTCACGATATTGATTCTTCTTAACCATGAACATGGAATGTTTCTTCATCTGTTTGTGTCCTCTCTTATTTTGTTGAGCAGTTTGTGTCCTCTCTTATTTCGTTAAGGTTTGTAGTTTTCCTTAAAGGGGTCCCTTACGTTCCTTGTGAGTTGTATTCCTAGGTATTTTATTCGCTTTGTAGCAACTGTGAATGGCAGTTCGTTCTTGATTTGGTTCTCTTTAAGTCTGTTATTGGTGTATTAACTCCGGATGGATTAAAGACTTAAACATAAGACCTGGTACCATAAAAACCCTAGAAGAAAAACTAGGCAAAACCATTAAGGACATAGGAGTAGGCAAGGACTTCATGACCAAAACTCCAAAAGCATTGGCAACAAAGGCCAAAATAGACAAATGGGACCTAATCAAACTCCACAGCTTTTGCACGGCAAAGGAAACAGTCACTAGAGTGAATCGGCAACCATCAGAATGGGAAAAAAATCTTTGCAGTTTATGCATCTGACAAAGGGCTGATATCCAGAATTTACAAAGAACTCAAACAAATTTACGGGAAAAAAACAAACAAGCCCATTCAAAAATGGGCAAAGGATATGAATAGACACTTTACAAAAGAAGACATACATGAGGCCAACAAACACATGAAAAAATGCTCATCATTACTGATCATTGGAGAGATGCAAATCAAACCCACATTGAGATACCATCTCACGCCAGTTAGAATGGTGATCATTAAAAAATCTGGAGACAACAGAGGCTGGAGATGATGTGGAGAAATAAGAACACTCTTACACTGTTGGTGGGAGTGTAAATTAGTTCAACCATTGTGGAAGACAGTGTGGTGATTCCTCAAGGCCTTAGAAATAGAAATTCCATTTGACCCAGCAATCCCTTTACTGGGTATATATCCAAAGGACTTTAAATCGTTCTACTATAAGGACACATGCACACGAATGTTCATTGCAGCACTGTTTACAATAGCAAAGGCCTGGAACCAACCCAAATGCCCATCGATGATAGACTGGACTGGGAAAATGTGGCACATATACACCATGGAATATTATGAAGCAATCAAAACTGATGAGTTTTTGTCGTTTGTAAGGACATGGATGAATCTGGAGAACATCATTCTCAGCAAACTGACACAAGAACAGAAAAGGAAATACCACATATTCTCACTCATAGGTGGGTGAGAAAAATGAGAACACATGGACACAGGGAGGGGGTCTACTACACACTTGGATCTATTGGGGGAATGGGGGAGGGACAGCGGGGGGGGAGCTGGGGAGGGATAGCCTGGGGAGTAATGCCAAGTGTGGGTGAAGGGGAGGAAGGCAGCAAAACACACTGCCATGTGTGTACCTATGCAACTATCTTGCACGTTCTGCACATGTACCCCAAAACCTAAAATGCAATAAAAATTTTTTTTAAAAAAAGAAAATTCATAGAATCTGTTTATAATCAACTTTAGTCCAAACTATTAACAATTGGCATTTTTAATACTTAGAAACACTTGAAATTCTTTAGGACTTTAAGCAGAAAACAACAACAACAGTTATTTCTACTTTACACAACCTAAGAATATACAGCTAGAACCTGACTGAAATTGGAGACAGGTATGACTCCTTTGTAAGGGACAGCTCTCTAACAGTAAAATATGACTAGAAATAAAGCAAGTGTGTATCTGGAGATGGCAGAAAAATTAGACCTTATACTTATGGATCCTTTAAATGAGCTGCTACTATCTGGGTCTATGATAGAACAAGTGGACTTTAAATTGCAAAATATTTTTGAGAAGGATTCTCAGGCTGTATCCAGGCTGGACTGCAGTGGCATGTTCTTGGCTCACTGCAACCTCTGCCTCCTGAGTTCAAGTGATTCTCGTGTCTCAGCTGGGATCACAGGTGTGCACCACCATACCCAGCTAATTTTTGCATTTAAATTTTTTATATTAAACTTCAAGTTCTGTAATACACGTGCAGAATGTGCAGGATAGGTTTGTCATCTAGGTTTTAAGCCCCACATACATTAGGTAATTGTCTTAATGCTCTCCCTCCCCTTGCTTAACACCCCATGACAAGCTCTGGTTTGTGTTGATCCCCTCCTTGTGTCCATGTGTTCTCATTGCTCAACTCTCTCTATGAGTGAGAACATGTGTGTTTGGTTTTCTGTTCCTGTGTTAGTTTGCTGAGAATGATGGTTTCCAGCTTCATCCATGTTCCTGCAAAGGACATGAACTCATTTTTTTCATGACTGCATAGTATTCCATGGTGTATATGTTGCCACATTTTCTATATCCAGTCTATCATTGATGGGCATTTGGGTTGGTTCTAAGTCTTTGCTATTGTGAATAACCCTGCAATAAACATATGTGTGTATGTGTCTTTATAATAAATAATTTATAAACCTTTCAGTATATTCCCAGTAATGGGATTGCTGTATCAAATGGCATTCCTAGTTCTGGATCCTTGAGGAATCGCCACATTGTCTTCCACAATGATTGAACTAATTTACAGTCCCACCAAGAGTGTAAAAGTGTTCCTGTTTCTACACATCCTCTCCAGCATCTATTGTTTTCTGACTTTTTAATGATTGCCATTCTAACTGGCATGAGATGGTATCTCATTGTGGTTTTGATTTGCATTTCTCTAATGACCAGTGATGATGAGCTTTTTTTCATGTTTGCTGGCCACATATAGGTCTTCTTTTGAAAAATGTCTGTTAATATTATTTGCCCACTTTTTGGGGTTGTTTGCTTTTTTCCTGTAAATTTGTTTAAGTTCTTTGTAGATTCTGGATATTAGCCCTTTGTCAGATGGACAGATTGCAAAAATTTTCCCCATTCTGTAGGTTGTCTGTTCGCACTGATGATAGTTTCTTTTGCTGTACAGGAGCTCTTTAGCTTAATTAGATCCATTTGTCAATTTTGGCCTTTGTTGCCATTGCTTTTGGTGTCTTAGTCATAAAGTCTTTGCCCATGCCTATGTCCTGAATGGTACTGCCTAGGGGTTCTCCTAGGGTTTTTATGATTTTAGGTTTTACATTTAAGTCTATAATCCATCTTGAGTTAATTTTGGTATAAGGCATAATGAAGGAGTCCAGTTTCAGTTTTCTGCATATGGCTAGCCAGTTTTCCTGTCACCATTTATTAAATAGGGAATCCTTTCCTCATTTTTTGTTTTTGTCAGATTTGTCGAAGACTAGCAAGAGAAAGAAATAAAGCATATCCAAATAGAAAGAGAGAAAGTCAAATTGTCTCTGTTTGCAGATGACATGATTATATATTTAAAAAAAACCCATCGCCTCAGCCCAAAAACTCCTTAAGCTGATAAACAACTTCAGTAAAGTCTCAGGATATAAAATCATTGTGCAAAAAATCACAAGCATTTCTATACACCAATAATAGAGAGCCAAATCGTGAGTGAACTCCTATTCACAATTGCTACAAAGAAAATAAAATACCTAGGAATACACCTTACAAGAGATGTGAAGGACCTCTTCAAGGAGAACTGCAAACCACTGCTCAAGGAAATAAGAGAGGACACAAACAAATGGAAAAACATTCCATGCTCATGGCTAGGAAGAATCAATATTGTGAAAATAGCCTTACTGCCCAAAGTAATTTATAGATTCAATGCTATTTCCATCAAGCTACCATTTAATTTCTTCACAGAACTAGAAAAAACTAATTTAAATTTTATATGGAACCAAAAAAGCAGCAGTATAGCCAAGACAATCCTAGGCAAATGAATAAAACTGAAGGCATCACACTACCTGACTTGTAGTATACTACAAGGCTACAGTAACCAAACAGCATGGTACTGGTACCATAACAGATCTATAGACCAATGGAACAGAACAGAGGCCTCAGAAATAACACCACACATCTATTTTTTGTATTTTTAGTAGAGACAGTGTTTCACCGTATTGGCCAGGCTGGTCTCAAACTTCTGGCCTTAAAGCAATCCACCCACCTTAGCCTCCCAAAGTGCTGGGATTACAAATATGAGCTACCACACCCAGCCTAAATTATGCAATTTAAATGTTATATAGAAATTAACTAGAAGAAGTAAAGATGAAGATGATACAGGGTTAAAAAAAATGTTCTGTGCAGAGATTTGGAACTAAGAATTTTTCTCTTGTACCCTAATTGGCAAAGATTAATGCTAAATAAAAAATTTACATCAAAATCAATTTGTAGTAGGCATCATATTAAATTTAATTAATTGAAAGCTTGAAAATCCTGGATATGGAAGTTAAAAAGAGAAAGACTAAAGTAAAAAGGCTACTTCACCATATAGAATTTAGCAACTGAGTATAGAAGATAATACTTGTTTCAGAAAATAAATGATTCAATAGAAGATAATAATGTCATAAAAGAAGTACAGGTGAAGTATCCAGGAAAGATCATTTTACATGAGAGATTAGCAGTTACTTTTCAGAAATATGTGGCTTGAAGTTGTTTGAACATGGAGGGATAGGAATGCAGTGATATTTCAGCAGAAGAACAGCATAACCATAGACCCAAGAACAAAATGATGTGGAGCCTCCATGAGAGAATATGCAGAATCTTTCAACTGCAATAGATATATGAGAAAGGAAATGGTGAAAAATGATTCCTGAAGTGTAGAGTGTCAGAATGGCTAAAATAAGAAATAATGACCACACCAAATTCTGGCAAGAATTTGGAGAAACCAAATCTCTCATCCATTGCTGGTGGGAATGTAAGATGTTTCAGCCACTCCGGAAAATAGGTAGGCACTTGGTTAAAAAACTAAGCATACAGTTATCATACCACTCAGTGATTGTACTCCTAGGTATTTATCCCAGAAAAATGAAAAAAACTTATATTCACTCAAAAACCTGTACACAATTGTTCATAGTAGCTTTATTTAATATAGCTAAAAGTTAGAAACAATCAAAATGTCCCATTGCATAATGGAATCTTATTCAGCAACACAAAGGAATAAATTGTGTATACATGAGACAACTTGGGTGGATCTCAAGGGCATTAGGCTAAGTTTTAACAGCTCATCTCCAAAGGTCACATGATTTATTCAATTTATATAACATTCTCAAAGTAACAAAATTATAAACATGAAAAACGAATTAGTCGTTGTCAGGGGTTGAGGATGGTGGTAGAGAGAGGGGTGGAGATAACTATTCAGGGATAGAATGAGAAAGATCTTTGTGGTAATGGAAAATAACTTGTGTGTTAGTCTGTTCCTGAATTGCTACAAAGAAATACCTGAAGCTGGGTAATTTCTAAAGAGAAGAAATTTTATTTTGGCTCCTGGTTCTGCAGGTTGTACAGAAAGCATAATGATGGCATCTGCTTCTGGTGAGGGCCTCAGGAATCTTCCAGTCATGGTGAAAGGCAAAGGAGGAGCAGGTGTATAACACAGTAAGAGAAGGAGAAAGAGAAATGGAACAAGAAAGCCTGGGAGAGGTGTCACACTCTTTTAAACAACCAGATCTCACATGAACTGAATGAGAATTCATTACCACAGGACAGTACCAAGCCATTCAGGAGGGATCCTCCTGTATGACCCAAATACCTCCTGTCAGACCCCACTTCCAACTTTGGGCATTATCTTTCAACGTAAGATTTCAAAGGGACAAACATCCAAGCTCTATCAACTTGATTGAAAGAGTAATTATATGTATTCATGCAATAAAATGACATTGAATACACACATACATTCTACCAAAGTCAAATTCTTAGTTTTAATACTGAACTATAATGATTAAGATATCACTGTTGGCTCTCTGGCTTGCTTGCTTGGCTCTAAAGTGACTGCATTTCTCTATCTTCACTCTGAGAGACCTTATGTGGCTCTGCCACAGCCTCTGTTGCCCTGTGACCTGCAGGTAGTGGGACATCCATAGGCAGGATACTAGAACATCCCCAAAGACAAAAAATATTGCTTCATCCTCCAGAGGTGAGAAGAATGGGAGGATGAGGCTGAAGACACAGAGGCCCCTTACTGAGCTCAGCTTTAGTGAATGAACATGAAACTGCTGGTTTTGTCAGACACCAATCCATTTGCTTCCACTGCCTAGACACCTCACTCATTCCATCTCCTGTCTGAAGAACTGCAAGGAGTTCCAGAAAGAGCATCACATGATGCTGCCACACCAGCAATAGAACTGGTCATGGAGACTATGATGCCCTTCAACCACGACCACTAAACCTGCCTGGTGGAGAACAAGTTTGGTGGCATTCGGTAGGTGTGCTAGGCTGAGCTGCCAGCCAACCAGACAGCAGTGCTGGCCAACAAGATGGAGTTCCACTGAAAGCTGTAGAGTGACTTAGCACGTGGAGCTGAACAGTACCAAGGTGGGCCCTGATGGGATACCCTACCTCATCATGCTCAAGGTGGGCACCAGCTGCTGGCAGAAGCAGGGAGTGGGTGGACTGGGGGCTCCATTTCACTGAATTTTACCAGCATTATAGAATTTTTGGAGTAGCCTATGAAAGAAAAATTTATGGCACCTGCCAGGAGACAAAATCTTCTGCAGTGAATGAACAGTTCTCATAAATATGAACTTACTGCTGATTCATATGAATCAAAGCCCAAAATTAGATGCAGTTTGTCGTGATGTACAAATATATGTGTCAATGGATAAAAACAGGACTCATTATTTTTTACTATTGTCATTCACAATCCATTCAGAAACCTTTACTTTTCCCTGTGAAAATTCATGCTCTCTGAATTCCCATATTGAGCAAAGGACTCCCTGGTGAGTTTGTAATTCATCTTGCATATTTAGCAAATATGATTTTATCTTGAGATCCATTATAGAATTATGAGACAAATTCTATTTGAATTATAGTAGATGTGACTTTGAGAAAAAATAGAATGAGATACTCTGGAAGATATAAAATTAGTTACATTTTATTCATGAGTTTTCTGTTAACCCCTACTTATTAATAATAAAAATAATACACATATATATTTATTCTGTTGAGTTTAAACTGATACACTTGACAATGAAATAATTTAAACTAAACAAACATTCATGTCTATGTACTCAGTTTTTCTTTCAACTATTTTACTTTTTACTATTACAAATAAAATTATTTTCTTAATGTCATTTTCAGATTTGCTTGTTGTTAATGTATAAAAGTACAACTGAATTCTGTATACCAGTCTTATATCTTGTGATGCTGTTATACTCAATTCTGTGTTCTAGTGGGTTTTAGTGAATTTCTTATAAACTTTTATACGTCATCTGCAATAAAAACAATACTAACCTCTTCTTTCCAATGTGGAGGATTTTGTTTATTTTTCTTATATAATTTCAAAAAGTTTCTAGTTCTGTGATAAATAATAGTAGATGAGAAATTATCGTCTTGTTCTCAAATGTCAAGATAATATGTCCAGTATTACACCATTATAGTGTTAGCTATAGGTTTTTCATGAACTCCCTTTCACAGATGTAAGATGTTTCCTTGTATTCCTAATTTCCAGATAAATCAATCATGAATGGGTGTTGGATTGGTCAAACATTCTTTTGTGTCTATTGAAGACATCTTTGTGTTATTGTTGTTCTTTATCCTATTATTTTTGTGTATTGCATTGATTGGTTTTTGAAGGTTAAGTCAACATTGCATTCATGAAATAATCCTTTTTGGTCATGCTGTACAGTCATTTTTATATGTTGCTGGACTCATTTCACTAGTATTTTAAAGAATTTCTCTGTGTGTATTTATCAGGGATATTTATCCATACTTGTCTACTTGTGATGCTTTTGTCCGGCTTTAGTATTAGGGTAATACCAGCCTCACAGAATTAATTGATAAGTGTTCCCAATAGTCTTCCTTTATTTTCTGGAAGGGTTTGTGAAGAGCTGGCATTAATCCTTCACTAAATGTTTAATAGGATTTGTCAGTTAAGCCACGTGGCTCTGGGCTTCTTGTTTTGGAAGATTTTTAATTAACTGACTCTGTAAATCTTAGTTTTACTTTGGTCATTTGTGCCTATCAAGGTATTTATTTTTAATTTGTAGTAGTTTACATTTTTAGCATTTTAGGCCGTTGGCATAAAAGATTCAGGAATTCAGTGTAGGTGAATGAGGCTTTGATATTATCAATTAATGATCCAATGTTTCTTCTGTGTAGTATGAATAATATCACTGTAACTGCTGTAGTTAACACCCATATACTTTGTGAATGAAATGTATTATAAATAAAGGAATCTAAAGAAAAAAAGACTTAACTGGTGGAGGAAACTGGGTAAAGAGTACAAAGAACATTTCTACATCATCTTTCAAATTCCTGTATATCTACAATTTTTTAAACAAGTTTTTATAAAAGAAGATTTTAAAATCCTATATACACTTACTATGTGACCTAGCAACCTAACTCCTAGTTACTTACTAAAAAGAAATTAAAACATATGTCCATACAAAACCCATAAGAGAATATTTATAATGACCTGGATCATAATCACTAAATGCTGTAAACAAGGCAAATATACATCAACTGATGAATTGGTCAACCAACTGGCACACCTATACGATGAATTTCTACTCAAGAATTTTAAAAAAGCAAATACTATACCTGTTGCAACATGGATAAACTTCAAAATAATTATTCTAAGTGAAAGAAGCGTGACACAAAATGTTATATTCTTTAGGATACTATTTATAGGACATTTTTAAATGGACAAAATTTTAAGGGCATAAATAAGAACAATGACATTGCCTGGAGATCAGGGGAGGGGACTGACTACAAAGGTACACATGGGAGCTTTTGGGGTGATGAAACTACTCCGTATGTTCATTGTGCCGGTGGTTGCATAAGTGATTATGCTTACCAAAATTCATGTAACTGCACACCCAAATTGTGAATTTTGCCTTTATAAAATGTATCTCAGTAAACCTAACTTTAGAAAAATATTCATATTCATTTCATACTATTTTAAAGCATTATATAGGTGTGTATTAAGGGAGACAGAAATGGATTTTCAAAAAAAATCGTAACATTTGCTATCTCTGATGGGTAGAATTACTTATGACTTTTTATGTTTCTCTTCATATTTTTCTTGTCTGATAAATCTTTTGCACAAATTGGTTACTATTTTTAAGAACAAAAATGTTACTTTTAACTAAGTGAATATATATTTTTGGGGCTGGATAGAATATTGAAATTCATAGAGCACACCTCCTTCCTTTAGTCTACAGATGAGGGTAGGAGAACTAAGAAAAATAGAATGCATTTCCTCATTATTTGAAGTTTAAAAATAAGCAGCCTACACCCTCAATGCCACCTTTCCCTGATATGATTCAACCACAAACGTCATGATTTATTTTGACGGGGAGTAAGGGTGATAGTTATCCTTTGAAAACTCCCACACCGTAATTCCAAAGTAAAGTACATTTGACTTGTGAGCAACCTAGGTTTGAACTGCACAAATCCATATACACAGAGTTTTTTCACTGAAAGACATGTCTGAAAATACAGTATTTTAAGGATGCAAAATTGGCCTATACCAAGGACTGACTTAACGTATCAAATTCAGTAGGGTAGCTGTAGGACTTGAGAGTCTGCAGATTTTAGTATGTGTGGGGGTCCTGGAAATCAATCCTGGCCTATTCTGAAGAATAACTGTAATTCAGGATTTTCCTGGACCATCTTCTCCTGACTCACCCAGACAGTGCATCAACAGAGATCACTTCTCCAGTCTGCACCATACATAGGCCAATGACATTTTGGAAATATGTGAAATGCTAAAAACCTTGACCTCAGGCAGATCACCTTGAGTATCATCCACTTGATAGAACTGTTGAGCAGATTGGGGTGACTACATTATAGAGTTGAAGCAACTCTTATTATTGCTAACAGTCAAGCCATACATAACCAAGCCTTCTTGAGCAGGAAGCATAATTCAGAAGCTGAATGTTTGGCTTTGGAGCAATGCTACCAGTGTCAAATGGTGCCTTCTTTGCTGGGTGAGGATGGGCAATTTGCCTAAATCCTCTATCTCAATTTCTTCACCACTAAACTGAGAGGTGTAATCATGATTGCCATGAGGATTAAGTTCATTCATTCATGTTTATAATGCCTTTATATGGTACTTGGCACATGAGGAATGCTCAATGTTAGCTATTATTACAAGTCTCTTAATGGTTAGCCTACTAATTACATTCAACTAGAGAACATAGTGGCGCAGTTCACCTCTAGGTTTCTTGAAGTGCTGAATATTTTGTGGGAAGTGCAAAAAAAGTGCCTAATTTTAAGGGTACAAATTAGTAGCCCCCAGCATAGAGAAATCATTTACTTGTTAGTGCCCCTTCTTTTGGAGTTTATTGTACTACAAATGGTGACATCCTTGGAAGGAATTGGTTCACCTTCAATGCACAATAGCCGCACATGGCTGGAGGGATTGACAGGTCACTTGAGTCATGAAAAAATGACACCTTTTCAAATAGTTCAGAAAATCAAACAGCTCATTTTAAGTTCTTAAATGTTCAAACATTTAAAGAGAAGAAATATCTTATTGAAAATAATATGTCCTTTTATGCTGTTATTAATCCCTCTTATTTCTCTAACTTTCTAGCAAGGTCATGATTGGGTTCAAAATAATATTTGTTACAGAGTTAGGAACTCTGTGTTTTAATTCCAGCCCTCACAAGACTGTGAGTACAGATTACATTCCTAAATTACTCATGAGGTGAGGTACACTGGGAAATGGAGCAAGGAGACATAAAAAAAGAGATAGACAAATTAAACCAAACTTGTCAAGTATATCAGCCAATGTAATAAAAACATTGCCTCTGCGGGTAGCAATACCTGGAACATAATAATACTCAATATATACTGAATTAATTGATGACATCTTAGAACAGAACATTCCACCATTAAGTTACATAGAAAACAGCTATGAAAAGAGTGACAAAAGAATGAAAGTTGAGGCCAAAACTTCGCCCCTCAACTTGTGTGTGATTTTTTGACACTTTTATTTATATCTGAGCCCACTTTTCTTATTTATAAAATATAAATAATAGTACCACCTATATATAAGTTTTGTCATGAAAATGTAATTAAACTGTAAATGAGGCCAGGTGTGGTGGCTCACGCCTTTAATCCCAGCATTTTGGGAGGCTGAGGCGGGCAGTTCATCTGAGGTCAGGATTCCAGACCAGCTGACCAACATGGAGAAACCCTGTCTCTATTAAAAATACAAAGTTAGTTGGGCATAGCGGGGACATGCCTGTAATCCCAGCTACTCGAGAGGCTGAGGCGGGAGAATTGCTTGAACTCAGGAGGTGGAGGTTGTGGTGAGCTGAGATCATGCCATTGCACTCTAGCCTGGACAACAAGAGCGAAACTCCATGTCAAAAACAAAACAAAACAAACTGTAAATGAACGTATTCCACAAACTATAAGGTGCCAAGCAAAAGCTAGCCTCTATCCTGATATTCCAAAAGCCTGGGTTAGTCCAAATTGGCATTGTGTAGGTCAAGCCACCACAACTCCTGCCTTCATCAGGTATATTCACCTACATGGCTAACTTATTGTATCTCTAAATCTCAAAAAAGGTAGAGGATGAGAAGAGGGAAGAACGAGCCAAATTTTTTTTTTTTTTGCCCATAGATTAATTGATAATATATAATTTTTAATTAACATGAATCTTTAAAAAATACAGTTTGTTGTATTGTCTGGGTGTGGTTGCATTGTAAGATGCCACTGCTCTGAGGGTGCCTGGCAGTGGCACCAGCCAAATCCACTGTGGGTGTGGAGACATCTAGAATACAAGTATCACTCCACCCTGTTGCCATGTTGCCTAATTAGCTGGTATGCATGAAGCTGAACTGGAAAACAAAGCTTGGGAGTTAAAGTAATCTGTCATCTTAGAGTTGTGATGCAATGGGAAAATGGCAGCCTACTTATGGAGGAAGTAGTGAATATTCTCTGACGTCCGTTTTCTAAGAGAGGCATGTATAGAGATCTGGGCTCTACAATTCCCATGGAAGTTTACTCTTGATTCCTTACCTGTTTAGATTATATTTCTCAGCTAAAAAAAATAGTGATTACTCCAGGGAAACTGTTTGGCCTCAGGCCTCTTCTTCAAGGGGAAAAATGACTACCATTTTAGGGCAAAATATTTGCCTTTGCCAGATCACACTTTCTATCTCCATTTCTCATTAAGCAGTGAGGACGAATATAGGAATGAGCCTCGTGAGACAAGGAAAAAAAGAAAGAAGGCAAACGTGTTAGTTGGGCTCTGACAAGCAAGCACACTCGGCCTTCTTGAGAGTATGGTTCTAGAGAGAGTTCGGCACCCAAAGAACCAAGTAGAGATTTACGAAGAGTCACAAAGTTACCACAGCCTTTGATCTAAAATGGGCCCTAGTAGATGCTTTTCCCAAACCACAGCTTCTTTTTCAATCTTCCACTCATGCCTGATTTTGGGGGTTGACTCTTCTTTCGTCACCCTCAATTCCAGGGGACAAACACACTCATCTCATATGTAGCATTTTATGTCATGGGTTTAACCTTCAGTCTGCATTTTTATTAGCTTTGCTCCATTCCAGTGCCTCTCAACCAGCAGCAGTTTTGCCCTTCAGGGGACATCTGGCAACGTCTAGAGACAGTTTTGGTTGTCACAACAGGGGAGGTGCTATGGCATCTGGCGAATAGTGGCCAGGGATGTGCTAAACACCTTCCAATACTCAGGATACCCCCTTATCCCAGAAAAAAATAATTATCCCATTTGAAATGTTGATAGAGAGGTGAGAAAAGAAATTCTTTCCTGTGCTTCATAACCAGAATTAGCTTCAAAGCTTTGATAATTATCTTGGTAATTAGTCAATACTGTAACAAGGGATTCTGATATGTTACTCAGAGAGGATATAGGCACCCATAGAAAAGGCCAAGTAACACTTTTTTTCTCTTTTCGAGATGGAGTCTCACTCTGCAGCCCAGGCTGGAGTGCAGTGGCACCATCTTGGCTCACTGCAACCTCCGCCTCCCAGTTCAAGCGATTCTCCCACCTCAGCCTGTTAGGTAGCTGGGACTACAGGCGCCCGTCACCCTGCCTGGCTAATTTTTGTATTTTCAGTAGACAGGGGGTTTTATTACGTTGGCCAGGCTGGTCTCAAACCCCTTACCTCATGATTTGCCCCCCTTGGCCTTCAATGTGCTGAGATTACAGGCATGAGCCACTGTGTCCAGCCAACATTTATTTTTGAATAATATATCAAATTGGTTTCTCGTCTCTGATTTTAAAAATCAAATCCTTACTCTAGTGAGTGCAGAATGCCCCCCTCAAAAATATTGAATCTATTAATTACCCATTTCAGCCAGAGATAGGACCATTTCAAAAGAAGATACAGAGCACCTGATTTTTCACCTTAGTCTTTTTGTCTCCTCTAAGTTTTCTGATCATTACTGTGTCTTCTAGCATCTCTACAGCTGAACTTCTCTGAGATCTACTTTCCAAACCCTTTCTTTTTTCTTTGAATGGATCCTTGCCTATGCTAAAACTTTAACGAGCTACTCAGAGACCCACAGTTTGTCACATTTTAGAGCTTTATTTGTGTTTCTAACTCTTTATTCTTAGAATCATGGTCTATCTCAAACTTGGGTTCCAAGGCTTGCATTCCTAACTTCCTCTCTGCTTGCTCATTTAGAACCTTTCTAGGTGTCTTCCAGTCTTTTTCTGAGACTTACAATGTTTCTTACAATGTTGAGCACAATAAAATGTGCTCAAATAACACCTTAAATACAACCATAATTTACATAATAAATAGAAGTGCTATGCTTTCAAGCAGAGATGAGAACAGGGTGTCTCATCCAGCCTCCTCCCTTATCACAAGTTCAGGGAACGTAACTTTTTAAATCATCACTGTTTATCCCGGATCTAGCACAATAAGGACATGCAAAGAGATACGTACATATTTACTGATATATTGATCAACTGGTGAAAAGGAAAAAGGAAAAAGGCATGTAAACAGTTTGAAAATTACAGTGATGACAATTGTGAACACTTTCTCCCCGCCACGTTTTCTCCTGTATTCAAATGCTCTGAGGTATGTCATATATTAGCTGAATATTTCTCATGTTATGAAGAATTGTATCTTTCCACACTGAACACATTATTAAGACCTGTTGTCCCTTTCTTTATTTTGAAAATTCACTTCTCATTTTTCATTTTCTCTAACAAAAACCTTTACTCATTCATTGATTCAGTAATTTTTGAGCATCCATTTTAAAGTCCTGTGGGAATTACTGGACATAAATCAGATACAAACCTTGCCCTCAAGGAGCTTACAATAAGATGGAGAAGGCATATCTCCAATATAACTTTTTTTAAATGAAAAGCTATAGCTGCTAAAAGATAAAGTCCCATGGGAATTCAGACTCAGGGAATTTACTATTAGCTGAAAGATACAATGTATAGGAGAAATAAAATTTGACACAAACCTTAAGAGATGAATGATCTGAACACACAGATATGTGAGTAAGTCTCAGGAGGAGGATATTTGGGGCAAAAGAGATATTGCAGTGTTTAATTAGACAGTAACAAAGGTGAATAAAAATAATGATGAAAATGCTTAGAAAAAAATTTAAGTCCGAAATGCAAAGGAAACAATACATGGATCATAGGGGTTAATTCTGTCCTATTTCTCATGGATTTTTCTGTCTGATATTTTCTGTTAGCAAATCTCTTCTTTATAGGAAGTTAACATACTGGGCTAATGTTATAGTGAAACAAACATCTTGGCTAACTATTCTTCTTTGAATATTTACTTAGTGTGGCCAAATCCTTGCATGCCAAACTGAGGAGTAAACTCTTCATAACTTACCTCCAGAGTTAGAAAATACAATCAGTGGAAACAGTTGTCAATTGTGCATCATCAGTATGGATATATCTTTATTAAAAGTTTGGTCAAAGTTAACACAAATTACATTGTAAAGTGCAACTGCAGTAAACAATTTTATTGGAAATTAGTCCAGCTGTACAAATAATAATTTGAAAAAAGTGAAATGAGAAATTATCAAAGTTGTTTATAAAGAATTCTGCAAGCTTGTGCTTCTTAAACCTATCTATAAATCTAAGTATCTCTCTATATCTATCTATACTTATCTTTTTTATTTCTCAAACATTCACTGGTGATAACAGTTGCTGTAAGAAATGTAACTTTTTCTGGTTCTGCTCAGAAAAAGTATTTGACTCTGGCTAGTTTTGTTTTTGTTTTTATTTTATTTTTAACAAGGCTGACTACCATGCTCATAACACTTGGTATAGGAGAAACACTGAAATTGAAAATCCAGAGAATGTATTCTATAAGTTTGGCTGCAAGTCATCTGGTCTTAGACAAATTACATTTCTTCTCTTGACAGAGATGCTTTATTTACTCACTATAGAAAAGCAACCAAAAGACTTCCAATGACAATAATGTAATTTTATCTTCTATGATGCCTGAGATGACGTGTCTATGGGAAATTACCTCACCTCATCTGATTTCTTTGATGAAAAGAAGCTCTGGCCAACATGGTAAAACTCCATCTATACTAAAAATACAAAACTTAGCCCAGTGTGGTGGTGGGCGCCTGTAATCCCAGTTACTAGGTAGCCTGAAGCAGAAGAATTACTTGAAACTGGGAGGCGAAGGTTACAGTGAGCTGAGATCATGCCACTGCATTCCAGACTGAGCAACAGAACAAGACTCAGTCTAAAAAAAAGGAAAGGAAAGGAAAAGAAAGAAAAGAAAAGAAAAGAAGATAGCCAACCAAGGCCAGGAGAGTAGTAGAGTCAGAAGAGATAGTAAAAGGTATAGAAAAAAAAATCCATTGCTCCCAGAGGGGAAGGCAGAAATCCTAAATATTGTGATTATATTGACACACTCTCTATAGAATATGGAATTCAAAATTGTGAATTACTAAACACTAAAACATGTGTTCAGCAGCCTAAACACACTGGTTTTTTCCTTCATGACTTTACCTTAATTGTAATGAAATATCAAAACCTTTATAAAAAAATTTTGATACCTCAGCTTTGTAGGTTTTGATATTTCATTACAAGTAATTAAAGCACATTATCAGTCTTCCTATTTGACACTGATTTGAGCTACTTTTGCAAAGCCATTCCAGAGTTGCCCCAGGATTTCTACCTCTCCTCTTCTTCCTCTTCCTTCTCCTTTTCTTCCTGTTCCTCCTCCTTCCTTTTATTGTTGTAGAATAAAAATAACATGGGATCTATCTTCTTAACAAAACTTTAAGTGTACAGTACAGTATTGTTAACTCTAAATAGCGTTGTACACCTCATCTCTAGAACTTTTGCAACATGCATCATGAAATGCTATACCCAATGAACAGTAACTTTCTATTCCCCAATTCCCTTAGCCCCTGGCAACCACCCAACTGTCTGTTTCCATGAGACTACTTTATATTCCTCGAGTAAGTAGGATAATGCAGTATTTGTCTCTGTGGTTGACTTATTTCACTTAGTATAAAGCTCCCAAAGGCCATTGATTTTGTAAAATGACAGAATTTCCTTCTTTTTTATGGATAAATACTATTCCATTTTATTTATGTATATGTCCCATTTTCCCTCTAGGACTTTTCTTTCTGATTGCCATGTATTATCTCATAATACATTCCCATTACTGGAAGTAGCTTGCGTAAAAGCTCTTCTCCTTGGAAGCAACAGTCTACTAAGTTGGTATAAAAGTAATTGCGGTGTTTGCTATTACTTTTTGTTTTTTGAATTTTAAATTTTTATTGCATTTTAGGTTTTGGGGTACATGTGCAGAACGTGCAAGATAGTTACATAGGTACACACATGGCAGTGTGTTTTGCTGCCTTCCTCCCCTTCACCCACACTTGGCATTTCTCCCCCACTGTCCCTCCCCCATTCCTCCCAATAGACCCAAGTGTGTAGTAGACCCCTCCCTGTGTACATGTGTTCTCATTTTTCTCACCCGCCTATGAGTGAGAATATGTGGTATTTCCTTTTCTGTTCTTGTGTCAGTTTGCTGAGAATGATGTTCTCCAGATTCATCCATGTCCTTACAAAAAACAAAAACTCATCATTTTTGATTGCTGCATAATATTCCATGGTGTATATGTGCCACATTTTTCCAGTCCAGTCTATCATTGATGCGCATTTGGGTTGGTTCCAGGTCTTTGCTATTGTAAACAGTGCTGCAATGAACATTCGTGTGTATGTGTCCTTATAGTAGAACGATTTATAGTCCTTTGGATATATACCCAGTAATGGGATTGCTGGGTCAAATGAAATTTCTATTTCTAGGTCCTTGAGGAATTGCCACACTGTCTTCCACAATGTTTGAACTAATTTACATTCCCACCAACAGTGTAAGAGTGTTCCTATTTCTCCACATCCGCTCCAGCATCTGTTGTCTCCAGATTTTTTAATGATCGCCATTCTAACTGGCGTGAGATGGTATCTCAATGTGGTTTTGATTTGCATCTCTCTAATGACCAGTGATGATGAGCATTTTTTCATGTGTTTGTTGGCCTCATGTATGTCTTCTTTTGTAAAGTGTCTGTTCATATCCTTTGCCCATTTTTGAATGGGCTTGTTTTTTTCCTGTAAATCTATTTGAGTTCTTTGTAAATTCTGGATATCAGCCCTTTGTCAGATGGGTAAAATGCAAAGATTTTTTCCCATTCTGTTGGTTGCCAATTCACTCTAGTGACTGTTTCTTTTGCCATGTGGAAGCTGTGGAATTTGATTAGGTCCCATTTGTCTATTTTGGCTTTTGTTGCCAATGCTTTTGGTGTTTTGGTCATGAAGTCCTTGCCTACTCCTATGTTCTGAATGGTTTTTACCTAGATTTTCTTCCAGGGTTTTTATGATGCTAGGTCTTATGTTTAAGTCTTTAATCCATCTGGAGTTAATTTTAGTGTAAGGTGTCAGGAAGGAGTCCAGTTTCTGCTTTCTGCACATGGCTAGCCAGTTTTCCCAACATCATTTATTAAACAAAATCCTTTTCCCATTGCTTGTTTTTGTCTGGTTTATCAAAGATTATATGGTTGTAGATATGTTGTGTTGCCTCCGATGCCTCTGTTCTGTTCCATTGGTCTATATCTCTGTTTTGGTACCAGTATCATGCTGTTTTGATTACTGTAGCCTTGTAGTATAGTTTGAAGTCTGGTAGTGTGATGCCTCCCGCTGTGTTCTTTTTGCTTAGAATTGACTTGGCTATGTGGGCTCTCTTTTGGTTCCATATGAAGTTCATGGTGGTTTTTTCCAGTTCTGTGAAGAAACTCAGTGGTAGTTTGATGGGGATAGCATTGATTGTGTAAATTACTTTGGGCAGTATAACCATTTTCATGATATTGATTCTTCCTAACCACAAACATTGAATGTTTCTCCAACTGTTTGTGTCCTGTCTTATTTCATTGAGCAGTGGTTTGTAGTTTTACTTAAAGAGGTCCCTTACGTTCCTTGTGAGTTGTATTCCTAGGTATTTTATTTTCTTTGTAGCAACTGTGAATGGCAGTTCGTTCTTGATTTGGTTCTCTTTAAGTCTGTTATTGGTGTGTAGGAATGCTTGTGATTTTTGCACATTGATTTTATATCCTGGGACTTTGCTGAAGTTGCTTATCAGTTTCAGGAGTTTTTGGGCTGAGGTGATGGGGTCTTCTAGGTATACTATCATGTCGTCTGCAAATAGAGACAATTTGGCTTCAACCTTTCCTGTTCGAATACCCTTTATTTATTTTTCTTGCCTGATTGCTCTGGCTAGAACTTCCAGTACTATATTGAATAGGAGTGGTGAGAGAGGGCATCCTTGTCTAGTGCCGGATTTCAAAGGGAATGCTTCCAGTTTTTGCCCATTCAGTATAATATTGGCTGTTGGTTTGTCGTAAATAGCTTTTATTACTTTGAGATATGTTCCATCAATACCGAGTTTATTGAGTGTTTTTAGCATAAAGGACTGTTGAATTTTGTCAAATGCCTTCTCTGCGTCAATTGAGATAATCATGTGGTTTTTGTTATTGGTTCTGTTTATGTGGTGAATTACATTTATAGACTTGCATATGTTGAACCAGCCTTGCATCCCAAGGATGAATCCTACTTGATCATGATGGATAAGTTTTTTAATGTGCTGTTGCAATTGGTTTGCCAGTATTTAATTGAAGATTTTTGCATCTATGTTCATCATGGATATTGGCCTGAAGTTTCCTTTTCTTGTTGAGTCTCTGCCGGGTTTTGGTATCAGGATGATGTTGGTCTCATAAAATGATTTGGGAAGGGTTTCCTCTTTTTGAATTATTTGGAATAGTTTCAGAAGGAATGGTAGCAGATCCTCTTTGTGTGTCTGGTAGAATTCGGCTGTGAACCCATCTGGGCCTGGGCTTTTTTTGTGTGGTAGGCTCTTAATTGCTGCCTCAACTTCAGACCTTGTTATTGGTCTATTCATAGTTTCAGCTTCCTCGTGCTTTAGGCTTGGGAGGACACAGGTGTCCAGGAATTTATCTATTTCTTCCAGGTTTACTAGTTTATGTGCATAGAGTAGTTTGTAGTATTCTCTGAAAATGGTTTGAATTTCTGTGGAATCTGTGGTGATTTTCCATTTATCATTTTTTATTGCATCTATTTGGTTGTTCTCTCTTTTCTTTTTTATCAGTCTGGCTAGTGGTCTGTCTATTTTGTTGATCTTTTCAAAAAAACAGCTCTTGGATTTATTGATTTTTTGAAGGGTTTTCATGTCTCTATCTGCCTCAGTTCTGTTCTGATCTTAGTTATTTCTTGTCTTCGGCTAGGTTTTGAGCTTTTTTGATCTTGCTCCTCCAGCTCTTTCAATTTTGACAATAGGGTGTTAATTTTGGATCTCTCCACTTTTCTCATGTGGGTACTTATTGATATATATTTTCCTCTACAGACTGCTTTAAATGTGTCCCAGAGATTCTGGTATGTTGTGTCCTCATTCCCGTTGGTTTCAAAGAACTTCTATATTTCTGCCTTCATTTCATTGTTTATCCAATCAACATTCAAGAGCCAGTTGTTCAGTTGCCATGAAGCTGTGCGGTTCTGAGTTAGTTTCTGAATTCTGAGTTCCAACTTGATTGCACTATGGTCGAGAGACTGTTTGTTATGATTTCAGTTATTTTGCATTTGCTGAGGAGTGCTTTACTTCCAATTATGTGGTCAGTTTTGGAGTAGGTGTGATGTGGTGCTGAGAAGAATGTGTATTCTGTGGATTTGGGGTGGAGAGTTCTGTAAATGTCTATCAGGTTTGCTTTTTCCAGGGCTGAGTTCAAGTCCTGGATATCCTTGTTAATTTTCTGTCTGAGTGATCTGTCTGATATTGACAATGGAGTGTTAAAGTCTCCCACTATTATTGTGTGGGAGTCTAAGTCTCTTTGTAAGTCATTAATAACTTGCCTTATATATCTGGGTGCTCCTGCGTTGGGTCCATATATATTTAGGATCGTTAACTCTTCTTGTTGTATCGATCCTTTTACCATTATGTAATGACCTTGCCTTTTTTGATCTTTGATGCTTTAAAGTCTATTTTACCAGAGACGAGAATTGCAACTCCTGCTTTTCTTTGCTCTCCATTTGCTTGGTAAATCTTCCTCCATCCCTTTATTTGGAGTCTTTGTGTATCCTTGCATGTGAGGTGGGTTTCCTGGATACAGCACACCAATGGGTTTTGTTTTTTTATCCAATTTGCCAGTCTGTGTCTTTTGATTGGTGCATTTAGCCCATTTACATTTTGGGTTAATATTGTTATGTGTGAATTTGATACTGCCATTTTGATGTTAGCTGGCTATTTTACCCATTGGTTCATATAGATTCTTCATCTTGTTGATGCTCTTTAGCATTTGGTATCCTTTTAGGATGGCTGGTACTGGTTGTTCCTTTCTATGTGTAGTGCCTCTTTCAGAAGCTCTTGAAAAGCAGGCCTAATGGTGACAAAATCTCTGAGTACTTGCTTGTTCATGAAGGATTTTATTTTTCCTTCACTTATGAAGCTCAGTTTGGCTGGATATGAAGTTCTGGGTTGAAAGTTCTTTTCTTTAAGGATGTTGAATATTGGCCCCCACTCTCTTCTGGCTTGTAGAGTCTCTGCTGAGAGATCTGCTGTGAGTCTGATGGGCTTCCCTTTGTGGGTGACCCGACCTTTCTCTCTGGCTGCCCTTAGTATTTTCTCCTTCATTTCAACCCTGGTGAATCTGATGATTATGTGCCTTGGGGTTGCTCTTCTTGCGGAGTATCTTTGTGGTGTTCTCTGTATTTCCTGGACTTGAGTATTGGCCTGCCTTGCCAAGTTGGGGAAATTTTCCTGGATAATATCCTGAAGGCTTTTTTCCAGCCTGGATTCATTCTCTTCATCACATTGTGGTACACCTATCAAATGTAGGTTGGGTCTCTTCACATAGTCCCACATTTCTTGGAGATTTTGTTCATTCCTTTTTGCGCTTTTTTCTCTTATCTTGGTTTCTCATTTTATTTCATTGAGTTGATCTTCAACTTCTGGTATTCTTTCTTCTGCTTAGTCAATTCAGCTATTGAAACTTGTGCATGCTTCACGAAGTTCTTGTGTTGTGTTTTTCAGCTCCTTCAATTCATTCAGATTCCTCTCTAAGTTGTCCATTCTTGTTATCATTTCCTCAAATCTTTTTTTAAATCTTTTTTCAAGGTTCTTAGTTTCTTTGCATTGATTTAGAACATGTTCTTTTAGCTCACTGAAGTTTCTCATTATCCACCTTCTGAAGTCTGATTCCGTCATTTCATCACACTCATTCTCTGTCCAGCTTTGTTCCCTTGCTGGTGAGGAGTTTTGGTCCTTTGTAGGAGGTGAGGTGTTTTGGTTTCGGGTGTTTTTCTCCTTTTTGCGCTGGTTTCTTCCCATCTTTGTGGATTTATTCACCTGTCATCTTAGTAGTTGCTGATTTTTCAATTGGGTCTCTGAGTGGATGCCTGGATTGTTAATGATGAATTATTTCTGTTACTTAGTTTTCCTTCTAATGGTCTAGCCCCTCTGCTATACAAGTGCTGAGGTCCACTCCAGGCCCTGATTATCTGGGGTACACCTGTAGCAGCTGTGGAACAGTGAGGGATGCTACCAGTTTCTTCTTCTGCTATCTTTGTCCCAGAATGATGCCCGCCAAATGTCAGTCTGATTAGTCCTTTTTTTGGGTGACTCTTTGGATATACAGGGATCAGGGAGCTGCTTTAGGGGACGGTCTGTGCTTTATAGCAGCCCAAGTGCTGAGCTGTGAGCTCCGTTGTCATTCAGGGTTGTTGGGCACCTGTGTTTCTGTCTGCTGCAGCAGAACTTACAACCCCCCCCCCCTTTGTTTTTCCATCAGATGCTCTGTCTCAGGGAGTTGGGGCTTTCTTTATGAGTATCTGTTGCACTGTCCTGACCGGCTAGGAGGTAGTCTATTCACTATTTTCCTGCCGAGGCTCTGCTCTGCTGTTGCGGGGCTCTGTTCTACTGTGGTGCGCTCTGCCCTGCTGGCAAAGTCTCTGTGTTATGGCGGGTTGCCTCGGCAATGGCAGGCTGCGTCAGCACTGGGCATCTACCTGAGTAGGGGTGGATTGCATCCATAGTGTTGGACGCCCCTCCTCCACTGGGCTGCAACATCCTGGATTCAGCTGTGCCTGCAGCAAAACTCTCAACCTCGAGTGCCTCCAATCACCACCCTGCTTGTCCCCATGAGGGTGGGACCTGCCGAGCCCGATCACCTGGCTCCCTGCCTCAGAGTCTGTCCTCTCTCTCTCTCTTTCTTCCCAAGTTGAAAGGTTGACTCTCTCACTGACACCCCAGTAGCCTGCTGATAGGGCACTGGGATCCGTGCAATCTCCCATGCCGCTGCCCACTGCACCGGCTCAAATCACGCTTCCCAGGAATCTCCTGGTCTGGCTCATTGTCCAAGTCCCGTTTAATCAGATGGACATGTCAATCTGCCCTTCCAAATCTCAGACTGCCAGTTTAACAGGGCACTCAGACCAGTGAGTTTTGTGCCGGGTGCCGCTGCCCTGTGGCACCGGCCAAACCGGCCACGCGAGCCAAAACACCAGCTGCGCTGGCATCCCGTGTCTCTCCTACACCTGGGAATTTCCCCGTTCTGTGGGCAACAATGGTCCATCTGAGATTGTGGCTAGGACTCACCCTCTGCGCCTTCACTGAGAGCTGCAATTCTGAGTTGTTTCTGCGGCACCATCCAGCATTAACAAATTACTTAAAATTTCTGAGCCTCAAGTGAGGTTAAAGTATTTCATAAAGTTATTACATTAATTAAATTATGTTTGAAAATTTTTAGGATTCCATAGGTATTCAATAAGTAGTAACTATTAATAGTTCCTTCAAAACACTAATCTTATTTTTTGACTTCTATCCACAAAAATCCTCCAGTGACTCCTTCCTGCCTTAGAATCAAAATCTTTCTACTCATCTCTGCTTTTCAAAGTCCAGATAATTTTACTTTTGCTTACTGCCTAAATATATGTAAACCTATGTGATTCTCTTTGATACCATCTTGGCTTATGAATCTGTCTTCTTATTCCTTCATTTGCCACTTTGGGAAGAGTAAAGATTTTAAAGTTAGGCAGACTGGGTTTGAATAAAGTATTCAGACTGGGTTTGAATACAGCCTCTACCACATCATACCTATGGGATACTTTCACTTAACCTAGATCCCTCTTTTAAAAGTGATTGTAATTCAAGGACTGTCATACTATCTTCAGTGCTTATTGCTAAGGGCCCAGAACATAATAGGCACTCAGTAGTTGGTAGTGATGGTGATAATGAGGATGATGATTTTTCTGGCTAAGCTATATATACTCTGATTTTAAAGACACCTAACAGAAATACAGAGAATAGAGAAAGATTTTCCCTTTCAGTATTTCAATCAAGTCTTAACTAAATCAGTACTGACTTACTCAGCTTGTGTGTATTTTTCCAGAGCTACTAGAGTTTCTAATACCTAAACCACATATACTGTCTTATGCTGGGTTTTTTTATGGAAATGAAACATTCATCAACCAAATGTCTTGTAGGTTGTCAGTAGCATATAATCATTAAAAGCACAGATTCTTCAGGTAAATGCCTAGCTTCACATCTGTCACTAACTGTGTAAGTTTGAACAAGTCATTTTACCTCTCCTTGCCTCAGTTTACATAAATTCTGGATATTAATGATAGCTATGTCATAATTAAATAATTAAAATTAAGTATGTATATACTTATTTACATATATAATAAGCATATATAGAAATATACTTATTGAGAGTTTATGATGTCCAGGAACCATTCTAAGCACTTTATACATCTATACACAGGTATATAAATGTATATATACTTGCTTAACCCCTGCTCACCCCATGCTGTGCAGCCCAGTTCCTAACAGGCCATGGGCCAGTCTGTGGCCCTGAGGGTTAGGGATCAGTGCTCTAAACTGTTTCACTATTTAGTTTATTCTACAAAGATTTAGTGCCACAATCAAGATCATAAAACGTCTCCTTACTAAGGAAGTTGTTAAAACCCAAGGCTCTCATCCTCCAGATTGCTGCTCATTCTCATTTAACTTCCCTAGTTCTTTCTCTATGGAAAGTTACCCTCTTCACAGGATTGATTAAAATTCTGTGGCTTTTCACTACTCAGTGCTCACACCTGCCTTTGTCCCAGCCAATGCGAACACACTGGACTGGCACAGAAAGGGAACTTCAGTGAGGAATTGCAGGAGCACAAGATGACAGATTTTGCTGAGAAGAAGCCACAGCACTAATAGCTGTCCTTGACTGAGCAATACTCAAGTTCCAGGCACTGTGAACATTTTGCATGCATTATCTCATTCAGTTCTTTGTAATAACGATGTGAGGTAACTATCATTCCCCTCATTTCCAGGTGAGGAAACAGATTCACTGAATTTAAGCAACTTGCCCAAGGTTTCATAGATAGAAGTGAACACAAGGATTTGAATATGAGTCTGTCTGATCCCATAGATGACTCCTAAACACTGTACATACAGATTGCCAAAACATAATTTGGCAGGAGCTTTGCATAAAGTCTTCTTTTAAACCTGTTTATCTATGACTCTTTGAAATGTGATATAGACAATTCAATTAATATGTCACAGGGGAAGAATGCTAGATGTGGGTTGGCTCAGAAGTCATTAAGGGCATCTTGAGCTACAATAGTTTCTGATCTTACATAACAGAAGTGCATAAAATGTTCCATGCCAAGACAAGCAATGTCATCCACTCACTGAATGACACTCACTAGTTGATTCAAAGCTGTCATTCCCAATATTGTCATGGTATCATGGCAACTGATTCAGGTCAGAATTCCTGCATGTTAATTACTGCAAAACAGTGGAAACAGCCTCTCACTCTCAGAATTCTAAAAGTCCTTAGAGTTCATCTAGCCCAATCCCTTTCATTTTATAGGTTAAGGAACTGAAGCCCTACTGGCATTAAAATACTAGGTAGCAACTTGAATGACTCTCAACAACATTAAATGGAGTGAAAGAAGCAAGACACAAAAGTTAACATGGCATACAATTTCTTTTATAAGAAGTCCCAGACAGACAAGACAAACCTATAGTAATAGAAGATCAAACAGCAGCAATGTCTACGTCTGGGGGAAAGAGGCAATGACCATAACGAGGCATAAGAAAAACTTTGAGGCAATAGAAAAGTTTTATACTTGGATCTAAATGACAATTACACAGATGCATGTCTACATAAATATCATCAAACTGTATACTTAATATCTGTAAATTTTAATGTATAGAGTTTACCTTAATGAAAAGAAAAAAACCTGCCTATATTTTATGATACCTTTCTGAATTTCATTCTTTATAGAATAATACCTAGAGATGCTTTTATGGTACATTTAAAATTACGTTTGGAATTGGAGACAAGGAAAATTGAGGTAATGAGCAGAGAGCAAATTTACTCAAGATCATGTGATACAGAAAAAGCTAGAATTAGATTTTACATTTCCATGCCATAATGATTTAAAAATCAATTTATTTTTAAGAGGGTGAAAACAGAATTAAATATAACACATTATTTACCCTTTCTGAATCTAGAAATCATAAAAATGAAAAATATTTGAATATTTTAAATCAGTAATTCTCAAAATACTTCAATAAAAAATGAGATACTGAGTTTCAGAATAAGATGGCACGGTAGGAGCAACTCAGGATTGCAGCTCTCAGTGAAGACACAGAGGGTGAGTGCAAGCTGCATTTCCAGATGGATCTTTGTTGTCCACAGAACGGGGAAATTCCCAGGTGTAGGAGAGACACAGGGATGCCAGCGCAGCTGTTTTGGCTGGCACAGCCATTTCGGCCGCTGCCGTAGCGCAGCGGCACTCCACACAAAATGCACTGGTCTGGGTGCCCTGTTAAACTGGGAATCTGAGATTTGGGAGGGCAGATTAGCATAACCATCAGATTAAACGGTACTTGGACAGTGAGCCAGACCAGGAGATTCCCGGGAAGTGACGTTTAAGCCGGCGCAGTGGGTCACTGCATGGGAAATCACACAGATCCCAGTGCCCTATCAGCAGGTGACTGAAACACCTGGGAGAGAGTCAACTGTTCAACTTTAAAAACAAAAGGGTTCTGAGGCAGGGAGCCAGGTGATCAGGCTCAGCCGGTCGCACCCCTACAGGGACAAACAAAACAGTGATTCAAAACGCTTGGGGTTGAGAGTTTCACTGTGGGCACAGCTGATCCCAGGATGGTGCAACTCGGTGGGGGAGGGGCGTCCACCATCACAGAAGCATTCCACCCCTACTGAGGTACACTCCCATTGCTGACCCAGCCTGCTGTTGCTGAGATAACCTGCCATAAGAGAGAGACTCTGTCAACAGGGTGGAGCCCATGACAGCAGAATAGAGCCCATGGCAACAGGGTGGAGCCCACGGCAGCAGGGCAGAGCCCATGGCAGCAAGGCGGAGCCTCGGCAGGCAAATAGTGACTAGACTGCCTCCTAGCTGGGCAGGACAGTGCAATGGATACTAATAAAGAAAGCCCTAACTCCCCGAGACAGAGCATCCGAGGAAAAAAAGAGATTTTATGAGTTCTGCTGCAGCAGACTAAAACGTACCTGCCTAACACCCTGAATGATCAACAGAGCTCACAGCTCAGCACTTGAGCTCCTATAAAATACAAACCACCTCCTAAAGCAGCTCCATGACCCCTGTATATCTAAAGAGTCACCTCAAAAAGGACTGATCAGACTGACATTTGGCAGGCATCACTCTGGGACAAAGATAGCAGAAGAAACTGGTAGCATCCCTCAGTTTTCCACAGCTGCTACAGGTGTAACCCAGACAAGCAGGGCCTGGAGTGGACCTCAGCAGTCATACAATAGAGGGGCTAGACTGTTAGAAGGAAAACTAAGCAACAGAAACACTTCATCATCAACAATCTGGTCATCCACTCAGAGATCCAATCAAAAAGTCAGCAACTACTAAGATGACAGGTGGATAAACCCATCTTTTCACAAAAAGGAGGAAAACACCTGAAACCAAAACACCTCACCTCCTCCAAAGGACTAAAACTCCTCACCAGCAAGGGAACAAAGCTGGATGGAGAATGAGTGTGATGAAATGATGGAATCAGACTTCAGAAGGTGGGTAATGAGAAACTTTCATGAGCTAAAAGAACATGTTCTAAATCAATACAAAGAAACTAAGAACCTTGAAAACAAATTTGAAAAAGGATTCGAGGAAATGATAACAAGAATGGACAACTTAGAGAGAAATATGAATGAATTGAAGGAGCTGAAAAACACAACACGAGAACTTTGCGAAGCATGCACAAGTTTCAACAGCCCAATTGAACAAGCAGAAGAAAGAATGTCAGAATTTGAAGATCAACTCAATGAAATAAAATGAGAAACCAAGATTAGGGAAAAAAGCACAAAAGAAATTAACAAAATCTCCAAGAAATGTGGGACTATGTGAAGAGACCTAACCTACATTGGATAAGTGTACCAGAATGTGATGAAGAGAATGAAACCAAGCTGGAAAATACTCTTCAGGATATTTTCCAGAAAAATTTCCCCAACCTAGCAAGGCAGGCCAATATTCAAGTCCAGAAAATACAGAGAACACCACAAAGATACTCCACAAGAAGAGCAACCCCAAGGCACATAATCATCAGATTCACCAGGGTTGAAATGAAGGAGAAAATACTAAGGGCAGCCAGAGAGAAAGGTCGGGTCACCCACAAAGGGAAGCCCATCAGACTCACAGCAGATCTCTCGGCAGAAACCCTACAAGCCAGAAGAGAGTGGGGGCCAATATTCAACATCTTTAAAGAAAAAAACTTTCAACCCAGAATTTCATATCCAGCCAAACTCAGTTTCATAAGTGAAGAAAAAATAAAATCCTTCATGAACAAGCAAGTACTCAGAGATTTTGTCACCACAAGACCTGCTTTACAAGAGCTCCTGAAAGAGGCACTACACATAGAAAGGAACAACCAGGACCAGCCAATCTAAAAACATACCAAATGCTAAAGAGCATCAACAAAATCAGGAATCTGCATCAACCAAAGGGCAAAACAGCCAGCTAGCATCAAAATGGCAGTATCAAATTCACACATAACAATATTAACCCAAAATGTAAATGGGCTAAATGCACCAATCAAAAGACACAGACTGGCAAATTGGATAAAAAACCAAAACCCATCGGTGTGCTGTATCCAGGAAACCCATCTCACACACAAGGATACACAAAGGCTCAAAATAAAGGAATGGAGGAAATTTACCAAGCAAATGGAGAGCAAAAAAAAGCAGGAGTTGCAATTCTCGTCTCTGATAAAATAGACTTTAAAGCAACGAAGATCAAAAGGGACAAAGAAGGTCATTACATAATGGTAAAGGGATCGATACAACAAGAAGAGCTAACGATTCTAAATATATATGGACCCAATGCAGGAGCACCCAGATATATAAGGCGAGTTCTTAATGACTTACAAAGAGACTTAGACTCTCACACAATAATAGTGGGAGACTTTAACACTCCACTGTCAATATCAGACAGATCAACCAGACAGAAAACTAACAAGGATATCCAGGACATGAACTCAGACCTGGAAAAAGCAAACCTGATAGACATTTACAGAACTCTCCACCCCAAATCCACAGAATATACATTCTTCTCAGCACCACATCACACCTACTCCAAGATTGACCACATAATTGGAAGTAAAGCACTCCTCAGCAAATGCAAAACAACTGAAATCATAACAAACAGTCTCTCAGACCAAAGTGCAATCAAGTTAGAACTCAGAATTCAGAAACTAACTCAGAACCGCACAGCTTCATGGAAACTGAACAACTGGCTCTTGAATGTTGACTGGATAAACAATGAAATGGAGGGAGAAATAATAAAGTTCTTCAAAACCAATGAGAACGAAGACACAACATACCAGAGCTCTGGGACAAATTTAAAGCAGTCTGTAGAGGAAAATATATAGCAATAAATGCCCATATGAGAAGAGTGAAGAGATCCAAAATTGACACTGTATCATCAAAATTGAAAAAGCTAGAGGAGCAAGATCAAAAAAACTCAAAACCTAGCAGAAGACAAGAAATAACTAAGATCAGAGCAGAATTGAAGCAGATAGAGACATGAAAAACCCTTCAAAAAATAAATAAATCCAAGAGCTGAGTTTTTAGAAAAGATCAACAAAATAGACCACTAGCCAGACAGATATATAAAAAAAAAGAGAGAACAACCAAATAGATGCAATAAAAAATGATAAATGGAAAACCACCACAGATTCCACAGAAATTCAAACCATCATCAGAGAATATTACAAACAACTCTATGCACATAAACTAGTAAACCTGGAAAAAAATGGATAAATTCCTGGACACCTGTGTCCTCCCAAGCCTAAACCAGGAGGAAGCCGAAACTATGAATAGACCAATAACAAGGTCTGAAGTTGAGGCAGCAATTAAGAGCCTACCACACAAAAGAAGCCCAGGTCCAGATGGGTTCACAGCCGAATTCTACCAGACACACAAAGAGGATCTGCTACCATTCCTTCTGAAACTATTCCAAATAATTGAAAAAGAGGGAACCCTTCCCAAATCATTTTATGAGACCAACATCATCCTGATACCAAAACCTGGCAGAGACTCAACAAGAAAAGGAAACTTCAGGCCAATATCCATGATGAACATAGATGCAAAAATCTTCAATAAAATACTGGCAAGCTGATTGCAATAGCACATCAAAAAGCTTATCCATCATGATCAAGTAGGATTCATCCTGGGGATGCAAGGCTGGTTCAACATACACAAGTCTATAAATGTAATTCACCACATAAACAGGACCAATAACAAAAACCACATGATTATCTCAATGGACGCAGAGAAGGCATTTGAAAAAATTCAACAGCCATTTATGCAAAAAACCCTCCATAAGCTCAGTAGTGACAGAACGTATCTCAAAGTAATAAAAGCTATTTATGACAGACCAACAGCCAATATCATACTTAATGGGCAAAAACTGGAAGCATTCCCTTTGAAATCCAGCACTAGACAAGGATGCCCTCTTTCACCACTCCTATTCAATATAGTACTGGAAGTTCTAGCCAGAGCAATCAGGCAAGAAAAATAAATAAAGGGTATTCAAATAGGAAAGGTGGAAGCCAAATTGTCTTCATTTGCAGACGACATAATAGTATACCTAGAAGACCCCATCACCTCAGCCCAAACACTACTGAAACTGATAAGCAACTTCAGCAAAGTCTCAGGATATAAAATCAATGTGCAAAAGTCACAAGCATTTCTATACACCAATAACAAACTCAAAGAGAGCCAAATCAAGAACGAACTGCCATTTACAATTGCTACAAAGAGAATAAAATACCTAGGGATACACCTTACAAGATACGTAAGGGAACTCTTCAAGGAAAACTACAAACTACTGGTTAACGAAATAAAAGAGGACACAAACAGATGGAGAAACATTCCATGTTCATGGTTAGGAAGAATCAATATCACGAAAATGACCACACTGCCCAAAGTAATTTACAGAATCCCCATCAAGCTACCATTGACTTTCTTCACAGAACTGGAAAAAAGCCACCATGAACTTCATATGGAACCAAAAGAGAGCCTGCATAGACAAGTCAATTCTAAGCAAAAAGAACACAGTGGGAGGTATCACACTACTAGACTTCAAACTATACTACAAGGCTACAGTAATCAAAACAGCATGGTACTGGTACCAAAACAGAGATATAGACCAATGGAACAGAACAGAGGCATCGGAGGCAACACAACATATCTACAACCATATTATCTTTGATAAACCTGACAAAAACAAGCAATGGGGAAAGATTGCTTGTTTAATAAATGGTGTTGAGAAAACTGGCTAGCCATGTGCAGAAAGCAGAAACTGGACCCCTTTCTGACACCTTACACTAAAATTAACTCCAGATGGATTAAAGACTTAAACATAAGACCTGGCACCATAAAAACCCTAGAAGAAAATCTAGGCAAAACCATTCAGGACATAGGAGTAGGCAAGGACTTCATGACCAAAACACCAAAAGCATTGGCAACAAAAGCCAAAATAGACAAATGGGATGTAATCAAACTCCACAGCTTCTGCGTGGCAAAAGAAACAGTCACTAGAGTGAATCGGCAACCATCAGAATGGGAAAAAATCTTTGCAGTTTACCTATCTGACAAAGGGCTGATATCCAGAATTTACAAAGAACTCAAACAGATTTACAGAAAAAAAAAACAAACAAGCCCATTCAAAAATGGGCAAAGGATATGAACAGACACTTTACAAAAGAAGACATACATGAAGCCAACAAACATATGAAAAAATGCTCATCATCACTGGTCATTAGAGAGATGCTAATCAAAACCACATTGAGATACCATCTCATGCCAATTAGAATGGCGATCATTAAAAAATCTGGAAACAACAGATGCTGGAGAGGATGTGGAGAAATAGGAACACTCTTACACTGTTGGTGGGAGTGTAGATTAGTTCAGCCATTGTGGAAGATAGTGTGGTGATTCCTCAAGGACCTAGAAATAGAAATTCCATTTGACCCAGCAATCCCATTACTGGGTATATATCCAAAGGACTACAAATCGTTCTACTCTGAGGACACATGCACACAAATGTTCATTGCAGCACTGTTTACAATAGCAAAGACCTGGAACCAACCCAAATGCCCATCGATGATAGACTGGACTGGGAAAATGTGGCACATATACACCATGGAATATTATGCAGCAATCAAAAATGATGAGTTCGTGTCCTTTGTAGGGACATGGATGAATCTGGAGAACATCATTCTCAGCAAACTGACACAAGAACAGAAAATGAAATACCACGTATTCTCACTCATAGGCAGGTGATGAAAAATGAGAACACATGGACACAGGGAAGGGAATACTACACACTGAGGTCTATTGCAGGGAATAGGGGAGGGACAGTGGCGAGGGGAGCTGGGGAGGGATAGCCTGGAGAGAAATGCCAAATGTGGGTTAAGGGGAGGAAGGCAACAAAACACACTGCCATGTTTGTACCTATGCAACTATCTTGCATGTTCTACACATGTACCCCAAAAACCTGAAATGCAATAAAAAAATGAGATACTTACGGTTTTACCATTAGAAAAAAGCTTTCTAGGCTAGGCTCAGTGGTGTACACCTGTAATCCCAGCACTTAGGGAGCCGAAGGTGGGTGAATCACTTGAGGCCTGTAATTCAACACCAGCTTGGCCAACATGGCAAAATTCCATCTCTAATAAAAATACAAATATTAGCTGCACGTGGTGGCACATGTCTGCAATTCTAGCTACTCAGGAGGCTGAGGCAAGAGAATAGCTTAAACCCCAGAGGCGGAGGTTGCAGTGAGCCGAGATCATGCCACTGCACTCCAGCCTTGGTGACAGAGTCAGACCCTGTCTCAGGAAAAAAAAAAAAAAAAAAAAAAAAAAAAAGAATAAACTTTCTAGAGTCCGTGTTTGCCAATTTTAGTTTAAGCAAATTAAGTAAATTTGCTTGTCTGCAGAACTTCTTTTTAAGTGCTAAAAAACATTTCTAGACAAAAGGGATTCAGCTAAATGAAATTCCTACAGGAAAATAAAAGTATGTAGCATTTCTAAAACCATTTGATCACTAAATCCTCTCCAGATGGCCGGGCGCGGTGGCTCAAGCCTGTAATCCCAGCACTTTGGGAGGCCGAGGCGGGTGGATCACGAGGTCAAGAGATCAAGACCATCCTGGTCAAAATGGTGAAACCCCGTCTCTACTAAAGATAAAAAAAATTAGCTGGGCATGGTGGCGCGTGCCTGTAATCCCAGCTACTCAGGAGGCTGAGGCAGGAGAATTGCCTGAACCCAGGAGGCGGAGGTTGCAGTGAGCCGAGATCGCGCCATTGCACTCCAGCCTGGGTAACAAGAGCGAAACTCCGTCTCAAAAAAAAAAAAAAATCCTCTCCAGATTAGAACGTTTGCCAAAATCTCACAAAGCAGAAATATAGATTAGATGGAATGTTTCTATATCCTTTGGGAACTATACTGTGTTAATAAAATTTCAGTTTTTTACTCTCATTGAGTTAATAAATCATAAGTTGCCCCCTAAAAGGAACCATTTCATCCTTCATTGGAATTTTTCCATAGACAAATTTCAAGAACTATCAATTACATATTGCAGCAATAAATAAAAGTTCATTAATTTATGAAAATGTTTTTATTGAGGAACACAAATCTTTTGTAGATCTCAGTGATCATCTCAACATCTTGCTATAAATAGAAAGAAAGAGCCATCTGTTTTTCAAGGATGAGGGAAAGCATCAAGTTTGGCCAAGGATAACTGGAGTAAAAATAAATGAAATGAGATGAGTGAGATTCCACTTTTACTAACCCCCAAACTCAAATTTAAACATTGTTTTTATTATTAATTAGTTTAAAGGATGTAAGACTCTAAAGAAAAAGTAGTTAAACACATTTTGAAGTTTATGAAATGAGAGAAGTGAAATATGTAACAACGATGGCACAAAGCATGGAAGAAAATGAAAGCATACTATTGTAAGATTATTACATACTAAATGGAATGGTATACTATTTAATAGTAGACAGCACAAGTTAAAAATATATATTGTAAACACTAAAATATAACTTACAAATTTTTTAAAAGATATATAACTATTAAGCCAATAGTGGGGATAAAACGGAAAATCATTTTAAAAAATTCCAAAGACAGCACGGAAGGAAACAAAAAAAAAAAAGACAAAAAAGTTATAAAACGTATGGTAATGTCATAGACACAAATCCAGTAAAATGAGTATCTACCCTCAATGTAACTGGTCTAAATATTTCAATTAGGCCATATTTACTGAATAAAAAGCAGAAATCAACTGAATAAAAAAGCAAAGCTACAACTGTATGATATCTAAAGCCAATTCACTTTAAATATAAAAACATAGATGAAATGTAAAAAGATGGAAAATATCTACAGTGTAAATTTTAATCAAAAGAAAGCTGCATTGGCTATATTGATATTAGACAAAATAGATTTCAGATCCAGAAATAGTAGCAGGGATAAAGAAGAAAATTACATTAAGAAAAAGAAATTAAGTCATAAATTATAATGTTAAATGTGTTTGCATCTACCAACAGTATCAAATACACGAAGCAAATTTTGATAAAACTGAAAAAAAAAAACAGACAAATCCCAATTATACTTGGAGATTTTAACAGCCATTTCTTAGTCATAAGTAGAACAAGTAAATGAAAATCAGAAAGGCTATAGAAGATTCTACCACTGCAACTTGGCCATTACATTTTTTACAAGTACACATGGAACAACTTTAAGATAGATCATGTTATGTGGTATAAAACAAATCTCAACAAATTCAAAAGGATTTCATTGTGCAAAACATTTTTCTCTGACCACAGGAAACATTACACTGATAATCTTTGAAAAACAGAATTTGATTTCCCTTAGTTTTTAAAGGCATACACCCAACAGTCTCTCAATCAAAAGTCCAGAAAGGCTATAATAGAATCCAAGTGTAGAATGGGTTTAACTGAAACTGTTTAGTTATAGATTATTATTATTATCATTATTTTGAAACAGAGTTTTGCTCTTGTTGCCTAGGCTAGAGTGCAATGGCACAATTTCAACTCACTCACTGCAACCTCCCCTCCTGGAATCAAGCTATTCTCCTGCCTCAGACTCCTAAGTAGCTGGAATTACAGGCATGAACCACCATGCTCAGCTAATTTTTTTTTTTTTTTTTTTTTTGTATTTAGTAGAGATGGAGTTTCACCATGTTAGTCAAGCTGGTTTCTAACTCTGGACCTCAGGTGATCCACCCATTTCGCTTCCCAAAGTGCTGGGATCACAGGCCTGCACCACCATGCCCAGCCCAGTTTTAGATAATTTAATCCCAGATTACAACTATGTGATTAGGCTCTCTGTCTAAAAAAAAACGAAATGGAGGAAGAATTCAACAGTACTGGTGGACAATGGTATCATCTAGATAGACACTTTATAATTATATCATATACTGTTTCAAAAATACTATTTTACAGAATACTAGACAAGCAACATGGTAACAAAATGAAACCAATTAGCAAGAGAAAAAAATATGCAAAAGGAGCAGAAGTAAAAATAATCCAGGTATTATAATCAGTAGAAAAAGAATTTTGGTTAGCTGTAATTAATATATTTGTTTTTTGAAAGAAAACACGAACAAAATAAATGAAAGCATGAACTTAAACAAATAAAAAGAGGCTTTAAAATTAATCAAATGACATTCCAGGACTTAAAAAGATAAACGCATGAAGTTAAGAAACTTCTGGACACAATAGAATGAAAAATTGGTAAACTAGAAGATGGGACTATAGGAAATTTACTCTTTCTGATTTTTAGAAAAGATACATACAAAAGAGAGAGAGAGAGAAATTGTTTCAGTCAATAATGAAATGCTAGCACTTGCCCCAAAATGTCAGAAATAAAAAAGAGCATCAGCTGATGTCATTTCTATGCATCATTATAAAGTAAGTTCTAACCATCACAATAAGTCAAGAAAAGATTACAGTGTTTGGAAAGGAGTGTTTAAAACTGCCTTTTTTTCACAGATGACATAATTGTGAATAAAACATCAAATAAAATATAAAACAAACTATTACAATCCATAAATCAATTCATAAAGGTCATTGGACGAAGGTCAATAACAACAATTGTGTCTCTGTATACTACCAATAAATAATTGAAAAATAAGTTAAAATAGGAACTATTTATGGTAGCACTTTTAGACAACCACACATTTAGCAGTAAACTTTAAGAAAGTAGTGTAAGTACCATCGCACTGCTGAGAGATGTTAAAACCTAAATAAATAAAGAAGTATTCCACTTTTATGAGTCAAAATTAAATATTTATTATATCAATTCTCCCAAAACTTATCTATAAGTACAATGTATCCCAATCAAAAGGTCGACCTTTTTTTTTTTTTTTTTTTTGCGTGTGGAAATTGACATGTGATTACAGAGTTTATGTAGAAATAGCCAGGAAGATGTTAAAGAAGAGGAAGAAGTATGGATGATTTAAAGTATGACATTCCAGTGTGTTCTAGAAAGCTACGGTAATTAAGACAGTATGGATTTGGTGCAAAGGTAGAAAAATGTATTAATGAAAAAGAACAGTTAAACCAGAAAGAGATCACACACAAACAGTCACTTGGTTTCAGTAAAAGCACCAGTTCTCTTCAATGGCCACAGTACCGTCTTTATTCTGAAGTAGTTAGATATATATATGAGAAAAAAGGTGAACTCTCTCTCTGAACTTACAGCATAACCCGAAATTTATGTGAAGTGGCTCATACCCTGAATGTGAAAGCCAAAATAAGTAAGCTTCCAGAAGAAAATATGGTTCAATACCTCCATGAGCTTGGGGTAGGAAAAAAATAGGAGGAACATATGAAGGACAAATCACAAAAGAAAAAAATCAACAAAGCAAATTAAAAATTTTCTGTTTGTCAAAAAATATTATTCTGGAAGTAAATAGGTAATCCACAGCCTGAATAAAACTCCTGTAATACATAAATTCTGACATAGCTAACATATTTAACATATTATATATGTTATATATAACATATGCACTTGTTAAAAAGAAAATTAATAAGAACAAAAGACTTGACCAAAACTTCGAAAAAGAGAATACCCATGAAGCCAATATGTATATCAAAAAATACAAAGAATTATAATCAGATAGATGCAAATTAATATTGAAATGGAATAACACACCTACTCAAAGAGCTAAAATTAAAAGGACAGACAACGTCAAACATTGGAGAGTACAATGACAACTTGAGCTCTCATACCTTCCTGCTGGGAGTATAAATTGACTCAACCATTTTGGAAAACTATTTGGCAATATCTCCTAAAGCTAAACACTTGCTTGCCCTATGCCTCAACCATTGTACTCCTACGTATAAACTCAAGAGAAATTGGTGTATATGTCCATAAAAAAAATGTTCAAGAATCTTCATTAGCAGCTTACCTCCTAACAGCTCAAAACTAGAAAACCTCAAATGTCTATCAACAGTACAGTGGAAAAACTGTAGTATATTCATACAATGTAATACAAGTTGAATGTTTCTTACCCAAAATGCATAGAACCAGAAGCATTTCAAATTTTGCACAATTTTGGATTTGGGGATATTTGAATTATACTAGTTGAGCATCCCTAGCCTGAACATTTGAAATCTGAACTGCTCCAGCAAGCATTTCCTTTGAGTGTCATGTTGGTGCTCAAAAAGCTTTGGATTTTGGAGCATTCTCGATTTAAAATTTTTGGATTAGAGATACTCAACCTGTACTACTCAGCAATAAATAATAAGATACATATACATTCAAATAAATGAACTTCAAAAACATTATATTGAGTGAAAGAAGCCAGACATGAAAAAATAAATATACTATCTTGTTCCATTTATATGAAGTCCAAGAATAGTTAAAAATGACTATATTCATCAAGATATTTGTGTATTATTTGTATATAACAAAGTTGTAACCGCAAAATATTTATGTACACCCAAAAAATAAAAATAATTAGACAAAACTGAATTACCTAGAAATAAAAATGTGCTTCTAAAGAATACATTGGTCAAATAAAATATACAAAAAAGGTAGAAATATTTGCACCATATGATAAGGAAGAGATATCTTCTTGAGAATGCAAGTAATATGAAATTAAAAGAAATTTATAGCCTAAATAGATAGTTATTTTTAAAAAGATAAGGCAATAAATCAACAATATAAGCTTCAATTTCAAAAATTTTAGAAAATAAACAGAAGATACTAAAAATACCAAAAGAAAAGGAATAACAAAGAGCAGAAATCAGTGAAATAGAAAATTAGTGTACAGCAGGATAAAACAACAAAGTCAAACACTAGTTCTTTGACTAGTTCACTAAAATGAATAAACTCCTGTGCAACAAAACAGACCAAAAAAGGGAGAATAAAACACAAATTATCAATATCAGAAATTAAAGGGAGAATATCACTTAATATTCTATGAATAGCAAAATATAAAGATATACATAAAGAACAAATACCATCAAATTGTAAATTAAAATTAACAAAATCAATTGTTGCTCTGTAAAAAATAGCAATACACGAGCAGAAAATGAGATGTAAATGCCATTTACAATAGCATCAGAAATAGTCAAAGTTTTAGGAATGAATATAATGCAAGACATGTAAAAAGAAATGGACAAGATGGGGAATGATACACACTGGAGCCTGTTGGAGGGTGTGAAGATGGGAGGAGGGAAAGCAACAGGAAGCATAGCTAATGGATGCTGGACTACCTAGGTGATGGGATGGTCTGTGCAGCAAACCACCATAGTACATGTCTACCTATGTAACAAACCTGCACATCCTGCGCATATACTTCTAAACTTAAAAGTCAGAAAAAAAAGATATGTAAAACCTCTACTCTGATAACTATGAAACAGTATTTGAAATAAATTAGAGTAAAATAAATTGAGAAATATAACACACAAATAAAAAGCCTTGATATTGTAAACATTTTAGATATCTTTGAATTTAATATGTCAATTCAATAGCATTCAAATTCTAGTGAAATGCTTTTTAGAAAGTGAATAGACGCATTTATGCTACATTCAGAAGTGCAAAGGCCAACAGAGAAGTGACTTGTTATAAGGATAACTGTTATGGTGGATGACTCGCTCAAACACTGAAATTTTCCATTGAACTATAATAATTTTTTTAATTTAAACTACTTTAGAAATAAAAACTGGAGAATATAAAATATTACTTTGAACTTATAATCAAATTAACAAAACAAAAATAAATAGGTAATGTGTAAGACTTAGAACTACTGTAGTTTATATGAATGAGCCATAATGTTCCAACTTTTAAACACAGAGTCTATAGATGGCATCATTCCATGCTCAGTAATTATTACTAGAAAGTTCATGATGGACCTTTACCAGATATATGGATTGAGAGGCACAATCACTATAGAATCATCACAACTCAATCATTCAGATTTCTAAGTTCAATATGAATCATTAGTGGCTACCCAAAAAAACATGAACTTTCAACATATTTACACTAGCACATCATTGGAACAAAGGAGGTGATCATTACATTGTGTTTTCCACTAAACAGAACACATCTAAGATATGCTCAAATGTAGATTTCATGTTTTAGAGTTATGATTAATGAAATAAGACAGGTCCAGAAGAGAGTGACTTCCACAAAAGAGCCTGAAAAATATGTACTGTAAAATAATAATAATAAATGAGTGACATGGCACCCAGAGAAGAGTACCTGAAAATACTGAAAGGTTGTCTAGGAAAAGTGAGTGCTTATTCCTTTAGTCTGAATGGCTGCAGATGATGCACTAGAACTCATGAATAGAAGTTATATGGAGACCAATATCACCTCATTATAAAGAAAGCAAATAATCCAAGATAAACTAACCTGTCACAAGAGGTAATGTATTGCCTACATCTACAAAGATACAGTCGATGAGATTTGAGCAATACATTGAAAGTTAAAATAGATGATGCCTAAGTTTTTTTCCTTTCACTTCTCAGATACATATTTTAATAAAAGTATGAAGCTTTTGAGAGTGTTATTTTACTTTAGAAGAACTATGTTCTTATAATGGACACCTTTACTTACCAGGAGAAATGACCTTGGACAAGTCTCTTGACAGCTCTCCTCAGTCAGAAAATTGGAAATAATTCAGCTTTATCACATTATTAGAGTGAGATCCAAATATGTACATGTAGAAGCTTTTCAAAACTGTATATATACATATTTGTTATTGCTCTTATTATGTCAGAAATTTTACTTGTAAATAGAAAAGCTAGATGATAAAGAGATGTTTATGGAACTATCAAAAAGATCTGAGTAGGAAGGAAGAAGCTGAGATTCTCAGGTGGAATGTGGGTGGGTATTTCCCAAGATGTTGTCTGGAGGAGGTCAATGTTTATCAGAAATGGTGGAAGGGAAGCTCAAATAGGAGACCACTAAGTAGAGAAGGTTCTTGGGAATCTGAGGATTTCCACACCTTACCCAACAGATAATATAGCCAACTTGGACACCTGTAACAAAAGATTCAGTTGAACAATTGGGATTAACACATTTGATACACATAAATGGAATGGGAATAATTTTAAAGAAGGTGGTATCAGTAAAGCAATCACTTAGATAATGTTATTTAATATGGTCGAGATTTCTAAATAATTTAGAATTGGCTCCCTACATGCTATATAGCTTATCCATGTTCAGGAGGAAAGCATTCTAAAAATCTATACACACACATTTTGCCGCCTTGAATAAAAAATAATCTGTATAATTTCATCTATCCTCAAAAACTAGGCAAATCACAGTTATACCTCTGGATTTTATTGAGGCATATGAGTTTGTTTGCCATGCACTATTTTAACCCCAAATTGAAGTATAACTCGAGTTCTTGTATAACCTTTCTTTGTTCAGTTTTCTACTTTAGCAACCTATATGCATAGCCTCACCATCCTTGCCCACATCATTACACAGTTTCTCAACCCCAAGATACAACACTTAAAGTATCCTCTCTGATCATATCACCTTCTTTCTATCTTTCCCGGTCTCCTACTTCCACTCAACTTGCTTTTCTCATTAATCACACCTAAGGTCCCTTCTTTACTTCTATGTTACCTTTTGTGAAATATCCCTTTCTAACTTTGCTATCTCTTTATCACAACATAAATTCAATGCTCAAGCATATTTCATACGATATTATCTTAGGTCCCTCATGATTATAACTTCTTTAACTCTATTTACAAAATTCTAACCCTAGTCACCAAAGATCAGTCTTTAAGAAAATAGACTCCGCTCTGGATTCATGAACATCTAATTTTGAATTCCATTTTTGCCACTTATCAGCTGTCTATGACCTGAGATCATTAATTCAACTTGTCAGTGACTCAGTTATGTATGCAAGGCACATGAACTGCTGTGTCTTCAGCATAGAATACACTGCCCGACAAAAACTGATGCAAGATGAGTATCTGTTAAACGAAAATGAACACTACTTTGTTTAACTTCATGGAAAAGGCTACTAATTTCATGCTATGTTCTCTTTTTTCATTTCAAAATATGTTCATAATTTCAGGCAACTTTTCTCCCCCCATTACACCCCAGGTGAAGAGTGACTACAGTTCTCCAAGGCTAATCTTCCACCTCCTCTCTACATTCCATCCACTGCCACATCTTCAGTGCATTGCCTTATCAAATTTCTTTATAGTATTCTTGCCACAACAGGATGTTTTCCCTTTAACCCACAAACATGCTTCATCTTTTTCCTATATTGTATTACCTCAGCTGTCTGTCCCCTGCCTGTCTTGCCAAGATCTTGGCAAGGGTAGCAACTACTTAATGGTTTTTACTTCTCTCATTTATTCACTTACTATTCAACAAATTCAGTTTACCTTCTTTCCCACAACTCTACTGAAGGTCACTAAGCATAGCTGTTTAAAGATCAATTCTTTTTTCATCTACTTAATTTCTTATCATGTGCTACTTTCATTCAATGCACATTTGGCTCTAATTGCACTTGCTTTCACTGTTTGTAAGACAGAAAACTCTTTTCTAACTTAGAGACTTTGCTCTTGCTAGTTCCTTTGCCAGGAAAACTCTTTTTTTACCTGATTCTTCCCATATTACCTCAAAACAATTGTTGAATCATTTATTCGACAATTTATATCTTAAACCTTAACATTAGTTACTACCATGTTCTAAATTACTGAAATAAAAAATTATTAATTGTTGTTTTCAAGAACTTTAGTCTTGTAGAAAAGTCTACAAATAATTCTAACACTATGTGAGGAGATGCCATTACAAGGTATTTGTGAAGGGAACAATTCAATCTTTCTAAAAGGAGACAAGGAAGCTTTCAGAAAGGAGTTGACACTGGAATTAGATCAGCCATTTGCAAATGGGTGTGGTTTTATCCCCCAGGCAATGTCTGTAGACATTTTTAATTGTCACAATTGTAGGGGGCAGGTGGCTATTGGCATCAAGTGATAGAGACCAGAGATGATGCTAAATCTTCTTCAATCCACAGGACAACACCCTCAAAGCAGAAGATTATCCAGCTCAAAACTTCAATGGTTCCAAGAATGAGAAATCTGGAGTTAGATCTTAAAATGTTAATGAAGATTTTCTGCCAGCTGGATGACCACAACAGCTTCCTGTCTTTCTGAAAACATCTATTCTATACCCAGTTGCCATTAGCTTTCTAAAATATAAATTTCTTTATGTCACATCTAGTTCACAATTTTTTCTAATACTAACATATAATACAAGTATCAATTATTACATGCCAGGACCTTCACAAGTCTGTGAGGAAGATATTGTCCCAAAATTACTGAAGAGGAAACTAAGATTCAAATAAAGTAGGTAACCTATGGGGTGTCAAAATGATCATTTCTCTTTACCTATAGAATAAAATCCAAATGCTTTGACATGTCAACTTACTGTACAGTCTGATTCTAACCTTCATTTACAGCTTTATTTCCCAATAGTATTGCTAAATACAAAGGTTTAAGCATTACTAATTGCCATTCCAAAAACACTATGATAAACAACACTATCCATCGAAGTCAAAAAGTGCACACAACCTAAAAAAAAAGGCAAATCCTATGTATACATCTCAAATATATCCTTGTACCTCTGCACTGAGAAATGTGTATAAAAATATTTAAATAAATTTTTTTCCAAAAGAAGAGAAAAAGAAAAAAATTAAATAAATGCAAATGTTTGTCAATAAAAGATTTACATTAGTACATTGTGATTTATTCAAACAGTAGAATAATACATGGCAATAAAACTGTGATATATATATATATATATATATATATATATATATATATATATATATAATCATGGACAAAAGCTCACAAGTGTAGCATTAGCCAAAAACACCAGTAGCAGAAATATAAATGCACTATTTATATTCCATATAAAAATTTTACACATTATATTCCACACACACAAAAAAAAAAACTAAATAGATTGTTTAGGTGACCATACGTAAGAGAAAAGCAAAAAAGGCAAAGAAATCACAGACAATTCAGGATAGTGGCTACTAGGAGATAAGATAGGCTCTGAGATCTAGGAGCTTAAATATATTTGGTAATATCAACTTCTGAAGATAGATGGTAAGTACATGAGTCTTAACTGTGTATTTTGATCCTCTATTCTGGTCTGTGTACATATTATTAGTGTTATATTACTATTAATTATATGTAGTAAATACTTAAATTTATAACATATAATTATTTTTGAGTTTATGTTTTAGTCCTTGCTACAACCTTTTGCCTCAAATGACCTTCCTTTTTTTCACATGGTAGATTCTTACTGTTCTCAAAATTATGTGGATTTTTGGAAGGGAAAGTTTAATTCAAGCAGAGCAACCAAAGGACACAAAGTGGAAGTGACATTTGAATCAGGCTTTAAGTTTTTAGAAGTGGAAACAGAGTCAAATGAGGAAACTGCTAAACTAAAACACAATGGACGATCACAAATTCAAGAACTCCACTGTTGCTGAAGAGAGGCGTAACAGCAGGAAAAAGGATGAGTTCGAATGTAGAGAGATGAGACATTTTGAATGTCATCCCAAAATCCTAATGAGAGAGGCACTGAAGATTTGAAGAGTGAAAATTAAAAAGAAATAAAAGAAAAAAAGATGTTTTGGGGAAAGAGTCATGAAAGCAGAACAAAGGATAGATTAGAATAGAAAGAGCAGGGAAAACCATTTGGAGGATACAGTAAAAGATGAGTCTGGACTAAGAGAGTAGTTTTATCAGACTAATTTCTTTTTACTTTCTCCTAGTCTTTGGTGCATTAAACATGAATTAGATTACTGAATCCCAGAACTGTAGATTAACTTGAGATAGAACTTGCTTATTTGCTAATCACATGAGAAAGGTATGCAGATTTTTTTAAGGTGTTACTTTCAAATTTCTGAAAAGTACATATCATATCTTAAGAAACTAACCCACAGTATTTTGCCTTTTGCTACAATTTGATCAGATGAACTTAGTCACACTGTTAAATTGCATTAACACAAGTCAACAGGATGTCAATTTAGCTATGAAATTATAATATTGAAAATTATTTATTTGTTGAAAAAAATAAGTGCAGCTTTTCAAGATGCTTAAACAACTTTCTAGAAGCTATTGCTCTCCACAGTAGTCCTCAGAGCTAGAAGGGTCAAAGACACTCAAAGCTATAAAGAATATTAGAAGTTATTGGCCAGGCGCCATGGCTTATGCCTGTAATTCCAACAATTTGGGAGGGTGAGGCAGGTGGATTACTTGAGGTCAGGAGTTTGAGACCAGCCTGGCCAACATGGTGAAACTCTGTCTCTACTGAAAATACAAAAATTAAGCAGGTGTGATGGTAGGTACCTGCAATCCCAGCTACTTGGGAGGCTGAGGCAGTAGAATCATGTGAACCTGGGAGGCAGAGGTTGCAGTGAGCCAAGATCATATCACTGCATTCCAGCCTGGATGACAGAGCAAGACTCTGTCTTAAAAAAAAAAAAAGAATTAGAAGTTATCTGGTTCAACCTTTTCATGTTACTAATGAAGAGACTGAGGGAAACAGATACAAGGTCACATGACAAGTCAGTTAATCCACTCATTAAGATAAATATTTGTTGAACTTCTACCTTGTACCAGTAATCATGTTGGTTTCAAAGCCGGAAATAAATTCCAGGTTTTCAGACTCCCAGCTTTGAACCCTTGTGCTACATCATGTGCAGCCAGGCACTGAATAAGCAAACAATTCACCAGGCACAAATTTCTGTAACTGAGCTCCATGGCCAACCAGTATTGGAATCTTAGGCTCTAACCTAGACCTACTAACTACCTTAGAATCTCTTGGGAAAGGGCTATAAATGTTGCATTTTAGCAAGTTCCTTGAGGTAATTACATATAAATACAAAGTAATCTCATTAACATGAAATGTGAGGAGCACAAGTCAAAGAGAATAGACAGGAAAAAGGAAGGATTTAGATTTTTAATGGAATTTAGGAAGGCAAACAGTTAACACCAGCCAACACATTCCCACAACCAGGAAAGAGAGCAATCCTCCAGTCAAAACATATCTCAGAATCTTACCAACCAATTAGTCAGTTACTCATGAATTATACTTCACTACTTACAAGTGCTTTCATACACAATATATCATTTGATCAACACAAAAATCCTGTGAATACTGGTGCAATTATCTTTTTTTTCTATTAAAAAAAAGACTATATCTCAGGGAGTTTAAATAGTTTGCAAGAGGTCACACATGTAAGAGAGGAGGCCAGAATTCCTTTTCACTACACTGCAGTTTCCTCATCTGTTAAATAAAGGAGTTGTATTTGGTGGAAATTACAATACTCTTTATGATGTGTGAAAAATGGGACACATGCTTGTCAGTGCCTATCCATGTGGTTGAACTCATTGGAGATTCAAAGTCAATGTTCCCTTTGAGGAAACAAGAAATGAAGGCCAAACATGTCTTACCAGATTGACATGCAGAAACTACCTTAGAGAAGAGTATCATATGATAACCCAATATTTGGTGTCTCAGGAGGTTACTCCCATGACTGCTATCTGCCTAGGTGTATTCTTTTTCAATAGATGCTTCCTTGCAGGTGTTTTTATGATGTTACAGGTTAGCATTGTCAATGCTCCTTTTTCTCCTGAGAAGAAGCTGAGTCTGCATTCCTTCTGCAAACACTAATACCATCTTACATTAAGTTTAGCACTGTGCAGTTTTTAAATGGTCTTCAAAGACTTTTCATCAGATCCCAGACAGTTCTTGATTGCCATGTTCTTTTAGCTGTTGAGGCTTCTGGGCTGCTGATTTAAATCCTTCTCAGCCTTGTGTCCAGGGCTCCCCATGAGTCACCCTTCTTAAGATTATGCTTCACCTGTTGTAGACAGTGCAGCTAACTAGACTTCGGCTTGGTCCCCTATCTTATTTACCTGAATAAAATCCCAGCCCATTCGAGCCTGGGGTTTTGTTTGCTTCCTCTCCATGTCCCCACAGCCTAGAGTCCAACCCTGGAACATTAAGCAGAACCTAATTCCTTGATAATAGAGTTCTCTGAGGCTGTAAACTTGACTGGATGCCCAAATATTGTCTTCTCAACCCCCTACCATAATACTCAAACTCCTCCATAGGAAGGCACTCCCCAAAAATTTAATGCCAAACACCTGAAATACTAACAGCTTAATAATAACAGCAATATAGCTAAATGTGTCCAGGAGCTTTCCAAGTGCTTTATATGTATTATCTCACAATTATACTATAGAAAAAATATTATTACTTTCATTTTACAGATAAGAGAACTGAGGCTCAGGGAGATTAAGTACAGGCTGAGTATCTCTTATTCAAAATGCTTGGGACAGGAAGTGTTTTGGATTTCAGGTTTTTTCAGATTTGGGGATATTGGCATGTAGATTTCCCAGCTGGGCATTCCTAATCTGAAAATCTAAAATGTGAAATGTTCTAGTGAGCATTTTCTCTGGGCATGACCTTTGAGCATCATGTCAGTGCTCAAAAAGTTTCAGATTTTGGAGCACTTCCGATTTCAGATTTTCAGATTAGGAATGCTCAACCTGAACTGACTCAAGTTTACAAAGTTAATAAATGAAAGATTTAAACTCAGATCTGTTAAACTTTGAAATCCATATTCTTCACTAGCAGCTAAACAGGTTAACTTAATCATCACCTGCTGTTCATCATAACCTTCCTATAAATATTGAACTATGTTGGCTGGCCTAAAATTTCTAACTGCATGATCTGTGATTGAGTTCCTGCTTGCCATTGTCTCATCCCAGTGGGTGGATAGAATCCCATGTTCCAGCCTCTCCCAGTCATTAAATCCACTGAAGTTAATCAGGCCATGCCTAGAATTATTCCAACATATGACATGTCATCGATTTGATCCTCCCAAAATCTTGGTGGAATTGACACCACATAAATCATAAGTCCCATGCCCTAGATGAGAGTGGCCAAGACACAAACAGTTACTTTGAATAGTCCAGGTTAAACATAGCTAGCCAGTGCCAAAGCCATGACCAGACCCAGGTTTCCTGACTCACATACTAAAGATTCATGCATTAAATTCACACCAAATACATTTAAACTAGACAAGGCATACAGAAAACACACACACAGAGTTCAATACATCACTATGTTTAAGTGCATATAAATGCAGCTCTGTACAATTTGTTGGGGCTAAGATGTTACCATTCTCTTCACCATTACTCATCACCTTTTTATAACACATTAGCCCACATGCTAGAACAATGCTAATCCATGCAGTGTGGGAGGCAGTCACATTCAATGATCTAGAGCCTATGACCCAATGCATCTGAATGACATAATATAATTAATGGAAGGAAGAGGAACAAAGGAATGAAGTAAGAGGAAAGTGAGTAAGAGCCCTGGGTGGTTCTGAACAGGAATCAGGAAAGGAAAAATTCTGTTAATGGGATTGAAAGTTTACTGCGATAAAACAGATTTTTCAAAGGTTAGCCTAGGTTTCTCAAACGATTTTTGGCTGAGCCATGTCAACATCTGACCAGGCCCCACAATAGCAAAGGCAATCAACAGTGTTGTTGAAAACTCAGTAAACATGGAGGTTTTGCCTAACCCTTGATATTTTTCACTGAAAACTTATAAGTAGACAAGAAACCTCCAGAGACCACTCATTCCGTACCCTTGCTTGGAGACACTGTTCCCTCCATTCGGCTTCTCAGAGTGGTGTAGAATCTAAGTAGGAAGGGCCTCAAGTGACATCTCTTTCAATGCCTTCATTTTACAGGTGATGCAACTGAGGCACAGAAAGAATAAGTGACTTGCTCAAGGTCACACAGTGAGTCACTGTCAAAGCTGAGGCACAAGAACCCAATGTACTCTTCCTTCCTCTCAGGAGTTACATAATTCATGTTTTTATTATCATTTTATATTTTATGTTCTTAGCATGCCACAAAAGAGTAGTCGATTGCGAACTACAGCAAATGAAAGCAAGATACTAGGATGATTATTGTGTTTTGAGCATCGTGAATTTTTTTTGTGAGAAGGAATGGTGAAAAATTGGTATATCTAACTGGCTACTATTTTTCTATTTCTTTTCATTTTTTAGAGTATGAAATGATGAACTGATCAACTAATTAATCAAATGGAGAATTAGTCCTTAAATTAAAGGTGGGTTACACCAGACCACTTTAAGATCCCTGGAAACATTGAGACTCTACGACCCTGGATAGAGAGGGTCATGAACCCTGGACTCCTAGTCCAAAATTACACATCAGCTGATATCCCAACTCAAACTTGACCAGTTTCAATTAAACTCTTTCTGTATAAAAAAAAATAAAAAGCATCATACTCTTTTTGTTTAAAAAAAAAAAAAAAAAAACCTGACTAGCTCTGCAACCATGGATAAATCAGTTAATCTTTGTGAGCTTCCCTTTCTTTATTCAGATAAAAAACCCAATAAGCCCTATATAAGCCTCAAGGTTATACATATGAAGTTGTGTATTTAGCAACAATTTTATTTTGTATTCTAGTATTATTAATATGTCTATATAGTAATTATAAAAATTTAAATACTATATATGTATGTATACATTCATATATATGTGTGTATGTCTATATTTATGTTTATGTATAAATATCTATGCAGGTACATATTTATGGACACATATATGTACAAATGTAAGTATGTATATTCGTATATATTTCTGCTTTGGCTCTGTGCCCAGCTTAAGCGAGCTTCACCCTCTTTTTATAATTCTCCCATGGGGCATACCATACCTGTTTTAATTTTATTTCCTATGAACAGTCATCTTCTCCTTCTTCCTGCATGTTTCTGCTAAGGTTCACACAGCTGACATTCATGGAGGTAAAATGGCTCACCTCCTATCTCTATGGCTGTTAAGTCTTAGTATTCTGTTTTTCAGTATTCTGTTTTGTGATTTAAGTTTCAAGTGACTTTTTAAAAGAACAAATAAGTTTTGCATCTATTTTTTTGTTTTTGTTTTTCAAGAACTGCTAGCATTTTCAATAGAAAATGTGTCTGCACTTTTTATTACAATACTAGATATGAAACTTATGAATTAGAAGCCTTTGAACTGAGGATGTGGTCATTTTCCAGTCTTTAATTTACAGATGAGACAGGAACAATCAGCTATAATCCTCTCCGTATATACAATGACTAGCATAAATTAGGGGTTCAAGTTTTGAAGAGCTGACATTTTCATGCTGAAGTACTATTAGCATTGAAAGTGAACTTAAAAAAAACCTGGTAAACTTAGAAAAGGAGAAAGTTCCTCAAATTACTGCCTGGGAAGCAGTGGCAAAGAACCAATCCTGAAGATGGGTGGAGGTGGGAGAGCATAATGAATGAATAAATTATTAGCTTTAGCTAATAGTCAACTCTTATTAACACATTCACCTCTTCCATGTTGAATGTGCTTTTCTTATTTATAAAGATCTTTTACTTACCATATCTCATTTCAGCCTCATAATAACACTCCTAGAGAGGCAAATCAATATGGGATTTTTTTCATTTTACAAACAGGCATCTAAAGTTTAATAAGGTTAAGTATTTTGCCTGAGGACTCCTGTATATGGACTGGAGAAGTCCAGACCTAGTTAAAGACTTTATCTAAAATATAAACTTTATTTCCAGGACTCAATATCAGCTGCGTCATTATTTTTGTTCTCAAAGCACCCTATTCTAAAATTATAAAATAAATTTATAGAATTCCACAACTCAAAAGTTGTATCCTTATTTATGCAGTCAAGCCATAATACCTAATGTACATGTGGACTCTAGAAGCTTACAAAACCTCAGTGACCCTTATCAGAAACCACTATGTTAATATGGTTTGCAGAGTGATCTATCTGAAGGGAGCTTGTTTCAATTACAAGATCTTAATCAGCAAGAGGTGTATTATCTCACATAACAGGAAGTCCAGAGGTGGAGCAGGCCTCAAGACTGGGTGACTAAGTAGCAAGGTTTGCATAATCCGCAGTCTGGAGGCCAACTGGCTGCAGTTTACTTCTAGGCATCAAACCACAGGAAAAAAGACCATCTCTTCTTCAGGCACTGTAAATCTTAGACATTTTTAGAAAAAGCTTATAACAGACATCCCATTTACCTCTGTTGAGTTTGGGTAATTCCTAAGCTAATCTCTGACAAAGTCAATAGAATTTCCCTCACATCACTCAGGACCAGCTTGGAGCTTCTGATAAAACCAGCTTCACTGGAAGCACAGGGCTAAGAAACAGATGAATGGGGAACAAAATTAGCATCTGCTAGGTGAAGAGTGAAATACATGCTAAGTAAACATATAAACAGTGCTCACCAGAGAATAACAGGTGGGCGTATCTACAATGCAGGAACAGGACTCACATGAAAGAATGCTGAGTGGAAGTCCTTATATTAGACAATAGAAGTTACTTCATAAATGTCTTTAAAACATATGTCAGCATCTGACATTTTAGGGTGGCAATACAATAAATGCCTTTTCATCATTTATTAAAAGTTAATTAGTTCGAATGACAGAAAATTATTATTTATAAAAGATGTAAAAAGTTCCATAAAGACATGGATCAGTAGTAGGGCTAGTTCCTCGAGTGCAACTCTAACAGACCAGTGTAAATGACAGTTAATTAACTACAAGCTGTATTTGCTGAAGATTTGACAGGCAACTCTCCAAAAAGAATACTCCAATAATTTAAAGATGGAGCCCAATGCTTAGTTAGAAATTAATAATAGTAAATAAGATTCCTTGTAGTAAGTACTTAGTTTACAAATAAAGTTTTAATTAACAGAAAGCCCGGAAGTAGGTGCTATTATTGTTATCACTGCTTTTTACAGATTGGGAAACTGAAACTCAAAGGATGTTAAGCAATTTGCCCCAGGTATATAAGCAATGACAGATGAAAGATCTGAACCCAGACTCTTCTGTCTCCAAAGCCTATGCTTTTAAATCATTCAACTTACGTTTTTCAAAATGTGGTCTATGGTCAGCTACATCAATAGCATTTGGGATACTTGTTAAAAATGCAAACTCTTTAGTCCCATCTGGGCCCACCAAATTAGAATCTTTGAGATGGAGCCAAAAGTTGTGTGTTTCACTGGGTTTTTTGCCTACTGTCTATTAACACATTGCTGAGCTACTCTGCCTTATGACATTTAAGGGACCATTATGGAAAAAAGATTAAAATCTTACTAGTAAGCACACATGAACAAACACTCTCTGAAGTTTACCTTACCTGGAAGCTTTCATTATGTAGATAGGAAAATCCACCGACTTAAAGATTAGAACCTAAGTTTTACATCACAATCCCAAAATTACAACAGGTGGGAGTACCTGCTGATAGCTGAGACTCCTGGAGCTTTTCTTCTCCTCTTGACTCCAATAGGCTCTATAAATTTGGAGAAGTCACTTTTTATCCCTGGGTATTATTTTCTTTACTGTTATCTTCTGGTGCACTAATCTGTCCTTCTTAAGAATGATCCTGAGATCCACTCAAGAAAAGAACTTTCTCAGAGCATAGAGCTCAATCAAATGCTTCCAGGATTTCTAGCTCACAACAAAGAAATGTCCACCAAGGAAAGGTAACATAACATCACTTCTCACTTTTTTATTCAAATGCCCTTGCATTTTCTTATTCATCCCAAAATTCTTCCAGGAGCAAAACTGGATATAACATAAATAAATACCCTTGTTTCTTTCAGACAGCAAGAAAAGTAACAGGTTCAATAAAGTTTCTCCAAATAATTAAGGTGATAGAGGTAGAAGACAATTAATAAAAACTTATCTAACCCTCTCTAATTTTTATAGGTGATAAAACAAGCCAGTGGCTGGAGCAGGTGAAATACTCCAATGTTACTGCTTGATACAGCTTGGCTCTGTATCCTCACCCAAATTTCATCTCGAATTGTAATTCCCATAATCCCCACATGTTGAGGGAGGAACCAGGTAGGAGGTGATTGGATCATGAGTGATTTCCCCCATGCTGTTCTCAAGATGGTGAGTGAGTTCTCACAAGATCTGACTGTTTTCTAAGGCAGTTTATTCTGCTGATGCTCACTCTCTCTCTCGCTGTCTCTCTCTCTCCCCCGCCCCGCCATCTTCCATCATGTAAGACATGCCTGCTTCCTTTTCCACCATGATTGTAAGTTTCCTGAGGCCTACCTAGCCATGCGGAACTGTTCATAAACCTGCTCTGTTTATAAACCACCCAGTTGTGGATAGTATCTTTCTAGCAATGTGAAGAAAGATTAATACACTGTCCTACATCAGATGAATGCTTAGGCCTCCTGATCTCTGCTTCCTCAAAACAGTAAAAGTGCTGCTATTGCTGCTGCACCTTCATCCATGGTTCCATGGCAGGGCAGGACAGGGGAGTATTTCTCAAAGTTTGGGACCCCCTGCCTTACCAACCTAGAAGAAGATTGAATTGGTTTTAGATTATGTTGAGTCATACAGTGGAAAAGTAAATTCTTACTGATTCTTTTTTGATCCTTTTACTTCCTTCAAAGAGAAAGTCTCAGAATGTTGCTAATGTAGCCTTAGCACCTCCACAGACTGATGACCTCCCTTTTTTAAGAAATTAAGAGCAATCAATCAGTTCATTTTATGGTATTTATTCTTATAATTACCTTCTCTTTATGGCAACTGATACAAGTTTTTTTTTTTTTTTTTTTTTTTTTTTTTGAGACAGAGTTTCGCTTCACTCTTGTTACCCAGGCTGGAGTGCAATGGCGCGATCTCGGCTCACTGCAACCTCCGCCTCCTGGGTTCAGGCAATTCTCCTGCCTCAGCCTCCTGAGTAGCTGGGATTACAAGCATGCACCACCATGCCGAGCTAATTTTTTTGTATTTTTAGTAGAGACGGGGTTTCACCATGTTGACCAGGATGGTCTCGATCTCTTCACCTCATGATCCACCCGCCTCGGCCTCCCAAAGTGCTGGGATTACAGGCGTGAGCCACCGTGCCCGGCCAAGATTTCTGAATATGATAATGATATAAATTTTTCTTCTAAAATAAATCAAGTTAAAGAAAAATATTAAGCAAATGACAGTACATGTAACATGAGTTTTTGAAATCTTGAAAATGGTACAAGAATGATTAAAGTATGGCAGAAATTGACAGGAAAGTTTGAACACAGGCTTTGGAGTCAAACACACTTGGTTTTCTAACCCAACTTCAAGATGTTAAGATTTGAGGTAGTTTATATATTCCTTCAGGGATGCACTTTCGCAACTGGCAAAAGTGGCAAATTAGAAGTGTCTATCCATGGTTGGGTATGAGGATAAATACAGTGATAATTTTTACTCTTCTACTATAGTGCGTGCTACGTAGGAGGAGTTCAGTAAGTACTGTTATTTTATCATCAGCGGCAGCACTGACATCACCTTAGCCGTGAAATCTTCAGGATCACAGATTGTTAAATCTGAGGAATTTTTTTTAAATCACTAAAGTGCATCTAATCCAAACTTTCCCAGGTCCAACTGCTCAAGGCTTAAATTTCCCCTAAAAGTATTTTTAATTTGTGGTTTATGACTGACTATATGTTTTAATGCTCTATTAATCTCTAGCTAAAGTTTATCACACTCTTTAAAGATGATAGTGGCAGTAGTATATGCAGTATAAGGAGTCCCCTCACTCTGTCACCAATAGATATTTCACATTATATATTTTTTAATATGGTTTATAATTTTCACTACTTAAAAATCACGAGGCAATTACTAGGGGGGCTACTATTAACAGATTAAAGAACAAGCAAATGTGTGACTAGATCACAAATTTGCAATACTCTGATAACTGTGTTTCAATATGTTGGTTTCTTTGTAATCGTATGATTTATTTATGCATTTATAAGTGTTCTGAGAAGCAAACTAGCAGTGTCATCCCACCACCACAGGTGTCCTTGGCACATACACAAAACATTTAAAGACCCCTGCTGTACAGCCTTGCCAGAATGTGGCCCTGTAGACTGCTTGTATACCTAAGAAGATTTCCCATCTTTAAAGACAATCAGTAATTTCACATCTGCCTCGATAGGTTTTTAAAACAGTAGACAACAGATTCCACTTGGTGGTAATGGAAGCAGGAACCACTATGCTAACCCACACTTCAAAAGAAAAAGAAAGGAAACTAATTATGATACTCACTTTGCAAAATATCTGAGTTACCAGCCAAGAGAAATACTAAAAGAGCCAGTCAAATTTCCAATATTTAAATTACCTAGAAAATAAATACAGCAGGTTTGTATTCAGTTTCAGAGTGTATTCTATCTATAGACTACTTTCTTATTTATTTAAGATAGAAGACACATATTGTTGCATTGTTCACAAATTACTTGCCTTGCTAAACAAAGGGGTAAGAAAAAAGGATCAATTTGCAATCATTTCAACCAATCCATCTGCTCTAGAAAGACATGTAAATAATTAAATAAAAATTTAACTTGTTTCAAATTATTCTATTTGTAGAAATGAATCATCACTCAATATACATCTGTGATATGTGCAGTAGTCCATAAATTGGGCAGGAAGTATTTTGATCTTCTCAGAATTAGGAGAGTTATCTAACTTATGACACATCAACAGACCAGAGAGGTTAAGTCAGTGGCGGAGCAATGTGCAGATCCAGGGCATTCTTGCTTTCAATTTAATGCTCTCCCCAGCATTCATGGCCATAGAGAGAGAGAAGGAATTTAGGATGATGGGTAGACAGAGAAAGGAAAAGAGATGGTTTTGCAGGATTGTTCCTTAGTTCAGCTGAAGACAGGGTTCTTGTCCATCCCACAGCCACGAAAATTTAGGCTCATAGAAAGTTTAAAGAAGGAATAAAGCAAGGTTTTATTGGATGCAAAGGAAACAAGGAGAAACAGGGACTCTTGCAAGGCCAGAGTCCCTCCTCTAGAGCGCTTCTCACCAGACAGTTTGAATTCCAGGTTCCTCATAGGAAGAGGTGGGCCAGGATCCTCAGTGCTGCAAAGGGCATAAACTTCAGTGGGCAGGTTGGTCAGAGTTTCTCCAGGTACTCCCTCCCACCTGTTTGTCTCATTCACCCATCTAAAGAAGTATATCTACCTGCCATTAGACTAAGGACAAAGATGAAGACCAATCTTAACTGCTTCCCGCTGACAGTGGGTACTGTTTTGGGGAAACAGCAGTCAGATCTCCCTCAGAGGCCAATGTAAGGGTTCCTGGAGAAGGGGCCATCGTCAGAGGCTCTGGTTGCATGACTATTTGAAGTCTGATGGCCTGAAGGCAAGGACAGACAAACTGGGTTATTAGAAAACATGTATCAAAATGAAACAAAAAGAGGGGTAAAGACAGCTCGAAATTCTGAGGCCTTTTACTGACTTGCATAAGGAGAGGGAGGCCAATACACTAAGTGGCAAATAATTTTGCCCTTTGGCCAGCTTGTTGGGCTTCTGTGTTCCCTTCGCCTCAGCCCAGTCCTAAGCCAACCAGTTTAAGATTTGGGAAATTAACTCTTTATGGTTTGGAGAATGCATTTGCAGACAGAATCCTATAGTACAGAGACACGATTACCCAATGTACTGACTGAAAAAAGGACTGAGGAGGAGAAAGGTGAAAGAAGGTGCTTCACAAAGGAGTCCCAGGGGTTCAGATTAGAAAAGGATACAGACTGAAGATGGCTACCCATCTAGAAAGAGGGGAGCAGGCATCCCTGGTTCCCTTCTCTTTCTAGCAGATACCTGGGGTACATACATTAGGCAAAGAGGGAAAATTGTCCTTTTTCCGTCTTCCATCCTCGCATCCCCAAGTCCCAGAGACCTTGGGAGGCACCACCATAAGTGCCAAAGCGGCTTGCACCCATGAAGCATGAAGGGCCTAGAGAATATAAATTATCTGCTCTCACTTATGTCTCTTTCCCACCTACTGCCAGTAGCCTTGGGGTTTCCTAGACCTCACACCATGAATACCAATGTGGCCTTTATCCATGAAACAGGAAGCCTGGGGTTGGCTTAATAGGCAGGAATCAGCCATGCTCACCAATGCTGTGCCTTTTAACCTCTGTATCATCTGCCTGTGGACCCCTCAGATCCGGTTTTTTACCTAGGGCTTTGAGCCAAAGCTTGGAATTGAGTCTGGGACAAGAATGTGTCCCAGGGCAGGGGGTTTGCATGGTCTCCTTATCATAAGCCAAATGCTAAGGTGAAACTGTGGAACTGAGTTCTCCTCCAACAAGGGAGAGTGAAGAATGTCTTGTGATACAACCAGATAACTGGTAGCTATAGTTATACTTACTAGGATTTGGGTGCATGGTGCTTGGCTTTGCTTAGTTCCCTTGGTCTTACTTTCCCAAAGGAAACCTCCAAGTGATAGACATGTCATTTATTCTCACCACCTGGCAGGATATTCAGGGTAATTGCTCAGAACTAGAATGTTAATTCAGATTTTTACATTATTCATCCCTCTTGTTCCTTCTGAGCCGCAGCTGGAGACTCCTGGTTGGTTCATAGGAACCAGGAAGGTTAGTCTAAAATGTAGGCTGAAAACTTAAACAACTCGTGAGTTTAGAATTTAATGACAAATAAATAAGTTTTGAAACATAATTTCTCCTCGGTTCTCATTTTGTTAAAAAAAATTATAATAAGGACTGAGTGGTTTGCAAAATAGACTTTAGTCTTGTGCTTGGCCTGATTATTTGCATAAAGTGCAGCAAGAATAATTATTTCTACATAGGCCTTTTGGATTGGCTTTGAAGGAATTTTGTTCCACAAGGAATCTCAGATAAAACCTTTTAAAGCTGACCCAACCGTGGGTTTGCATCCTCAAACACCTGTGAGTTTGGCGAGTCTCTCCTCTTAAGGTCCCAAGATAAATTTGGAGCTCCTAGACCTGTTAGAAAGTGACATTCTTTACTGACCATAGGTCAGGAACCCTGTACAGGGACTGCATAGGCAAGGCTATGAGGCCAGTTTCCCCACTGGGCTTTTATTGGCTTTTCAAGTTGAGATTGACTCCTTAAAGGGAAGCATGCCCTTCCACCCAAAGCCTTGCTAAAATTACCAGTTTCTCTAATTGTGTCCTATTGCAAAAGAAAATTGGAATCTCACTGCACTGATGCAAACAACTATATTGCCATAACTCACAGATAGGTCCTAAATTTTAGAGGAGCCAGACAGAGAGAAACAAATATTGCTCTAAATTTTGTTCACAGGAGTATAACTTACTGAATTATTAAAGGCTGTAAATAGTTCAAAATAAGTTTCCTTCACTCTGAAAAACAAAACAAGGATCAGAAATATTCAAAGCAAAAGTCAAAAACTTTGTTTCAGCTTCCTGAGTTCAGTACGTTTAGTTGTCTTGTTTTGCTTGATATTTGTAAATATTTTAGCTCTTCATGAGCCCTGTGCATCTTTTCACTCAAATGTCACAATCCCCAAAGTTATCAGAAGCCTGTATTTCAGAGCATCTCTTATAGTTCTATAGCTCATTATAAACCGTCGTTTGAAAATAATTAAAGCAAGACAGCAATTTTCTGTGAATAGCAAAATGTCCAGGGTAGTTACAGTTAGAAATACAATTAACAAAAAAGTTTGGTTATCTCTATGGTTTACAATAATTTAACATGATAACCTTCATTATAATAGATAGCAAATACTCAGACATTAGAATTTTAGAAATTCCATAAAATTGGAACATATATCAACATTATTCATAAAAATAGAACCTAAAGAAGACTGAACATTATTTTTCCAATCCCTAAACATGTCTGTCGGGGTCACCACCTGCGGGGGTCTGTCCTGCAGACCCTGACTCAGTGACAGTTCAAGTACATTGACACACAGGCAGCCTTGGCCTTGCCCTCTCTCAAACCACTCCCCAACAGAGTAGAGGCATCATTTTCCTAATGGAAGATCTGACCATGCCACTTTGAGGCAAAGTAGAGTTCAAAGCTTTGGGGCTAAGATGGACTTTAAAATCCATCTTGGTCTGACTACTGCTTATTTCTGGTATACTAAACCAGGCTTCTACCGGCTTTTCAGAAACAATTGTTAAATAGGCAGAAATTCTCCAAGTCAGTTGACGAACTGTTGGTAATTTGAATTTGGTCATGGTGGAAATACTGATCAGAAACTGGCAAGGAAAAATACATAAACAAAGCTGTTTTTTTAAGAACAGATTTACCAATGCACCACTGATTCATCATTTAACCACACATTTAACCTCATCCTCCCACTTCTCAACCTTGCTGAACTACTTTCTGTCCTTCAATAAATTATGCTATTCCTTTGCCGAGAAGACAACTTTCCTTTTTCTCTGCCCCTTGCCATACTCTCAATAATCTTCCTAGTTGCAGTTTCTTTGTGTCTTTCTTCCAGACATGCATTGCCTTCTAAGCCTCCTCCCTGAAAGCCTAGGTGAAAAGTTTCACTTATTCCCTCAGATGGCACACCATGCTTTCTACTGTTGAGACAGTGCTGGCTTTGCCCTATTTCTTTTTAGCTTGTGTAACTGAACTTATTAGCTACATTGAATGCAGGAACTCCATCTTTTCTTTATTGTAATTCCATTCTTTATCATGTGTCTGACATCTAGTAAATACTTAATATTTGTTAAGTAAGATAAATGACTAGAGTTAACAAAATCTCTAAAAAATAAGACTTTTTACTTATTTATATTTAGAGGTAGAGCCCCAAGAATTGAGAAAATTATTATCAAACCAGAGAAAAAAATCCTTGAGAGAAATAAAAGACAAAACCATGGTCTTGAGAGAGTGTTGTCAGTTTATTTCTGGTTCTAGCCCAAGGATGACAAATACCTGTCCAGACAGCACTGTCCCATTGCCAAAGGCATGAGAAGCTTCCCTGCTTAATCTCTGACCCCTTTTCCACTGAGCCCAGGAGATTCCTCTATGTCAGGGCTAATGCTATTAACCAACCTGGAATTCAAGTTGAAACTCATCTGCCAACCTGAAGGAGGTCATGAGACACAATGACTACTGCCTTCCTGACAGAGGCTTCTCTGCCCTACTTTAGTGTCTTACCTGCCTACTCTTTTTGGTCAGGTTTGAAACTGAAAGAAGTGAAGAAAAGGAAGAGGAAGTGAGGAAGCTGTGTGGGAGGAGTAGTTAAAAGAGGTGGCTGGGGAGGCCACTCATAAACTGTTCTCACATTCCAACTCCTCCCCTTTCTTTCCTTGAGAATTTTTTCCTGGGTCGCATTCTCTCTGCAGTTGTTCTCCACCTGCCCATCTCACTGCCTGTTTTGGACTGTTTTTCCATCCATTTCGCTCTGCAGCAGCTTCTCATTTCCTCTCTACTCCTTTTCCTGGTCCCTCTGTGTTCCCTTGTCTGTTGCTATCCTCTTTTTTTTACCAACTTCTCCTTTTTTACATTTCCTCTTCCCTTTTAACAGATTCCACTTTCTCTCTCTGATTTTTTTTCAGTCTCTTCTACCTCATTTTTCTCTATATCTCTCAAGTAAATTCTAGAATTCCTTTGTTTTAAACATTGTTTTCCTCTACCTCTTCCTCTGATCCTACTTATCTTTCAAGTTTCAGTTTCCATGTCACTTTTTTCCTGACATCCATCTCCCTCTAGCTTGCAATTTCCAAAAGGAAAGGAAGGAAGAACTATTTTAGAGCACTTTTATTTTCTGACAGAATTTTTTTTTGTTGTTTTTGTTTTTTTGAGACGGAGTTTCACTCATGTTACCCAGGCTGGAGTGTAATAGCAAGATCTCGGCTCACCACGACCTCTGCCTCCTGGGTTCAGACAATTCTCCTGCCTCAGCCTCCTGAGTAGCTGGGATTACAGGCACAAATCACCATGCCCAGCTAATTTTTTGTATTTTAGTAGAGACGAGGTTTCAACTTGTTGACCAGGATGGTCTCGACCTCTTGACCTCGTGATCCACCCACCTCGGCCTCCCAAAGTGCTGGGATTACAGACGTGAGCCACCACGCCCGGCCTCTGACAGAATTTTTAATTAAATATCAAAGCATTTTATTTCATCTGAAGGCAATAGATTATTTGAAAAAAAAAATGGTATTACATACATATTAATATTACCTTAAAATTATTTTATATCTGGTTTTACAAATTTTACATTCCTTCTAAATAATTTTATCAAATATAGCTCTCTTTAGATTAAAAGCAGATGACAATGGCATTTTTAAAAATCTTGTCCTTTCTTGTTATGGTGACTACTATGTACACATTGTTTAATAATTACTCAAGTTCTAAAGCCTATGCATTTCCTACCCAGTCCTACACTTAATCTGATTTCTGAAAGCAATTCATGGGAAGCTTCATTTTTAAATGAGCACAGGCTGATTAGAGCATTTACATTTTTATCACCTACTTAATGAACATGGAATGTAGGTAGGTCTTGAACAGAAAATGATGCATGCCTTCCTAAAGTCCTTTGCATGGCCTCCCTAATGCATGCCTGAAACTTCTCTTTTATTAACTTAGAAATATTAAAATGTAATGATGGTTCTTAAAAGTGTGAACAACACAAATTCTCATTTGAAGTTCAAGTAAGCATTGGCATTAGGAAGAGGCAGCCAGTCAATCATAGGGAAGTCATTTTACAGAGGTCGGGGGTGCGGGGGAGGGAAGGTAGGTTAACCTCATCTTTAGCAGGAAGCCGTCAGTGTTTCCTCAAAGTCTATCACTCCAGTGGTTGACCAAATTCAAAAACCAGCTTAGAACTAATAAACAAACAAAGGAAACTCTGAAAATCTTTTAAGAGAAGCTCTAAGTACCAGACCAGAAAAACATGGAGACACATTTCACAGAGAACATGGTTTCTTCCCCCAAAATATACTGACTGTCAGCCATAGAAGAGGAATTAGGGTATATTAAATCCAAATCCACCGCTTTACTGAGAGTGTGCTTATAACTAAGAACATTAGCTGTAAAGATAAACGGATTTGGGTGGGTTTAAGTTGTAATTTTGAAACTCATTAGCTGTGCTCTTAGTACCTGCTGTTGGGCTGCTATGAGCATTAAATAAATGAGATTACAGAATTAGGACAACACAGGTAATGTCCAATAAATATTTACTATGAGTTCCAGAGAGAGAAAGATTTCCTGAAGTCACATACTTGGACTGGAGCAGGATTAAGATGAGGTCACCATCAACTTCATATTCATGCCAATGCTCTTTCAACTCATTGAAACAATCAAATTATGGCTCATGAGTCAAATCTGGACTGCTGTCTGTTTTTGTAAAGAGAGTTCTATTAAAACACAGCCATACTCATTCATATATGTATTGTCTATGGTTGCTTCAGTACCAGGACAGCAGAGTTGATAAGTTAGAATCTGTTGAACCAAACATATTTTCTAAATGGCCCTTTACAAACAAGTTTTCTGACCCCTATGATTAGGGCATGAGGCTACTTGTAGACAAAGCATTCCACATCTAGATCCCTCAGGGAAACTGAATAAGCTTTTATCATAATACTTTCTGCGACTTTGGGGGGTCTTACTCAAAAGGTAAAAATTGTCTGATAGTATCTGATCTTTCTGGATCTTAGCTTTGGCAGTTTGAAACAAAAAGAAAAACAAAACACCTTCCATAGCAGAAGAGTAATCTGTTTCCAGTAAAGAATACATCTCAGATGCAGCAGAATGTCCAGAGCTACTTCTTCTCAATAAAACCTTGCACTCATTCTCCAAGCCCACATGTGATTTGATTATTTTGGTACACCAAAGCAAGAAACCCCAGGATATAGAAATCATTCTGTCCCTGTGATAAGGAAGGGGGTTTAACTGAGCTGCTCCCACAAGCCACCTGCAAATGGCAAACTAACAGAGCACTTCATAACATACACCCACTGGGCTTCAGGAGCAGTAAACATTCACCCCTAGGCACTGTCGTGGGGTCAGAGCCCCACAGCCAGCCCACCTGTATGCTCCCCTGGAGGTTTGAGCAGGAGGGCACTGAAGAAGCAAGCCACACCCCTATCACACTCCCTGTGAGAGGAACAAGGGAACCTTCCCTGTTTCACTACCTGGAAAAGTGCTCCTAATGGACATTGGGAAGAAATTGTGAATTTCTCTAGTAAAACATGATGATCTATAAAGGGGGCACGTTGTTTATAAAAAATGAGTGTAGTTGAAACTTTCAATAATGCCCTCCTCCCCACTCACCCACTCCTCCTCTGTTGTCATATTTTGCAGGATTGATGGGCTGATTCCTCATGTTTGGTTACCCAGTCCATAGATATGCAGTCAACATATTTATATCTGTATGTCCACTAAGCTACAAATTTTACACTGATGATATAATTGCTTACCATCCCTGTTGGAAACAGATGCTCAGTGCCATAAAGAAAAATCATAACTGAAACAAAGGCTCTCTCAGCAAGGCAATTTTACTTTCTTCAGAAAGGGTACTACTTGCCAGCAGTCCCGCCATGAGAGTACAATGAACAAAGGAAAGGCAGGCATATTTATTCCTTACACATTGGGTTCCTACTGCTGTGTCTAATCTCCACTGATTGGAGCTGGACTTCACAATCTAAACTAAAACTGGATTGGGTAACAACTTAAAACTTTTCTAAATAGGCAAAGGCAGTGGAAAACAAAGGAAAAGAGGAAGTCCAAATAAGAAAGAGAGAGAAAGTTGCTTGCAAAAGGACTTAGAAAAGTAATGACATAAATATCTTGGTTAAAGGACATAGAATATACTTATTCCTTTATACCTAGCAGCTACATAGAATAGGGCTTTACAAAGAATTACTAGTGAAAAGCAAGAAGACTTTGAAGAAAGTTAGTCTTTAAAGGAAACAATTATTTCTAACATTTATTATTATTATTATTCTTTAAGAGGAAGGGAAACTTTGAACAGGGACTTTTTACTTTCTACAATCCCAGTAGGAGACAATAGGAGGGTGTGGACATGGTTAGAAGTAGGGAAGAAATATCTACCTTGGGCACTATTAGCTTTGTGGTTGTCCTGGTCAGTACCACAAGTCCTGAGGTTATTTGTTTCGTTTTGTCAATCCTTTATTTGCAGGTACCTTGAAGTTGGCTGTAGAACCCACAGAGTAATAACTTTTTCCTCTAGATTAAAATTGTCTCAGGCAGTAAAAATTTAGAGGTTCCATTTCAAGCAATTAAATTTAGTTTGCAAATTTGTTGTTCCATTTTAGGTTGACTAAATTTTAAAAATCACTTTTAAATAACCTCTGAAAATTTTTGGTATCTTTTTAAGATTACTCAATTAGATGTCCTAAACCTTTTAAAACTACATTTATAAACAGTTTTCCCTTCAAGTATTCCAATTAGCTGATAAAATGAATAAGCATTTTTTGAGTACTAATGAATTTTTATAAATTTAATAAAAAATGACAAAATTCTCTTAGATATCACAATACTGATACATTGCAACATCTCAACTCAGAGGTGTCAGTGTAAATCAATTGACTAATTATTTAAATGTATTTACAAAGTTGTTACTTCAATTAACCAAATTTCCTTGCATGTTATAAATATATGAAAAAACAAATAATCATGGGGACTATCTTTTTTGTTCAGATAGAATTGACACACCAAAAGTTGCACATATTTTAAAAGTATAATTTCACAATTTTAGACATGTATGTATATGTATATGTATAAAACCATCACCAGAATCATATGTTTATTGCCCAAAATTTTTCTATGCATCTTTGTAAAGCATTCTCAAAACTAATAATAAGATCATGACAGCAAACTGAAAAGCAGTAAAAGATATGGACAGAAATTTGGCCCAAAATAAACAAATGACAAATAAGCACATAAAAGATGCTCAACACCACTAGCAATTAGGAAAATGAAAGCTGCAACCACAGTGAGATACTGTTACACACTTATTAGAATGGCTATAATCAGAAGATTAACTACACTGTGTGTTGAAGAGAATGTGGAGGAACTGGACCTCTCACATAAGAATGGGTCAGCTACTTGAGAAAAAAAAAAAAACTGGGCAGTTTCTTTAAATAATTAAACATATACCTACTACTTAATCCAGCCATTCTATTCCTAGATATTTACCCGGGAGCAACTAAAGCATATGTTCATATAAAAACTTGTACTAGAAAGCCTAAAGCAGTTTTATTGTAATAATGAAATACGGGAACCAACTCAAATGTTTATCAACAGGTGAATGAACAAACACATTGCAATATATTCATGCAATGGGATACTATTCAGCAATGAAAGAAAAGAAACTATTCATGCATGCAACAGTATAAGTGAATCTCAAAATAATTTTACTGAGTGGAAGAAACTAAATAAATAATTACATATTACATGATTGTAGTTATATTAAAGTTGTTAAATAAATTAAAATGAAGGTCATGCCTGAAAAAGCCCTGAGCAGACAAAGCAAAATGGGCCTTATAAGTGACCTTAACCTTGCTTGATTTGCAAACATAATTTAACTTGAGCTATTTCTTGTAAATATGTATATTAAAGAAAACAACTTGTGCTCAGCCAATCAAACTCAGCAACTAATTTATAATGACGTAACTTAGGACTTCCCAGCAGCATGGACCAAATAAAGCAACTCTGCAACTGTAAACAATCAAAATTTTTGAATTAATTTTGCATTTCCTCTATTAAAGCCTGTCCGTTATGTTTCTTCAATAGTGCCTCCAAACTGCTTTCCGTCTGGTGTTGTTCCAGTCATGAATTCTTGCATGCTCAAATAAACTCTTTATGATTTTATTGTACCTCTGTTTATCTTTTAAACAAAATAAAGAAAATAAAAACTACTATATAGTGATGGAAAGTAGATAAGCAGTTGCCTGGCCAGAGAGAGAGTAGCGGGAGAGATGAGTTTTTAAAGGGGCATTCAAAAGTTTACAAATTATAAATATGTTCATTGTTTTATTTGGTGAGGTGAAGCCCTCACCATTGATTGTGGTGAGGGCTTCACTGGTGTATACATATTTCAAAATGCATCAAATTTTTCACTTTAACAATGTGTAGTTTATTGTGTTAGTTATACCTCAATGAAGCTATTAAAAATTATTTTGACCCAGTATAAGTGAAAAAACCTTGAATTTTTAAGTCAGAAGACCAAAAAGATCTTTAATTTTTTTTTTACTGTCAACGAATACTTATATGGACTAAAATTGTTTCTTAAATTCTTTTTGATTCATGTGTCAAAATTTAGACTTTGTTTTATGTAGTAGTATTCTTAGTAGTGTTCTCACGATTTACTTAATGCTATATGACTTCAAATTTCCAGACGATTAAGAATATTTTTAAAAACCACAATATAGCAAAATAAAATATAATCAAATCAATCAACAAAATGGTTGTGATGCATTTTTAACTTTATCCATAAAGTACAGCAGTACAATTTTATATTGACTTTTTTCAAATTATCTAAATTATATTTAAGTAATTTTATTAAAAACTTATTTTATAGATGTAACAAAGTTCCATTGCATTGCATGTCAATAAAAATCTTTATTATTTTACAGTTATGTGTGTCTTACTATTTACCAAAGAACTTAAATCCAAGATCTTAAATGTAATCAGGTATGCAGGTCACAAATTCTCAATTTTGCATTCTATAGAATTGCACATACTATCACAGAGGAAAGCACACAATTATACCCTCTAAAATTAAGGTAAATTTTTAAATTTTCTTTGTAGTTTTTAAATATCAACATTTGTAATTTAAAAGGCATTTATTATAATAGCTGATTTTGGAATAAATGCTTCAGAAAAATAATATTTATAAAGAAAACCTTTTAACCAAAGAAGTGACAGACTCTGAACTTTTATAGAACATGGGCTTTCTTTTTCATTTCTTTTCTATGTTTTGTTTTCTTTTGGTGGTGGGAATAGGTGGATATTGGTCGAGGTTTAAAATCTGTTTTTCCATAACACCACCTGCCTCACAAAACTCTTTCTATTATAGTTTTAAGCCCATATGTTTTCTCTTCCCCACACACTATGTCTTGATCTTTTGATGATATCCTTGGGAATTATTTTAAGGGAATACGTTTTTAAAGCACAGAAACCTGAATAATAATGCTTCTAGAACCTAATGCTGTACTGAGTAAATCTAGTAACTGTGATGTTTTCCAGAGGAGAAAAATCTGACGGCTCTTGACTAGTTTTGAGTCTACAAACAATATACAGAAAAGGCTGAGTTTTACTTAGACATTCATTCTACCAATGGTAAGTTCATTTGCCTGTTTGTTTTAAATGGAATGATATTTTCCCTTTATAGTCTGACAGAGGGACCAGGTTCTGTCCCTCTTATAAGGTGTAAAAATTTGGTCATTTGTTCTTGAGCAATTTTTGCAGATACTTGCACCTCAGTAAATGTAAGGGTGATCAAGAACTGTCTCTTTTTGTTTTCTAATCTTGTTGCAGATCATGTGACTCCATCTGACAAAGATGGGAACTTTCTAGATTTTTCCTTAGATATTTCAAAGTATTGTCATCCTAAGATAATATATTTAGAAAGAATCTAGTTTTTTAAGTATGTAAAATGAACTGAGCAGAGGAAGAGACTTTTCCGAAGCCTTTGGCTAAGGATCAATAAAGTGAATTTAAGCTACAAACAAATAAAAGGTACATAATTCTTAGAAGAAAGACAAAAATGTAGGGAGGAAGGCAGAGGCTACACAAACAGACTAACGGACTCAGTTTATGATTCATACCTGCAGGGACCTATTGAACTGAAAACTGTTCAGCACTGAGCTTACCCATGACATTCCTGGAGAGCAAAGTGGAGATGAAAAAGAGGACTAAAGTAGGAGATGAGGGGCTCACCCTGCATGCATGTGGTCCTAGACCTTCTCTCCTCCCTATCCTCAAGGGCCACTTGCTCAGATTCTGCCCAAACTAGGCAAATCATTATGGAAAATATGACCATCCTCTTCAATATTTTGTAAACATTATTTCCAAAAGTACATTGAGGAAAGAAAAGCTGAAGCTGGAATCCAACAAACCCCAATTTCTTAACACATGGAAACTACCAGCAATAAAAATATATTTAAAGTACCACACAAATATATTAGAATGAGCAAAATCTAAAGCACTGACAACATGGAATGCTGATAGGATGAAGAACAATGGGATCTATTGCTCATTGACTGTAGAAATGCATAGTACAGACACTTTTGAAGATAGTTTGACAGTTTCTTACAAAACTAAACATATTCTTACCACACAGTGATCATGTTCCTTGGTATTTATCTAAAGGAGTTGAAAATATATGTCCACATAAAAACCTGCACACACATTTACAGCAGCTTTATTCACAGCTGCCAAAACTTGAAAGCAGCCCAGTTTTCCTTCAAAGAATGAATAGATTTTTTTTTATTGTTATACCTATGCAATGAAGTATTAGTGAATAATGAAATAAGCTATCAAACGACCAAAAATAAATGTAAAATGCATGGAGGAACCTTAAGGGCGCTGCTAAGTGAAAAAAAAGTCAGTTAGAAAAAAATACATACTGTATGACTCCAAGAATAAGACATTCTGAAAGAGGCAAATTATAAAAAAATCAGTGGTTGCCAGAAGGTGATAGCTGGGAGGGATGAATAGGTGGAGACCAGGGGATTTTCAGGGTAGTGAAACAAGTCTATATGATACTGTAACAATATAGATATTGTACCTTTGTCAAGACCTATAGAACTCTACAAGAGTGAACTCAAATGTAAACTATAGTCATTAATTAATAATAATGTATCAACATTGGTTCATAAATTGTAACAAATGTACCTCACCAAGGCAAGTTGGTAATAACAGGGAACACTGGTCATAATATGGAAAGTCTGCTCCTATTCGATTGTATTGGTTTATTGATTGATTTTGAGATGGAATCTCATTGTGTTGCCTAGACTGGAGTGCAGTGGCGCAATCTCGGTCAGCTCACTGCAACCTTTGCGTCCCCGGCTCAAGTGATTCTCCTGCCTCAGCCTTCGAGTAGCTGGGATTATAGGTGTATGCCACCACACTGAGTGATTTTTGTATTTGCAGAGATGGGGTTTTACCGTGTTGGCCAGGCTGCTCTCAAGCTCCTGACCTCAAGTAATCTGCCCACTTCGGCCTCCCAAACTGTTAGGATTACAGGCTGTAATTCACAGCACCCAGCCTTATTTTATTCAAGTTTTATTAGTATGTATTAAAATACTATTTGTTTTCATTTTTATGCCAGAATCTTGATTCTAAAGGTCCTTTAAACAAAATTTAAACAGTATTTCTAGACATTCAATATTAATTTTCTAAAAGTTAATTTTCAATTATTAGTAGGCAATAGCTATTCTATGAAATTGTCATCTGGTCATTTGTTTATGTTGAGCTATAAAATGTATAGATATTTTTTGTTTTGTTTTGTTGTATTTAAGCTTTATTAAGATGTAATTGATACATGAGAAATTTTACCTATTAAATATAAACATTTTTGGTGTGTACATTTGTTATACCATGACCATAATCAAAGTAGTAAGCATATCCCTCACCTCCAAAAAAAATCATATTCTTTATGTCTGTGTACATGTGTGTATGTTATGGTCTGCTCACTTAACATGAGATCTATCCTATTAACATATTTTAAAGGGCATAATTATTAACACTTGGCATTATACTGTACAGAAATCTCTAGAATTTATTTGTCTTGCATAACTGAAACCTTACACTCACTGAGTAACAAGTCCTAATTTTCTCTTCCTCCCAACTGCTGGCAACCACCCATCTATTCTCTGCTTCTATTATAAGTTTGACTATTTTAGATACTTTGTGTAAGTGGAATCATGCAGTGTTTGCCTTCTGTGACTGGCTGTTTATCTTAGCATGATTTCCTACAGGTTAATTCATAAAGTCACAAATAGTAGAATTTTCTTTTTTAAGAAGGTTGAATAATAGTCTATATTTTGTATATACTACAGTTTATCTATTAATCTTTTAATTGACATTTAAAGATAAATTAAAATGAGAACACAGCATTCCAAAACTTATGGGACATAGCATAAACACTATTAAGAGGGAAAAAGAAAGGTCTCAAGTAAAACAATCTAAGTTTACACTTCAAATAACTAGAAAAAGGATAAACCACAAAGTTAGCAGAAGGAAACATACAGATTGGAGAATAAGTAAATGAAATAGAGGCTAAGAAAACAATAGGAAAGATCAACAAAACTGAGTTGATTTTTTGCAAAGATAAACAAAATTGACAAACATTTAGCTAGACTAAAAAAAGAGAAAATGTAAACAAACAAAATCAGAAATGAAAGAGGGACATTACAAAAGATGCCACAAATATACAAAGATCATAAGAAAATACTAGGATCATTTATATGCCAACATACTGGATAAACTAGAAGAAATGGGTAAGTTGCTGAAAATATGTAGCTTGCAAAGACTGAGTCATGAAGAAAAACAAAATATCAACAGACTAATAATATGTAAGGAAAATGAATCAGTAACCATAAACCTCCTAACAAAGAAAAGCCTGGGATCAGAAGTTGGCTTCACTGGTAAATTCTACCAAACATTTAAAGAAGAATTATCGCCAATCCTCAAACTCTTTCAAAGAATTAAAGAGGAAGAAACACTGGCAAACTCATTTAACAAAGCCAGCATTAAACTGACACTAACGACAAACAAAGGCACAAAAAGTAAAGAAAGTTACAGGACAATATGCCTGATGAATATAGATGCAAAAATACTCAACAAAACATTAGCAAACTGAATTAAAAATTCAACAGCAAGCACGTTAAAATTATCATACATTATAATCAAGTGAGATTTTAAAATTATCATACATTATAATCAAGTGAGATTTATCTTTCATATACAAGGATGGTTCAACATATGCAAATCAGTACATGTGATGTACCTCATTGACAGAATAAAAGATAAGATTTATATGATCATCTCAGTAGATGCAGAAAAAGCATTTGAGAGAAAATAACATCTTTTTATTAAGAAAAAAAATCACTCAACAAGTTTGGTATAGAATGAACGTAGCTCAACATAATAAAAGCTGTATATGAAAAACCCAGGGCTAGCATCATACTCAATGGTGAAAAACTGACATTGTTTCCTTAAGATCAGTAAAAAGAGAAGGATGCCGACTCTTGCCACTTGTATTCAGCATAGTACTAGAAGTTTTAGCCAGAGTAATTAGGTAAGAAAAAGAAATAAAAACATCCAAATGAGAAAGGAAGAAGTAAAATTATCTCTGTTCAGTTTTTCTGGAAATTTAAAACTGCTCTAAGCAATAAAGTCGTTTAATTTAAACATAACTGTTGACGTAGAAACTACTTCATTGTGAGCATTATATGAAAAAACTGTATAATTGTCACAAATATTCATATGTATTTTAGATGTCTTTATTGAAGTATGTATAACAAACATAGATTGATGATTTATGATAGGTAGATAGATAGATAGATAGATAGATAGATAGATAGATAGATAGATAGATAGATAGATAGATAGGAGAACAACCCTAGGCTCCTCCTCCAAGAATTTCCATGTGTTCAGCAGGTGAGGAAATGTTGTGTACCACTCGAGAAAGTTAAGTCAAATCTTACAGCCATAATTTAGTAGTCTTTACTGGGACTATTTGAAGAGAGTGCTATTTTTTTGGAAGGGGGTTCACAGTTTGTCCAGCTGTGTGTTTAAGGAATACAGAAAGTCACAGTATCTATAGGGAAGAATAAAACACTGTTAACAATCTCTTTATTAATTAATACTTTAGAATTCTTTCTCTAACTATGGGCATGTACTGTTGTCTTATTTGTAGAACTGATTTCATCATTTCTCAGTATTCTGAAAGGGAGAAAGACTAGAACTAGGAACCAGGTAATCTGGATTCCTCACCACCACCACTACTACCAAGTTCATTTGTGAGCCTGGGAAACTCCACATTTCTCTTTCCCGTTTTCCTAAACTTTATGTTAAAAACACAAATTGTGGTTTTTTGTTTTCTTTTGTAGCTATCATTTTCAAACCGCAGTACTCACTCTCCCAAGATTAGATTATAGTATGCAAAAGATCTACGAATCCATGGAGAAGCCTGGTGACTCTTTCTAAACAAAGCATCAGTTTTACTCAAACATTCAGGGGAAAAATGTGTATAGAAATCAATATGTGTATTTTATAGATTATAACAACACATTTTCCTAATTTTTTAATTAAATAAAATGTTTTCAGAGAAAGTTCATGTTCACAGTGGACCAATTCTACCCATTTCCTGTCTGGCAGAGAAATTGTCTTTTTTACTTATTGCTCTCTCCCCAGGTGTAGCACAGAAGATAGTGCTCCATAAATATTACTGCAAGCAGAAAGAAAATAAGAAATTGTGCACAGGTCAGAAGAGGGTGGCAAATGAAAGAAACCAAAACACATGTAGTATGGCTGGGTTAGGAATTAAAAAGACTGATAGTATGAAACATGTAAAAGCAAGATTATATAGAGTTTAGGAGTTAAAGAGTGACATATTTCTGGAAAATCCTACTGGATATGAGCTACACTTCTAAGCTATCTTATATTGAATTGGTATTTACTGGCCTTCTACTTCACTTTGTTCTTGCAATCTACCCATCTAGCAAAGGGCTAATATCCAGAATCTACAAAAAACTTAAAGAAATTTACAAGAAAAAAACAAACAACCCCATCAAAAAGGGGAGAAAGGATATGAACGGACACTTTTCAAAAGAACACATTTATGAAGTCAACAAACATACGAAAAAAAAGCTCATTATCACTGGTTATTAGAGAAATGCAAATCAAAACCACATTGAGATACCATCTCACACCAGTTAGAATGGCAATCATTAAAAAGTCTGGAGGCAACAGATGCTGGAGAGGATGTGGAGAAATAGAAATGTTTTTACACTGTTGGTGGCAGTGTAAATTAGTTCAGCCATTGTAGAACACAGTGTGGTGATTCCTCAAGGATATAGATCCAGAAATATCATTTGACCCCACAATCCCATTACTGGGTATAGACCCAAAGGACTATAAGTCATTCTATTATAAAGACACATGCACACATATGTTCATTGTGGCACTGTTTAAAATAGCAGACTTGTAACCAAATGCCCATCAATGATAGACTGGATAAAGAAAACGTGGCACATATACACCATGGAATACTATGCAGCCATAAAAAAGGATAAATTCATGTCCATTGTAGGGACATGAATGAATCTGGAAAGCATCATTCTCAGCAAACTGACACAAGAACAAAAAACCACACACTGCATGTTCTCACTCGTAAGTGGGTGTTGAACAATGAGAACATATGGACACAGGGAGGGGAACATCACACACTGGGGCCTGTTGGCGGTGAAGGGGCTAGGAGAGGGATAGCAGGAGGTGGAGGGATTGAGGAGGGATAACATTGGAAGAAATATCTAATGTAGACGACAGGGGATGGAGGCAGCAAACCATCATGGCATGTATATACCTATGTAACATTCCTGCATGATCTGCACATGTACCCCAGAACTTAAAATAAAATATAAAAGACAAGTTTTAACATCAGCATATTCTTAAAAGTTACACCTTCATCTTTATAATCAGAATATTGAAATAGATCAGGTAGTCCTCATTGATGTGTCATTATAAACAATTCTATGCTATTGTTTCCCTGTTCTGTGAGTAATAGGGAACCACTGAGGTCTTTAAAAAGAAATTTATAATCATCAAGGCTGTATAAATGTTCCTTCAAATCTATCCCAGCAGAATTTTCCAGTCTTCCCTCTGGTAACTGCTCCTCAATACAGCAACCTATACTCTCACTCACCAGACCTTTTTGTTTCCCTAAATATGGTAAATTCTTACATGTTTCCTTGCTCTTGTCTGTGCTTGCCTGTGATTGGGATGCCTTCCCCTCATGTGTCCACTTCATTAATTCCTGTTTAACTGCTTAAATGCCTTCTTTTCTTAGATGCCTTCTTTGACTTTTTGCTTTCACACTCACAGACCTGTGTGTTTTCTCTAATGTTGTATTAGTCATATGATATCTAGTAATTCAGTGGTAAAATGGTCAACGATTTTAGTGGTTGAGTTTATGTAAGGGTCCCCTCTACTAGAATTAACTTCTTAAAATCTTCACTATTCCCCTTTTATTTTACATACCCAATATATAAGATCCCAACTGTATATGACTTAATGTTATAAATTAGATAGAGATTAGCTAGAGAGAGAGAGAGAGAGAGAGAGAGAGAGAGAGAGAGACTCAATATACGTTATACCCAATATCTTTCTAGTGGCTAGCAAAGAATGGATATAATAAATTTTTGTTAATGTTTGAATGTTCATGGCATTAATCAAAATAAATTTGGATCATAAAGACCTTGATCTACCATGCTAGGAAGTTCAAAGTGCATTCTATAGGTAGCAGGGTGAGATTTAGGGTATTAAGATGTTTAAGCAAGGAAGAGACCAAATTTTGTTTATTTTCCTTGGAATACTCCTCTGACAATTCTGCGAAATATGGTCTAAAAGACAGGAGTAAATCTGGAGGCCCAAATGAAAAGTAATTAGACCAGACCACGGTCAATTAAATAGCCATAGAAATGGAAGGAATGGAAACAACAGCTATTAAGAATGTAAACTTATAGGAGTTAGTGACTAATGGACAAACAAGATGGGATGGTGAAAGAAAGAATTAAACCTTCAAAGGTTCCGGTATATTAGAATTAGTAGATGAAGTTCCAAAACCACTCTAAGGGTATAAAAGGGCATATTTTAGGGGTAAAATCATTATGAGTCTTGGACACACTGAAAGAAAGATTTCTGAATTAGAAATATTTCTGAAGTTATTAAGTTCAATATATTAAAATCTTATAGGTGCTATATTGGAAAAGGGAATAAGTCAGGTTTTTGTCCACGATGAATTTAATATATGGCAAAAAAACCATGATATATCCAACTACCTATGATATCATACACTAAATGCTACTCTAATGGAACAAAGTGTAATAAAAATAAAAGGAGACAACAATTGAATCAAATAAAATCTGATAAAACTTCAAGGTTTAGATTAATTTAGAGCTTTACTTTGAAAAATAATTGATTTTTTTTATTTTAAATTTTTATTGCATTTTAGGTTTTGGGGTACATGTGCAGAAGGTGCAAGATAGTTGCATATGTACACACATGGCAGTGTGTTTTGCTGCCTTCCTCCCCTTCACCCACACTTGGTATTTCTCCCCAGGCTATCCCTCCCCAGCACCCTTCGTGCTGTCCCTCCCCCATTCCCCCCAATAGACCCCAGTGTGTAGTAGACCCCCTCCCTGTGTCAATGTGTTCTCATTTTTCTCACCCACCTATGAGTGAGAATATCCGGTATTTCCTTTTCTGTTCTTGTGTCAGTTTGCTGAGAATGATGTTCTCCAGATTCATCCATGTCCTTACAAAGGACACGAACTCATCATTTTTGATGGCTGCATAATATTCCATGGTGTATATGTGCCACATTTTCCCAGTCCAGTCTATCATCAATGGGCATTTGGGTTGGTTCCAGGTCTTTGCTATTGTAAACAGTGCTGCAATGAACATTCGTGTGCATGTGTCCTTATAGTAGAACGATTTATAGTCCTTTGGATATATACCCAGTAATGAGATTGCTGGGTCAAATGGAATTTCTATTTCTAGGTCCTTGAGGAATAGCCAAACTGTCTTCCACAATGGTTGAACTAATTTACACTCCCACCAACAGGGTAAGAGGGTTCCTATTTCTCCGCAACCTCTCCAGCATCTGTTGTCTCCAGATTTTTTAATGATCGCCATTCTAACTGGCGTGAGATGGTATCTCAATGTGGTTTTGATTTGCATATCTCCAATGACCAGTGATGATGAGCATTTTTTCATGTGTTTGTTGGCCTCATGTATGTCTTCTTTGGAAAGTGTCTGTTCATATCCTTTGCCCATTTTTGAATGGGCTTGTTTGTTTTTTTCCTGTAAATCTGTTTGAGTTCTTTATAAATTCTGGATATCAGCCCTTTGTCAGTTGGGTAAACTGCAAAGATTTTTTCCCAATCTGTTAGTTGCTGATTCACTCTAGTGACTGTTTCTTTTGCTGTGCAAAAGCTGTGGAGTTTGATTAGGTCCCATTTGTCTATTTTGGCTTTTGTTGCCAATGCTTTTGGTGTTTTGGTCATGAAGTCCTTGCCTACTCCTATGTCCTGAATGGTTTTGCCTAAATTTTCTTCTAGGGTTTCTATGGTGCCAGGTCTTATGTTTAAGTCTTTAATCCATCTGGAGTTAATTTTAGTGTAGGGTGTCAGGAAGGGGTCCAGTTTCTGCTTTCTACACATGGCTAGCCAGTTTTCCCAACACCATTTATTAAATAGGGAATCGTTTCCCCATTGCTTGTTTTTGTCAGGTTTATCAAAGATTATATGGTTGTAGATATGTTGTGTTGCCTCTGTTGCCTCTGTTCTGTTCCATTGGTCTATGTCTCTGTTTTGGTACCAGTACCATGCTATTTTGATTACTGTAGCCTTGTAGTATAGTTTGAAGTCTGGTAGTGTGATGCCTCCCACTGTGTTCTTTTTGCTTAGAATTGACTTGGCTATGCGGGCTCTCTTTTGGTTCCATATGAAGTTCATGGTGTTTTTTTCCAGTTCTGTGAAAAAATTTAATGGTAGCTTGATCGGGATAGTGTTGATTCTGTAAATTACTTTGGGCAGTATAGCCATTTTCACGATATTGATTCTTCCTAACCACGAACATGGAATGTTTCTCCATCTGTTTGTGTCCTCTCTTATTTTGTTGAGCAGTGGTTTGGAGTTCTCCTTGAAGAGGTCCTTTATATTCCTTGTTAGTTGTATTCCTAGGTATTTTATTCTCTTTGTAGCAATTGTGAATGGCAGTTCGTTCTTGATTTGGCTCTCTTTAAGTTTGTTATTGGTGTATAGGAATGCTTGTGATTTTTGCACATTGATTTCTTATCCTGAGACTTTGCTGAAGTTGCTTATCAGTTTCAGGAGCTTTTGGGCTGAGACAATGGGGTCTTCTAGATATACAATCATGCCATCTGCAAATAGAGACAATTTGAGTTCCTCCTCTTCTATTTGAATGCTCTTTAATTCTTTTTCTTGCCTGATTGCTGTGGCTAGAACTTCCAGTACTATATTGAATAGGAGTGGTGAAAGAGGGCATCCTTGTCTAGTGCCAGATTTCAAAGGGAATGCTTTCAGGTTTTGCCCATTTAGTATAATATTGGCTGTTGATTTGTTGTAAATAGCTTTTATTATTTTGAGATACGTTCAGTCAATACCAAGTTTATTGAGGGTTTTTAGCATAAAGGGCTGTTGAATTTTGTCAAAGGCCTTCTCTGCATCAATTGACATAATCATGTGGTTTTTGTTTCTGGTTCTGTTTATGTGGTGAATTACGTTTATAGACTTGCATAAGTTGAACCAGCCTTGCATCCTTGGGATGAATCCTATTTGACCATGGTGGATAAGCTTTTTGATGTCCTGTTGCAATTGGCTTGCCAGTATTTTATTGAAGATTTTTGCATCTGTGTTCATCATGAATATTGGCCTGAAGTTTTTTTTCTTGTTGAGTCTCTGCCAGGTTTTGGTATCAGGATGATGTTGATCTCATAAATGATTTGGGAAGGGTTCCCTCTTTTTGGATTATTTGGAATAGTTTCTGAAGAAAAGGTAACAGTTCCTCTTTGTGGGTCATGTAGAATTCGACTGTGAACCCATCGGGACCTGGGCATTTTTTGTGTGGTAGGCTCTTAGTTGCTGCCTCAACTTCAGATCTTGTTATTGGTCTATTCATGGTTTCAACTTCTTCCTGGTTTAGGCTTGGGAGGAGGCAAGTGTCCAGGAATTTGTCCATTTCTTTCAGGTTTACTAGTTTATGTGCATAGAGTTGTTTGTAATATTCTCTGATGATGGTTTGAATTTCTGTGGAATCTGTGGTGATTTCCACTTTATCATTTTTTATTGCATCTATTTGGTTATTCTGTCTTTTTTTTAAATTAATCTGGCTAGTGGTCTGTCTATTTTGTTGATCTTTCCGAAAAACCAGCTCCTGGATTTATTGATTTTTTTAAGAGTTTTTTTGTGTCTCTGTCTCCTTCAGTTCTGCTCTAATCTTAGTTATTTCTTGTCTTCTGCTAGGTTTTGAGGTTTTTGATCTGGCTCCTCTAGCTCTTTCAGTTTTGACGATAGGGTATCAATTTTGGATCTATCCCTTCTTCTCATTGGGCACTCATTGCTATATATTTTTCTGTGAGACTGCTTTAAATGTGCCCAGAGATTCTTGTATGATGTGTCTTCATTCTTGTTGGTTTCAAAGAATTTATTTATTTCTGCCTCTATTTCATTGTTTATCCAGTCAACATTCAAGAGCCAGTTGTTCAGGTTCCATGAAACTGTGCAGTTCTGAGTCAGTTTCTGAGTTCTAACTTGATTGCACTATGGTCTGAAAAACTGTTTGTTATAATTTTCATTCTTTTGCATTTGCTGAGGAGTGATTTACTTCCAATTATGTGGTCAATTTTGGAGTAGGTGTGATGTGATGCTGAGAAGAATGTATATTCTGTGGATTTTGGGTGAAGAGTTCTGTAAATATCTATCAGGTTTGCTTGTTCCAGGTCCGAGCACAAATTCTGGATATCCTTGTTTATTTTCTGTCTGGTTGATCTGTCTAATATTGACAATGGAGTGTTAAAGTCTCCCACTGTTATCGTGTGGGAGTCTAAGACTCTTTGTAAGTCATGAAGAACTTGCTTTATGTATCTGGGTGCTCCTGTATTGGGTCCGTATATATTTAGGATCATTAGCTCTTCTTGTTGTATCGATCCTTTTACCATTAGGTAATGTCCTTCTTTGTCTCTTTTGATCTTTGTTCCTTTAAAATCTATTTTACCAGAGATGAGAATTGCAACTTCTACATTTTTTTGCCCTCCATTTGCTTGGTAAATCTTCCTCCATCCCTTTATGTTGAGCCTTTGTGTATCCTTGCATGTGAGATGGGTTTCCTGGATACAGCACACTGATGGGTTTTGGTTTTTTATCCAATTTGCCAATCTGTGTCGTTTGATTGGTGCATTTAGCCCATTTACATTTAGGGCTAATATTGTTATGTGTGAATTTGATCCTGCTATTTTGATGCTAGCTGACTGTTTTGCCCATTAGTTGATGCAGATTCCTCATTTCGTTGATGCTCTTTACCATTTGGTATGTTTTTGGAGTCGCTGGTCCTGGTTGTTCCTTTCTATGTGCAGCACCTCTTTCAGAAGCTCTTGTAAAGCAGGCCTGGTGGTGACAAAATCTCTGAGTACTTTCTTGTTCATAAAGGATTTTATTTTTTCTTCACTTAGTTTGGCTGGATATAAAATTCTGGGTTGAAAGTTCTTTTCTTTAAGGATGTTGAATATTGGCCACCACTCTCTTCTGGCTTGTAGGGTTTCTGCCGAGACATCTGCTGTGAGTCTGATGGGCTTCCCTTTGTGGGTGACCCAACCTTTCTCTCTGGCTGCCCTTAGTATTTTCTCCTTCATTTCAACCCTGGCAAATCTGACGATTATGTGCCTTGGGGTTGCTCTTCTTGCGGAATATCTTTGTGGTGTTCTCTGTATTTCCTGGAGTTGAGTATTGACCTGCCTTACTAGGTTGGGGAAATTTTTCTGGATAATATCCTGAAGAGTGTTTTCCAGCTTGGATTCATTCTCTTCATCACATTCAGGTACACCTATCAAATGTAGATTAGGTCTCTTCACATAGTCCCACATTTCTTGGAGACTTTGTTCATTCCTTTTGGTGCTTTTTTCTCTAATCTTCGTTTCTCATTTTATTTCATTGAGTTGATCTTTGACTTCTGATATTCTTTCTTCTGCTTGGTCAATTCGGCTGTTGAAATGTGTACATGCTTCGTGAAGTTCTCGTGTTGTGTTTTTCAGCTCCTTCAATTCATTCATATTCCTCTCTAAGTTTTCCTTTCTTGTTATCATTTCCTCGAATCTTTTTTCAAATCTTTTTTCAAGGTTCTTAGTTTCTTTGCATTGATTTAGAACTTGTTGTTTTAGCTCATTGAAGTTTCTCATTATCCACCTTCTGAAGTCTGATTCTGTCATTTCATCACACTCATTCTCCGTCCAGCTTTGTTCCCTTGCTGGTGAGGAGTTTTGATCCTTTGTAGGAGGTGAGGTGTTTTGGTTTCGGGTGTTTTCCTCCTTTTTGTGCTGGTTTCTTCCCATCTTTGTGGATTTATCTACCTGTCGTCTTAGTAGTTGCTGACTTTTTGATTGGGTCTCTGAGTGGATGTCCAGATTGTTGATGATGAAGTATTTATGTTAGTTAGTTTTCCTTCTATCAGTCCAGCCCCTCTGCTGTACAACTGCTGAGGTCCACTCCAGGTCCTGCTTGTCTGGGGTACACCTGAAGCAGCTGCAGAACTGTGAGGGATGCTACCAGTTTCTTCTTCTGCTATCTTTGTCCCAGAATGATGCCCGCCCAATGTCAGTCTGATTAGTCCTTTTTTGAGGTGACTCTTTGGGTATACAGGGGTCAGGGATCTGCTTGAGGAGACAGTCAGTACTTTATATGAGCTCCAGTGCTGAGCTGTGAGCTCTGTTGTTCATTCAGGATTGTTGGGCGATTGTGTTTAGATCTCTGCAGCAGAACTTATAAAACCCCCTTTTTTTTTCCCTCAGATGCTCTGTCTCAGGGAGTTGGGGCTTTCTTTATGAGTATCCGTTGCACTGTCCTGCTCAGCCAGGAGGCAGTGTAGTCACTATTTGCCTGCCAAGGCTCCGCTCTGCTGCCGCAGGGATCCACCCTACCACCATGGGGTTCAGCCCTAATGTGTTGGGCTCCACCCTGTTGGTGGAGTCTCTCTGTTATGTCGGGGTGCCTCGGCAATGACAGACTGCTTCTACAGTGGGCATAAACCTCAGTAGGGGCGGTATGCATCCGTAGTGGTGGACGCCCCTTTCCCACCGAGCTGCACCATCCTGGATTCAGCTGATCCCACAGTAGAACTCTCAACCCTGAGGGTTTTGAATCGCCATTTTGTTTGTCCCTGTGGGGGTGGGACCCACTGAGCCTGATCTCCTGGCTCCCTGCCTCAGAGTCCCTTCTCTGTCTCTCTCTCTCTTTTCCTTTTTTAAAATTGAACGGTTGACTCTCTCACAGGTGCCTCAGTCACCTGCTTACAGGGCACTGGGATCTGTGTGATTTCCCATGCTATGGCCCACTGCACCAGCTCAAATCACGCTTCCCAGGAATCTCCCGGTCTGGCTCATTGTCCATGACCCGCTCAATCAGATGGATATGTTAATCTGCCCTCCCAAATCTCAGACTGCTGGTTTAACAGGGCACCCAGACCAGTGAGCTTTGTGCAGGTTGCTGCTGCGCCACGGCGCCAGCCGGCCACGCAAGCCGTGCTGGTGTCCCGCGTGTCCCCTGCACCTGGGAATTTCCTTTTTCTGTGAGCAAAAAAGGTCTGTCTGAAAATGCGGCTGGGACTCACTCTCTGTGCCTTCACTGAGAGCTGCAATCCCAAGTTGTTCCTATCACGCCATCTTGGAAATCTCACTATTCGAATGTAGTTATTTTATACTTTTGTAGTCATATATTCAATTTGGTTTTCAAATGTATTAACATAGTAATACTCATAAAATGCTTTTCATTGTATTAATGTCTCAATATTTATATGGTTATTTTAAAGTATCATTCGATATATTTTTTACTTTTCTTCTTCTTTTTTTTTTTTTTGAGATGGAGTTTCGCTCTTGTTGCCCAGGCTGGAGTGCAATGGCACGATCTCGGCTCACCGCAACCTCCACCTCCTGGGTTCAGGCAATTCTCCTGCCTCAGCCTCCTGAGTAGCTGGGATTACAGGCACACACCACCATGCCCAGCTAATTTTTTGTATCTTTTTAGTAGAGATGGGGTTTCACCATGTTGACCAGGATGGTCTCAATCTCTTGACCTCATGATCCACCTGCCTCAGCCTCCCAAAGTGCTGGGATTACAGGCTTGAGCCACCATGCCCAGCCATTTTTTACTTTTCATATTACTTTCTCTTTGGTAAGTCCTACTAGAAATCTTTTATATCAGGTTTTTTGATAATATTCTCAATTGTTTCTGTTTTCTATGGCAATTAATTCCTGTTTCTTTATGTTTGTTCCTGTTCACTTTACAACAGGATTGTGGAATACTTTATTCTTTAAATTTAATTGTTAAAATATTTCTGACAAATATATTTAAAGATATTAATAATCATCTCAAAATTTGTACTTTGTTTCTATTTATGGTTATTTTCCAAACATTTCTTAATTTCTCTAACCCCAAAGTTATTTAGTAATAAATTATCTAATTTTCAAATATGTGAAACTTTTAAATATTTTATATTAGCTTTTAATTTTATTAAATTTGGGTCAGAGAACATAAATGATGTAGTATCAATTATATGTTATTTCTTTTTTTTTTTTTTTTTTTTTTTTTTGAGACGGAGTTTTGCTCTTGTTACCCAGGCTGGAGTGCAATGGCACGATCTCGGCTCACCGCAACTTCCGCCTCCTGGGTTCAGGCAATTCTCCTGCCTCAGCCTCCTGAGTAGCTGGGATTACAGGCATGCGCCACCATGCCCAGCTAATTTTTTGTATCTTTAGTAGAGACGGGGTTTCACCATGTTGACCTAGATGGCCTCGATCTCTTGACCTCGTGATGCACCCGCCTCGGCCTCCCAAAGTGCTGGGATTACAGGCTTGAGCCACCGCGCCCAGCCTCAATTATATGTTATTTCTTAAGACTTCGTGACCTAACACATACTCTGCTTTTATGAACGTTTAATATATATATATTTTTAAGTCTATTTTCTTTGTGGTGTTCTCTGTATATCCTGGACTTGAATATTGGCCTGCCTTGCTAATTTGGGGAAGTTTTCCTGGACAATATTCTGAAGAGTATTTTCCAGCTTGGATTCATTCTCTTCGTCACATTCAGGTACACCTATCAAATGTAGATGATGTCTTTTCACATAGTCCCATATTTCTTGGAGATTTTGTTCATTCCTTTTTGCAGTTTTTTCCTCTAATCTTACCTTCTCATTTTATTTCATTGAGTTGCTCTTTGAACTCTGATATCCTTTCTTCTGCTTGGTCTATTCAGCTGTTGAAACTTGTGCATGCTTTGGGAAGTTATTGTGTTGTATTCTTCAGCTTCATCAATTCACTCATATTCCTCTCTAAGTTGTCCATTCTTGTTATCATTTCACCAAATCTCTTTTTAACGTTCTTAGTTTCTTTGCATTGAGTTAGAACATATTCTTTTAGCTCACAGAAGTTTCTCATTACCCACCTTCTGAAGTCTGATTCTGTCATTTCATCACACTCATTCTCCGTCCAGCTTTGTTCCATTGCTGGTGAGGAGTTGTGATCCCTTGTAGGAGGAGAGCTGTTCTGGTTTCAGGTGTTTTTCTTCTTTTTGCACTGGTTTCTTCCCATCTTTGTGGATTTATCCACCTGTCATCTGTGTAGTTGCTGATTTTCAGATTGGGTCTCTGAGTGGACATCCAGATGGTTGATGATGAAGTATTTCTCTTTCTTAGTTTTCCTTCTAACAGTCTGGCCCCTCTACTGTAGGACTGCTGAGGTCCACTCCAGGCCCTACTTGCCTGATGATCACCTGCAGCAGCATCTACAGAACAGTAAGGATTGCTACCAGTTTCTTCTTCTGCTATCTTTTCCCCAGAATGATGCCTGCCTAATGTCAGTCTGATCAGTCCTTTGTGAGGTGACTCTTTGGATATACAGGGGTCAGGGAGCTGCTTGAAGAGATAGTCTGTCCTTTATAGGAGCTGAAGTGCTGAGCTGTGAGCTCCGTTGTTCATTAAGTCTGCTGCCGCAGAACTCATAAACTCCTTTTTTTTCCCCAGGTGCTCTGTCCTAGGGAGTTAGGGCTTTATTTATGAGTTTCCCTTGTGTTGCTGCCATTTTTTTCAGGCATCCCTGCCCAGCAAGAAGGCAGCCTAGTCACTGTCTGCCTGCAGAAGCTTTGCTGAGCTGCTGTGGGCTCCGCCCTGCTGCCATGTGAACTTCCCTGCAGTTCTGTTTATATGGGTGTGGTTAGAACTGCCTCGGCATTGGTGGCCTGCCTCCTTAATGGCGGACTCTCTCTGTTATGGTGGGTTGCCTTGGCAACAGCAGGCTGCCTCAGCAATCGGGGACTACCTCCATAAGGGTGGAGTGCCTCGGTAGTGGCAGAGGCCTCTCCCCAACAGAGCTGGAACATTCTGGGTTCAGCTGTGCTTGCCATGAAACTCTCAACCCCAAGCGTTTCCAATTGCTGGGTTTTTTTGTTTTCATTTTTGTTAAGGTGAAACCTGCTGAGCCTGATCACCTGGCTCCCTGCCTTAGAGCCTTTTTTTTTTTTTTTTTTTTGAGTTGAATGGTTGACTCTCTCTCAAGTGTTTCAGTCACCTGCTGAAAGGGCACCAAGATCTGTGTGATTTCCCATGTGGCGACCCACTGCACCAGCTGAAACAATGGCGCTGAGATTTGTGGTGCTTTTTATTTTTGCCTGGGAGTCTCCTGGCCTGGCTCCCTGTTGCAGACCCTGTTTAATCAGATGAATGGGCTAGTCTGCCTTCCCAGATCTCCAATTGCCAGCTTAAAAGGGCAACCAGACTAGCATGTTTTGTATGGGGAACCTCTGCACTGGGGTGCTGGGAAAACAGCCACACTGGCTGAAACAGCCACGCTGGCCAAAACAGCCATGCTGGCAACCCATGGGGCTCCTCCACCTGTGAATCTCCTGGTCTGTGGGCAATAAAGATACATCTGGAAATGCGGCATCCACTCACCCTCTGTGCTTTCACTGGGAGCTGCAATCCTGAGCTGTTTCTAACTGGCCATCTTGCTCCTAGATCCGCACATTTTTTAAAATATATTTTTTGTAGAGATGATAATCTCAGTACTGCTGGTCCCGAACTCCTGGGCTCAAGCGATCTTCCCACCTCCACTTCCCAAAGTGCTGGAATTACTTTGGGTGTGAGCTGCTGTACCCAACTGTTCATTAATTTTATAGTAAAACAAGGTCTGATTGTTCATTCATAATGTAATCTGCTCAAACAAGGTAACAAAAAGAAAAGAGCATGAGGGATAAGTGTGTCATCTGCCCTTCTATCTCATTTGTGCAACCCCTCAAGGTGGGCACCCTGATAACATGGGTGATACTTTAAGTTTATACTGTCCAAGTTCTGGAGCCAATCTGGTCCTGGTCAAGAGAATTAAAATGCTTAATGCTCAAGTGAGCCCTCATCCAACCTTGGCCTCTTCCCTAGTAGAGCATTCTATAAAAAGAGACTGAGTCTCCTGTTCGGGCTCTGTCATGGGCTGGCTCCCCATGAAACTTAACAACAGTGATTTTCTGCCTTTGGATTTTAGTTGGTTTCTATCTAGAGGGATTGGACTACATAGCCTCCCAGTCTCTTCAACTTCTGAACTCCAGTGACTCTAATGGTTAAGAGTAGAGATGCTGCAATGGATTCAAGCCTCACCTCTGCTACTTACTGCATATATGATGATGGGCAAGTTATTTAACATCTCTGTACTTGCTTTCCTCGCCCTTAAAGTGGGGATAACAATAGCACCTGCTTTACAGGATTACTTTGTAAGTTAATTGACTTAATGCATGCACAGCTGTTAGCACAGTGGCTGGTAGGTAGTAATTACTCAATAAATGTTAACCATTATTATTATAATTGCCTATCTTCCAGGGTCATGTCCCTGAAACTTAATTCATGTGGATTAGCCCTATTTGCTGAAGCCATCGACGAACCTGACTATATTATTACACAGTGTAAGTAGCAAGATCCATTTATACATCATTTCATAGCTGTCTTTGAACCTACTCCTGGGCCCTCCTAGATTGTCTGCCTGCTTCTTACAGGTATGTCAAGTCTCAAAATCTCTACCCTTTCTGCTTTGCCTCCTCCTTCTGGACACATTTGCTTTGGTTCTAATATAACTCCATGAATTTATATTAGAATTCATCCATTGGGCTCCTTGTAAAGACTTCTACCACAAATTTACATGGCATCACTTTGCTTAGAACGAGTCTAACTGCCAAGTGGAACTGCCTGCTTCAGACTGAAGGCCTGGAGTTTCATTCCGTCTTCTCTGAACCATGCATTCCCATTCAGTGTTTTTCAATGCAGCTCCATGCTCATCATCCACCCACTGCCTTCTGATGTTGTGCCAGCAGCTTTAGCTCAGCTTTAGCTCACCTCATTCTCTGTGCCATGGGAATCTTCCAATCAGCTCTTGTGAGTACTCTCAGTAGGGCTGGTCTCCATTACCCACTAAATCCCTGAATTTCTGTTGCAAAATATTTCCAAAGGCTGCTTTCCTTTGAGATTATTATAATTAGACTATTATTAGAGTTAGACAATGAGTAAGAATTCCTAGGGCTTAATTCAAGAGAGAAAACGAATGAACATGGGAATGGAGAGGCAAAGACGTAGGTGAAAGGCGTTTGCTCCTGACACTATTAAATGTAAAAGACTTGGTCTTCAACAACCTCCTAAGCTTCTTGGGAAGACAGGATGTATACAAAAGAAAAACAAAAACGTCATTCAGTTTTTGGGCTATACGTGGCACAAAAATATAGAGAAAGAATATATCAACTAAGATTGAAATTTCTGGGCAAGGCTTTTAGAAGAAGAGGCTATTTTAACTTGATCAGGAAACAATTGGCAATGTTTGGAGACCTTTTTAGTTGTCAAAGTTGGAGGGTGACTTCCAAAGGCATCCTGTGGGTAGAAGCCAAAAATGCTGCTAAATATACTACAATGCACAGGAGAGCTTCCCCTCACTCACTCCAACAAAGAATTATTTAGCCAAGAATCAGAACAGTGCCAACACTGAGAAATCCTGTTTAAAAAATTGACAGAAATTTAAGAGACCCTGGGAAGGTTATTTTACCCCTTGGATGCTGCTAATCCATTTGTAAAATGGAGTCACAAGCTAGTAGTATCTCCTTCATAGCATTTATGACAAGATTAAATAAGATGATGGTTAAACACTTATCATAAAATATGTGCTCCATAAATCTATAACACAACAAAAAGCTTATCCATCATGATCAAGTAGTATTCATCCCGGGGATGCAAGGCTGGTTCAATATACACAAGTCTATAAATGTAATTCACCACATAAACAGAACCAAAAACAAAACATACATGATTATCTCAATTGACTCAGAGAAGGCCTTTGACAAAATTCAACAGCCCTTTATGCTAAAAGCCCTCAATAAACTTGGTATTGATGGAACGTATCTCAAAATAATGAAAGCTATTTACAACAAACCAACAGCCAATATCATACTGAATGGGCAAAAACTGGAAGCATTCCCTTTGAAATCTGGCACTAGACAAGGATGCCCTCTCTCACCACTTCTATTCAATATAGTACTGAAAGTTCTAGCCAGAGCAATCAGGCAAGAAAAAGAAATAAAGAGTATTCAAATAGAAAAGGAGGAACTCAAATTGTCTCTATTTGCAGATGACATGATAGTATATCTAGAAAACCCCATCACCTCAGCCCAAAAGCTCCTGAAACTGATAAGCAACTTCGGCAAAGTCTCAGGATATAAAATCAATGTGCAAAAATCACAAGAATTCCTATACACCAATAACAGACTTAAAGAGAACCAAATCAAGAACGAATTGATTCTCTTTGTAGCAATTTCACAATTGCTTCTTCAAGGAAAACTACAAACCACTGCTCAACAAAATAAGAGAGGACACAAACAGATGGAGAAACATTCCATGTTCATGGTTAGGAAGAATCAATTTTGTGAAAATGGCTATACTGCCCAAAGTAATTTACAGAATCAATGCTATCCCCATCAAGCTACCATTGACTTTCTTCACAGAACTGAAAAAAACCACCTTGAACTTCATATGGAACCAAAAGAGAGCCCACATAGCCAAGTCAATTCTAAGCAAAAGGAACACAGCAGGAGGCATCACACTACCGGGCTTCCAACTATACTACAAGGCTACAGTAATCAAAACAGCATGGTACTGGTACCAAAACAGAGACATAGACCAATGGAACAGAACAGAGGCATCGGAGGCAACACAGCATATCTACAACCATACAATCTTTGATAAACCTGACAAAAACAAGCAATGGGGAAACGATTCCCTATTTAATAAATGGTGTTGGGAAAACTGGCTAGCCATGTGTAGAAAGCAGAAACTGGACCCCTTCCTGACACCTTACACTAAAATTAATTCCAGATGGATTAAAGACTTAAACATAAGACCTGGCACCATAAAAACCCTAGAAAAAAATCTAGGCAAAACCATTCAGGACATAGGAGTAGGCAAGGACTTCATGACCAAAACACCAAAAGCATTGGCAACAAAAGCCAAAATAGACAAATGGGACCTAATCAAACTCCACAGTTTCTGCACAGCAAAAGAAACAGTCACTAGAGTGAATCGGCAACCAACAGATTGGGAAAAAATCTTTGCAGTTTACCCATCTGACAAAGGGCTGATATCCAGAATTTACAAAGAACTCAGATTTACAAGAAAAAAACAAACAAGCCCACCCAAAAATGGGCAAAGGATATAAACAGACACTTTACAAAAGAAGACATACATGAGGCCAAAAACACATGGAAAAAATGCTCATCGTCACTGGTCATCAGAGATGCAACTCAAAACCACATTGAAATACCATCTCACGCCAGTTAGAATGGCGATCATTAAAAAATCTGGAGACAACAGTTGCTGGAGAGGATGTGGAGAAATAGGAACACTTCTACACTGCTGGTGGGAGTGTAAATTAGTTCAACCATTGTGGAACGCAGTGTGGCGAGTCCTCAAGGACCTAGAAATAGAAATTCCATTTGACCCAGCAATCCCATTACTGGGTATATATCCAAAGGACTATAAATTGTTCTACTATAAGGACACATGCACACAAATGTTCACTGAAGCACTGTTTACAATAGCAAAGACCTGGAACCAACCCAAATGCCCATCGATGATAAACTGGACTGGAAAAATGTGGCACATATACATCATGGAATATTATGCAGCCATCAAAAATGATGAGTTCGTGTCCTTTGTAGGGACATGGATGAATCTGGAGAACATCATTCTCAGTGGACTGACACAGGAACAGAAAACGAAAAACCGCATATTCTCACTCATGGGTGGGTGAGGAACAGTGAGAACATGTGGACACAGGGAAGGGAGTACTACACACTGGGGTCTATTGGGGGAATAGGGAAGGGACAGCACGGGGAGAGCAGGGGAGGGATAGCATGGGGAGAAATGCCAAATGTGGGTGAAAGGGCGGAAGGTAGCAAAATACACTGCCATGTGTGTACCTATGCAACTATCTTGCATGTTCTGCACATGTACCCGAAAACCTAAAACGCAATAAAAAATAAAAATTTATTTTTTTCAAAAAGTGGGAAATTGAAAGGACAAAAACTGAATTCATAATATAAAAAATTTAGCTGATCAGAAGTAACTGTCTTTGGGCCACTTAATGGAAAACATGTAACCCCAGCTCTCGCCTCCCTGCCAGACTCCTACCATCTGTTAAACTGCCTGACACTTTCATCTGAATATCTCATTGTTATTCCAGACTAACTCATATAAAATAGAACTCACAATTTCCCTTCTAACTTGCTTCCATTGTTTCTGGCAAAGACATGTTCCCTTAATCACTGAGTAAAAAAGGACAATAAATACAGTTCAGGAAAAATGTCTTTCCTATCCCCATCTGCCACTGAGATGGCAAATGCCATGCAGCATTCACAGTCCTATTCCTCTTCCTGACCTTAATCTCCCCAGCTGTAATGGACATTACATGATATGATCTAAAAGTCCCCTTCCAAAACTAATATTCTGTTTTTTATGATGACTCTCTCTCTCCCTCCCTGCCCTATATATCATGTCAACAAATAATGTCAATTCTTGTCTCAAAAGAGTTCACATTTGCTGACTTTTTCTTATTTTTAGTGGTAACACATTGAAGCAGCTACTCAACAGCCTTTAAGGAATATTGCAACGGTTTCTTAACTGGCCTTTCCATCTCTAGCATTTCTCTTTTAATCTACCCTACATGCCACATTCATCCTATTAACACATTTATTTTATACACCACTGCTGCTCAGAGTTATTCAATGGTTGCTCACTGCAAGTCTCATTCACTAAAACTCATCTGCTGATAACCAAGGCTCTCAATGATCAAACCTCCCTTTCTAATTCCTTCTCCCATGGGTTTTCTCCATATAATATGCCATCATCTAGTTCAAATATGCTATAATCATTACCAGCACTCTGTCATGACACATTCATTCCTGCTTCTGTTCCTTACACTGTTATGCCTTCTGAAATGCTTTTATGCATGTCTAACCATTCCACTAGTCATTTAAGTAGCATTACTGGAGGGCCTACTCAGACATATTTAGACATAGTTGGGATGTCAGGCTCTATGGTGAGCAAAAAACACCATGGTCTCTGCCTTTACAGAGCTTATAGTCTAAAGGGAGAGACTGACTTGTATCAAGTAGTCATATAAACAAATGAGAAATTATAACGGTGTTGATTCCTACAACTAAGAGGTGCATAGTGCTGTAAGAAAATAATGTTGAATTTGACCTAGGTGGAGGACAGGGGAGGTGAGGGAGGTTCTAGGAGAAAGACAATTGAGCTAACATCTGAATTATGAGCTAACTGGGCTAGGAGAGGTAAGAAGCCCACTGTGAGCAAGCACTACAGGATCTAAAGCAAAGGTAGCTTCCTTCTTACATATCTATGATTCAAAAATAAAAAATGTTTCAAACTGTATATAACTATCCTAAGTATTTTCCATATATTCACTCAACTCATAATTACAGTAGATACTGTAATTATGCTTATATTAGAAATGAAGGAGCTGAAGTATATAAAGTTTAAGTAACTTTCCCAAACTTATTAATTAAAGTAATGCATCCATTCTGAAAATTACTTAGACACCACACAGCAAAGAAATGTAAGGTGTCAATGTTTGACCTAGTGCAATAACTGTATGGAATATTTACAGACAAATGTATTCAAAAAGTGTTAGCATTCAGACTGCTTCTGATTTATTTCGCTGTTATAAACGTGAATATTGAAATCACAGAGTGAAAACTTGGAAACAGTAATCAAGAAATTGTTAAATAAGTATTGTCTGTCTGTATGACAAAGTATCAGTCAGCCTTTCAAAATGATATGGGTAACACATCTTGGACTAACATAAGAAAATGTTCCAAAATATTGTTGAAAATGGTAATAGACAAAAATAATCCTAAGTTATATATAGAATATGATTTCAACTTTGTTTTGAAAAAGTACTCAGTAAATGTTTAAATGCAGCTTCAAAGACAGGCAATAACATCTTTGACTAGGTGAATATAGATATATTATAAATAAGGAGATGGTAAATCTTCTTTAAAGGAACAACTAAAATGTTGATTTAAGAACATAGAGAGAATTCTGTTTTAAAACAAGAATAGAGATTTACATTCATTATATTATTGTCTTCATGAAATAGTTCAGAGTTTACAAATCAAAAGAATCTCAACTCTGTTGCATTATACCTAAATCTTATTTAGGTGTAATCACACCCTTGAGGCTTCCTCAGAATTACAGGAACAAAACTTAACTAAATCTGAGCCACTTGGCCAGCTAGTGCTACTGCTACTGCTCTTCAGGTTTGGCTGGTCTCCTTGACCCAATGGGGCTAGGTCCAGATGACCCTTTTGAACTCAGGAAGTCAGATTTAGGTGTCCTATTGACTCCTTGAAGTATAAGAATTTACTTCTGGTCCACCCAAAAGACAGCCTCAACTACAGCCAACTACAGCCAATTTTGAAAACTAGCACTGTCAACCTTATTTCTCTTCTCTCATTCAGGGCCACGATCCCTATTTCTCAGATGATCCTCATTTGAGATTGGAGACAGGACTGTATTATCACAATACTAACAGAGGCTGCCCTCCCTCAGACCCTAAGCCAGGAGATCAAGAGCAAGCAAGACAAGCTCAAATGAGCTACTGAAGGAACACTAATTCTCTGCTTTCCCAGGCCCAACCTCATGATGGAGGGTGGCCAGGTAATTTCATTCAGTTATCTGTACGTCTTTATGTTCTCATCTGAAAAGTAGGTATAATAAAAATACTACTTAACTAATTTAAAAGGTTCCATTAAAAAACTTTTAACACATAGGTACCAAGTCCATAAATGTTAACCACTATTATCCTAATGGCTTCATGATAATGATGGTGAAAGAGAAGAAGAACAAAAAGAGGAGGAGGAGAAGGAAGAAGAGGAAGATTACCAAGAGGGGTTAGCCAATTCCTAGTCAGTCAGAAATTTAGCCAGACTATAAACTCCAGGCTGTCTGTTTTTACTTATTATTTTTTTTCTCTTCAGTTACCAGTGCAGTGAATGGCACATAGTTGGCACTGGAGAAATACTGATAAATAAATGGATGAATAGGTCTTGCAATTAACTTGCAGCTCCCCAGAATTTGGGCATCCCTGGGGAGCAGTATCCTTCCCATTCATGAGGAAAGAGCCTTCCATTACTGAGAGGAACATCCAGATCCTTTAGCCACATCTAGAACCAGTAACTGGGTGCACTCTTTGTCAAGTAGCTGCCACTTTTCCTTAATCTTTATATGACACTAGGCAGAACTAAGAATTAAACTGACTGCTTGTGAAGAACACTGTCTGAAATCAATCCCTTGGTTTGGACAAAACGAGTTCGTATTGTTAGATCTAGAATTGTGAAGTACAGACACATCCTGTGAGACATTTGTTGGCAGGGTAGGGACTAAATAAATTGCTATGATCCAAGAAGCCACTCCCTGTAACAACCATCCGAGAAGCCCCGCAGCTTCTCTCTACAGGATGAGCCTCATTAAACTCCATGAAGCAATAATCAAAGATTCAAGCAATCAAAACCTTAGGTTTTTACAACAGAGTGTAAGGAAGGGATTGTACGTGGGTGAAGAAAGCTGTTTCCAAAACTGCCCTCCTAGGCCACTGCCTTCTTCCCTAGTTCTCATCTCATCTGTCTCAGAGTAAGGTGAGAATTACAACAACACAGACTGGTCTTATTGTCCCCAGACTGGAAATATCAGAAACTGTGTTTCTATTCCCTCATACCCAGAGGACAAACACCTCTTTAGCAGCCCTAGTTACCTAATTTTCCATGTTGTTTGTTTGTTCTATAGAAACAGATTATTTTATTGTACTTTAAGTTCTGTGGTACATGTGAAAATCTGACAGGATTGTTGCATATGTACACACATGCCATAGTGGTTCACTGCCTCCATCCCCTTGTCACCTATGTCAGGCATTTCTCCCAATGTTATCCCTCCCCAACCTCCTCACCTCCCCCCACTGTCCCTCCCCTAGTCCCCTACCCCCCAACAGACCCCAGTATGTGATGTTCCTCTCCCTGTGCCTATGTGTTCTCATTGTTTAACACCCACCTATGAATGAGAACATGTAGTGTTTGGTTTTCTGTTCTTGGGTCAATTTGCTAAGAATAATGGTTTCCAGATTCATCCATGTCCCTACAAAGGACATGAACTTATCCTTTTTAATGGCTGCATGGTATTTGCTGCAATTTATCCTTAAGAAAAAATCTGGCCTATTGATTTTCTCTTCCTACTCTGTTGAGGCAGTTGATAAGAATCTCTTAGGCAGCTTATTTAAACATTCAAATGTCTAAGCCCAAAACACAGATATTATGAATTAATAATGTTTAGATAAAGCCCAGATATCTCTTTCTTTCCTTCTTTCTTTCTTACCTTTCTTTTTTTCTTTCCTCTTTCTTTTAAAAATTATCTTCCCCATGGAAGATAAAAGATTCTGATGCTCTTCTGCCAGGGCTGAAAGTTCACAAATTCTCCAAATCCTTCTAATCTTCAGTCTAACACATGAATCTTCTGTATAATATTCTCTATAAGCAAACAACCATCAAATCTATGTTTGATAATTGCTAGTGATAGAAGACTGAATTTCTAGAACAAAATCGTCTTTTTAGATAGTTACCTAATTCAGTATAATTTTTGCCTTTTGTTCTAACCTTAATCTCCTTGGGACCTTGAAAAATAAATATAATCCCTCTTTCACATTCCAAGTTTCTTCATTTGACATGGCTTTTTGTATGAGGATCAAAGTATTATGTGTAATTTAGCCTTTTCCAAATTATGTTTCAGAGGACCATGTTTTAAGATATGTTCCATGAAAAGTGTGGTCTATTGGCAAATAAATGTGCTGCTGGCCAAGAACATAGGCTACATTCAGTGGTAGCAAGTCTATGTTGTACAAAAAAAAAAAAAAAAAAAAAGATAGTAGTCACCCTCACACATGCATTAGAAGAGATTTCGACATTGGATGAAATGATTGACTATATCACTAAATTATGCTCTCTGGTCCCTTCAGTATTGATATTTTTTATTTAAAAAATCTCATAATCTCTTCTTGTTCATATGATGTACTCCATTTGAAACCTCATAGAAAAGCAGGGAAAAGTGACCATCCTATTTTTAATCCATCCCTAGTCATCAAGGGTCAGCCCTAGGTCACACCCAGTTAGGAGGTTTTGCCAATTAGTCATTATCTTGAGGGAAAGGCTGAGTCTGTCTACTCCCAGTATAATTCATTTACTTCTCATCAGTGGCAACAGAAGACAGATTTCACCCTTCCCTTAATAAAGGCTCAGCAAATTTCAGACAAAGGAGAATCAGAAGTCAAAGAGGTCCACACCTACCCTTTTCCAGACACCTGGGAATCTGACCTAATTCTGTTTTATACATTGTGTAAGCCTTTTGGTAGCCTTAATGAAATAATTTCAAATATTATACATGATATCTCAACCTGTTACATCAGCCATTTCTAATCTATCATAAATATTCCAGTCCTATCACAACTGCTTACATATTTTACATAGTTGTCATCACAATGCATAAATAATTTTGTGTTCTGTATTTCACATATACTGTATATATCTCCTATATGCTTGTGTTATTCATATTTATAATAAAATATATATCCAGAGAGTTCACCCTAAGATCTTTAATATTTCCACAACTTCATAATTTAAGGGACTGTGAATTTATGATTCAGTGTGAAAATAAACTCTTGCATAGAAATTTTTGTTGTTGTCCTCAATCATGTTCTTAGAGGAATTTTATAAGTCAGATTGTTGACACAATAAGGTATATTTTAGCAACAATTAGAGAAAATTTATATTTTATGATGCTGTACTAATTTATAATGATACCAACCGGTGTTAGAATTATAATCAGATAGTATATTATTCCACCCATTTCATTACAAATTTACCAATATTATGTAGTATAATATTTCTTCTACATTTGTCTATATATACATTGCTTTTAAGAAACTTTTAGAAAGCATGTGTCATAAATTATTTTCAAACAACACATAAGTTATCCATACAGGAAAAAAAAATCCTTAAATAAGTATTTAAAATATTTCTTCAAATAGCATAGAAAATTGTATAATATAAATTAGACCTTGTGGTGGGAGGAATTCTAAGATGGTAACCATATTCTCTACTGCAAGGGCCCTTTATAGTCTCCTCCTCTTGAGTGTAGCAGGTCTTACAAATATAAGAGCATACCCCACGAAGATGAGGTTATATTATATGACAGAGGTAAAGTAATTTTGCAGGTATAGTTAGAGTCCTTCATGTATTGAAAACATTAATTAAAAGGAAGATTACCCTGGTAGGTAATCTAATCAAGTAAGTCCTAGAACGAGGGTCTAGAGTTTAGAGACAGAAGAGCCAGAAAGATTCAGGGCAATAGTAGTCATACTCCTTCAGATCAAGAAGAAGCATACTGCCATATTTTGAAGAGGGCCACCTCTCAGGAAATACCTGGCAATCTGAAGCAGAAGGGCCAGTTAAATAGTTACAAAAAACAATTTTCTCAACAACCAGTGAACTTGGAGAAGACCCAGAGCCTCAGATGAGATTATAGCATCAACTGATGTCTTGGTTTCAGCCTGGTAACACCATAAACTTAGCATTAAGATAACCTGTCCTGGACACCTGACCCATAGGAATAGAGTGAAATAAGATTTCTGTTGTTTTAAGGCTCTCTTCGTTGGTGACCATTTATTTTACAATAATAGAAAACAAATACAGACATAACACAAAATATTGATGGTAAAATAATCTGATGATGACCAAAGAAACCAACTAACATTAAGGAGAAAAAATAAAATAAAACACCAACTGCAAATGTAAGGAGTTGAAGCTAGTAACCATTTCAAATTAATGCAATGCTTTGAAGAAATTTAAGTCATAAAGTGCACTAAAAATAGAAACAAAGATGGAGTACTATTCTTCAAATTAAACAAAACAACACTAAAAAGTAAAAAACAAAAAAATCTTTAAAACCATTAAGAATGACCTTTAATAATAATTTTTATGAATATAAATTAAACATGCATTATAGATAAGTATAGATAGATAACTATGGCTAATAATGCTTGAAATTCTATAAGAAAATAACTAACGTTATAGAAGAAAGAATCTTTGTCTTTACAAATAATTTTGAATACGAAATCAAATAGAACATAGTCCATGCACTAATAAACAAAACAAACAATAAATACATGTTAGTAAATTTAAAGATATATACAAAAAGATACGGAAATTAAATTATGAAAATTATTCAATAAATGTAAGTGATCTAAATTTTTCTAATCAAAAACAAGAAGTTTCTGACTCTATCTTAAAAGAGATTTAGCAACACTGCTTTTAAAAGACATTTTTAAAACAAATTGGCTGAGTGTGGTGACTCACATCTTGAACCCTAGAACTTTGGGAAGTCAAGGTGGATGAATTGCCTGTGCTCAGGAGTTTGAGAGCAGCCTGGCCAACATGGCAAAACTCCATCTCTACTAAAAATACAAAAAAATTAGCCGAGCATAGTGGCACTCATCTGTAGTCCCAGGTCCTCAGGAGGCTGAGGCACAACAATCACTTGAACCCAGTAGGCAGAGGTTGCAGTGAATCAAGATCATGCCACTTCACCCCACCCTGGATAAGACTGTCTCAAAACAAAACAAAACAAAGTTAATTAATCTAAAAGATTGAAGATAGTTTAAATAAAAAAACAGAGTTTCCAATATTAACCTCAAAGAAGAAATTATGCAAAAAATATTAAGCAAGTTTGAGAGCCTAACTTTATAATAATTAAAGTTATAATTAAAAGATACAAAACCAATATGAATCAAAGGAATGTGTAAAGCAAAACACATTGTACTTAAAAGAATGATCAGAAACTATATATATATATATGTATATTTTTTTCTTTTTGAGAGAGAGAGTCATCAGGCTCCAGGCTGAAGTATAGTGGCAGATCTCAGCTCACTGCAACCTCTGCCTCCCAGGTTCAAGCAATTATCCTGCCTTGGCCTCCTGAGTAGCTAGGACTACAGGAGCGCACCACCATGCCCAGCTGATTTTTGTATTTTAGTAGAGATGGGGTTTCACTGTGTTGGTCAGGATGGTCTCGACTTTTTGTCCTCATGATTCTCCTGCCTCAGCCTCTTAAAGTGCTGGAATTACAGGCTTGAGTCACCACACCCAGCCTATATGTTTTATATTAATACAATAAAATGAATCTATTGCAGGTGAAACAGAAGTTCTGACAAAAGCAGAATAAAAATATTCAAAATAATTAAAGAGTAAGTTTTTTATGTGATAATTTACAGAATCTCATTTTAAAAATTACTTAGAGCAAGAAATAAAGCTATTCCAAAAGAAAATAGAGAGAAGAAAAGCCATTGTATAAAAGCTGTTATACTATATGCATAGAATAAATATGTGCATAAAAATTATAAGCATATTTATATTAATCAAGTCCAGTTATTACTAATATAAACCAAATCAAGAAATCTAATCAAGAAAAGAGCCAGGAGCATAAGCTTCATGTTATTGTTGAGAGATGGTATTTATAAAATAGTTATTTAAAAGAATATGAGTTTTTGAAGCACAGATAACTTTATATCAAAAACTCCAAAATATCAAAAATATAACGCAAGAAAAAAGTTGAATTACTCCTCTCTAAAAATAATAATCATAAATATAATGTAAATTAATCTAGGTTATTATCTTTTTTATATTTTTATGATGAGCAATAGCCATATTTAGAATATATGTTCTTTTTTGATGCTACAAAAGAATATTCATTATCCCTTCATGTGTGAACATACACATACATGAATATATATACCTACCTATATTCATATATTTGTGTGTGTATATGTATATACATACATATGAATAATCTTGGTACTAGTGGAAGAAGTAAGGATACTTTAACGTTCTCAACGTATTGTTAGTAAGGATCCTCACCTCTTCCTTAAAGTGTATTTTGGTAGTCATACCGATTTTTGTAGGTTAAAATATACTTTACGTGGTCTATAATTAAAAGCTTTATTTATTCTTTGTGTAAAAGTCTATCTCTGCATCATAGATCTATGGCTGGAGGACAGGTCAGACAGTGGCTTCATTTTTGCATTCATTTTTTTTCCCTAAACTATTCCTAAAGAGTAGTACCATAAAGATCATACACGTAGGCATAAGAGAAACCAAAGTTGCTGAACTTCTCTCAGCTCAGTTTTCATTGTTGTAAAATAAAGTTAAACATAACATTTTGTTTGTTTTGCCTCGACACTTAGGAAAAATAAGAACTGCATCTGGATTAATAAATAAGGTCAACATCTGGATTCATAACTGGGAAATAAGAGGAGATAACAGTTGGCAGACTCCTTTCTACTTCCCAAAGCCCAAATCTGGAGTTTTAAAATTATATGCCACTGTTACAGAAAATTAAAAGGTAGATAGTTCCATCATAATTTTGGTTAAGTCAGATTTACATTAACTATTTTCATTACTAATGAAATTATTCTTTTATTTTTTTCTTGTTTTGAATTGTTTTAAGAGGGGTAGTTCACACATACTCACAATTCACTCCTCACCATTTAAAGAATAAGTCATTCATGCTAAGCTAATAGCTGATATGGGGAACTTACCTAGCAGCTAATAGCTGATGTGATATATATCAGAAAGGCTAACAAAATAGACAGGTGCCCTGGTTCTGAACTGCCTGGGCTTGACTCCTAGAACATCTACTTATCAACTCTGTGAACTTGGGCAAATTCACTAAATCCTCTCTGTATCATATATAAAATATAAAATATAATAGTAGCTACTCACATAAATGTTATAAGTATCATATAAATTAACATATATAACCACTTAGGGTAGAGAGTGACACATAGTTCATGTTCAATATGTGGTAGCTGTAATTATTACATAAGTAGTTTTTGAATGCATGTAGTGGCTTACACCAGTAATCCCAGTACTTTGGGAAGCCAACATGGAAGAATCACTTTAAGCCAGGAGTTTGAGATCAGCCTAGTCAACATACTGAGACCTCCATCTCAAAAAATACATACATACATACATACATACATACATACATACATACAAGTAAAATAATGAATGTATGTTGAATAAAAATGTCCATAGTTAAGTATAGTCTACATATTTCAAGCTTCACAAGGATGCAACTAGGAAGTGAGGTTATACATCCTTCTTATAATCAAATTGTAAAGGACTAATTATTCTCTGGTCAAAAATCAGCCCGCCTTTGCAGGTTTCCTCATGTATTTCTGAGATTTCCCCCACTACTACTATTTATATAGATAGGAAATAGACCTTGTGGTTCTTTCACCCTCAATACTTTATCATGCCAAAGTCTCTATTTCCAAAGACCCAAGGAAATCATTCTTTGGTTGGACACAGTTATTGTCCAAAGATCACCAATGTCATTCTCTTCTGGTATCAGCTGAAGAAGGTGGATTCCTTAAACTGGTTTGTCTTTGCTACTCAAAACATCCCTGAATAAAGGCTTTTCTTTTTGACTAGAATTCACTGAAGCTTTGTGGATAATGAAAGGAAGATGCAGTAAATACTGAGAAAAACTTTAAAAGGCTCTTCACATGGCAGACTCTGCTTAATTTGAAAATCATCTACAATGCCATTTCCTCAGACCTTCCCAGATCACCTTCCCATAACGTATCTTTCTGTCGTAATTTTCTCCTCCTCCTCCTTCTCCTTTTCATTCCTTACCATAACCTGAAATTATCATATATATTTGTTTACTTGTTCATTTGTATTCTTGTTTAAAAAAACAAAAAAGACATTTGAGGAATGATCCAAGATGGCTGACCACTAACATCTTGAGATTGCAGCTCCCGGTGAAAGCGCAGAGAATGAGAGGACACCACACTTTCAGACAAATTTTGGTCACTCACAGAGCAGAAGATTCCCAGTGGAGGAGCTGCACAAGTCACTAGCGTGACTTTTGGGGCCAGCGCAGCAGTTTTGCCAGCACCTCAGCATGGCAGCTCTTGGTGCAGAGTAAACAGGACTGGTTTTCCTTCTGACCAAGGTTTGGAGGAGCTGCATGGCTCACCAGTGTGACTCTTGAGGCTGGTGCAGTGGATTTGCCAGCACCTCAGCATGGTAGCTCTTGCTGCAGAGTAAACAGGACTGGTTCCCCTTCTGACCAAGGTTTGGAGCTCCGGGAAGGCAGTTGCCTATTAAGGACTCAAGAAGAAAGCCAGACTGGAGATTCCTGGGCAGAAAAGCACCATCAGTCTTAACGCCACTGTTTTGGCTGGCGCAGTGGGTTGCTCATATTTCGGCCCTGGGAATTAACAACTTGGACGTCCACTCAGAGACCTAATTTGAAAGTTGGTAATTACAAAGATGACAGGTGGATAAATTTACAATGATGGAAAGAAACCAGTACAAAAAGGCTGAGAATACTCAAAATCAGAATGGCTCTCCCTCTAAAGAGGATCACAGTTCCTCATCAACAAGGGAACAAGGCTTGATGGAGAATGAGTGCATCTCATTAACAGAATCAGGCTTCAGAACATGGATAATAAGAAACTTCTGTGAGTTCAAAGAACATGTTGTAGCCCAATGTAAAGAAATAAGAACTTTTAGTTAAGTTCTTATTCACTTATTCACTTATTCTTAACTTAGTTAAGAATAAGTGAATTAATGGAACTGAAGAATACAATACAGGAACTCCAAGAAGTATGCACAGGTTTAAACACTTGAATTATTCAAGCAGAAGAAAGGATATCAGAGGTCGAAGTCCAACTTAATGAAATAAAATGAGAAGACAAGAATAGAGAAAAAAGGATAAAAAGGAATGAGCAAAGTCTCCAAGAAATGTGAGACTATGTGAAAAGACCAAATTTACTTTTGATAGGTGTATCTGAATCCAACGGAGAGAATGAATCCAAGCTGGAAAATATTCTTCAGGATATTATTCAGGAAAATTTTCCTAACCTAGCAAAGCAGGACAATATTCAACCCCAGGTAATATAGAGAATACCACAAAGATATTCCTCAAGAAGAGCAACCCCAAGGCACATAATCGTTAGATTCACCAGGGTTGAAATGAAGGAGAAAATACTAAGGGCAGCCAGAGAGAAAGGTCAGGTTACCCACAAAGGGAAGCCTATCAGACTTACAGCAGATCTCTCAGCAGAAACTCTACAAGCCAGAAGAGAGTGGGGGCCAATATTCAACATCCTTAAAGAACAGAACTTTCAGCCCAGAATTTCATAGCCAGCCAAACTAAGCTTCACAACTGAAGGAAAAATAAAATCTTTTATGAACAAGCAAGTACTCAGAGATTTTATTACCACCAGGCTGGCTTTACAAGAGCTTCTGAAAGAAGCATTACACATAGAAAGAAACAACCAGTATTAGCCTTTCTAAAAATATACCAAAAAGTAAAGAGCATCAACATAAAGAAGAATTTACAACAATGAATCGATAAAACAGCCAGTTAACATCAAATGGCAGTAATCCTAAATTTAAATTGACTAAATCCCCTAATCAAAAGATACAGCCAAAACCCAATGGTATGCTACATCCAGACCCATTTCACATGCAAGGATACACAAAGATTCAAAACAAAGGGATGGAGAAAGATTTACCAACCAAATGGAGAGCAAAAATAAATAAATAAATAAATAAAAAGCAGGAGTTGCCATTCTCGTATCTGATAAAATAGATTTTAAAGCAACAAAGATATAGTGGTAAAAGGATCAGTGCAACAATAAAAGCTAACGATCCTAACACCCAGATCTATAGAGACTTAGACTCAATGAGACAGAAAATTAAAGATATCAAGGACTGGAACTCAGATCTGGAACAAGTAAACTTAATAAATATTTATAGAGCTCTCCACTTTAAACATACAAAATATACATTCTTGTCAATACTACATCACACCTACTCATAGGTTTAAATGAAATATTGATTGGTTATTATTAATACCCATTTCTTTTAGAATAAAGCAACATTTCCATTCTCTCTCCCTCTTTTTTCTTCCTCTTTTTTCCTCTCCTTCACTCTTTTTTTTCTTTCCTTCTCTCAAACAAAAAGAAAAAAGAAATCAATTTGTAGACCTCTAGATCCAGGTCAGCAATGTCTCTCTCATTGCCTGATTTTCTTCCTTCCCTTCTCTCCCTCCCTCCCTCCCTCCCTTCCTTCCTTTCTCCTTCCCTTCCTTCCTCTCTCCTTTCCTTTGTCTCTCCCTCCCTTTTTCCTTTCCTCCCTTCCTGCCTTCCTCCCAAAACAAACAAACAAACAAATAAAAACATTTATTCAGTGTCACTATCAGACTATTACATTTAGCAATCAACAGCATGGGTGCAAAAAAAGGAAAAAGAAAAAGAAGAAAATCTACATTAAAACCCTTTGTTGGAATGCTTTACACTTTTCACAGAACAGAAACTAAAATAACCTGTTATACAATGAGTCACAAATACAGTCCTCGAGTTTTTTGCCCATACATGAGTGGTTATCTAAATCATGTCTTCTTTGTAGCAGCTAGGCCCTGCCACCACTGTGCTTGGCTGAGTTCACAAATCTGTTGTAACCTGTAGCTTCCCTGTCACTTCTCTGGCTCTCCTCTCCTGCTAAGCTTTCTTTCCTAATTAAAATCTTTTGCCACTGCCATAGCTACTGCTGCTACTGGAACTGCCATAGCCACCTTGGTTTCATGGTTTGGCAAAGTATTGGCTGCCACCACCATAGGAGCCAGAGCTTCTGCCTCCAAAGTTTCCTCCCTTCATGGGTCCAAAATTTGAAGACTTAAAAAAAAAAAAAAAAAAAGACATTTATTCAGTGTCACAATCAGACTATTACATTTAGCAATCAACAGCATGGGTGCAAAAAAAAGGGAAAAAAAAGAAAAAATCTACATTAAAACCCTTTGTTGGAATGCTTGGCTCTCCTCCTTTGGCAGTCAACTCCTGTTGTAACTGCCAAAATTATTGTAGCTTCCACCACCTCCAAAATTGCTTCCATTATTACCAAATCCATTATAGCCATCCCCACTGCCACCATATCCACCACCACCATGGCTGCCACTAAAGCCACCACAGCTTCCACCAAAGCCACCACAACCACTGAAGTTTCCTCCATGACCAAAGTTGTCATTCCCACCGAAACCACCTCCATGACTACCACCAAAGTTTCCAGAATCACTTCAACTTCTTTGGCTGGATGAAGCACTAGCCATCTCTTGCTTTGACAGGGCTTTCCTAACTTCACAGTTGTGGCCATTCACAGTATGGTATTTCTGAATGACAGTCTTATCCATGGAGTCATGGTCATTAAAGGTTACAAAGGCAAAGCCCCTTTTCTTGCCACTGCCTCTGTCAGTCATGATTTCAATCACTTCAATTTTTCCATACTGTTCAAAATAATCTCTTAGGTGATGTTCTTCAGTGTCTTCTTTAATGCCACCAACGCATACTTTTTTCACAGTTAAGTGGGCACTCGGTCTTTGAGAATCTCTCTTGAAACAGCTCTCTTGGGTTCCACAACTCATCCATCCACTTTGTGTGGCCTTGCATTCATGGCTGCATCCACCTCCTCCACAGTTGCATACCTGATGAACCCAAAGCCCCTGGAGTGCTTGGTGTTTGGATCTCTCATTGCCACACAGTCTGTGAACATTCCCCATTGCTCAAAATGGCTCCTCAGGCTGTCATGGGTTGTTTCAAAGCTCAACCCTCCAATGAAGAGCTTCCTCAGCAGTTGTGGCTCTTTAGGAGACTCTGACTTAGACATGACAGCAGGGAGAAGAGAAACTTTAATGATGCTTCTTTGGTGGCATCCACGGGCAGAAAGAACCATTTGTATTCTTGTTTAGAAAGGGAGTTCTCATTTTTGAAGGTGTCTCTGAGGTCTCCATGGCCAAGAGATGGTCTATTCAGTCCATTGGGGAGCTTTGAATTTTATTTTTATTTCACAAACCAAAAGCATTTCTGTCAGGGAGACCTCTAGCAAAATTTGTCAAGAGAAAGATTGACAAGAAAACCAACCTAGAAAGAGTAAGTGCAAAATTTATAATAAAAATGAACTTTTATCATATGAATTGAGCCATTCTTGTCACACCCAACTGTGAAAGCTGAAGCAGCTCCATATTGGGTGCTAACTCAATATAATTGTCAGTTATTATATTACTATGTGGTTTCATTTTTATAGAAGTTTTTTTTAAAAAAATATTATAACCTTAATACACTATATTGTAATGCCAATGAAGACAGACCAGTCTGCCATGTTTTCTATTGTATCTGCATCACCTACAATTCCTGACATCTTGTAAGTACTCCATAAATATTGATAGAATGGTCAAGCAAATGCTGAATGCCCACTTTTTTGTTTAGCATAACTTTATTCACCAGTCCTTAAACATCTCTGTGTAAGCCAGAATAATGGTCCATCAAAGATGTCCGTGGTCTAACCCTGGATCCTAGAAATATGTTAAGTTACAGAGCAGAGAGAATTAAGGTTGAGAATGAAATTAAGTTTGTTAATTAGCTGACCTTAAAAAAGGAAGGCTATTCTGGATTAACCAAATGGGCCCAATGTAACCACAGAGGTTCTTTAAAGTTGAAGAAAGAGGCAAACTAGAAAGAGCCAAAGAAGGACAAATGTAAAAATCTTATTTTAATAATACTGCCTTTGAAGATGGAAAAAGGGGCCATGAGTCAAGGAAAATAGATCACTTCTAGAACGTAGTAACAGATTCTCCCCCTAGGGGCTCCAGAAAAGAAGATACCATGCTGTTATCTTAATCTTAGCCCTGTGAGAAACCTGTGTTAAACTTCTGATCTACAGTTATAAGATAATAATATTCTATTATATAAATAACTGCTGATTTTATGGTACTTTGTTACAGCAGCAATAAAAAAAACTATTAATAATTTTAAAAAAGGAAGAGAGTTCTTGTTCATCTCTGAGTCTTCAGCACTTGGAACAGGGTATGCCTCATAGTAGAAAAACAATATGTGTATGTCACAAGAAAGGATAACAAAATCAATCAATCAATTAATTAATGCACAGAACCAGATCTGTTTTAGAATGCAGCTAACTTTTGTTCATCTTTCAGCTATCAACCTGCACATTACTTCTGCAAGCAAGGTCCTCCCTGATCCTCTAGACAATAAAAGCTCTCCATGTAAAATGATTCCCCTGCGCTCTTTATTTACCTTAAGTCATTCACTTATTTGTCTTCCCTGCTTGATGTCAGGGCATGAATTGTTTGTTTCATTTCATATTCTGCCCCCATCTCCTAGAAGAGTGCATGCCATATGGTTGGTACTTAACAAACTTTAATCCCATGAAAAAGTTATTAAAATACAGTTGTGTACCATATAATAACTTTTGGTCAGTGATGAGGGTCCCATAAGCTTAAAAAGGAGCTGAAAATTTTCTGTCACTAGTGATGCCTTGATGATCCTGACACCGTGTAGGCCTAGGCTAATGTGTGTGTTTATGTCTTTATTTTTAACAAAAAAGGTCAAGAATTTTTTAAAGTTTCATTTAAAAATAGAAAAAAGCTTATAAAATAATGATATAAAGAAATGTTATTTTTCTACAATTGTACAATGTGTTTGTGTTTTAAGCTAAGTGTTATTACAAAAGAGTCAAAAAGTTTTTTTAAAAAAATTAATTTCCAAAATAAAAAAGTTACAGTGAGCTAAGATCAACTTATTATTGAAGAAAAAATATTTTTTATAAACAGTGTAGCCTAAGTGTACAGTGTTTGTAAGGTCTACAATAGCATACGGTAATGTCCTAGGCCTTCATATTCCTTCACCACTCATTCACTGACTCACTCAGAGCAACTTCCAGTCCTGCAAGCTCTATTCATGGTTGGTGTCCTATACAGAGGTACCACTTTTCATCTTCTACATAATATTTTTACTGTACTTTTTTCTATGTTTACAGACACAAATTCTTACCATTGTATTGCAATTGTCTACAGTATTTAGGATAGTAACAAGCTGTACAGGTTTGCAGCTTAGGAGCAATGGGCCTATAGCCTAAGTGTTGTAATAGGCTTTACAATCCAGGTTTTTGTAAGTGCACAAGCGTATCCCCCCAACGACATATTTCTCAGAATGCATCTTCATTGTTAAGCGATGTGTGACTGTAGTATTCAAAGTGATAACTCATTTCTGGCTTAAGAAAAATAACTGCAACTCACTGCCAGTGCTCACTTAATTTTACATAAACACGCTATTTGAAGCTGAAGAAAATCTGACTAATTTTCAATGTGAAAATAGAATATAAAAACTCTTCTTGGAGTTATTTCTTAACAGAATTTGTCTCTAATTCTAATGTAACATCACATACATTTGTCTCACATTAGGATTAGAGACAAGAGTATTCTCAGGGCAAATAAGAAATGTGTTAAGAAATAGCTTTCTTTTATTATTTTTTAAATTTTGTTTTATTTTACTTTAAGTACTGGGGTACATGTGCAGATCTTGCAGGATTGTTACATAGGTATACACATGCCATGGTGGTTTGCTGCCTCAATCCCCCTGTCACCTACGTTAGGTATTTCTCTTAATGTTATCCCTCCCCAATCTCTCCACCCTCTGCTATCCCTCCCCTAGTTTCCCACTCCCCAACAGATTCCAGTGTGTGATGTTCCCCTCCCTGTGTCATGTGGTCTCACTGTTCAACATCTACCTAAGAGTAAGAACATGTGGTGTTTGGTTTTCTGTTCTTGTATCAGTTTGCTGAGAAGGATGGTTTCCAGCTTCATCCATGTCCCTGCAAAGGACATGAACTCATCCTTTTTATGGCTGTATAGTATTCCATGGTGTATATGTGCCACATTTTCTTTATCCTATCTATCTTTGATGGGCATTTGGGTTGATTCCAAGTCTTTGCTATTGTAAACACTGCCACATGAACATATGTGTGCATGTGTCTTTATTATAGGTTGATTTATAATCCTTTGAGTATAAACACAGTAATGGGATTGCTGGGCCAAATGGTATTTCTATTTCTAGATCCATGAGGAATCACCACACTGTCTTCCACAATCATTGAACTAATTTCCAATCCCACCAAGAGTGTAAAAGAAATTTCTATTTCTCCACATCTTCTCCAGCATCTGTTGTCTCCAGATTTTTAATGATCATAATTGTAACTCACGTGAGATGATATCTCAATGTGATTTTGATTTGCATTTCTTTAATAACCAGTGATAATGAGCTTTTTTTTGTATGTTTGTTGACTTCATAAATGTCTTCTTTTGAAAAGTGTCTGTTCATATCTTTTGCCCACTTTTTGATGGGTTTTTTTCTTGTATATTTGTTTTGGTTCTTGGTCAGATGGGTAGCTTGCAAAAATTTTTTCCCATTCTGTTGGTTGCCAGTTCACTCCAATGATTGTTTCTTTTGCTGTGCAGAGGCTCTTAAGTTTAATTAGATCCTGTTTGTCCATTTTGGCTTTTGTTGTCACTGCTGTTGGTGTTTTAGTCATGAAGTCCTTGCCTATGTCTATGTACTGAATGGTCTTGCCTAGATTTTCTTCTAGGGTTTTTATGGTGTTAGGTCTTACATTTAAATCTTTAATCCATCTGGAGTTAATTTTTGTATAAGGTGTATGGAAGGGATCAAGTTTCAGCTTTCTGCACATAGCTAGCCAGTTTTCCCAACACCATTTATTAAACAGGGAATCCTTTCCCCATTCCTTGTTTTTGTCCAGTTTGTGAAAGATCAGATTGTTGTAGATAAGTAGCATTACTTCTGAGGCTTCTGTTCTGTTCCATTGGTCTCTATCTCTGTTTTGGTATTAGAACCACACTGTTTTCATTACTGTAGCCTTGCAGTATAGTTTGAAGTCAGGTAGCATGATGTCTCCAGCTTTGTCTTTTTGCTTAGGATTGTCTTAGCTATGCGGTCTCTTTTTTGGTCCCATATGAAGTTTAAGGTGTTTTTTTTCCAGTTCTGTAAAGAAGGTCAATGGTAGTTTGATGGGGATAGCATTGAATCTATAAATTACTTTGGGCAGTATGGTCATTTTCACAATATTGATTCTTCCTAACCATGAGCATGGAGTATTTTTCCATCTGTTTGTGTCCTCTCTTATTTCGTCGAGCAGTGGTCTGTAGTTCTCCATGAAGAGGTCCTTTACCTCCTCTGTTAGTTGTATTCCTAGGTATTTTATTTTCTTTGTAGCAATTGTGAATGGAAGTTCCCTCATGATTTGGCTCTCTGTTGTTTGTGTATAGAAATGCTTTGATTTTTGCACATTGATTTTGTATCTTGAGACTTTGCTGAAGTTACTTATCATCTTAAGGAGATTTTTGGGCTGAGATAATGGGGTCTTCTAAATATACAATCATGTTGTCTGCAAACAGAGACAATTAGACTTCCTCTTTTCCTAATTGAATACCCTTTATTTCTTTTTCTTGCCTGATTGCTTTGGGTAGAACTTCCAATACTCTGTTGCTTAGGAGTGGTGAAAGCAGGCACTCTTGTCTAGTGCCAGATTTCAAAGAAAATGCTTCCAGTTTTTTCCCATTCAGTATAATATTGGCTGTTGGTTTGTCATAAATAGCTTTTATTATATGGAGATACATTCCATCAATACCTAGTTTATTAAAAGTTTTTAGCATAAAGGGCTGTTGAATTTTGTCAAAGGCCTTTTCTGCATCTATTGAGATAATCATGTGGTTTTTTCCTTTGATTCTGTTTATGTGATAGATTACACTTATAGACTTGTGTATGTTGAACCAGCCTTGCATCCCCAGAGTGAAGCCTACTTGATCATGATGGATAAGCTGTTTGATGTGCTGTTGGATTTAGTTTGCCAGCATCTTATTGAAGATTTTTACATCAATGTTCATCATAGATATTGGCCTAAAATTTTTTTTTTTTTTTTTTTTTTGTTATATCTCGGCCAGGTTTTGGTATTAGGATGATGTTGTCTCATAAAATGAAGTAGGGAGAATTTCCTCTTTTCATATTGTTTGAAACAATTTCAGAAGGAATGGTACCAGTTCCTGTTTGTACATCTGGTAGAATTCAGCTGTGAACCTGTCTGGACCTGGACTTCTTTTGGTTGGTAGACTATTAATAGCTACCTCAACTTCCACACTTGTTATTGGTCTATTCAGGGATTCAACTTCTTCCTAGTTTAGTCTTGGAGGAAATGTCCAGGAATTTATCCATTTCTGCTAGATTTACTAGTTTATGTGCATAGAGTTCTTTGTAGTAATCTCTGATAGTAGTTTGTATTTCTGCAGAATCAGTGATGATATCCCCTTTATCGTTTTTTATTGCATCTGTTCGATTCTTCTCTCTTTTCTTTTTTATTAGTCTGGCCAGCTGTCTACCTATTTTGTTTATCTTTTCAAAAAAAACAGCTCCTGGATTTTTTGAAGGGTTTTTTGTGTCTCTCTCTCCTTAAGTTCTGCTCTGATCTTAATTATTTCTTGTCTTCTGCTAACTTTTGAATTTGTTTGATCTTGCTCCTCTTGCTCTTTTATTTTTGGTGATGGGGTGTCAATTTTAGATTTTTTCTCACTTCTCATATGGGCATCTAGTGCTATAAATTTCCCTCTAGACCGTGCTTTAAATGTGTCCCAGAGATACTGGTACATTGTGTCTTTGTTCTCATTGGTTTGAAGAACATCTTTCTTTCTGCCTTGATTTTGTTATTTATTCATTAGTCATTCAGGAGCAGGTTGCTTAGTTTCCATGTAGTCGTGTGATTTTGAGTGAGTTTCTTAATCCTGAGTTCTAATTTGATTGCCCTGTGGTCTGAGAGACTGGTTCTTATGATTTCTGTTCTTTTGCATTTGCTGAGGAGTGATTTACTTCCAATTATATGGTCAATTTTAGAGTAGGTGCGATGTGGTGTTGAGAAGAATGTATATTCTATGGATTTGGGGTGGAGAGTTCTGTAAATGTCTATTAGGTTTGCTTGTTCCACGTCTGAGTTCAGGTCCTGAATATCCTTGTTAATTTTCTGTCTCGTTGATCTGTCTAATATTGATAGTGGAGTGTTAAAGTCTCCCACTATTATTGTGTGGCAGTCTAAGTCTCTCTGTAGGTCATTAAGAAGTTGTTTTATGTATCTGGGTGCTCCTGTATTCAGTGCACGTATATTTAGACAGTTAGCTCTTCTTGTTGCATTGATCCTTTTACCATTATGTAATGCCCTTCTTTGTCTCTTTTGATATTTGTTGGTTTAAAGTCCATTTTTTTCAGAGACTAGGATTATAATCCCTGAGTTTTTTGTCCTCTCCATTTTCTTGGTAAATCTTCCTGCATCCCTTTATTTTGAGCCTATGTGTGCCTTTGCATGTGAGATTGGGTCTCCTGAACACAGCATTTAATTAATGGAAAACTCAAAATTAAAATTTTGTGAATAAATCATTCTAAATCGAAGTTCACCTATTCAAGAGACCACACATTATTTTTTTCTCGACTCCTTATATCTCTCACCCTTGAGCCAATTGCCATCATTACTAAATATTACAAATTACTTACTGCACTTATAAGAATCTTTCAAAATACCACTCAGCAATAAATGCACCATTTAACCCATAGAGTACTAATGCCTTCCATGAACAAACCTAATGACTAAGAAAAGAGTTTCCCCATGGGTAGTTTCACATTATTCAGTAAGGGAGAAAAATTATAATAGTCAATGCTTCTATTGTTTCATCTGGTGTCATTAGGAGAAAGCTTCATTCAGAGTGATCTTGTCTAACCAAGTCAGCCTCCCTAGGGCTTCTCAGCCTTCAGGAATGTGAGGATGATAGCACATTCCCACCTAATTTTTCACAGCCAAAGTGGATGAAACAGCCATTCAGCTGTTTTGGTGCTTAGGCTTTAAACTCTAGTTTCTATATATGTTTATTTGACAGAAAACAGTACCATTTAATTAAATAAGTAAATATCACAATTTTAAATAATTAACTGTAATTGTGGAAAAATCATTCAATTTAAAAGCAGACTTTGCTTTTGATCTGAAGAAAACCCCCACAGTAAGACCTGCCATAATATGCAACTCTAGTTGGCACCATCCATATTGTAGTCCATGTGCACAGTGCTCCCTGCAAGCATGCAGCGCTACAGTCCTGTATATCAGAGCCAAGATTAAAATCAAGCCCCTGAACATAATGCTCTACCACTTGCTTAGCTGGGGAGTACAGCACAGATGCAAAGGTATTAACTAGCGTCTTCATAAACAATTAGAAATATTAAAATAATTAATTTTATTTTGAATTTCTTGCTTAGGATAAAGTATGTTAACTAAATATATTGAAAAGAGAAGCCTGGTGATTAAGTTTACCAGAAACATAAAATCAAAAGAAAGACTATTCAATTAGGCTCGGAAGAATCACCAGAATAATCCAAGTGGGGAAGAGTGTAGAAGGCTGGCTGAGTTTAAATGGGCACAGTGATACCAGTGCCTTACTTGTTAACATCATATCGTGAAGCATATTTATGTTCTGTGGGTTTAGAGTACAGCAGATATAGAAGCAGCAATATCACATGTGCTTTCTACAGAGAAATGCAGATTCAAAGTTTTCAAAGTTTATATTTAAAAGGATATACATCCTAAAAGAATCCCTTCACTGTTATGTCTTCTGAGCAAAGCTTCTGTAGTCCAAGTTTCATGAAATTGGTATGCACCTTAAAACAAACCTTAATGTGAACTTCAAATCTTCTCTTTTTGTTTCCTTAAAAATAATTCAGAATTGTCTCAATAATACCTACTTACAGTTATTGAGGGCATACAATGTGCCAGGCCCAGTGCTAATAATGTTACCTTGATTACCTAATCTAATCCTCTCAGACACTTTAAAAGTTAACAAAATTATTATTCCATTTTACAGATGTAGAAACTGAGGCACAAAAACATTATTTATCTTGCCAAAATTCACACAAACTAATTAAGAAATAAAGCTGGATTTAAAAAAGGAGGTCTACCCTCTAATGCCAATGTTCTTAAATGAATTAATATTTTAATAAAAGATTAATTATAGAATCATTCCTAAGAACTGACCCCTTCAAACCAAGCTACTTAATAGTCTTTGAAAACAGGCTATACTTGAACCTTTGAGTTCTCTCCACATCACTGTCTCTTTCTGAGACTTGATTTTCATGAACCACTTTTTAGAATACTTCCATAATTCAAATTCTAGCTCTAGGTCAGTTTTCCTCATGAAACTCTGAAGTATTTTTCTTGACTTATTTTCTTCAGTTTCTTATTGCATGCCACCTTGGGTTGTAGTTACTTTGGGACAGATATCATAGCCCTCTCTGTTTCTTCCAATGCAAGAACTGTCATTAGTCAAGCAGTCATTTTATAACCACGTGTGAAGCAAAGAAAATAGAATGTAGAACAGAAACAGAAAAGCAGTTGGGCAACAATTTATTTAGTTAGTCAAACTATAAACATTTCCAAGGTTTTAAAAGAAAGGTACACCATGCCCGTAATTACTAGAAGAGGCATAGCTGTTCTAACAGCCTTGACTCAATTGTCCAGAATTCTCCCTTCCCTTGGAGAATTCTCTTTGTTATCTGCTGCTATTTCTATGCTCAGAATCAGGTAGACCCCGCTTCCTCCACCATTTAAAATTGTGGCTCTATTTGGATGAAAATTCTTTTTTTAAATGATGCTAGAGTGAAAACAACATAAGAATTGTATTTTCAAAGTGAACATTAGTCTATGTCAAATAGTGCAATAAGATAATGAATTTCAGGAATAAAATTAACAGGTTTCCAAAGGAGAAGCTTCTGATTCTTAGCTATTAAAAATGGAAAACTAATAAATTAAAAATAGTTGCCAAACACTTTATATATATTAGCTCATCCCAGTGAAAATGATATTATTTTTATTTTCATTTTGTGTTTATAGAGAATATAAGTAACTTGCTGAACTACACATGGTTAGTGGCAGAACTGGAATGTGAATGCATATTATCCTGATTTTAAAATAACTTCTATTAATCACATGTCTTAGAGTCTCCCAGCTTCTTCCCAGGGATAGTTGCAACTATGTGTATGTGTCATTTTCCCTGGGCCCCCCTCCATGAGTGCAGTTCCTTGCTCATCTCTCTATCTTACTTCATTACTTGAGTGATTTCAGAAGAGATTACAGAAAACGTTTTTTACTCTTTTGTTTTTCTTATTCAAAATTCCCAAACAGAACACTTGCACACTGCAGGAGGAAATGTAAATTAGTACAATCTTTGTTGAAAACAGTGTGGAGATTTTTCAAAGAACTGGCATTCAATCCAGTAATCCCACTACCAGGTATCTACCAAAGGAAAATAAGTCATCATATCAAAGACACCTGCATGTGCATGTTTATCACAGCACAATCCACAATTGCAAAGATGTAGAATCAACTAAGTGCCCATCAACTGATGGGTGGATAAAGAAAATGTGATTTACCTATACCATGGAATACTACTCAGTCACAAAAAAGAAAAAAATAATGTCTTCTTTAGGAATTTGGATGGAACTAGAGACCATTCTTCTAACTGAGGTAACTTAGGAATAGAAAACCAAAAACCACATGTTCTCACTTGTAAGTGGGAGTTAAGCTAAGGGTGTGAAAAGACATATAGAGTGGTATCATGGACATTAGAGACTCAAATGGGGCAGGTTGGGAGAGGGGGTCTGGAATTCAAAACTACCTATTGGTTATAATGTGTACTGTTTCGGTGATGGATGCACCAAAAGCCTAGACTTCACCACTATCACAATTCATCCATGACACCAAAAACCACTTGTACCCCTAAAGCTTAGAATTTCAAAAAGTTTAAATTCCCAGAACCCATCGACCTGTTCCATTTCTGAAAGTAGTTAGGAAGAAAAGGAATAATCAAATTCTGGCAGTTCCTCTACAAATCAAGAGAGGCGGACTCAAGAAAGGATGTTCCTTGTTCACACAAGTGATTATCTCTTTGTCTCTGTCCATTCCAGGGACAGAGGCAAGAGTGTCCATCTACCCACACGTATGCATGGAGTGAGTTTTATTATTGGTAATAATGACAACAACTAGCATTTATTGATGTCTCCTATGTTCTCAGTACTTGCAAAATGTTTCATATTCTTTACCTTGTTACTTTTTTACTTTTTTACATCTACAGTATTAAATCGGTATTGCTATCACAATTTGCATATTATCATACAGATTAAGCAATTTCATCTAAATTCACTAACCCTGTAAACTGGTGTTTGAACACTAGCCTTTCTGTCTGCAAAGACCTGGCTGCAAACCTGCTTCCCATATTGCATCTGACCCATCCCATCAACATTTTATTTAAATTTGAATATAACATGATATAATATAAACATGTGCACACATGCATGCACATGAAATCATATTTATACATTATGTAATTCAATACCTTCAGGTATTTTCTCACAGTGTCTTTCAAGTTTCACTTAGCAATATTGTGAACAAGCAAGCTGTATGAATTCTGCAAATAGTACTGATAAGAGGATGCAATTCAGTGGAAGCTTTATTATTGTAACTTAACTGTTCATGGCTTTTTATAGTTTATAAACACTGTCATCTAGTTCTCACTTGATGCTTGTATTAACCACAAGTATGAAGTTACCACATTTTGCAGAAAGGATACAGCTTCTATTAATCAGAAAGCGAGCTAAAGTTAGAAGTTAGCAAAGCAAAGAGGGGAATTGAATCTCCGCTCAAACTCCAAAATGGGGGCTCTACATCACTTCCCACTGCCTCTTTTTACGTATTTCATGGATTATTTCCTTATCCTAAGTTATTCTCAGTGTGGTTGCTAATCGTGGTCATCTATGAAGTTAAACATTTCCCAAGATGGAAATCTCCAACCAATTATACTGAATGATTTTAACTGGGTAGAGTCCTTATTTTTTCTCCTAAGTCTTTCACTTCTCACTGAAATGCCTGAATATAGTCCAAGGTAAAGTGGATTGAATGGTTCAGTGTCGTCTAATGTTGAGTCAGCTAATGCACAATCTACGGGTCTGTGTGACTAAAGGCCTTTGGTTCCCAAAAATCAGACCTCTTCATCTCTTCAGCAGCCCCAGGGCTGAGTCCAACAAGACAGCACATTGTCTGGGATGGTCTTCAAAGTGAAGCAATCTTATTTGGCACCTTTGTTTTCTAAGTGGAAGAGATAAAAGGATAGAAAGCCTTTTCCATCTGAAAGCCTGCATCAACAGATTTTTGCCTGCACCTTTTCTGACTACATACACTCATATGAATGGGACATTGGATATTGATTCCAATGTGTAACTTCTAGTGAATTAATGTTAACTCCTTTACATTATTTAACACTAATATTAAATAACTGCCCCAAAACACTTGCAATCCCCAATCCAGCAAAGCCATATCTGAGACATATACACCATTCCACACTACAGCACTGCCAAGGCTGGTGAATAAGCTAGACAAGAACAGGATAAAGGCCTATTTTTTTTTTTTTTTTTTTTTTTTGAGGTGGAGTTTTGTTCTTGTTACCCAGGCTGGAGTGCAATGGCACAATCTCGGCTCACCGCAACCTCCGCCTCCTGGGTTCAAGCAATTCTCCTGCCTCAGCCTCCTGAGTAACTGGGACTACAGGTGCATGCCACCATGCCCAGCTAATTTTTGTATTTTTAGTAGAGATGGGGTTTCACTTCATTGACCAGGATGGTCTCAATCTCTTGACCTCGTGATCCACCCGCCTCAGCCTCCCAAAGTGCTGGGATTATAGCGTGAGTCACCACGCCCAGCCAAAGGCCTATTTTTAAGTTTCATAGGCAAAACCACCATCACAGCCTACCTTCACAACCATATTAGCCTCCAGATATTCTCTGTACTTGACCCCTACTATCTAATCTCCAAAGACCTGCCCATGTCATATCTGAAAACCTCAATCATATTGTCACTCCCCTTCTTAGCAACACCCGATGGCCTCCCATTACTCAGAATAAGATCTAAAGTCCTTACAAAGCCTAGTTGCTTAGATTTTATTCAAAGATTGTCTTCAGAGAAATACTTGGAAAATTCAGAATCCTCAGTCCATGAACAGCCAGGCAAGGAAGATTTTCCTGTTAAATATTAGATTCAGGGAAAGTCATGAAAGCAGCAAGTAAAGGAGGTGTTGACAGTGAAAGATGGCAGCTGGGAAATAGTCACTCAAAGAAAATAATATGTTCCTTATGGAGATCTGAAGAAAAGCAGTCAAGATCTAGGCTGTGGTTAGGTTTCTATTGGAAAGCAGGATTATTTGGCTCAAAAGCAAGCAATGGAGCTTTATTCCGTTGATTTTTAATATTTTAAAAGGATTATTAGGATTATGGCATCTTCAAAGCTAAAGAGAATTAAAAATAAGCTCCTACAAGGTACTTAATTCATATATAAGGAAAATAATCTCCAAAGAGAAGTGAGTAGGGGCTCTGCTGATAAAACCGGTGGGTGGTATTTACACAAAGAGTGAGTTGCCTGGGATCCCACATGAAGGGGTGTCAGAGCCAGGACAAGAACTCAAGGATCCATACTCAGATTAAATGCTTTCAAACAATACATTATGAGAAGCTAATTTATTTTTATTTTTATTTCTTTCTTTTCCTTTTTTCTTTTGTTTGTTTTCTATTCATCACAATTTAATGCTTTAAATTAAATGAAAATATATTCACATATGCCAAATGCAAGTCTACATTTCCCCACTGTTAGATTTTAGACATAAAGTTACTTTACATCTTATGCTTATTCTCAATTCTGTACTTACCACATTGCAGACCAGTAACAGTTTGTGGATTAGCACCAATCTGCAGACAGCACTTTGAGTAGCACAGTTCTGCATATCCTAACCAACCACCCTTGCAGGCTCATGAGTCCCTTCTCTATAGCAAGGGACTCATGAGCTTGACTTGCATAAGCCCTTACAAAGCAGACTGCTGCCATCGTCAATGGAAATCCTTTCTTCTGTGGATATGAACATCACCGTGAACTCACTCACTTCCTCTGAGAAGCCCAGAAAAATAGATGCTGACCGTAGAAGTGACTTTAGTCATAGAACAGAAGATCCCCCATGCCGAGCACATTGAGCAACTTAAAAACATTCAGAATGGCCAACCAAACATAATGGCATACATACACGTATCCTTCATGAGTTATCAATAATTTTCCCAGACATTTGTTTTCTACAAGAAAAATGCTTTGAGAACACATTAAAACCACTTTTCAAAATTGCCCTGTGGTATCTTCTGTCCCTATTGGCACTTTTCAACCTCTCATGCTTCATTTCTTTCCTCATAAAATATCACTATTCAGCATATTGTATCTTTGCTTGTTTTTCTGTGACCACCAATAATGGCAATACACATATTATTTTTTATCAGGTACTGTCTTAAGTGCTTGACACACATTCATTTATTTAATCTTTAAAACAACCTTGTGATTTAGGTACCATTAGCATCCCCATTGCAGAGATGGAGAAACTGGGAGAAAGTAAGTGGTTTCAGCTTTGAACTCAGTGAGATTGAAACGCCTATGAGATATTCACGTGTGGAAATTCAGGAGGCCATTTTACACAATCCTGGAACTCAGCATAGAAATGACATTATAATTAGATACTAGGATCTTCAGTTGATGGAAGGAAATCAGGGTAGACTGGAGGAGATCTCTTGGAAGCATGCACAGAGTAAGAAAGGTGCCACAGCCCTAAAGAGCTGGAAACACAGCATGATCTGTCATTGAAGGCTTCTCATGAATACATCTGCCAGATCTGTGCAATTGAACTGTTTACTGAGAGTGTCTCTCTATAAAGGAAAAGGAGCCCAGATTCCACAGTTTCCGGCCTACAAAAAGGGCAAAGAAGAGCTGTGTTAGAAATGGTGTCAGTGATAAGGAATGGGCAGGGACTGGAAACTATGCTCAGCAGGAACAATGTGTGGCTGTGGAACAATGGGAAACAAAAACTACAGGGCAAATGCTCCTTCAGTTACAAACTTCCGAGGGGTTTATGTGGGGGACACTGGGGAGACTTATTCTTTGTGGTTCAAGGAGATGAAATAGGACATATGGGTGAAAGCTGCAGAGAAACATATTTCTGTTTGTTTAAGGAAGTATTTCCCATAATAAGGGCTCTCAAGGTGGAAATAGCTGCCTGTCAGTATCCACTGGGAAAAGGCCAGTTTCCACTTGAGGGTGAGACAGGATAGTTCCTCTCTGTACCCATGAGAAACCCTCATGGCCACTCCCATGGTTGTGAGGAAGGATGTGAGGACAGAATAGGGATTTTTCCTGGTTGGGCAAGAACTGTGGGACAATAGCTGTGTGATTCCCAGACAGCTCTTCTTGACAGTGATGTGGGTGATGAAAAGGCCAAGTCTGGGTGTCACGGCCAACAATAGTGTTCGCAGAGCAATGGCTTTTTCAGTGCTGATGATCAATAATAAGTGTCCTCTAAAAACATAAAAGGAAAACTCTAGTTCCAAGTCCCTTGGATTTCACCAAAAAGCAGGGTCACAGAAATCTCCAGATTGGAATGTCAAAGTGCTGGCTTGGCTCTTACCTATGTAGGACTCTCCCTTGCAGCATCCCTGATAAATGTCCTCCTGGTCCTGTTTACAAAGCTTCAGTGATGAGCTTTCTGCAAGGCAGCTTTCTATGGTTCAAGAGTTCTCATTCTTATTGATGAAAAGTTAAAACAGTAGCTGAGATTTATTGGGTTCTCACTGTGCTGAACACTGGGCTGAATACTTTCCATGTATTGAAATCTTGAATCCTTGCCACAAAATTATTAAACAGGTTTAATGTTATCCTTGTTTGTCACGAAGTGAAGAAATTAAGCATCACCATGTTAAGAATGTGTTCAAGATCACACAAAGTGACAGAACTGTCTTTAAAGATTATGGTTTTCATAAAATCACTTTATTTGTAACATGTCTGAGAATCACCTTTACTATTTTTCACTTTTTTCTTTAAATTATCTTTTACTAACAAAAACTTAAATACCTACTTTTAATCATTTCTTATAATTTGAAATCCCAAAATTGGTGTACTTGTGTATTTTCCTTTAAATATATATATTAAAACAAGTTCATAAATAAAGTTTGCAAAATGTGTATCCACATGCCAAGTACAAACATCTAAATGTCATTTTTATACATACCATATTTAGAGAAACATTGCTCTAAGGCATATTTCTTCTCATTTTTACATATTTATTTGAAAACCTAAACATGATTAATTTTGTGGTAATTTTTCACTGCTGGTGTTAGCTCTGCCTTATGAACTTGCCCAGGAAGAGTCTTGGCAATCTTGGAAAAGTGCATGGCTGGTTATAGAGTGTCTAAGGAGATTGTTTATATTCCCATGAAGAATTCTCCAGGTGTGGCCGAGCACAGTGGCTCATGCTTATAATCCCAGCATTCTGGGAGGCCGAGGTGGGCGGATCACTGGAGGTCAGAAGTTTGAGACCAGCCTGGTCAACTTAGTAAATCCTGTCTCTACTAGAAATACAAAAATTAGCCGGGCACGGTGGCAGACGTATGTAACCTGGGAGTCTGAGGCAGGAGAATCGCTTGAACCTGGAAGGCAGAGGTTGCAGTGAGCCGAGATCAAGCCATTGCACTCTAGCCTGGGTGATAAGAGTGAGTCTGTCTCAAAAAAAACAAACAAAAAGAATTCTCCAGGTGTGTCATTTCCTGTTCTTTTAACCTCTTCGACAGGGAGGTCTAGGTTCCACTGGACTTCCCTGGACTGTAACTTTTGCCTGAAGTATGCTATTTTGTAAAGCATTCACAGTTGTTGTTCTATAAGGGCATAAACAACCCTAGTTATAGAGCCCAGAATCTTCATACATGTATCCAGAAGCTGCTTTCATGCCCAGGCTCAGCTCCATCCAGGGCAAGGGACAGAATATACATCCTAATGGAAGGATCATCTCAGCCCAGAAGACAGGAGCCCTTTCCCATTCTTGCCTGTCCTTCAGCTATCACTCGGATTATAGAAATCTGAGTTCACTAAACTAAAATATGAATATAATAATTCTTGTCCTGCCAGATTCTCAGGATGGTTGTGAGAATAAAATTGAGACAATGGATGTGTAGATTTTGTAAACCATGAAGAGTTACAGACTTCATGGCCTAAATATACCCTTACTTATATCCTTGAGTGACCTATAAACCCAGAACACTTTCTAGCTCTTCTACAAAATATGAAGTTGGAGAAGTGGTATGTGGACAAGACTCAATGATACTCAGGTAATTTACTAGGTGAGGAAGAGTTGCTATTCCAGGACTTAAGATATAATTTTGAATGGGGGAGAGAAGCAGAGTTGATATTCAACCAGTAGAAACTAGTGGACATACTGATTGATTGTTACTACGTTTAAATATTTTCATACTAATGAATGCATGCCATTTCCTTGAATTCTATAGTTCACACCCATTATCCCATCTACTCCAACCCCTCACTCAGTACTTCCAGACCTGCCCACAAGCCAGCAACTGAAGGGTTAAATTCCAGACTGCCATCCCCACTCCCTGCCCTCCACCCACCCGCCTCCACCAGACTCTGTTCCAGGACTTTGCCAGCTGTCAATGCTGATTGATTACTGCCATGTTGCACTGGTTGTTAAATAGTTTGAATATTGCTCTGGGAGAACAGGTTCTATTCTTTTGAGAAGAGACAGTAAACAAATGAATGAAACAATGCATAATTCAATTGCAGATTATGATAAGGACTGTAAAGAAATGAGTCGTGTGGGAGCTGGAGAGGGGAAATCTTATGTAGCATGATCAGGAAAGGCCTCCATGAGGAAGTAAGATGTGAGTTGAGACAGGAATGGGCATAAGAAAACTAGAGCCAGCCATGCAATCATCCAAGGAAGGAGCATTGAAGCAGAGGGAAGAGTAGGAGCAAAAGCCCTTGAACAGGAATAAGTTTGGAATGTATGAAGAAGTGAAAGAAAGCCCATGTGATCGGACCTTAATGCAGGTTTCCCAAGGTAGGCATGGCCAGAGCATTTGTGTGCTGCTGTCTTTGGTAGCTTGGATTTTATTCAAAGTATGAGGAAAAACCATTAGAATAACTTAAATATGTTAAAATATGGTTATCATATTTACAAAATGCCTTATTCTGAGAAATTCAGATCCCAGAAGATGCTCTCATATTGTCTCTCTATTGCAATAGAAATACCTGAGTCTGATTAATCTTCTGCTAGATGTACTTGGGGGATGGTAACAAGCCATTCACCAGCCTAGAGGAACCAGCCTGTAAGGATCTACAGCTTAGGGACCTTAAGAACAGGAAACTACCAATTGGGAGAAACTTTAGTGAGGACATAGTCAATCTTCTGAGACACTTAAAAACCAGCCTTGGAAACAAGGTTGCCAAGACTTCATCCTTTATCTTATCTAATCTTCACAACAACCAGGTCAAGTTGGCCAAGCTAAAGTTACATTTCCCAGTAAGAAGTGTCAGATTCCACAAAGAAAATTACATTTGTGTTTTACAAAGCCATGGGCAAAGATTATTTCACCTATTTTGCTCACTGAGGAAGCAATTATGATAATTTACCTGATTTTTACATGCATTTGTCACAGTGGACTAGCACTAAAATATAGGTGCCTGGATTCTCACTATAATACTCCACTGTCTCCTTGTGACATCCAGGCGATGGGGAAATTTTGTAACTTTCATCAAGTCAGCTAAGGACAAACCCAGCCAGCTTCCCACAAACTGCTTAGGACATTCAGCCCACACATGCCAATGAGTATCTGGTCAAGTACTCTGAGAATTTGCATAGCTAGTGTGGAGAGAGTACATTAAATGCACTCAGCATAGCATATTACATGTCAGTGAAGTTTCATTCCAAACCTTAGAGTTAACTGAAAGCTGGCCAGAAAATTATCTGTGAATGGGTGCCAGCTTGCCAAAAATATCTAAACTTTTAAATTATATACCAAATGGTCATAAAGGGATGAGGGAAAGACAGATTGACCAGGACAAAGAGATGTCTTTCTATTCATTTTATTAGAAGCTTCTAGGTAACTGTAGCTCTAACCTGTGAGTATCCCAGAAAATACAAAAGAACAGGAGCACACATTTTCATGATCCTGATGCAGCACCATTGATTAAAAGAGTTCCACACAAGGACATGGGAGAAGCTTAGCCCCTAGGATAGGATACAATGTCAAGGTGGCTTTTCCCACACTTTGGCAATGAGAATTCCCTTAGAACCCTTTTCCAACTGTGTTATTCCAACTTCATTCCCACTCAGTTTTCTTATTACCCCATTTCATTCATTCCTTTTACTAACTTTGATTTTTCCTATCTCTCCCATTAGTCTGCAGTGTTTTGGAGGGAGCAATCATGTTTCCAACTGAAATAGCCTAGTTTGGCTGTGATTAATACATTTTAAACAACCCTGTCAACTCCACTTTGCCCCCCCCCGAACTGTGTAGGTCATTCTGTTCTGAGAGCTTGTGGTCTGAGACACCTGGCATCTTTGTAACCAATTTTCTGAAAAACAGGGCCCCCCGGCCCATACATCCTGTACCTCCAACTGTGCAACTGCCCACCCCACATCCCGAGTAAAAAACAAATTTAAATAGAATTTTGTTGTTAGGCAATCCCCCTTTTCCCCTAACCTGCTCCTTCTGCTTCTGTAATAATCTGCTTACTGCCCCCTGACCCTAAACTGATATAAAAATGTTGACCGCCCTTTGTTCTGGGCCGAGAGGTTTGAGCTCTAGCTGACACTTGGACACCAGCCATTAAAAGTGGACTCTCAACAAACCCAGAGCGTGGCACTTCTGTTTAAACTCACTGGGGTACAGCACAACTTTCAAAGTACCAAGCATGGTACTTTTCATAATAGATACTCATCACATTTTTATTAAATAAAACAAAATATAATAATGTCTACTGTTTATAGAGCAATGTGTGCCACTTGTGATGTTAGATGCTCTACATATTTGATTTTATTTTATCCTTATAACAATAGAATGATGTAGGTATCTTCATCCTGGTTTTACAGGGGAGGAAACTGAAGCTTTGGGAAGTTAAGTAACTTGCCCAACGTCACATAATTAGTAAGAAGCAGAGTTGGGACCTAATCCATATATTTTCTGATGTAAACGTAGGGTAACTTACACACTAATCTAGGCTGCCTTCCTGTATTGACTATTTGGTTGTAACATTGAAAGAGAAGAGCTGGAATGGTGAGACAGGGTTAGACAAGCAGTCACTTGATCTCAGGAAGTTAGACCAGTTGAACTGCCAAGCAGAGTCCACATTCTTGATGTGTACCTGGGTTTTATAGGGTGGACAGGTACCTGTGGGAAGGAACTCATTTCAGACCTTAAGCTAGTTCTCATCCCTTTTAATACTAGACAAACAAACTACAATTAAGCTGTTCTGTGTTCAGGTGTGCTGTGTGCTAATCCTGTTCTCCTCCTTGGGAGAAGAGGAGCAGAAGGAGATGATTTCTGCAAGTCATTGCCTGGCTCTGCAGGCAGATTGCTGAGTCAAAGAGAGTTCGCTGAAATTGCGGAAAGGCAGATGGGCAGCTTGCCCCAGGAAAATGCAGGTCTATTATTCAGACTTTCCTATGAGTTGCAGAGCATAATGCCATCACAACAGTGAGACTGGAGGTTTAGTGACAATGGAGAAGTATATTGGTAAAGGTGTACTATGCTGGTGCCAATTTGGAAATCAAAGGTCCCGAAGTTGTTGAAAACGTTACTTAAATGAATAAGCCAAAAACAGAGCACGAGGAGTATAGCATAGCAGAATAAGTTCTAATCATGAACTCAGGAAATTGTGTCTTTTAATTTCAATGCTGGCACTAATTTTAAAAGTGACGTAGATGAAAAATGTTTTGAAATACTAATTAATATGCTTCTGTTCCTCGAATTTGCTTCAACCCTTGTTCCTTTTCTTATTCAGTCAGCTAAGCATTCTTCCCCATTGCCTTCAGGGTGAACTGACAGCAGAAAGCAGAGTCAACTGTTGGCTTTTGAGTTTAACAATCCAGATATTATGACTCAGCTATGAAAACATGAGAGTTTGAGAGAATATGGAATAAGTGAAAATTTTCTGATCTCAAAGACAAAGAATGGATTCCCAAGGCCAGGAAGAAAGATATAGAAGAAATTTAAAGTTTGGTTGGAGAAAGAATAAGGAAACATAGGCAGATGACCATGAGGACTCTATTGAGTCAGCATCCAGGGAATGACCAGAGTCGATTTCAGTGTACACCGTCTGTAGCTCAGAACCGAGAACAGTAGGCTTCAGATATGAAGTCTTATATATTGCCTGCACTAGGGAGCTATGATGAGGTCCCCACTTTGACAGAAGTCAGCCCATTGGTCATGGAGCAGGAATGATAGGCATTCATTAGGCCACTCTTAAGCTTGTTCTGTTGGCATCCACTTGCCCTAGAATTGTCAATTCTCTATCAGCATCCTGGAACAAATATATGCCTATGAAGTGGACACTTAGAAGGGTGGTAGCACAGAAGAAAAAGCCCTGAATCATATACATAGGTGGAAAAAAAGGAAATTATCTAGGGATTTTTCTATGTATTTTGCAGCCAAAAAAAAAAAGAAGAAGAAGGTTTCCGTTTGCAATACACAAAGTTATGGCTCCTGAAGATGTTGGCAAAGAACATATTTGAGAGCCATTACTTTGTGTATTGCAAATGGTATTGCAGTATTTAGCAGTCAAAAAAATTGCCATTTGCAATACACAAAGTAATGCTCCCAAAGATGTGAAAGAAGAAGTCCCTTTTGCTATGTAAGGTAACATCTTCTTAGGTTCTGAGCCCAGAATCTAAGACGATGTTACCTTACATGGCAAAATGGACTTTATATAGGTGATCAAATTTATAATACTCAGATAGAAAGATCACTTTGGATTATCCTGGAGGTCTAGGTGTAATCACAAGTGTTTCTATAAAAAGGAGGCAGGAGAGTCAGAGTCAGAGAGGGTGATGTGACAACAGAAGCAGACGTTGGAGTGACACAGAGCCATAAACCAAGCCATGTTGGCACCTCTAACAGATGCCAAGAAAAGGAAACTGTTTCTCCTCCACGGCCTCCAGAAGGAAGTAGCTTGTTAATAGTATGAAATCTCGAACTCGAACCCTATTCTATGTGTGCTAAATCACACTATCTAGATTTGGGCCCAGACTTTGTTGCGTAAAACTGTCCCATGTTATTCCAACACCACCTGCTGTCTGTGCACAGAAGGTTTTAAAAAAGTACTGACTCTAAACTGACAAATCACACTCACCATGACCACTATCACATTTAGGAAGTTGAATGTCTTTTACCACAAAAAGATCAAATGGTCATTCAGCTTCATGAGATCTCATCACATCTTGAATAAAATAACAACTTCCATTTATAGGATACATATATTCTAAGACAATCAGTGTGCTGATACTTTCATGCTTCATGCCATTTAATCTTAAGGTCACCCTATAAAATAATGATTAATGTTATAATCTATGCTTTTAAAAGTTCTAGAATACTTAACTGTAGCTGGATTAAATTGTTAATATACAATCTGGGATGCAACTGAGTAGTGTCAAATAGACCTCAAAACCAGTTGTATTAATTCTTGCCAAGGCACAAATCTGAGGCTTCTCTTCCATATAATCCTTCAATTGATATTCACAAAACATCTCATCATCTCAGAGGAGCCTTAGAATATATCTTCCAAACAATAAGTTATTACCACATGGACCAAATTCAATAGGGCTGAGCAAAATTTGGGTCCCAAAGACCTCTCACTTCATAGGACAATGAGCAGCACTCTGGTGGTGGGAGGTCTTTATATGATATTATGAGGACAGCGAACATAACATTATGGCATGGACGATTTGTGACACTGGTCCAAATGTCTAATGTGATCCCATGATCTGCATTCAATGACTTGACTCCCAACTTGTGATAGATAACATACTCCTATTAGCAGTTGATGAGTCTGATTTCACTCTATCTGCCTGGTTCTTTCCTTGGCATGTTGGACCCCATCAACCTTTTCCCTCAACATTGCCTTTCCTCCATACCTTAACCTTTAGCCCTTGGAATTTCTATTTGGTCTCAAGGGACAGTGTAGTGTATTTTCAAATCTGTTATTTTATCATATATTTTATGTTCTACTTTATTCTAGATTTCCTGGCCTTTGATTATTCTAAAAGCCAACTTTGGGTATAAGAACTATTTTTCTCAAGCTCTCCAAGTCTTGGGTTTCAAACTCCAGACTATATAAGATAGAGGTGGGAGCATGAGGTACAAGGATGTGTGGAAGAGCAAGAAAGGAACCACATAAACAATATTGCAAAACATGATTACTATTCATAATCCCAGGACCATACAGGCAATAAGAGATGAAGGCAGGAATCACATCCGCATCTCTCGATGTCAAAGTTTATGTAACATCCGGTCCATCATTAGACTTCTCTCACTACTGTGCCCAACTCTAAAATCACTGCAAATTCTACTCAAAGGTCCCATTTCTGGGCCTATGGAGCAGCTTTATTCCTCCTTTCTCAAGATAGTCTTAGATATTTGAAAAGAACCATTTTGGCACCTGAGCCATCTATAAGCTAAATACCATGTAATTCCTTTACTGTTCTTCCTACACATGATGCTGCTCATCTTTTCATCTTTCTGGACCTTATTCTGGATGTGCACAAGTTTTTGTGCATCCCTCTTGATTTGTGACTTTCTCAAGTAAGCTGCATCATTCCAATTAGGAAAGTTTTAAGTATACTACAGACAGTTTCCTGGCACCACACTTCCAAATTGAAAGATGACTACTAGAGACGTTCCAAGATGGCCAAACAGGAACAGCTCTGGATTGCAGTTTCCAGTGAAAACACAGAGGGTGAGTGATCACTGCATTTCCAAACAAATTTTTACTGTCCACAAACCAAAAATTCCTAGACAGAAAAGCACCATGAGTCTCCAGCATGGCTGTTTCAGCCAGCACAGAGCGTCTCCACACAAAAACTTACACAAATCTGGGTGCCGTTTCAACTGGCGCCTGGAAGGCCTGGAAGACAGAGTCACCAATTCAGCTGAAGAAAAGGGGGCTCGGCCAGTCCCACCCAAACAAAGACCAGCAATCTGAAACACTCTGGACTGAGAGTTTCACAGCAAGCACAGCTGGACCCAGGATGGTCCAACTCTGTGAGGGGAACAGACACTTTTCAAAACAATATATATATGAGGCCAAAAAACGTATGAAAAAATGCTCATCATCACTGGTCTTTAGAGAAAGGCAAATCAAAACTACATTGAGATAACATCTCACGCCAGTTAGAATGGTGATCATTAAGATATCTGGAGACAATAGATGCCGGAGATGATGTGGAAAAATAGGAACACTTTTACACTGTTGGTGGGAGTGTAAATTAGTTCAGCCATTATGGAAGACAGTCTGGCAATTCCTCAAGGACCTAGAAATAGAAACTCCGTTTGACCCAGCAATCCCGTTATTGGATATATATCCAAAGGATTATAAATCATTCTGTTATAAAGACACATGTACACATACATTCATTGCAGCACTATTTTCAATAGCAAAGAATTGGAACCAACCCAAATGCCCATCGATGATAGACTGGACAGGGAAAATGTGGCACATATACACCATGAAATACTATGCAGCCACAAAAAATGATGAGTTCGTGTCCTTTGTAGGGACATGGATAAATCTGAAAACCATCATTCTCAGCAAATCGACACAAGAACAGAAAATGAAATACTGCATGCTCTCACTCATAGGCAGATGTTGAACAATGAGAACACATGGATACACAGAGGGGAGTATCACACACTGAGGTCTGTTGGGGGCACTGGGGGAGGTATAGTGAGGGGTAGGGAGTTTGGGAGGGATAAAATGGGGAGAAATGCCTGATACAGGTGATGAGGGTGGAGGCAGCAAACCACATTGCCATGTATGTACCTATGCAAGAATCCAGCATGTTCTTCACATGTATCTCAGAACCTAAAGTGCAATTATATAAATATATGTGTGTGTGTGTCTGTGTGTGTATATATATATACATGTAAAGAAAGATGATTGTACCATGCAGGATATGCATAGACTTCTACAGCATCTTTTTATGGTATACTTCCAACCTCAGACAATGTGCTTGGGATCAATTTAGGATATTCTTCAACTTCTCTTTAGAGCAAAAAGCACTTCTAATGCCATAACATACCAAGATTTATGTAAAGACTAGGAAAAAGGTTTCGAGTGTGTTATGTAGCATTTTGTCCAGCAACAGAAAGAATCTGAAGTTGTCACAAGGGCTCCTTACATCAGAAACCCCAAACTGTAAGGCAGCAGGGGATGGGGTGAGGATGTCTGCAAAATGTCAGTATACCCACTTTGTACCCATTGAAATTAAAAGTTTGAAAAACAAAGTATAGTACAAAGAGGAGGAGCCTATAACAGACCCTGAAAAAAAACTCACTTCAGGCCCTTGAATAATGATTTTACCTCTTTTGACTTTATTTTTCCCACTTCTAAAACAATAGAATTAGGACAGAATAAGATATTTTTTAATTTTTATAGTTTTTGGGGTGCAAGTGGTTTTTGGTTACTGGTATGAATTATATTGTGGCAAGTCTTGAGATTTTAGTATACTCCTCACCTGAGTAGTATAGGTTGTACCTAATATGAAGTTTTTTATCCCACAACCCTCTAGAGTAGTTTCTTAAGGTGTTTTTTTACTTACTGCAATAAGGAAAACATTGCTGCACATGCACACCAAAAGTATGTATTTTTTTACTTACCCACAAATGATATATATAAGCTACTCTAACATGTATGTTATAAAACATACCACAAATAAAACTGTTTAAATTTGAATTTTAAAATATAATAAAGAATCCAATGTATTTCATTTTATCCCAGTTAATCATTATAAGCATCTAGAGTACCTAGAACAAACTTTTTCTAGAAAGGACCAGATAATAAATACGTTAGGCTTTACAGGCCATGTTCTATTTTTTTTTTTTTTTTTTTTTTTTTTTTTTTTTTTTTTTTTGAGACGGAGTTTTGCTCTTGTTACCCAGGCTGGAGTGCAATGGTGCGATCTCGGCTCACCGCAACCTCCGCCTCCTGGGTTCAGGCAATTCTCCAGCCTCAGCCTCCTGAGTAGCTGGGATTACAGGCATGCGCCACCATGCCCAGCTAATTTTTTGTATTTTTGGTAGAGACGGGGTTTCACCATGTTGACCAGGATGGTCTCAATCTGTTGACCTTGTGATCCACCCACCTCAGCCTCCCAAAGTGCTGGGATTACAGGCTTGAGACACCGCGCCCGGCCCATTCTCTTTCTTTTAAAGACTGTTTTGTCGGATGTTAGTATAGCCATTTTAGCTTGTTGTAGCCGAGTGAGTTGTATGGAAAGTGCCACACTCTGAGGTTGAATCAGGAGTCCTTTATTGCTGGCGACCAAGAGATGGCTAATGCGGAAAATTCTTGCAGCCCCAAAGAAGGGGCTTGATTCCCTTTCATACCTTGATTAAGGTAGGGGAATGGGAGCCTAGCTGAAGCAGAATTTCACAGAAGCAAAACAAGCAAGTCAGGTAAGGAGGCTGGTAACCAGGAGGCAGTAGGTTCCCATGATTGTTGATTACTAAGGAGACTGTACAGAAGCAGTTCCCATGATTGCTGGTTACCAAGCAGGGTATTTGGTACTTGTCATACAATCCATCAAGGTGGGTATTCACGGTAGCAAGCGGACTTGCCAAGTAGTATATGATTACAATGGTTATATGTTTCTATAGCTCTAAGTACAACATGACCTAGCACAGGAACATAACCCAGATATGCACTCAAGGGAGAAATAGCGGGAGGGGTGAGGTGGAGGTTAAGATGGAGTCTGTCTGACTTGCAGCAAGATGGAGTCTGTCTGGCTAACACAGGGTAAGTTAGCACAAGCTCTCTTCTGGTTGCTAGTTGCATAACATATATTTTTCTATAATTTTACTTTCAACCAATTTGTATCTTTGAATCTAAAATAGTGTCTCCTATAGGGACCCCCTCACACATAGTTAGTGGGGATGTAAATTAATATAGTCATTTTGGAAAATAGAATGAAAATTTCTCAAAAAGAAAATTACTATGTGATCCAGCAAGCCCACTTCTAGTAGTTTATACTTAAAGGGATTGAAATCAGGATCTTATAAAGATTATCTGAACGCTCATATTTATCGCAGTACTATTCACAATTGTTAAGACATGGAAGCAACCCAAATGTCCAATGAATAGGTAAAAAAAACAAATGTGGTGTATGCATAATGGAATACTATTCAGTCTTATAAAAGGAAAAAATGCTGCTATTGTGACAATAAGGATAAACCTGGAGGGCATTATGCAAGTGAAATAAGCCAGGTGCAGAAAGGCAAAGACCGTATGATATCACACACATGTGGACTCTATGAAAGTCAGACTCAGAAGTAGATAGTACAATGGTGATTAACAGAGCCTGGGAGGGAGCAGGGTTTGGAGGGCGGATGGGAAAAGTGCATATATTAGTCAAAGTGTACAAAGTTTCAGTTGGCTAGGAGGGATGGGTCTAGTGATCTCTTGCATAGCATAGTGTCTATAGTTAATAATAATAATTGTATATTTTAAAATTTATTTTTTTAAAGTAGTTTCAAATGTTCTCACAATAAAGAAATGATAAGTATGTGAGGTGATGGATATGTCAATTAGCCTGATTTAATCATTGTACAAAGTAGACATGTATTGTAACATAACATTGTCCCACATACTATGTATAACTACTATTTGTCAATTAAAAAGAAAATCTAAAACCAAAAACAAAGTCTCCTATAGACAGCACAGAACTGCATCTTATTTTGTATTCAGGTTTGACAGTTTTTGACTGAACTATTTAATCCATTCAAATTTAACATTGTAAATGATATGGTTGGATTTCCATCTATCATTTTGCTTGTTTATTTCTCTATATTTCATGTCTTTTTGTTACTCTATGTCTCCTTTACTGCTTTCTTTTTTTGCATTGAGTGAATATTTTCTAATGTAACATTTTAATCCCTTTAATTTTTTTCTACTATTTTTATTTGTTTTGTTTTGTTAATGGCTGTTCTTTAGTTTACTATATATTTTTTAATTTATCACAATCTACTTTAAATTTATGCTGCCATAATTGAAATGAGATATAGAAACCTTGCTCTTCCATAGCCATTGTACTTACTGTTGTGTGTGTATATTACATCATATAACATCATACATATTACAAATATGTTATATATGTTACAAATCTAACAATATTTTATTTTAATTTTTCCTTCATATAATTTTATGGTTATCAAAGAAGCTGAGATATGATGTCTGTTGCAACTACTCAACTCTGCAACTATAGCATGAAAGCAGCCATGGGCCACACTTATATGAAGAACATTGGTGTGTTCAAATAAAACTTTGTATATAGGCACTGAAATTTGAATTTTATATCATTTTTACATTACGAGATATTCTTTGATTTGTTTCCGACCACTTAAATGTGTTAAAACTACTTTGGCTCACAAGTTATAAGAAAACAGTCAGGGGCAGGTTCAATTTGAGGACCTAGTTTCTCAGCCACCTGACCATCAACAACTATACTTTAAACTCTTTTATGTGATACCCTGAAACTACCCAGACATACCACCAGGGCAGCCATAGTGGTGAAATAAGGTCAGAGATTGGTCTTCAGTGTCCTGTCTTCATTTCATAAGAATAGTTGTACTTCAAAAAAATTAGCTGGGCGTGGTGGCATGCTCCTGTAGTCCCAGCTACTCAGGAGGCTGAGGCAGGAGGATTGCTTGAACCTGGGAGGCAGAGGTTGCAGTGAGCCGAGGTCACACCACTGCATTCCAGCCTGACGCCTGGTGACGGGGTGAGACTCTGTCTTAAAAAAAAAAAAAGAATAGTTGTACTTATATTTTGTTTTGTCAAATTGGAAACATTGCTTAACAAAATGTAAGGAAAGAAGAGGGGAGAGGTAAGGAAGGAGCAGAAAGGGGAAAAAGAAACAGTAATGTCAAATGTTCTCTCTAGATCTGATACTTCACTACATTCATGCAAAATGGTACCAAATCTTTAAGAACTCTACTACATTTTTGTTATTCTTGAAATCTAAACTTTGTACATTAGTCTGTATTTTTGTTTATCTTTGTTAATGTCTTTCTGAACTTTTAAATCTATTTATTTTCACAAATAGAAACAACATTAAGGAAAGGGAACAGATTTTCTACATTTGAACCTAAAGAACTAGGAGAACAGAGATCTTTTAGCACCCTCTTGTGTCCATAAGTCGTGATCACCACAGCCTACCCCTTTATTAATAATGTCTAAGATCTCAGACAGTGGGATAATATTCTTCCAACAAACTACTGGAAGTGATAACAAGTTTGCCAATGCTTATTTGTACTTATCTGCTATATTTGAGCACATCTTTTTTTATATAAACTATTTATATATACATATATTTTATTGCACTTTAGGTTCTGGGGTATATGTGCAGATCATGCAGGATTGTTGCATAGGTACATACATGGCAATGCGGTTTGCTGCCTCCATCCTCCCATCACCTATAACACATTTCTTCCATATTATCCCTCCCCAACCTCCCCAAAAAACATTTCCCTAAAAGGAAAAATACTTCCTTTCTTCCTTTGATCTAAATTCTACTCAATCTTTAAAAAAAAAAAAGTTGACCATCAACTTTAGCTCACCATAATTATCCTTTCTGCATAACTAAAGCACTTGAAATTATGGGTTTCAACATCATACATGGGTTTGATTCTTAATTCTGCTCTTCATTAGCTGTATACACTCTGCAAATCAATCAACCTTCTCTTCTAAGAGCTTGTGCAGCCATTTATCAATGAATGGAACCACACCCATATAAGCATTGTTGTTTCACCTATTACTGAACTAAAAATCACTGTAACTTGAAAGTTAGAACTGGAGGCACAAGTAACAAAAGAAAGAATATACAAACTGTGCTTTATCAAAATTAACAACTCTTTTGTATGAAAAGACACTATTAAGAAAGTGAAATGGCCACCTACCAAATAGGAGACAATATTTATAAATTATACATTGTGGATTATTCTTATTTGTGTTATTCGTAGTACTCAGGTCTAAAAATCACTGCAAACTTTGAATTAGCAAACACTGTAACACTGTCCCTAGAGAAACATATACATATTTATATACACTCTGTGTATATAAGTGTGTGTGTGTAAATTTGCATTATATACATAATGTTGAGATATATATTATAGATTAGAATACTAAATTCTAAAAATAACTCATTTTGGTAGGTTCTTTTTATTTATTTATTTATTTTTTGAAAGAAAAAAGGAGTGAAGGAGAGGAAGAAAGGAAGAAAAAGAGGGAGAGAAAACGGGAAAGAATCAACATTGGCTGAGGATGGTGACTCATGTCTGTAATCCCAGCAGTTTGGGAGGCCGAGGAAGGCAGATCATTTGAGGTCAGGAGTTCAAGGACAACATGATGAAACCCTGTTGCTATTATACATCCACACACACAAAAAAAAATTAGCTGGGAGTGGTGGTGCGTGACTGTAATCCCAGCTACTTGGGAAACTGAGTCAGGTGAATCAATTGAACCCAGGAGGCAGAGGTTGCAGTGAGCCAAGATCATGCAACTGCATGGTGACATGCAGTCACCATGGGTGACAGAGTGAGACTCCAACTCAAAAGAAAAGAAAAGAAAGAAAGAAAGAGAAAGAAAGAAGAAAGAAAGAAAGAAAGAAAGAAAGAAAGAAAGAAAGAAAGAAAGAAAGAAAGAAAGAAGGAAAAAAGGAAGGAAGGAAGGAAAGGAAGGAAGGAAGGAAGGAAGCAAGGAAGGAAGGAAGGAAAGAGAGAAAGAAAAGAAGGAAAGAATGAATGAATCAATGTTAAATTGACCATACTGCACAAAGCAATCAATCTACAGATTCAATGTCATTCCTAATAAATTATCAACATCATTTTTCACAAATTAGAAAAAAAATTCTAAAATTCATATGAAACCAATAGAGTCCAAACAGCCACAGCAATCTTGAGCAAAACGAATAAAACTGGAGGGATCACATTACCTGACTTCAAACTATACACAAGGCTACAGTATTCAAAATAGCATGCTACTGGTACAAATATAGACCAATGGGAAAAATAGATAGCCCAGAAATACAGCCATAAACCTAAAACCATCTGATATTTGACAAAGTTGACAAAAATACACAATTGGGAAAGGATATTCTATTTAATAAATGGTGCTAGGATAACTGGCTAGCCCCATGCAGATGAATGAAACTGGATCCCTGCCTTTCACCATATACAAAAATTAAATCAAGATGGATTTTAAATTTAAATATAATGTCTCAAGCAATAAAAATCTTAGAAGAAAACCTAGGAAACGCTTTTTTGGATATTGGTCTAAGCAAAGAATTTATGACTTCAAAAGCAAATGCAGCAAAAACAGAAAATGACAATGGAGACCTAATTGAGATAACTAGCTTCTGCACAGCAAAAGTGACTATCAACCAAGTAAAAAGTCAACCTACAGAATGAGGGAAAAGCTTTTCAAACTATACATTCAACAAAGGTCTAATATCCAGAATCTATAAGGAACTTAAAAACATCTACAAGCAAAATATAACCCCATTGAAAAATGTACAAAGGACACAAAAAGACATTTCTCAAAAGAATACAAATAAAAAAAATTCCAATATTATTATTTTTTTTTTAATTTTTATTGCATTTTAGGTTTTGGGGTACATGTGCAGAACATGCAAGATAGTTGCATAGGTATACACATGGCAGTGTGTTTTGCTGCCTTCCTCACCTTCACCCACATTTGGCATTTCTCCCCAGGCTATCCCTACACAGCACCCCCGCCTGCTGTCCCTCCCCCATTCCCCCCAATAGACCCCACTGTGTAGTACCCCTCCCCATGTCCATGTGTTCTCGTTTTTCTCTCCCAAATATGAGTGAGAATATGCGGTATTTCGTTTTATGTTCTTGTGTCAGTTTGCTGAGAATGATGTTCTCCAGATTCATCCATGTCCTTACAAACGACAAAAACTCATCATTTTTGATTGCTGCATAATATTCCATGGTGTATATATGCCACATTTTCCCAGTCCAGTCTATCATCAATGGACATTTGGGTTGGATCCAGGTCTTTGCTATTGTAAACAGTGCTGCAATGAACATTCGTGTGCATGTGTCCTTATAGTAGAACGATTTATAGTCCTTTGGATATACACCCAGTATTGGGATTGCTGGGTCAAATGGAATTTCTATTTCTAGGTCCTTGAGGAATTGCCACACTATTTTCCACAATGGTTGAACTAATTTACACTCCCACCAACAGTGTAAGAGTGTTCCTATTTCTCCACATCCTGTCCAGCATCTGTTCTCTCCAGATTTTTTAATGATCGCCATTCTAACTGGCGTGAGATGGTATCTCAATGTGGTTTTGATTTGCATCTCTCTAATGACAAGTGATGATGAGCATTTTTTCATGTGTTTGTTGGCCTCATGTATGTCTTCTTTTGTAAAGTGTCTGTTCATATCCTTTGCCCATTTTTGAATGGGCTTGTTTGTTTTTTTCCTGTAAATCTGTTTGAGTTCTTTGTAAATTCTGGATATCAACCCTTTGTGAGATGGGCAAACTGCAAAGATTTTTTCCCATTCTGTTGGTTGCCAATTCACTCTAGTGACTGTTTCTTTTGCCGTGCAAAAGCTGTGGAGTTTGATTAGGTCTCATTTGTCTATTTTGGCTTTAGTTGCCAATGCTTTTGGTGTTTTGGTCATTAAGTCCTTGCCCATTCCTATGTCCTGAATGGTTTTGCCTAGATTTTCTTCTAGTGTTTTTATGGTGCCAGGTCTTATGTTTAAATTTTTAATCCATCTGCAGTTAATTTTAGTGTAAGGTGTCAGGAAGGGGTCCAATTTCTGCTTTCTGCACATGGCTAACCAGTTATTTCAACACCATTTATTAAACAGGGAATCCTTTCCCCATTGCTTGTTTTTGTCTGGTTTATCAAAGATTATATGGTTGTAGATATGTTGTGTTGCCTCCGGTGCCTCTGTTCTGTTCCATTGGTCTATATCTCTGTTTTGGTACCAGTACCATGCTGTTTTGATTACTGTAGCCTTGTAGTATAGTTTGAAGTCTGGTAGTGTGATGCCTCCCACTGTGTTCTTTTTGCTTAGAATTGACTTGGCTATGCGGGCTCTCTTTTGGTTCCATATGAAGTTCATGGTGGTTTTTTCCAGTTCTGTGAAGAAATTCAGTGGTAGCTTGACGGGGATAGCGTTGATTCTGTAAATTACTTTGGGCAGTATAGCCATTTTCATGATATTGATTCTTCCTAACCATGAACATGGACTGTTTCTCCATCTGTTTGTGTCCTCTCTTATTTTGTTGAGCAGTGGTTTGTAATTTTCCTTGAAGAGATCCCTTACATTCCTTGTAAGTTGTATTCCTAGGTATTTTATTCTCTTTGTAGCAATTGTGAATGGCAGTTCATTCTTGATTTGGTTCTCTTTAAGTCTGTTATTGGTGTATAGGAATGCTTGTGATTTTTGCACATTGATTTTATATCCTGAGACTTTGCTGAAGTTGCTTATCAGTTTCAGGAGTTTTTGGACTGAGGTGATGGAGTCTTCTAGGTATACTATCATGCCATCTGCACATAGAGACAATTTGGCTTCCACCCTTCCTATTCGAATACCCATTATTTCTTTTTCTTGCCTGATTGCTCTGGCTAGAACTTCCAGTACTATGTTGAATAGGAGTGGTGAGAGAAGGCATTCTTGTCTAGTGCTGGATTTCAAAGGGAATGCTTCCAGTTTTTGCCCATTAAGTATGATATTGGCTGTTGGTTTGTCATAAACAGCTTTTATTACTTTGAGATATGTTCCATCAATACCAAGTTTATTGAGGGTTTTTAGCATAAAGGCTGTTGAATTTTGTCAAATGCCTTCTCTGCGTCAACTGAGATAATCATGTGGTTTTTGTTTTTGCTTCTGTTTATGTGGTGAATTACATTTATAGACATGTATGTTGAACCAGCCTTGCATTCCCGGGATGAATCCTACTTGATCATGATGGATAACTTTTTTAAAGTGCTGTTGCAATTGGTTTGCCAGTATTTTATTGAAGATTTTTGCATTTATGTTCATCATGAATATTGGCCTGAAGTTTTCTTTTCTTGTTGAGTCTCTGCCGGGTTTTGGTATCAGGATGATGTTGGTCTCATAAAATGATTTGGGAAGGGTTCCCTCTTTTTTAATTATTTGGAATAGTTTCAGAAGAAATGGTACCAGCTCCTCTTTGTGTGTCTGGTAAAATTCACCTGTGAACCCATCTGGACCTGGGGTTATTCTGAGTGGTAGGCTCTTAATTGCTGCCTCGACTTCAGACCTTGTTATTGGTCTATTCATAGTTTCAGCTTCCTCCTGCTTTAGGCTTGGGAGGACACAGAAATTTATCCATTTCTTCCTGGTATACTAGTTTATGTGCATAGAGTTGTTTGTAGTATTCTCTGATGATGGTTTGAATTGCTGTGGTGACTTCCCCTTTATCGTTTTTTATTGCATCTATTTGGTTCTTCTCTCTTTTCTTTTTTATCAGTCTGGCTAGTGGCCTATTTTGTTGATCTTTTCAAAAAACCAGCTGTTGGATTTATTGATTTTTAAAGGGTTTTTCATGTCTCTATCTCCTTCAGTTCTGCTCTGATCTTAGTTATTTCTTGTCTTCTGCTAGGTTTTGAGTTTTTTTAATCTTGCTCCTCTAGCTCTTTCAATTTTGACCATAGGGTGTCAATTTTGGATTTCTCCACTCTTCTCATTTGGGCACTTATTGCTATGTATTTTCCTCTACAGACTGCTTTAAATGTGTCCCAGAGATTCTGGTATGTTGTGTCTTCATTCTCATTGGTTTCAAAGAATTTCTTTATTTCTTCCTTCATTTCATTGTTTATCCAAACAATATTCAAAAGCCAGTTGTTCAGTTTCCATGAAGCTGTGTGGTTCTGAGTTAGTTTCTGAATTCTGAGTTCTAACTTGATTGCACTATGGTCTGAGAGACTGTTTGTTATAATTTCAGTTGTTTTGCATTTGCTGAGGAGTGCTTTACTTCCAATTATGTGGTCAATTTTGGAGTAGGTGTGATGTGGTGCTGAGAAGAATGTATATTCTGTGGATTTTGGGTGGAGAGTTCTGTAAATGTCTATCAGGTTTGCTTGTTCCAGGTCTGAGTTCAAGCCCTGGATATCCTTGTTAATTTTCTGTCTGGTTGATCTGTCCGATATTGACAGTGGAGTGTTAAAATCTCCCACTATTATTGTGTGAGAGTCTAAGTCTCTTTGTAAGTCGTTAAGAACTTGCCTTATATATCTGGGTACTCCTGTATTGGGTCCATATATATTTAGGATCCTTAGCTCTTCTTGTTGTATCAATTCTTTTACCATTATGTAATGACCTTCTTTGTCTCTTTTGATCTTTGTTGCTTTAAAGTCTATTTTATCAGAGATGAGAATTGCAACCCCTGCTCTTTTTTGCTCTCCATTTGCTTGGTAAATCTTCCTCCATCCCTTTATTTTGAGCCTTTGTGTATCCTTGCATGTGAGATGGGTTTTCTGGATACAGCAGACCGATGGGTTTTGGTTTTTTATCCAATTTGCCAGTCAGTGTCTTTTGATTGGTGCATTTAGCCCATTTACATTTAGGGTTAATATTGTTGTGTGTGAATTTGATACTGCCATTTTGATGCTAGCTGGCTGTTTTGTCCATTGGTTGATGCAGATTCTTCATTTTATTGATGCTCTTTAGCATTTGGCATGTTGTTAGAATGGCTGGTCCTGGTTGTTCCTTTCTATGTGTAGTGCCTCTTTCAGGAGCTCTTGTAAAGCAGGTCTGGTGGGGACGAAATCTCTGAGTACTTGCTTGTTGGCAAAAGATTTTATTCTTCCTTCACTTATGAAGCTCAGTTTGGCTGGATATGAAATTCTGGGTTGAAAGTTCTTTTCTTTAAGGATGTTGAATATTGGCCCCCACTCTCTTCTGGCTTGTAGAGTTTCTGCTGAGAGATCTGCTGTGAGTCTGATGGGCTTCCCTATGTGGGTGACTCGACCCTTCTCTCTGGCTGCCCTTAGTATTTTCTCCTTCATTTCAACTCTGGCGAATCTGACAATTATGTGCCTTGGGGTTGCTCTTCTTGCGGAATATCTTTGTGGAGTTCTCTGTATTTCCTGGAGTTGAGTATTGGCCTGCCTTGCTAGGTTGGGGAAATTTTCCTGGATAATATTCTGAAGAGTGTTTTCCAGCTTGGATTCCTTCTCTTCATCACATTCTGGTACACCTATCAAATGTAGGTTAGGTCTCTTCACATAGTCCCACATTTCTTGGAGATTTTGTTCATTCCTTTCTGTGCTTTTTTCTCTAATCTTGGTTTCTCATTTTATTTCATTGAGTTGATCTTTGACTTCTGATATTCTTTCTTCTGCTTGGTCAATTGGGCTGTTGAAACTTGTGCATGCTTCGCAAAGTTCTTGTGTTGTGTATTTCAGCTCCTTCAATTCATTCATAGTCCTCTCTAAGTTGTCCATTCTTGTTATCATTTCCTCGAATCTTTTTTCAAGGTTCTTAGTTTCTTTGCATTGATTTAGAACATGTTCTTTTAGCTCACTGAAGTTTCTCATTATCCACCTTCTGAAGTCTGATTCTGTCATTTCATCACACTTATTCTCCATCCAGCTTTATTCCCTTGCTGGTGAGGAGTTTTGGTCTTTTCTAGGAGGTGAGATGTTTTGGTTTTGGGTGTTTTTCTCCTTTTTGTGCTGGTTTCTTCCTGTCTTCGTGGATTTATCCACCTGTCATCTTAGTAGTTGCTGACTTTTCGATTGGGTCTCTGAGTGGACACCCAGATTGTTGATGATGAAGTATTTCTGTTAGTTAGTTTTTCTTTTAACAGTCTAGCCCCTCTGCTTTATGACTGTTGAGGTCCACTCCAGGCCCTGCTCATCTGGGGTACACCTGTATTAGCTGCGGAAAAGTGAGGGATGCTACCAGTTTTTTCTTCTGCGTTTTTTGTCCCAGAATGAGGCTCGCCAAATGTCAGTCTAATTAGTCCTTTTTTGAGGTGACTCTTTGGATATACAGGGGTCAGGGAGCTGCTTGAGGAGACAGTCTATACTTTATAGGAGCTCCAGTGCTGAGCAGGGAGCTCAGTTGTTCATTCAGGGTTGTTGGGTGGGTGTGTTTAGGTCTGCTGCAGCAGAACTTATAAACCTCCCTTTTTTCCCTCATATGCTCTGTCTCAGGGAGTTGGGCTTTCTTTATGAGTATCCGTTGCACTGTCCTGCCCAGCTAGGAGGCAGTCTAGTCACTATTTGCCTGCCGAGGCTCTGCCCTCCTACCGCGGGGCTCTGCCCTATTGTGGTGGGCTCCGCCCTGTTGGCTGAGTCTCTCTGTTATGGCGGGTTGCCTTGGCAATGACAGGCTGCTTCAGCAATGGGCATGTACCTCAGTAGGGGCGAGATGGGTCCATAGTGGCAGACGCCCCTCCCTCACAGAGCTGCACCGTCCTCGATTGAGCTGAGCCCGCAGTAAGACTCACAGCCCGGAGCGTTTCGAATTTCCATTTTGATTATCCCTGTGGGGGTGTGACCCGCCAAGCCTGATCATCTGGCTCCCTGCCTCAGAGTCCTTTCTCTCTCTCTCTTTTTTTTTTTAAGTTGAACGGTTGACTCTCTCACAGGTGTTTCAATCACCTGCTGAAAGGGCACTGGGATCTGTGTGATTTCCCATGCCACGGCCCACTACACTGGCTCAAATCACACTTCCCAGGAATCTCCTGGTCTGGCTCACTGTCCAAGTCCCATTTAATCAGATGGATATGTTAATCTGCCCTCCCAAATCTCAGACTGCCAGTTTAACAGGGCACCCAGACCAGTGAGTTTTGTGCTGGCTGCTGCTGCACCACAGTGCCTGCCAAAACGACCGTGCAAGCTGAAAAGGCTGCGCTGGTGTCCCGTGTCTCTCCTACACCTGGGAATTTCCCCATTCTGTGGGCAACAAAGGTCCTTCTAAAAATGTGGCTAGGACTCACCCTCTGCGCCTTCACTGAGAGCTGCAATCCTGAGTTGTTCCTACCACACCATCTTGAAAATCCCCAAAAAATTCCAATATTATTAATCATCAGGGAAATACACACCAAAACCACCATGAGATATCATCTTACTCAGTGAGAATGTCTGTTATTAAAAAGACAAAAAAAGATAGATGTTGGTAAGGTTGCAAAGAAAAAGGAACTTTCATACACTGTTGGCTTAGAAGTAACTAAGCAAGCAAGGGTGATATAGAAGCCTGCATCATGTGTGACTAGAGTTGGCTAGTTGTGTTTTGTTGTTGTTGTTTTTGTTTCTTTCCATCTCTAACATTTAATGCTAATTAAAGTATTAGCAAAAAAGAAAAAAAAACCTCTATAAGTAAGTTATATGTTTGAGAAAGAAATACATCAAGAAAGAGATAGAGAAAGGGAGGTGGAGCAATATGGCAGATTGCAAAGCTTCACCAATTGTCACCCCCCAACCCCTGCAACCCCACCCCCCCAATTCCCAACCCCCACCCCAGCAAAGATACAGTGTAGCAACTAACTACACTCAAAAAAAAAAAAAAACCTTAATAAAAAACAAAAGTCGGTTAAGCACTCACAGTACCTACTTTTAACTTTGTATCACAGAAAGAGGCACTGAAGAGGTAGGAAAAACAGCCTTGAATCATTGATGCCACCCCTCCTCCACCTCCCTGGCCGCAGGACAGTGTGGTACAGAGAATATTTCTGTGCCCTGGGGAGATGGAGAGCTGGAAAATATGAGGCATTAAACACAGTGCTGCCCTTGTTATAGCAGAAAGTAAAACTAGACCAAACTTAGCTCATGCTGGTCCATGGAGGATGCATTTAAATCAGCCCTGGTTAGAGGGAAATCACAGATCCCAGAGGTCCAAACTTGAGTTCCCACAAGCTTCACCATCATGGGCTAAAATGCTCTGGGGCACCAAATAAATTTGAAAAACAGTATAGGCTACAAGGATTGTACACACTCAGGTGAGTCCTTGGGCTGAACTGGGCCCATAGTAAACTAGGGGTTGGGGGACATAGAACCTACTGATCACCAGCCAGGACACCTTAGGCAGGCTGGCATCAACCCTCCCCTAACCCCAAGCTGTATAACTTGCAGCTCCAAAAGAGACCCCTTCCTTCCTCTTGAGAGAGGAGAGGCAGGAGTGGGGAGGACTTTGTCTTGCATCTTGGATACCAGCTCAGCCACAGCAGGATAGCATATGGTCAGAGCTGTGAGGCACCCTTTCCAGGCTCTAGCTCCCAGACATTTCTAGACATACTCTGGGTTAGAAGGGAACCTGCTGACTTGAAGAGAAGGACCCTGTCCTGGCTGGATTCATCACCTGCTAACTGAAGACCCCTGAGCCCTGAATAAGCATCAGCAATATCTTGGTACTACACTGCGGACCTTGGGTGAGACTCTGAGACCTGCTGGCCTCAGGTAAGACACAGTACATTCCCAGATGTAGTGGCCATGGGGTGGGACTCCTTCTGCTTGACAAAACAGAGGGAAAGGTTAAGGGACTTCGCCTTGCACCTTAGGTACTAGCTTGGCCATGAGGGTAGAGCACCAAATGAGCTTCTAGAGTCCCTGGTTTTAGGACTTGGCTCTGAGACAGCACTTCTGGGCCTGCTTTGTACCAGAGGGAAGGCTGAACCCCTGCAGGGTGAGTCCCAGGCCAGACAGCACTCACCACAAGCTGACTGAAGAGCCCTCAGGCCTTAAGGGATATCAGCAGTAGTCTGGCAGTATTCTCCATGAGACTGAGAAGGCAGTGGCCACAGGGAGAGGCTGCTCTGCCTTTGTAAAGGAGAGGGAAGAGTGAGAAGAACTGTGTCTAATGATTTGTGTGCCAGCTCAGCCACAGTACAATAAAATACCAGGTGTACTTCTGTGGTTTTTAATCTAGTCCCTGGCTCCTGGACAGCACCTCTGGACCCACCTAGGGCCTCGGGGAATTTGTCACCTGGAGAGAAGAACATAGGCCTGGTTGGTTTTGCCACCTTCTGATTGTAGAGCCCCAGGGCTTTGAGTAACATAGGTGGTAGCCAGAAAGTGGTCACAGCAGACTTGGGTGAGGCCCAGTGCTGTACTGGCTTTAGGAATGACCCAGTGCAGTTGTAGGGGTGATGGCCACAGAGGTTCTTATGTCACTCCAACCCCGGCTCTAAGTTGCTCAAAACCGAGACAGACTCCATTTGTTTGGGAGAAAGTAAGGGAAAAGAACAAGAGTCTCTGTATGGCAATCCAGGGAATTCTTCCAGATCTTGTCCAAGACCATCAAGGAGGTATTCCTATGAGTCTACAAAAACTACAATGCTATTGGGCTTGGGTTCACCACTAAAGCAGGTTCAGTTTACATCACAACACCCAAGTCCTACCAAATATCTGGAAGGCTTTCCCAAGAAGGATGGGTACAAGTAAACCTGCACTGCAAAAATTGCAATAAATACATAACTCTTTAATGAGCAGACATAGACAAACATCTACAGGCATCAAGATGATTCAGGGAAACATGCCCTTACCAGATGAACTAAGTAAGGCACCAGGTACCAGTCTGGAAGAAAAAGAGATATGTAATCCTTCAGACAGAGAATTCAAAATTACTGTTTTGAGGAAACTCATAGAAATTCAATAGTACACAGAGAAGAAATTCAGAATACCTGATAAATTTAGCAAAGAGATGGAAATACCTAAAAGAAACAAGCAGAAATTCTGGAGTTGAAAAACACGATTGGCATACTGAAGAATGAATCAGTCTTAATAGCAGAATTTATCAAGCAGAATAATTAGTGATCTTGAAGAGAAGCTGTTTAAAATATAGAATAAAATAGAAAAGAGAATTTACAAAATAAAGCATGCTGACAGGATCTAGAAAAGAGCTGCAAAATGGCAAATCTAAGGTTTATTGGCCTTAAAGAGGAGGCAGAGAAAGAGAATTTATGCAAAGGGATAACAAGAAAGAATGCCCTAAACCTAGAGAAATATATCAATATCCAAGTACAAGAAGATTTAACCAAAGAAGACTACCTCAAAGCATGTAATAATCAAACCCCCAAAGGTAAAGAAAGCATCCTAAAAGCAGCAAGAGAAAAGAAACAAATAACATACAATGGAGATCTAACAAACTTGGCAGCAAATATTTTAGCAGAAACCTTACAAGACAGGAGACAGTGTCATGATTTACTTAAAGTGATGAAGAAAAAAACTTTTACCCTAGAATAGTATAGCCAATGAAATTATCCTTCAAACAGGAAGGAGAAATAAAGACTTCCCCAAACAAACAAAAGCTGAGGGATTTCATCAACACCCAAGTCCTATCCTGCAAGAAATGATAAAGGGAATACTTCAATCAGAAAGAAAAAGACGTTTAATGAGCAATAAGAAATAATCTGCAAGTACAAAACTCACTAGTAGTAGTAAATACATATAAAAACACAGAATATCATAACACTATAACTGGGGTGTATGAACTACTCTTAAGTAGAAAGACTACAAAATGAACCAATCAAAAATAATAATTACAACAACTTTTCAAGATACAGATAGTATAATACAATATAAATAAAAAGCAGGGGCATAAAGTTAAAGTGCAGAGTGTTTATTAGGTGTTTTGTCTTGTTTGTTTGTTTATGCCAATCGTGTTAGGTCGTTATCAGCTTAAAATAATGGGCTATAAGATAGTAACGTGCAGGCCTCATGGTAATCTCAAACCAAAAAACATACAGTGGATTCACAAAAAATAAAAAGCAAGAAACTAAATCATATCTTCAGAGAAAATCATCTTCACTAAAAGGAAGACAGTAAGGAAAGAAATAAAAGAAGATCACAAAAGAACCAGAAAAGAAATAATAAAATGGCAGAAGTAAATCCTCATTTATGAACAATAATATGGAATGTAAATCAACTAAATTCTCCAATTGAAAGACAGAGTGGCTGAATAAATTTAAAAAAAAAAAAAAAAACACCGTTATCTGTTGCCTCCAAGAAACACACTTAACCTATAAAGACACATATACACTGAAAATAAAAGGATAAAAAGAAAGATATTCCATGCCAATGGACCAAAAATGAGTGAGAGTAGCTAAACTTATATCAGATAAAATATATTTCAAGACATAAACTGTTAATGTAAATGTAAATTAGTACAGCCACTATAGAAAATGGTATGGATATTTCTCAAAAAAACAAAAATAGTACTACCATATTATCCAGCAATCCCACTATTAGATATTTATATGAAGGAAGAAATCAATATATCAAAGTGCACTCAAAGGAGTTTATAAAGAGCTGTTTATAAAGGTGTTTATATATATATAAGATACATGCACTCATGTCTACTCCAGCACTAGTCGCAATAGCAAAAATATGGACTCAACCTCAAAGTCTATCAATGGACAAATGGATTTAAAAATGTGGAATATATACATAATACAATACTATTCAATAATTTAAAAGTGTGAAATCCTATCATTTGCAGAAAAATAGATGGAACTGGAGATCACTATGTTAAGTGAAATAAGCCAGTCACAAAAAAAGACAAATATCACATGTTCTGACTCATATGTGAAAGATAAAAAAGTTGATCTTAAGGAAGTATAGCATAGAATTGTAGATACTAGAGGCTGAGAAGGCACGTGAAGGCAGGGAGATAAGAAGAGTTTCATTAATGGATACGAGCATACAGTTAGATTGAAGATATAAGTTCTAATGCTGTTTGACCACTTTTTTATTGGGTGACTGTGGTTAGCAAAAATGTATTGTATGCTTTAAAGTAGTTAGAAGAGAGGACCTAAAATGTTTCCAACACTTGGAATTGATAAATACACAAGGTGACAATACTGTAAATACTTTGACTTGATCATTTCACATTCTATTCATGTAACAAATACAGGCATAAATATATAAAAATTTTGCATCAGTTTGTAAAAGGATGAAGTACTGGTAGATGCTACAACATGCATAAACCTCAAAATCATTGTGGTAAGTAAAAGAAGCTAGACACAAAAGGTCATATATTGTATTATTCTATTTATATGAAATACTCAAGATACACAAATCCATAGAGTACAGATCACATTAGTGATCACTGTGGGCTGAGGCCACAGGATGGGAAGTGATTCTTTAATACATAAAGGATCTCCTCTGGAATTATGAAATTCTTTAAGAACTAGACAAAGATGACGTCGCAGAACATTGAGAAAGTGCTACGACATTAAACTGTACAGTTTAAACAGTTAACTTTGTGTTATGTGAATTTTACCTCAATAAAAATAATGCACCACCAAAAAATTTTTGGAATTGGACCCAAAAGTAAGATTTTTCTTTTCTGAAGATGGCAGTCCCTGTGAAGTGTCAGTTGAGAAACAGTCAAATGAGTATTTTCTGCCTGACAAGTGAACAGGGGAAAAGAGAAAAAGCTGTTCTACAGAGTGGCACAGGAAAAAATAATCCGTAAGCAGGAACATAACACAAGATGGAAAGAGAAAACACGATATTCCAGACTCTAGTTTCATTTCTAGTCGTTCTGACCATGGATTGACTTCCTTTCCTTTCCCTTTCCCTTTCTGTTATTTCTTCTTTTTTCTATTTCTGAATCTTTTCTCTTTCTATACAACTTTTATTTTGAGTTCAGAGGGTACATGTGCAGGTTTGTGACACAGGTAAATTCCATGTCACAGGGGTTTGATGTACAGATTATTTTATTACCCAGTTAGTGAGCATAGTACCCCATAGTTTTATAATCCTTGAAACTTTGCCCTCAAGTAGGCACCAGTGTCTGTTGTTCCCTTTGCGTCCATATGCACTTAATGTTTAGCTCCTATTTATAAGTGAAAACACACAGAATTTGATTTTCTATTGCAGCATTAATTCACTTAGGTAATGGCCAAAAGCTCCATCCATGCTGCTGCACAGGATGTGATTTTATTCTTTTTTTATTACTGCATAGTATTCCATGATGTATATGTTCCATGTTTTCTTTATCCAGTCTACCACTGATGGTCATCTAGGTGGATTTCATGTCTTTGCTGTTGTGAAAATTACTGTAATGAACATATGGGTGCATGTGTCTTTATGGTGGAATAATTTCTATTCCTTTGGGTATATATCTAATAATGAGATTACTAGGTCAAATGATAGTTCTGTGTTAAGTTTTTTGAGAAATCCCCAAACTGCTTTACACAGGGGCTAAACTAATTGACATTTCTGCAAGCAGTCAATAGGAATTCCCTTTTCTTTGCAACCTTGCCAGCATGTTATTTTCTGACTTGTTAATAATAGTCATTCTGTCTTGTGTAAGATGGTATCTCACAAGGGTTTTAATTTGCATTTCTGTAATGATTAGTGATGTCAAGCAGTTTTTCATAAGCTTGTTGGCTGTGTGCATGTCCTCTATTTGTGTCCTTTGCCCATTTTTAATGGGATTGTTTGTTTTCTGTTTGTAACTTTGCTTAAGTTCCTTACGGATTCTGAATATAAGTCCTTTGCTGAATGCACAGTTACAAATATTTTCTCCCATTCTGTAGGTTGTCTATTTATTCTGTTAATAGTTTCTTTTGCTGTTTGCAAGCTATTTAGTTTTATAAGATCCTACTTGTGAATTTCTGGTTTTGTTGCAATTACTTTTGGACTCTTCAAATGAAATCTTTGCCAGAGATTTTGTACAGAATGTTATTTCCTAGGTTTGCTTCTAGGATTTTTATAGTTTTAGCCTTTACACTTGTCTTTAATCCATTTTGAGTTCATTTTTGTATATGGTGAAAGAAAGGAGTCCAGTTTTGTTGTTCTGTGTGTGGCCAGCCAGTTATCTCAGCACCATTTATTAAATAGAAAGTCACTATTTATTAAATAGGAAGTCACTGCTTGTTTTTGTAAACTTTGGCAAAGATCAGATTGTTGTAGCTGTATGGCTTTATTTTGGGGTCCTCTAATCTCTTCCTCTGATCTATGTGTCTGTTTTTATACCAGTACCATGCTGTTTTGGTTACTGCAGCCTTGTAGTATAGTTTGAAGTCAGTAGTGTGATGCCTTCAGTTTCATTCTTTATGCCTAGGATCACTTTAGTTCTTTAGCTATTTGGAATCTTTTTTGGTTCTATATGAATTTTATAATAGTTTTCTTTAACTATAAAAAATTTAATTGGTAATTTGATAAGAATAGCATTGAATCTAAAAAAGTGCTTTGTGCAATCTGGCCTATCCTAAGCATGGAATGTTTTTTTCTACTGGTTTCTGTCACTCTGATTTCTTTCAGCAGTGTTTTGTCATTCTTATTGTAGCAATCTTTCACTTCTCTGGTTATCTGTATTCCAAGGTATTTTATTCTTTTTGTAGCTATTGTGAATTGAATTGTGTTCTTGATTGGGCACTCAGCTTGGACGTTATTGGTGCATGGAAATGCTACTAATTTTTGTATATGGATTTTGTACAAAATCAGTGTACAAAAACCTGCTGAAGTTGCTTATCAGACTTAAGACCCTTTGGGCAGAGATTACGAGGTTTCCTTGGTAGAATCATATCATTTGAGAAGCAAGATGGTTTAACTTTCTCTCTTCCTACTTAGATGCCTTTTATTTCTTTCTCTTGCCTGATTGCTCTGCCTACCCATGGATTTCTTAAGCAGCTCTTAATCCTTACAATTAACTTTTCTTTTATTAAATGAGTTTTTATTTTGTAACTTGTAATAAAAAGTGCCCTATCCAATGTATACTCCAGATGAATAGTCACTTGGCCAAGAAGCTGACTGGATCCCAGAGAAGGTATCCCATTTTGAAATTGACTATAAAAATATTGACTCTTAAGATTTGAATTCACCTCCACTGAGAATAAGAAAACAAAAAGACTTGAAAATACCTTAATAGTGCCTCTCAATTAGACATAATCCCTACACAATGTCTACGAAATATAAGACTCTGATTAAATAACTCTAACAATGAAGATTTTATTATCTTCATGAGAAGATCACTCCATATTCGAATAGCTCTGCATTTTAGAAACTTATTGTTTGTAAGTGGGCAGAAATCTATTCACCCCCAAGTGTTATAATATTTGAAATCACTTGGACAAAACATGATATTCCTTTCCCAATAATAGCTGTTTATTAATTTGAGGACAATGGCTATATCTCCATTATACTCCCTCCTCTTTCTACTCTTCTCTCTCTCTCTCTCTCTCTCTCTCTCTCTCTCTCTCTCTCTCACACACACACACACACACACACACACACACACACACAGAGTTTTCTCCATATCAAATGATTTCCAGGCCCAATTCTCTCACAAGCATTCCAGAGCAGTAAAGATTTCACTTAGTGACATCAGACTTGAGTTTGATTCCAGCTTTACCATTCACTCACTGTGAGACTGGAAAAGTTAGTTAACCTCAGAGTCTGTTTCCTCCTCTGTGCATTGAATATAATAAGAATGTTCAATAAAAAGACCTATGGGAAAGATTAAAGAATATACTTTATGTAAAGAACATGGCACAGCATCTACTAATCTACCGCAAGGTAGACACTCAGTAAATACTAACCATTGTTATATTTTCCATGTTATTACTACTTGTTATTATGATTGCTCTTATCTAGCAACCTAGTCTTATTTGTCAATGCTCCTTAAACTGTAATATACAGCACAGTAGTATCTCCATGTGCTTACTGTGAAATCAAGCACCATGAGGTTGGTAGATTACCCCCATTTACAGATGAAAAAACTAAGTTCAAGTAGTCAGCTCAAGATATATGAAAAAGAAAGGATCCTAATCTGAGAATTCTGACCCATGCAGGATTGCAACATCTGAATTATGCCTCTTTGATCATTATTTCCACAAGATGGCGGTCGACAATAGAGAATGACTTGTCCTTCTATGCTCTCTCAATAAACAAATCAAAATGATGTCCCTTGGTGGTTAGTCAGTACTTACCCTTATTAACAAAGGCATTTTCCTCCAAAAGGAGAGCTCTCAGTGTTTAAGGAAACTAAATATTTGGAGATAAAAGATACATAGTTAATCTGCTAAAGTAGATATCTACAATTAAATAAAAATACTTGAAGGCAGTATTAAAGGGGTTTGTTCAGTAGAAATTTAGAGCACAAGATAGACACTTAATAAGTGCTTGAAGAAAACGTGAAGGAAAAACCTTGATGAAAAGTAATAAAAAAATAAGCAGCTTCCTACAAATACTCCACAACTGGAGTCATAATACACACTTCACATCCCCATATTCACAATTCAGTAATTCCTTTGAAGAGATAAAAACAAAATTACAGCTGGGCATGGCTAGCACTTTGGGAGGTTGAGGTGGGTGGATCACCTGAGGTCAGGAGTTCAAGACCAGCCTGGCCAATATGGTGAAACCCCATCTCCACTAAAAATACAAAAATTAGCCGGGTGTAGTGGCGCATGCCTGTAAGCCCAGGTACTCAGGAGGCTGAAGCACGAGAATCACCTGAACCCTGGAGGTAGAGGTTGCAGTGAGCTGAAATCATGCCACTGCACTCCAGCCTGGGCAACAGGAGTGAGACTCCATCTCAAAAAATAAATAAATACATAATAAAACAAAATTGCAATGAATTTAAACTACGTACATAAAAACTTGTAAGTATTTGTTATCTTCTACCCTTCACCAATGTATTAATGAGAATTCTAATCATTAGATTCACCAGGGTTGAAACGAAGGAGAAAATACTAAGGGCAGCCAGAGAGAAAGGTCAGGTTACCCGCAAAGGGAAGCCTATTAGACTTACAGCAGATCTCTCAGCAGAAACCCTACAAGCCAGAAGAGAGTGGGGGCCAATATTCAACATCCTTAAAGAACAGAACTTTCAGCCCAGAATTTCATATCCTGCCAAACTAAGCTTCACAATTGAAGGAAAAATAAAATATTTTATGAACAAGCAAGTACTCAGAGATTTTATTACCACCAGGCCAGCTTTACAAGAGCTTCTGAAAGAAGCATTACACACAGAAAGGAACAACCAGTATTAGCTTTTCTAAAAATATACCAAAAAGTAAAGAGCATCAACATAAAGAATAATTTCCATTAATGAATGGATAAAAAGCCAGTTAACATCAAATGGCAGTAACCCTAAATTTAAGTCTACTAAATCCCCCAATCAAAAGATACAGCCATAACCTAACAATATGCTACATCCACACCCATTTCACATCCAAAGATACACAAAACTTGAAACAAAGGAATGGAGAAAGATTTACCAACCAAATAGAGAGCAAAAATAAATAAATAAATAAACAAAAAGCAGGAGTTGCAATTCTCGCATCTGATAAAATAGATTTCAAAGCAACAAAGATATAGTGCTAAAAGGATCAATGCAACAATAAGAGTTAACGATCCTAACACCCAGATACATAAGACTCATAAAGAGATTTAGACTCAACGAGACAGAAAATTAATAAGGATATCCAGGACTTGAACTCAGATCCGGAACAAGTAAACTCAATAAATATTTATAGAGCTCTCCATTTTAAATACACAAAATATACGTTCTCCACCTTAAATACACAAAATATTGATTGGCCATTATTAATACCCATTTTTAAAATAAAGCAATATTCCCATTTTCGTTCCTTCTTATTCTTCCTCTTTCTTCCTTTCCTTCACTCCTTTTTTCTTTCTTTCTAAGAAAAATAAAATAAAATAAAATAGGTCAGCAACAACAACAAAAAAAGAAACTCTACCTAAAAAATATATATATATATTTTGTAGAGGCAAGGTCTCACTATGTTACCAAGGCTGATCTCAAAAAAAAAAAAAAAAAAAAAAAGAGAGAGAGAGAGAGAATTCTGCATTTTCAGCATTTCCTAGTATGCCTCAGTTCTTTTTCATCTTCAAAAACTGAATTTCAGGCACTCCAATTCTGTCTCTGACAAATTTTTGACATAGAATTGGCAAACGACCAGAAAGACAAATTAAAAAGTAAAGAGAGGGCATTTTTATAGAAAAGACAAATATTTAGTCAATTGAAAGGTGAGATACAGAATCTGAAAGACAAGAGATGAGAAGAAAAACGAAGAGTCACTAAGGCTCAGTTTCTTTGGTTATTTTGTTGCTGCTAATCAAGTTGAGTTTTCATGTGATAGAGAAGGTCTGAAAAAGGTTTGGAGTGGCTTCAGAGTGTAAGAGACATGAGGATTGGAGGATCCAGGAAAGGGGGATGATCAGAAGATTTCAGTTACAAATTATATCTCTGTTTGGAGTGGCTTCAGAGTGTAAGAGACGTGAGGATTGGAGGAACCAGGATAAGGGGGGTGATCAGAAGATTTCAGTTATAAATTATATCTGTGTTTGGAGTTGCTTCAGAGTGTAAGAGACGTGACGATTGGAGGATCCAGGAAAGGGGGATGATCAGAAGATTTCGGTTATAAATTATATCTCTGTTAATCTTTGCCAAAAGATTCAAGTAAAGATTTGAATCACCTTTAATTACTTTAAATTTCAAGCTTGGTTTCTTTGAAGTTGAATGCACAGAGAACTCCAGGCAACTGGAGTTCTCATGTTTATTCTGGTTACAGCGACACTGCTGTAGGCATCCACACATGGACACACCTTGCTGGCATGAAGGGTACCTAAAACAATATCGCCTTTACTGCTTTCTGCTCCAAAGCAGAACCTAGAAAATAAATTATTTCCAATATGCTAAAACTAATATTAAACATATTTTCCCTTGCCACTTTAAAGTATGTAATATAAATTTAAATCCCGTATACATCTGCTGTTCTCTATAATTTTCAAATGTCATTTTAATTTCATTTGAACTTCACAACATTCTTGGAAAGCAAACAAGGGTCATTATCACCATTTTACAAGATGAGGGAAAGGATGTTCATAGAAGTTGCATGGGTTGCACAAAGTCACCTAGTCACTAAATGGCACAGCTAGATTTTAACTGTGGTCTCTCACTGCAAGTTCACTGGGCTCCACATCACTCAAATGTACTTCAAATACTCATTCATGGAGAGTTCTGTGTATGTATAGGCAAAACCACTGGACTTAAAGCTTGAAGATCTTGGTTCCAGTCTTGCCCTTTCTATAAGGTTGGGTAAGTCATTTTTCTATTCTGGTTCTGTTTATCAACTTCTTCAGCTGTGTGTATTTTAGAAGTAAAATATTCTGCATTCCTAATGATAATAGCTATTATTACTGAGGCTCTGTTAAGATAGGCACCTCTATTAGGTATACAGATTTATCATCCGTTTAATCTTCGTAACCTAGCAAATTTTCAGAAAAGTTAAAATATTTTTCCCAAACTGTCAAATATCAGAAACAGGACTTGCATACAGATCAGAACAATTCTCTTTTCATAGTACTAAATTGCCTCAAAATCTCTTGTTGACTTAAGAAAATATGTGAGTGGCTATGAGGCTTTCTTCTCTCAGGTATGATGCTGACCTGGTATACTTAATGTACGTACTAAATTGATATATAAAATTATAATAATAATGACAATAATATAAAAATAAAGGCAATAGCTAATTGTCTGAAGTGCTGTCTATAAAACAGCTGCTAAGCACATAAATTTATATAAAGTATATGCACTATCATATTTCATCTTTGAAACAGCTTTACATAGTAGGTACTTTTGTTGCCGACATTTTTAAAAATAGCAAACCAAGAACTAAAAGGAGTAAATTTCCCTACCCTATCCAGTAAGTTGTAGAGCTTGAGTTTACATCTGGTTTTGTCTTCCACAGAATCTATGTTCTTAACAACTGCCTTGTGCTGCCTGAAAAGTGCGGCTTTTCTGTGGTCTCTGTACCTGAGCCTTTGTCTTGCATTTTTGTGGGTAGAAGGGTCTCTCCTCTGAATGTAAACAGAGGCCCCTCCTCTCTAACCTAAGTGTCTGTTTCTCCACGCCTAATCCCTCTCCTCCATTGCATCTCCTGCCCAAAATTGTTGACACATCACAGTCTTCCTTCCTTTCCCACTGCACTAAACCAAAATGTACTTATTCATACAGCTTCTATTCCACATCAATAGGAAGAGAAATAAGCTGGAGAAAGTAAAACTTGATAAGACATATTTCTCTTCCTCGTGAAATAAAGGCTTCAGAACTTTACATGAGAGAAGAAACAATCACAACATACCTGTTGAGACAAGCTTTGGGCATCATTCTGGATTGTGTCCATGTTTCTGAAATCAACACTGTAAGCAAGTGGTACAGGTTTGGGTACTTAATCTAATTCAGTAGTAGGCCCTTGTCGAACCAAATATAGGACATTCCAGTCCTTAAACTGGGAGAAAAAAGCCCAGGTTTCACTGGCAAAAACCCAGTTTCCAACTGAAACAAGAAGACAAACCTTAGAGCCTCTGAAATTTATGAACACAAACTCACAACTCTCCCCTCAAACACAGGCAAGTAAGCATTTCCAAAATTAGATTTTTATACAGTTCAGACACACCCTTAGCTTCCCAGACCATGTTAGAGGCACCAGGCTGACCCCCACCCTCTTCCAGACTCAGAAACTGAGGGCCAGAGACATGCTCAATGTCAAACAACTCTTAAAGACTATACTCCAAATCCCTTGCCCTTTTATTAACCTTTGGTGCTTTCTTTTGGGGAAATCTAACAACCATGGAGTCATCCTGACCAGTGGCTGTAGAGAACTACCCTTGACAAATTTCTCCTTCCCTCCTGACTGAAACAGATCCTCAAACTATCATGTCCATAATTGGCCTTAGAGAAACTGTCTAACATCTTCCTAAAGTACTGCAACAGAGAGAAAGAAAAAGGAAGGGAAGAAGGAAGGAAGGGAGAGAGGAAAGGAGGGAGGGGAGAGAGAAAGAAGGAAGGGAGGACAGAAAGACTGTCAATAATGAGTGTTAGAAATGTGAAATTACATCAAGTTGAAAAGATGTTTTACTTGTGATCTCCTTATAAGGAAGTACGTTCCCAAATTTATTTGGGCACTTGTCTTTCTTATATCCTCCATGGAGAAGCTTCTAACTTTAGTGTTCTATGAATCACAGTTTGGAATATGCTCATGTAGTCCAATATTCTTAAGATCCGATTTGCCGACAAGGTTCAGAAAGCTGAAATGACTTGTTTAAGGCCCTGCAGTATGCCTTTAAAAGAGGGAGAGTTGCAGTCTATGTATTCTCACCCTTGAGGTCCATAATCTATCTAGTGCATCATGCTTCCTTGTTCCAGGGGAGGTATAACTTTGGTCCACAGGACTTGTAAACAACCTAAGCTGCATGAGGCCAGGGACTGACTGTCTTGTTGAATGAGCAAGAAACAGTAAGAAAAAAAAAGTAGGGATGGGAAGTGCTCTTTTCTACTACGTGCCTACATATTTCTTCTAGAACTGGACCACACTCTTATCTGTGGAAAAGAAATATGTCTTTTTATTTGGGAGGTTAAACCATTTGCAAGTTGTTATAGAATCATCACAAAACCCTCTCACTCTTTCCTTCCTCCAACTAAACATTCTTTTCCTCCTTAAATTCTCTCCTCTCTCAACCTCCAGATAATTAACTCACAGAATTCTCCTGCCAGTTACCTTACTGTTTCTTCTCAAATTCACTGCTAAGTACCTCTTCTTATACGTAACAGTTTTTTATGGTAATCTATCCACATTTTTTTTTTTTTTTTTGCCTGTTCAAGCCTTTAACTATTCTATCTTTGGGGATACACTCTCAGCTCCTTTTTCTCAGTTCCGTTTTGCCATCCACCTGTGGGAAAACTTTAAATGCTGAAGAGGCCCCTCAATTTCAATGTGTCCAACCGCAATTTACCATCATTCCTCTGATCTTCCTTCTGTGCTCCCTTTTCATGGTAAAGTCACTATAATTTTCCTGCTGATCACTTAAGTTCCAAGACAAGTCTAACAAATTATAGCTTCATAACACTGCTAGGTGTTTTAGCCTCTGCTTATTTTCTACAGAGAAAAAAAACCGTTGCTCAATCCGTCTTTTTTCTTGCCTGGGTTAATAGGATACTTTCCTGATTAATTCCCTGCTTCTTGGTTTTTTCCTCTGTGTTCAATTTACACACACCACCATCTGAATAATATTTCAAAATTACAGTTCTGATCACATTATATATTTTTTAAATCATGCAAATCTCTGAACAGTCCTTGAAAGGAAAGGAACCATGGTGTGTATCGATGAGGAGGAAAGGGAGGCCAAGGTAACATCCCACCTGTTTGAACTCCATTGGCTATTTTATTCTTTATCTTATACATCTTTTTGTTGGCGGTGAGTGGTAGATTTGTCTTCCTTTTCATTCATTTTCTATTTATTTTTTTAATTTTGAAGTTAGAGTTAGTATAAGTAGGAGGAAGGGGGAAACGGGACTAGTGATAACAGAAGAGGAGGGACTCATGAAAAGCCTGAGTGACCAAACCGTTCACTAATAGTTTCCAGTCATCAATGGAGAAACTGAAGGGATGAATGGGCATTTCAAAGAAACAGTGTTTCTATGTATGGCTGAAGCATAATTCCTTCATTGACTGGTTTTCTTCATGACAATACAATTTCTGGAGCTTACAAGTCCTGACAAGGAAATGCCCAAATTCTATCTATTTCATTTGGAATGAAACCAAAACTTTAAAAGCTCAGTTTAGCAGAGTTCTGCAAAATTTCGACTTATTTAGCAGTCCTAAACATTCTTAGAGAAAGTATATTTTTCAACTGCTGCAGCAAAACATACTTAGAGGGATTTGGTAAGAAAGATAATGAATGCCAACTCAGGAGAGGAAGAGGATGAGTATAAAAAAAGAGACAATGAAGATAATGTGGAAGATGAGTTGGTCCACCCAGAACATATGAGGAAGAGGAAGAGGAGGAGAATGAGGACAAGATGGGGCAAACTCAGAACTGGGAAAGGTAAGAATGAAAATAGGCCACTCACGTCCAAAGAAAGAAGAATTTTAGAATAAATATTATGATAGATGTGTTGACAAAGAGAGAAAGGGTAGAAAATAAAGAACACCTTTGAGGGGAAAAAAAGAAATAAAGTTCTTAAGAATGAGAGAGCAAAAGAGATAACAAGATCATTCTAAAACCAGGTGCCCTGATCCTGCTGGTTTTGCAATAAGATGATCATTTATGGTTATTTCTACAGAAAATAAAATGTAACATTTTATGGGAAGTATGGTTCGACTATTTTCACATTGTCATTATGCAAAATGATCTTTATGAATCTGTTAATGATAATATTTTATAGGGAGAAAAATTTTCATTATTATCATTGTCAAGTTCCATATAAATTTATATGGAATTTTAGCTTCTCTTATTTTTTTTTTGTTAGTGATGATTAGTCATCAATTAAGACATGCCTAATTTTACACAGGTTTAATATGACTCGATTTATTCATAATGTGTCACACCATTTTTTTCATGACAGGTTGATCACTTTCATAGCTGACTCTAAGATCTCTAGTTTGAAGGCTTCTTGTTTGTTTGCTTGGCAATGTTTTTAATAATTTTTTTAATTTGCTTATTTGTTCACTTGTTTTATCACAGTAGTTTAGAGAGTAGCAGTAGAATAATGAAGATTTTATTTGACTGCATGGTGAATGGATTTTAATATTCTCGTATAGCAGTATGTACGTTGTATATTAAGTGTCTTATGAATCATTCCTTAAAGTTTTGAACTTATTACTTTTCATGAACTTATGTTTCAAATAAAATCATAACACTTTTTTTTTTAAGAAAACATGCAGTTCTGGTTATTCTTTGACATATCTCTTCTCTGCTTTATCTCTATTACAGTTTGAAGTTTTTCAAACCTAATCAAGTCAAATAAAGATTTGTTATTTTTAAAAAAATAAAAATCACATAATGATTTCATATTGGGAATTGCAGCTGGGATTGCTTTTTTAAAAGAGCCCCATTTAACCCCACCCAGGCTGGGTGGCACTCAGATTGCCTGTGGGCAGAACTGACTCCACCCTCACCTCAAAGATTAGCCCAGACCAACCTAAGCCCATCTACATTATCCTATCTCTCATGCCACACTGATTGTGTCAGGCATCAGTCAGCACACGACACTCCCTTGGCCATAGCAAAATTGTGCAGGAGTGGGCAGAGACATAAATGGGGCAAGTTCAAAAAGGTGCAGGAATTTATTTTCCTATGGGGGTAGATCACCTGAGGTCAGGAATTCAAGACCAGCCTGACCAACATGGTGAAACCCCCATCTCTACTAAAAATATTAAAAAAATAGCTGGGCATGGTAGTGGACACCTGTAATCCCAGCTACTCGTAGACTAAGGCAGGAGAATCGCTTGAACCCCTGGGACAGAGGTTGCAGTGAGCCGAGACTGTGCCATTGGACAACAAGAATGAAACTCGGTCTCAAAAAAAAAAAAGAAAGAAGATAAACCCTTTTCTTCTGAATCATGTCTGCTATGGTTTGAATGTGTCCCCCACAGTTCATGTTTTGGAAACTTAATTTCCAATGCAACAGAGTGAGACCTTTAAGAGGTGATTAAGTCATAAAGGCTCTTTCCTCATAAATAGATTGACGTTGTTATTGAAGGAGTGGGTTTATTATCACAAGAGTGGATTTATTATAAAAGTGAAATTGTCTCTCTCTCTCTCCCCACCCCACCCCATTTTGTTCTCTCACCCATACAATGCCTTCCACCATGTGATGGTGCAAGAGGAAGAGCCTCACTAGATGCAGTCCCTCAGTCTTGGACTTCCCAGCCTCCAAAACTGTGAGCCAACACATTTCGGTTCTTCATACATTACTCAGTCTCAGGTATTTTGTTATAGCAACATAAAACAAAGACAATGTCATTTGGGAGTTTCAAGCCTAGAACTACTTCAGCTAGTTTTCTATATTGGAAAGACAGCCTGAATATAAAGCCAATACATAGAAGAAAAGACAAAAGAGAAAATCAAATGGAAGCTCAGAGAAAGCTCTGAAGGAGCTATTTCTGAAGCCAAGTTTATTTCTGGACTTTTCAGATAATTAAGCTAATAAACTCCATTTGCTGTTTAAGCCAGTTTAAGTTACATTTTGTTTCTTTTAACCAAAACAGATGCTCATACACCAACACAATAAAATTCAGACTCAAAATCTGGAGAACGCGTGTGTGTAAATTTGATAATTTCTCCCTTCTCTGTATACAGCATAATTCTTTAGCCCACACTGCTCAATAGAACTTTTTGTAGTGATGGAAATGTTCTATATCTATGCTGTTCAACATACTAGCTTCTAGCTATATAGAACTCATAAGCATTTGGAATGTGACTACTGTGGCTGTGGATTAAATTTTTAATTTGATTTAACTAATGCTAAGTGTTTATATATGGCTAGTGGCTACAGTATTAGACAACGAAACTGTAAACTAATAAAATTTTTTTTTTAGTATAACCTAGTCTTTCCACCTTCCTATCCTCATCTTGTTCTTTCCACTTGGAATGCCTTGTTTTCTTTTGTCACAGAAATAATATATAAACATCCTTATAAGTAAACTTCAAATGCCTCCTGTTCTATGAAGGTTTTTAAAATCACAATGTCTCGAGCTATAAACATCCCTAATGTTTTATATTTGATTTTTTTAAATTCTCTGAATGATCTAGTTTGAGTATTTGTCCCCTTCAAATCTCATGTTGAAATTTGATCCTTAATGTTGGAGGTGGGGCCTGAGGGCAGGTATTTGGGTCATGGGGGCAGATCTGTCATGAACTGTCCTCACAATAATGAAGGAGTTCTTGCTCTATTCATTCCTATGAGATCTGATTGTTAAAAACAGCCTGGCTTCTCCTCTTCTCCCTCCTCTCTCACCATGTGATGCTTGCTCCCCTGCACCTTTACCCAGGAGTGGAAGCTTCCTGAGGCCCTCACTGGAAGCAGATGCTGGTGCCATGCTTCTTGTACAGCCTGCCGAGCTCTAAACCAAATAAACTACTTTTCTTTGTAAATTACAGGCTCAGGTATTCCTTTAAAACAATACAAATAGACTAAATTTTGTTTTGAAAAATTGATATTTAAGAAGCATTAGTTTTAAAAGAAAAGTGGAGGAGCATATTCATATTTGATATTCTAAGGGAATGTTAAAATAATTCCTGAAAATACCTAACATAGACCTCACATCTGTCCCTTTCTCCAAGTCATACTACTATTAATATTGGTTCTCAATTAGTACACATGAACGATTTCCTTTTTTCTCTCTCTTTTCCCTTACATGCACGAAAATGGCCATGTGATCATGTCTCACACTCACTCCAAGCAAATTGAGGAATCTTCACTGTCAAATGAATATAATTAATTTTTTTTTAGACGAGTCTTGCCCTCTTACCCAGGCTGGAATGCAGTAGCACGATCTCAGCTCATTGCAACCTCCACCTGCCAGGTTCAAGAGATTCACCTGTCTCAGCCCTCCTTGTAGCTGGGATTACAGGCTAGAATCATGGCACCCAGCTAATTTTTGCATTTTTAGTGTCGGGGGGATTTCACCATGCTGGCCAGGCTAATCTCGAACTCCTGACCTCAAGTGATCCACCCACCTCGGCCTCCCAAAATGCTGGGATTACAGGCATGAGCCACTACGCCCAGCCAAGAATTGATTCTTTAAAAAAACATTCAAGCCTCTCCCTGAACTATATTCTCAGACTTAATAGCAAACACTTCTGATCCCATTGCATCACTGCAACTTAATGTCGCTCATCACCATCTCTAAACATATTCCACAAAATCCCATAATCCTTCAACTAGCAGATCAAATTCCACCTTCTCCATTCTGGATGAATAGAGACACCTTGGAGCAAATTCAAAAAAGTAGCAGCAATGATAGACATGGGGCTTAAAAGCATGTTCTTTAAGGAAAGTTTGAAGAAATTGAGATGCTTACCATGGAGAAGATTTAATGATTGGAGAGCTGTAATGGAAAAATAGACTACACTTGTTGGCCATGTCCAAGAGCAGTAACTATGGCCAATGCTTGGTAATTAGAAGAAGACACTTTTGGCGAAAATGATTAAGAACTATTTCACCAAAGACTGGTAGAATCTTTCTTGTATTTTTTAATTAAAAATTCTTTTTTAATCAAAAAAGAATTTTTGTCCAATTATAAGATTCTTTTTTAATTGAAAAGAATTTTTTGTACTTGGAAAATTAAAATTCTTTTCAATTAAAAACGAATCTTGTAATTAAAAATAATTCTTTTTAATTAAATAACTCTTTTTTAATTGTTAGTTTTTCAATTCAAAATGGAAAATGTTTAAATCTATCAAAGGCTGTGCTATTTGCTTTTTACATGCATCATCATATGTGAGTCATTTAACAAGTCTGATAGTTGTTATAATTCACATTTCACATTAAAAAAAAAAAGACACTTAGCTTAAATACCTTCCCCAAGATATCACAGTTATCACTTGGAAGAGGCAGCATCCAAACCCACTTCCGTCTGACTTCAGAGTCCATGCTATCCAGCGCCTACTAACTTGTCCTAGTCGCTGCTCATCTTTGGAAGAGTGAAAACAAAGTCTAGATTACACTCAGGGGAACAATGGAAAGGGGTTCTAAGCAGCCGATGACCAGTTGAATGAAAACATCTTTTTATTGTCAATGTTCAGTTTCCTTTGATGATCCCCATCTTCGCAAAGGGCAGGTACAGGTTGCTAGGCAATAGTAAAAAATGATCTCTTGGAGATCTTGCCTTGACTGAAGGATTGACCAAATGCTTGAAGACCCCCTCCCAGGAAAAGTACTATCTAACCAGTGTCTGGGTCTCCTTGCTTCCGCAATCCAGTTTCTGCTTTTTATGTAACTCAAAGTCCACCTGCCAATCTGGACTCAGCAGAAAGGCAAACTCCTGGCCTTGGAAGACCCAGACTCCAGAAATGGAGCTGCTATTGTTGATTCCAAAGAAGATGGTAGTGGCAAAGGCATCTTCTTCAGCTTATCCAATAGCTGGAACATTCCAGCGATTCATGAAGAATTCATGAAGGTCTGGATGAGTTCTTTAGGGAAGCGATACTCAGAGTACCACAGGGACCAGCCATCTTTATCAAAGTGCTCCCCTAAACATGGCAGTGCCTCAGAGAGTGGTCCTTGATGGAGTACTTGTGCTTAAAATCATCCAGCTTAAAGATGTTCTTGAGCTACTCACATTCCTTCATCTCTGCCTCAGAAGTAGAGATGGTCACCTTTTTCTCCTCCTTCTCCTCCTTCTGCTCAGCCTTCCCACTCTTTCCATGGAGTGTCCTTTTTAGGCTGGCTCTCTGCAAGCATTTTAGCATCAAAGTGGGCTGTGTTTTCACATAGTTTCATTTCCACCCAAGACAGCCTAGAACTGGGGCTGGTAAAGGTAGGTGAGGAACCAGCAGTTGGTAATGGGAAAGGCCTGGTAGAAAGAAGGCTCTAGAACCTACCTGCTTACAGAGTCACAACAAGGTGCAGATAACTATGATGTCAGCTAACATCACTTGTTCACCCACCAGAAAAGTCCCCATCTTCAAGTGAGCATCCAGCGGCCCCAGACCTCACCTCACCTCCTCCCCTGCATCCTGGGTGGCCTGTTTGTTGTGGTGCACTTTGCCCAAGGTGGGAACACCCAAGTACTGGCCATGATCAACAAAGCTCACTCATGCACCTCCTGGGCTGCTGCCTCTGAAACACTTCCCCTCAGCTCCTCATTGATCACACAAGTGGCAATAGCATTGCTCTCTCACACAAAGAATCCATCACCATCCTCAAATGTTAGAGTCTTGTGGGAAGGAAATTCAGGGGTATGGTTGGTTTTGCTAAAGTGGAAATGAAGTGGTTCGTATAGCATGCAAATCTGAGCCCTGCATTACTGAGCAGCAATAAGGACCTGCTCATCATACATTTGCCCTCTAATTTTCAGGACATGTGTTCAGCCTCCCAGTCACCTTGGTGATTCCATAGAGAAAGAAGGTTAGTCTCTCCAAACTGCAGCAAAATAAACAAAAACATCTTTTTTTTTTTCTTTTGAGACAGTTTCACTCTTGTCACCTAGCCTGGAGTGCAATGACACTATATCTGCCCACTGCAACTTCCGCCTCCCAGGTTCAGGTGATTCTCCTGTCCCTGCCTCCGGAGTAGCTGGGATTACAGGCACCAGCCACCACACCCAGTTAATTTTTGTATTTTTAGTAGTATTTTGTATTTTTGTATTTATGTTGGCCAGGCTGGTCTCAAACTCCTGACCTCATGTAATCCACCTGTCTTCACCTCCCAAAGTGATGGGATTACAGACATGAGCTTCCACATCCGAGGGAAAACATCTTTGAGAACAATTACAACCTTGAGATTTTAGCCTTCCAAATTACGTGGGAACTTTAAGTTTGGATTAGTTTCACAACATTCAGAGATGAGTTTAACAGGATAATTATGGTGGAAGCAGCAGAATTAGCGAAAGCAGAGTGTGATTTCTCCCTTTATCCTATGTATGCCAGCATTACAGATGTGTAATCTGTAATGTAATCTGCTTTATGTTAAAGTTCTTTACATTTAAGTTACTTCAGAAGTGGACAGGGGATGTCAACACCCATGTTAGCCCTTGGAGAGATGCGGAACCTGGTAGAATCTATTTCCTTTCATTCTACTACCTCCAGGCATCACTGTAATAAGGCTTATCCCACCATTACACTGACACTTTTCCTGTAGGTGAGTAAAGACTTCCCTGTTTCTAGATTAGTAAAGCATCCCAAACTATCTTCTTAGATCTCTAAGCAGTAGCTAACACACCAAGAACAGTTCCTTTTTTTTCATAAACTCTCTCTTTCCTTGGTTTCTATGGGATCTAAGTATCCCCTTATTTTCTTTTTTCTCTTGAGTAGCCTTTTTGAAGTTTCTCCTGCAGGGCTTTCTTTCTATGTGTGGTCCTCAAGCACCTACGTAAGTGCTCTTCTCTTCTAATCCTACCCACTATCCCTGGAGAGTCTCATCTGCTCTATGGCTTTTGTTTTGCTTTTTCCATTTGTAAAATGATGACCCCAAATCCATCTCTCAAGTGAAGTCCTCCCTTCTGGTCTTAAGGTTTATATTTAATCATACAAGATTCCTAATTACCAATCATCTCCAATGTAAAGTCTCAGAATCACTTTAAATTCAACATGTTCAATATGGAACCCATAATCTTCCCCTTGCCCCCACTGTACCTAGCTCTCTTCACTGGGTATCTACAATGCTGGTTAATGTACCATAACCACACTGCCACCAAAAACAGAAACATACTTGACATCTCCCTTGCCCTCACACAACAAATTGAGTCATCACTGACACCTGTCAATGGGACTGACTGAATATCATTCGAATCTAGCAGTTCTCTATTGAAATGGCAATGCTTCAGGGAGGCACTTTGTAATTCTATGGAAGACTGAATGTCCTGGTGGTGGTGTACTCATTAAAATATGTATTATATTATTACTTACTTTAATTATTATTAATATTAGTTTTAAATTTTTATGAATTTCTGAAATTATGTGTCAGTAGCATATTTCATCTACTGATTTTAATAGAATGGAAGGTATATTACAAAATATATGTCAAGATTGCAGCATTAGGGTTGATAAAGTTACAAAAAATTACTGCTCAAGTCAATCCACTTAGTTACATTACCACTGGCTCTAACCCCATCTCCAAGCACTATCATCATGGGCATTATTATGATAGCAATGTGATTATAATGATAATAATGATTTCCTAAAGGGTCTCATTGTCTTCAGTCTTGGCTCACTCTCATTTTCTACTACAGATCAAAGAAACTGGAAAATATAATCTGATCATGTCACTTCTCTATTTAAAATCCTTGCATGTTGCTCTTAGAAAAAGTTCCAACCATTTTAAAAACTTTGTGGAATTCTGGATGAGTCAAGCCCTAGATATTTTTCAGTTTATCTTTACTCCATTCCATGACACCTTGCTTCAAGTCCCTGTGCTACTGAACTACTTAAGTTTCTCATCTGTTGTCATGCTTTTTCCTACCTGTAAATCCTTGCCTGACTCCCACTTATCTCTCACATCTTGGCATAGATAACTTTCCCTGGGGAGATTTCCTTTGTCTTCCTTTATCTGTGCACAATATTCTATTATAATAATTATAATGCTGAAGCATAATTCCCTGCTGATTTTTCGTTCCCCTCCCCCCTGACTAAAATGTAGGTTCCATGGTGGCAAAGATCCAATCTACGCTTGTGCACAGTATATTTCCTGATAGTTTGCAGGTTACAAAATATCTGTTGATAAATGAACAAATTAGAAAAATAAGTATATGAACAGGAACCGGGTTCCCATATTTCAGAATGGAACCCTGTTAGATGCATTTTTATTAATGGTTTTCATATCAGATAGAAGTGAGTTTAAGCCCCAGCTCTGCCGCTTACTAGTAGATTGACAATAGAGTAGTTAATTAAAATGTTCACAACCTAGTTTGTCTTATTGTATCATTGCTGTTGTTGTTTTTTTAATAATTTATAAAATGAGAATAATTATATCCACGCTGACCTACATTTAGGGGTAGGGTAATTGTAAAGAATGCTTGAGTTCCCACTTGGGAGCAGGCATTAGGAATGGGATTTATTTTTATTATACTCTATTGAGCCATTCAATCAAGAGAGACAAAAGGATACCTGATAGTGTACAAGTTGTTTGGGGTTTTTGTTTTTTTAAATTCATCTTTTGGCTCTGGGTTGCTGTTAATGGCACTGTTCACAGATCAGTCACAAATAGCTTGGGGAAGGAGGCATGTAAAGAATAAAGGGTGGTGGCCAGATTACTTCTAGCCACCCTCATGCACAAACACATACCTGTCTGTCATGTATGGAAGTGCCTCAGAATGTGGGCCCAGCCCAGACTTCAACAAAAGCATCTGGTTTCAAAGATTGAGGGAATATAAAAACAACCTCAGAAATCACTTCTTCAGTCACAGAATACCAGGGCTAGAAGAAACTCTAGTCATTATTCCATTCAAACTTCTCACTGAAAAATGAAGAAACTTGGACCTAGGAAGAGGGGAAAGAGGTATTCAAGATTACCCAGAAAGTTTGCTGCAGAACTGGCATGTAAACATAACCAACAGTTCACATATAGTCTAATCACGACCACCACCAACAAGGCTATTATAATTTTTCCTTTATTAGAGCATAATTTACCCATAGTTAAACATCAAAGTATACGTTATATACAGTTTAAATTTACTCTTTTAAGTAAATTCTGTGAGTTTTGTCAAACACAATTTTGTCATCAGACTATACTCATGACATAAAATGTCCATCATCCAAAAGAATTCCTTTGTGCTAACTGAGAGTAAGCTTTACCCTCCCTGTTCAGCCCGTAACCACCAAAGTTCTGCTTTTTGTTGCTATAGTTTTTCCTTTTTCAGAACGTTATATAAATGAAATTAGAATTATACAGTTGCAGCATTTTGAGTCTGGCTCCTACCACTTAGAATAATACTTCGGAATTCATTCATGGTGTTGCACAGATTAGTGATTCATTCCTAATGGTGCTGAGTAACATTTTATTATGTGGATGTACTAGAGCTGAAGTTTAGGGCTATTACAGCCACTGTAAACATTCATGTGTGGTTTTCGTGTAACCATAGGTATTGATTTCACTTGAGCATATATCTAAAAGTGAGATTGCTGGGTATATATTTATAACCATATAAGTATATACCCAGCAAGATATATGGTCATAAGTATATGGTTATATAAGTTTATATACTTAAATTTATACTTAACCATACTTATATGGTGAGGTATTTATTTAACTTTTTCTTTTTCTTTTTTCTAAGACAGGGTTTCACCGTGTTGGCCAGGCTGGTCTTGAACTCCTGACCTCAGGTGATCCGCCTGTCTCAGCCTCCCAAAGTGCTGAGATTACAGGCGTGAGCCACCACACCTGGCCTATTTAACTTTATATGAAACTGCCAAACTGTTTTCTTACATTACATTCCCACCAACAATGTATGAGAATTTTAGTTTCTCTACATACTCTTTAGCACTTGCCACTTTTAAAAATTTGTTTAGTTTTTTTTACTTTGTTTTTAATTTTTTTAGTTTTAGATAGGTGGATAGCAATATCTCATTATGGCTTTGATTTTTATTTCTCTAATGTCAAACGGTGCCGAGTATCTTTTCATATACTGGTCCTCCTCATGTCTACTTTGAATTTCTATTCAAATATTTTGTTTAAATTGGGTTGTTTTCCTATTAGTTTTGAAAATATAATTTATATATACCAGCTCCAAATTATTTAACAGATATATGAGTTTTTTTCTAATTTGTGGCTTGTCTTTGCTGTTTCTTAACAGTGTATTTCTGTCTTTGTCAATCATGTTTTTGGTATTAAATCTAAAAAACCTTTATCTAATCCAAGATACAAAGATTTCCCCCTGTAATTTGTTTTCAAGAAATTTTAGAGTATAAGTTTTTACACTTAGGTCTGTGAATCATTTTGAGTTACTTTTTACATAAAAAGATATAAATCAAGATTTATTCCTTATTTCTTTTTGTGCAATTGCTTCCCCTCATCTTTTGAAAAGTATCTTTTCTTCATTGGTTGACCTGTGCACCTTCATTGAAAAGCAACTGACCATACAAATGTGAGTACATTTCTGGACTGAACTCTGTTCCATCAATATGCCTAGCCTTTCTATAATATAATACTATTTTAATCACTGAGCTGTATAGAAGCCTTAATATCAGTTTGCGTGGTGCCTCAGACTTTGTTCTACATGGTTTTATTATTTTCAAAAATTTTATAGTTATTCTAGTTATTTGCCTTCTGTTTAATATTAAAATTAGTTTGCTTGTTTTTATACAAAATAATGATAGAATTAGGATTAGATCTATGTTGAATCTATAGATCACTTTGGGAAAAATCAACATCTTCTAATTAATGAACACAATAAATATCTTCATTTATTTAGGAGTCATTTTTTGTTTCTTTTAATAGAACTGCATAGTTTTAAGCTAATATAATTTGTAGTTATTTTGTTAGATATATCTAAGTATTTTATGGTTTTGGTGCTATTAGAAAAGGTGCATTTTAATTTCAATTTGCCGTTGTTCTGTGCAAGTACGTAGAAATGCAATTGGTTTTTCTGTATTAACCGTATGTTTTTCAACCCTGTTCAATGCACTTATTATTTCTAATAGTATTTTTGTAGATTCTTTGAGATTTTCCGCATAGCCAGTCATGTCTTCTGTAAATACTGAAGTTTTTACTCTCTCTTTTCAATCCTTTTACTTCTTTTTCTTCCGTTATTGCACTAGTAAAAACCTCCAGTTTAACATCAAAAAGGAATAGGGAGAGAGGATATTTGTGTCTTGTGCTAGATCTTAGAAGGAACACATTAATCTTTCATCATTAAGTGTGATGTTAACATCTTTAAGTGTAAGTCTTTGTGGATGTTCCTTGTCACGTAGAGGAATCTCCCTTTTATGGCTACTCTTTTGAGAGTTATATGCATACTTAAACACATACTACTATATATATATATATATATATATATATATATATATGTAACATATATATATGTAACATATATATGCATACTTAAACACATACTACTATATATATGTAACATATATATGTAACATATATATGTAACATATATATGTAACATATATATGTAACATATATATGCATATTATATAATAAATATTGAATTTTGTCAAATGACTTTTCTATGTCTACTGAAATGATTATATGCTTTTTTATCTTAAATCTGACCATATGGTAAATTGGATTTATTGATTTTTCAAATGTTGAATAAGATTTGCATTTCAGATATAAACACTACTTAGTTGATTTGTTAGTACTTTCTTTGGGATTTTTATTTTTGTGTTTCTGAGAGATATTAATTTGTAATTTTCTTGTGTTGTCATTTCTCATTCTGATTTTGGCATCAGGGTAATGTCTGCCTCACAAAATGATGGAACCAATAAGCTCAATGAAGTGTGCTCAGCATCATTAGCCACTAGGGAAATGCACATCAAAAGCAAAATTATATACCATTCTGTACCTACTATGATGACTAGAATAAAAAAGATGCAATAACAAGCATAGGTCATAATATGGAGAAACTGGAATTCTCATAAATTGCTGGTGGGAATGTTAAATAGTGTAGATGCTTGGAAGAGTCTGGAAGTTTCTCACAAATTAGCAATTCCATTCCTACATGTATACCCATGAGAAATGAAAATATATGTTCATTCATACACTTATTCAGGAATGTTCATGGCAGCATTTTCATAATAGCCAAATAGTAGTAGAATAAACCAAGTGTTTATCAATAGGTGAATGGATAAATAAAATTGTATATCTATATATTGGAATATTATTAAGTAGTAATAAAGAATGAGGTGTTAATACATACTATTACACAGAATAACCTTGAAAACATTATGATAAGTAAGAAAAGCTGGACACAAACAGCCACATATTGTATGATGTGTTTTATACAAAATCTCAGTGGCAGAGGTAATTCCAGAGTCCCACTAGAACAATAGCCAAAGCTCAGGCCAAGGAATCAGGTATAAACAAGGAAGGCAGTTAAGAGTCCAGTGGCTTTTGTTTTTGTAACAGCTGGAGCTATGGCTGAGGGTGGAGGCAACATTCCAAAACAGGTACTATGTCATGCCTCACTTTGGTACATAGGATGGAGAGAAGGGAACATTAAATTATAACTATAAATTAATTACATGGAAATAGTGACTCCCCCTAAAGTAAGAAGACCATAGTACAAAATTAGTAGTGTAAATATTTCTATGCCAATTATGTACAATTTATCTATAACAGATAAGGGTATAATAATACCTAAATTACAAGTTTTTGTGGGAGCAAATGAGGTAATAGATACATAATTGATAAGAAAGCTATAAATTAACAAACTATAAGTTGAAAACTACAAATTGAAGAGTAACTCTGATTAATTAAAGTAGGTTTATCTACTGAGTCAATAATAGAGGTAACATAGATTCATAAAAAACTGTCGGTTAATCTAAAAGTAGGCCAAAAGATGGAAAATAAACATCTAGCAACACTGGAATTAAAAGCAGTTATATTAATAATAACATTAATGTAAGCAATCTAAACACATTAATTATAAAACAGAGATAGTCAGATTATGATTTTTACAAAAAAAGTCCATTTTAAATATAAGAACATAGATGAGAAATAAGTGAATGCAAAAAATAGATGAGAATAAGTGAATGCAAAAAGAAATATCATCAAACACACAAAAAAACTTGAACTGGTTATATTAATATGAGAACAGATAGTATTCAGAACAAGGAATATTATCAGAGATAAAAAGGAACATTGTGGCCAGCAAGGTGGCTCATGTCTGTAATCCCAGAATTTTGGGAGGCCGAGGCAGGCGGATCACAAGGTCAGGAGATCGACACAACATGGTGAAACCCCGTCTCTACTGAAAATACAAAAAATTAGCTGGGTGTGGTGGCATGCACCTGTAGTCCCAGCTACTTGGGAGGTTGAGGCAGGGGAACCACTTGAACTTGGACGCAGAGGTTGCAGTGAGCCGAGATCGTGCCACTGCATTCCAGTCTGGGTGACAGAGTGAGACTCCGTCTCAAAAAAAAAAGGTAAGGGGGGGAACATTGCACATTGCATAATCAGAAAGGGAGTCAATTAACTAAGAAAACATAACAACCCTACATGTATATGCAAGCAACAATGGATCCTCAAATCTAAAGTAAAAACTGACAGGCAAGAAAAGAGAAGTATACAAATTTAAAATTCTAATTGGAGACTTCAAAACGAGTCTCCCAGTGATTGACATAATAAGCAGATAGAAAATCAGTAAAGATACAGAAAACCTGAATATCACAATTAATGAAAATGACCTAATTAACCTTTATAAAATACTCCAACTTAAATATAAATTTTTAGTATGTGCTATTAATCAGGATAGACTTCATTGAGTCATTCAACCAACTTAACAAATTTAACAAAATTAGAAATAGTGCAAAGAAGGCTTTCGTAACTTAATGGCAGTGGCAGGTATATAAACAATAACTTATGACTTAATATAATAGGGGTGTGTGCACAGTGAGCACGCAGGAAAAGTGACTAATTCTACCATGGAGTAAGTCAGGGATGTGATTACAATGCCTTTCTGAAGGTTTTGATGTGGGAAGGATGAATTGATAGGGTTTGACTATTTCAAGCAGAACAAGTAGGATGATAAAATAAGTAAAGTTCTGGAGCATGTCTGCTAAGGTAAAACAGGAGGTGACATGGTTAGAGAGTGGTGGGAGGTGACAATGCAAACAGCATTTGCTAGACATACATGACACTAAGCTTCTAGCATGATTTCATTTATACTTTATTTCATTGATATTTTATTTCATATTTATTACAATGTTATGGGACGGATGCTCTTATGATCTTTATATTGAAGATGGAGAACTAAAGTTTAGAGAGCATAAGTGAACTGCCAAATTACATTGTTAGTAGCTAAGAAGATATTAAACTATTCAACAACTAGATTGCAAATCCCAACCCAGCCTAGTAGACTGGATATGAGCATCCCAGTACATGCCAGGTAAATACCAGTGCTGGTGAAGTCAGAAATTAAATGCAGGCTACCTGACTCTAGAACTTGTGCACTAAGACTACTCTATACTACTCCTAAAGTAAAGCTAGGGATATTTATCATGAACGAAATATGAAAAGCCTTATTTATATGCAGTCAAGAGCTATGAAATCATTAGAGAAATGACAGAGGATGTAAACATAATTATGTTTTAGAGTGATAAAAATGGCAGCAATGTAGAAGACAGCCTGGAATGGGGAGAGGCAAATATCAGAGAGACCTTAGATTGCTATTGCAAGAGTCAAGACAAAGTCCCAAGCTATGACACTTTTTGGGTAAGTCAAAGAAGTTGATAAATTTTAAGGATATTTGAGAAGAAAATTGATAGCACTTTGTGAGAAAATTGGTTCTGTGGGGGGAAAAACAGTTAAAGAAAATTCACATTCTAACATAATCTGATGAATGGCAATGTCCTTATCTGAAATTCTAATTCGGAAACAGGAAGAGAAAAAATTCTTAGCTATGAATTTAAATATGTAATTTTTTTTACTCCCTACCCCCAAACATTCTCTGTTTCTTTTCTCTTCTCTCGCACCTCCATTTTTTCCTTCCAATGTGTTCATTCATTAAAACATATTTTGAGATTCAATTAGTTCACTTCAATCTTTACTTCTAATAAAACTGAAGAATTTGAGGTTCATTCCTAGAAATATGCTATGCTCTTCCATGCTTCTGCATCTTTGCAAATGTCATTCCTCCTACCTGAGGTGTCTTCTCCACACCTTGGTTGCATAATAAACACCTACTCAATCGCTTTTCAAGACCCATACAATGATATGTCCAGGACCCCTCCCACAGGCAATGTTAACCACTCCCTGTTGGGCTCCTATAGGAATCTATTCACAACTCCATTAGCATTTCTCTTATTTAAATTGCAATTATTTGGTTACTTGTTTGCCTCCTCAACAAAGGTAGGTCAGGGACTATTGTTTTGTATTTTCTTGTCCCCAGTGACTAGCAGAGTACTTGGCAAATAGTACAAGCTCAATAAATGTTCATGGAAAAAAGCAACTGTTGAATGGATCTGTGGCATGAAGATTTACTAATATTTAAGCTACATGGAGGAAGGTGATTAGAGTACCAAAGCGTGTTACTGCTCCTCGGCATGTAGACACCGTGGGAATGGGACCCCTAGCTGAAACTGCATCCATCCCTTCCAACGCTAGTCTGAAACTTTAGCTGGAATGAACCAAGAACAAGCCAGGGGTTTATGATTTCCTTAGGAGACTTGCAAGGAAAAAACATATTCCCGATGTGATATTAAAGAGGAACCAGAGCCCTTTAATAACTTCTAATTTCCACATATGATTTAAGCTTCTCTCATATTACGCTTTAATCATTTACGTAACCTCTCTCAGTCCTATTCTGCACTCCCTGATCACAGGTTTTTTAATAAGAAAAGAATCATAGGGCTTCTCCAGGTAGATTCACAAATAAATTTACCAGATGCCCACCCAGTTAAATTTAAATTTCAGCTAAAAAATATAAGAAAAAATTAATTTCAGCTAAACAACAAATAATTTTTGCATAAGTATTCCTGTAAAATATTTGGTATATACTTATCCTAAAAAAAAAATCCTCATTATTTACCTGAAATTCACATTCAATTGGGCATCATGAATTTTATCCTGCAACCCTATCTTCAGTCCACTTTCTACCAAGGGCATAAAAGACACCATGTAACCTGCATGTTTGCTATTTCTAAAGGAGCTAAAACACGGTGAATGAAATAGACAAGAACTATTCAGAGGCTAATGAAAAAAAGCAGAGTTGGCAAACAGGTTGGTAACATGGTGTTTCTTGCTTGGCCCAGGCATTTTGCCAGTAGCATTCATGAGCACATGCAGTGCAATTTAACAGAATAGCTAAAAGCAGGAACACTGAAATCACATGTTCTTGGGTCCAATTCCCTGCTCTGGCTCAGAGACGATTTGTAACCCTGGGAAAACTCCTCTAAGCTTAAATTTTCTTATATAAAAATGATAGTAATGGTAGCCTCTCAACAACTTCATTGATACATTGTATCTAACTAGGCACCTGACCAGAGGAGGTAGCCTATTATTATCATTGGTGGTGGTGGAGGTGGTGGTGATAGTGCTAAAATGTTACTTCCTCCTCTAAGACAACTCAATGTAGACTAGACTGGACTAGACTAGAATTGACTAGTCTATTATTTATTTTTCCCTTAGTATTTGTAAGGCACTGTGCTAGGTTTACAAGTTTTCTTATCTAATCTTCAATACAACACCAAGAGTTATCATTATTCCTATTTTATAGACACTGGATCCAGGACACAGAGAAATTAGAAAATATTTTAAAGTTACAGTGTCACACAGCTTGTAAGTGGCAAATCTGAAATTCAAACTCCGTTCTGTGTGATCCCAAAACCCATGCTTTTAAACACTAGTGCCACCCCAAATTGTAATTCTTTTCTACTTTGAGAAAAACAACTCAGATGATTTTTAATTAAGTCTGGAAAAATACATAAGAATTAAAACATATCTTATTTCCTTCATTCCTATACCTTCTTACCAAGCTAGAATCATGTTGTAGAAGAAGGTTCTTATCTTCTTCTTCCCAGATTGGATAAAATCCTCTTTCATAATCTGTTTCTCCTCTACCTAAAGTATATTCACTTGCTTATGGCAGTGAAAGCTAAATCACAGCTTTTAACTGTTATTAATATGGCCAATCTTAAAGGTTCTTTACAGTTATCAGGTGTTTTATTTTTATCTCCTATATCCTTGCAAAGCTGCTGGTATATATGCAGGAATTTATATTATGTCCCTTTTACAGATATAGAAACTGAGACTCAGAGGTAGCAGTCATTTGCCAGACTCACACAGATAATAACCAAAAGAACCTGGTTTCTCTTCTCAGAATTATTTATTAGCTCCTTTATTCAATGTATATTTGTTGGGTATCTTTTACACACAAGGCACTATCCTAGATACCAAAGCCATCTCCCTGAACAAGACTGATCAGAATACTTTCCTTTGGGATTTTAACATTCTTTGGAAAAAGAGACATTAAATCATCAAAATTTAAGTGCTGAGAAGAAAGAATACAGAGTGTAGAAAAGTTAATCACATAGGGATTTGAGTTGGATTAGAGGGTCACAGAAGTTTTCACCAAAGACAAGACGTTTTAGCTGAGACCTGAAGCTATGAGGAACAAACCAAGGGAAGAGAAAGAATAAAAGCAACGAGCAGGGAAACTGGAGGGGATTGAATCAGGGCCATGCAATGAGCTAGAGTTACTGACAGGAATCGAGGCCGGCTATCCTGACACTCAGGGCAGTGCTAATTTTTTGACACCAGACCACCAAAAGCAGCTGATTTAGGATTTGTCTGCTTGCCCTATCCAGCTGCTATTCCTAAGAAGCCAGGAAATCTCCATCTTGAGTTGCCATATCTACGGCCTTCACTTGCCTATAGAGTGCCCTGGTGATGAATTAGAAAAATATGCACCCTTTCCCAGGCACACACAGCAATGTGTCAGGATCCATGGCCTAACTGATAGAGGACACTTGAATGTCATTCCCCCACTAGCCCCTTGGACAATTACAGTGCTCAGTCATCAGTAGTGACCCTGATGGCGTAAATCTACCTCACTGAAGGCTTTCTAATGTCTAGATTTCGCCCTTAGAGACTCTGGCCCTGTCTCTCCTGATCTAGAGTCTAGATTCACAACCCTTTGTACAAGAGAGACAAGGTCAGTGAGAAGATGAGATGGGGAGGCCTGGGAAGGTCATACCACACAAGGTGCAAGCAGAGCTTCCTGATTACTTTCCAGAAGTGGTTCGATGCCTTGTGAAGAGTATTAACTAGTATGTAAGAGGCATTGCCCTAGCCTTGGCTCTGAGATGCTGGATGAACCTCCTTTTGTCCATACTTCAGTTAATTTTCCCATTTTTATAAGGGTCTTTGACACATGCAAAGTATATGTATTGGTTAATCAATAAGTTTAGGTATCCCCAAGTCCACATCCCAATTAACTGAATTTATAGCATTCTTCAGGATAACCAATATCATCTAGACTTGAATCAAACTTTATTCTCTTGCACATATTGAAAAGGAAGATTATTTTATACCTGAGATACATAGCAGTATGTCAAATTCAATATTCTGTTTTGCCAAGTGCAAATATATTTAATCCAGTTAATTATTTCTTCTTTAAGAAAATAAAAGATGGTAAGGTATACTTTGTTCAAGGGGAACCGTGGTGATGGGCATAGGTATAGAGAACACTGCAATGGAGACTAGCAGTGGGGGGAGTGATTGGTCTAAATCAACTCCAAAACTACTTTTTTTCATCTTTTTCTAGGGGGATTATTTGCCATGTGCCTCTGGTAATACGTATTAAACTCTAAAATAGGTAGTTTTGCCTTTGAGAAGCCTACAACCTATTGGTAAAGACATTTAAACAGGGATCTATCAGGTACATCAGAGGATCACCTATCTCTGTCTGGAAGAACCAGAACAAACTTTCAGAGGTGGTGAGGTCAAAGGTGAGACCAAGGCCAAGCACCAGAGTAGTCTCCATGAGGATTCAGAAGTAATAAAACATTCTTCTCCTGAGACCCACAGGCTAGGAATCAGCCTAAGTGTCCATCAAAAGATGAATAGAAAAAGAAACGGTGATATGTATACACTGGAATACTACTTACTATACAGCCTTAAGAAAAGAAGGAAATCCTATCATTTGCAACACAGTTGAATCTGGAGGACATTATGTTATATGAAATAAACCAGGCACTGAAAGACAAAGAAGGACAAATACATATCACATGATCTCATTTACATGTGGACTCCAATCAAGATGAACTTAGAGGCAGAGAGTAGAATGATGGTTACCAGAGACTGGGAGTTGGATAGTGGGAGGGATTGGGGAGATGTTGGTCAAAAGATATAAAATTTGAGTTAAACAGGAGGAATAAGTTTGAGACGTCTATTGTACATCATGTTGGCTATGGTTAATAACATTGTATTGTATACTTGAAAATTGCTAAGAGCAGATTTTAAGTGTTCTCACCACACACAAAAAAAGATAAGTACGAGTAATCTGTGCATTAAATAGCTTCATATAGGCTTTTCACAAGGTATGCATATTTCAAAACATTATATTGTGCACCATGAATATGTACAATATTTTGCCAATCAACAAATAAGTAGACACACAAGGTGAAAGAGAAGAGAGCTATCAAAACAGTTCTCCTATGAGAACGCATGGACATGTTTCGGGGAACAATGCACAGTGGGGCCTGTCGGGGGTGGGTGGTGAAGGAGAGCATTAGGAATGACAGCTAACGGATGCTGGGCTTAATACCTAGGTGACTGCTGGGCACGGTGGCTAACGCCTGTAATCCCAACACTTTGGGAGGCAGAGGCTGGCTGATCACGAGTTCAGGAGATCAAGATCATCCTGGCCAATATAGTGAAACCTAGTCTCTAATAAAAATACAAAAATTAGCCGGATGTGGTGGTACATGCCTATAATCCCAGCTACTTGGGAGGCTGAAGCAGGAGAATCGCTTGAACCAGGGAGTTGGAGATTGCAGTGAGCCGAGATCGCACCACTGCACTCCTGCACTCCAGCCTGGTGACAGAGTGAGACTCCATTTCAAAAAATAAAAAAATAAAAAGCCAAGTGACTAGTTGATCTGTGCAGCAATCATCATGGCACACATTTACCTATACAACAAACCTGCACATCATTCTGGCTACATGTGTAGCCTGGAACTTCAAATAAAAGTTAATGAAAAAAGAGAGAAAAATAAAAGTAAAATGAATAAAATAAAACAGTTTTTGTTGTTGTTTTTGAGACAGAGTCTCACTCTATCGCCCAGGTTGGAATGCAGTGCTCTCCGATCTCAGCTTACTACAACCTCCGCCTCCTGTGTTCAAGCTATTCTCCTGCCTCAGCCTCCTGAGTACTAGGATTACAGGAACCCACCACTATGTCCAGCTAATTTTTTTGTACATTTAGTACAGACAGGGTTTTGCCATGTTGGCTAGGCTGGTCTCGAACTCCTGATCTTGTGATTCACCCTCCTTGGCCTCCCAAAGTACTGGGATTACAGGCGTGGGCCACTGTGCCAGGCCGACACTTAGCTCTTATACAATGGGATCAAGCATGCTATAGAACAGATAATGAAGCAACAGACTCTATCTGGAGAAGGGTGGAGAGGTTATCATGAATGTTTCACAGAGAAGGGGCATTTTTTAAATTGTACTTTAAGTTCTGGGGTACATGTGCAGATCTTGCAGGATTGTTGCATAAGTACACACATGCCATGATGGTTTGCTGCCTCCATCTCCCTATCACCTATGTCAGCCATTTCTCCCACTGTTATCCCTCCCCAACTTCCCGACCCCGCTCTGTCCCTCTCCTAGCCCCCCACCCCCCCAACATACCCCAGTGTGTGATGTTTCCCTCCCTGTGCACGTGGTTCTCATCATTCAACACCCACCTATGAGTGAGAACATGTGGTGTTTGGTTTTTTGTTCTTGTGTCAGTTTGCTGAAAATGATGGTTTCCAGATTCATCCATGTCCCTACAAAGGACATGAACTCATACTTTTTATGGGTGCATAATATTCCATGGTGTATATGTGCCACATTTTCTTTATTCAGTCTATCATTGATGGGCATTTCGGATTACTGGGTATATACCCAAAGGATTATAAATCATTCTATTATAAAGACACATGCATATGTATGTTCATTGCAGCACTGTTTACAATAGCAAAGGGGCATTTGAACTGAGAAATACATAGGATTAATCCAAAGGGAGACAAGAGGTAGGGTATCTGAGGAAGAAGGAAGAGCAAGAGCGGAGGCATGGGGTGTGAAAGGGCATGCCCATGTGGGAACAAAGGATTGTCTCAGAGTGTGAGGGAAGGCACAGAGTGTACAGGGAGGGAGTCAGCATGTCTTGCCAATCTGATTTGTTGCCTGCTGCTTGGCACTGATGAGTAATTCTACCTGATATCCCTCTAATTATCAATGCTGGCATTGAAGTGAGCCTCAAGAGATTCACTCCTGAACCCTTTATAGATACAAATTTTAAAAATCAAGAGGGATTTCTTTCCCTATATGAAAAACGTTTGATTTGAATGATAGGGCAGGGCTCATTAGTACAGATCCAAAAGCAAGCTATGCAGACATCTTATGCAACATCTAAATTCCAAAGCAGATGATGTCACCTATACAGGTCCTATAAATGGATCACTGTTTCAGATGTGTCTGAACAATTTATGTGAACCAGTACCCAGTGCTACCAGAATGGCTGTCTCAGTACTTCGGCTGACAGTTGTCCTGGGACTGCTTGTCTTAATCCTGACCTGCTATGCAGGTAAGTGCTTCTGATCACAGCTCATGAATTGTTCAGTAGTTGGCAGTGACTGGAGAAAGTTGGTGGCACTGATTCAGAACATAAAAGGAAGAAGGGGCCTTTGGGCACTGCAGAAAGAGCACTGGCCTTGGAGACAAGAGTTGTACATTCTAACACAGAGAAAGTAGGATTTTAATAAAAACCTCGCCTCTATTTTCAGTGGATGGATGAAGTTTGAAATTTTTTATATACTTTATGATATAATGACACTATTCTAGTATAAATTCCATGGGACCTGGGTGGCATTTATTTTTTGATAAATATACCTAATAATGTTCAATGATAAGGAATATGTACTCTGGAATAAAAATCCTAGGCCTGGCTCTACAACTAACCAGAAATGTGACTTTAGGAATGCTATTGAATGTCTCTAGGCCTCACATACAAATGGGGACATTTAACTTTCTCATAAAGCTATCATGAAAATTGGATAAAAGGAGTGAAATTAATTGGAAGAGTAACTGGTTGATAATAGACATGCAATAAATACTACCTGCTATTGTTGTCATGTATAATCTCATTTGGTTCTCATAGTAATCCAACCATGTAAACATGCACAGTTTTATCATTTTCCTTTCTACAGGTTAATAAACTCAGCTTGCAGAAGGCAAATTACTTGAGCACACAGACAGGTGGAAGTGGCACCTGGGACTGAAACCTTAGTTCCTAGATTCTTTCTACTGTTTGCTTATTTCCCATCTTTTCCAAGCACATAGAAGCTCAGGCTGTATGCTGCCTTCTCATTAATTAATTTATTTTTGTCTGCAAAAGACTGTGAATGTCATTCACAATGATAGGACAGAAGACAGGGAGAGTGCAAACATTTAGTAACAGAATCCTATGAATGTAACTTGGCTGAAGAACACACATCAAACATTACAGCAGAATTACTCTAGATATGGCCACAGAGATTATTAAGTCCATTCTACTCCTAAAGTAATCACTATAGTGAAGTGAAAAGTGAGATTTGGTACCAAAGACCAGTTGCTGCACTGTCTCCCACAAACTCTGAAACTGGTTACATCAGTTCACTGCTTTAAACCTCAGTTTCTTTATCTGCAAAATGGGATAACTATCAACTTTACCAGGCCAAATGAATTCACTTTCATAATTACTTTGTAAACTATAAAAACTACAAATATTAGCAATACTGTTTGTTAAGAACATTATGTTCACATTCACTAAGAAATTCAACAAGTTAGTTACTATTAATAAAGGCTATCCCATATTATACTTGAAAAAAAAAGTCGAACTGTTGCCTTTGAAGATTTGTTTCTAGGATATAAATTTCTTGATATTTTAATGGCATTTAAAAAATTTATATTGTCTTCTAAAGCATTAGAGGAGAAAGTGAATTATAAATAATTTTGTTGCTATTAATAGTAGCAATAAAACAATATTCATTCATTCTTTATTTATTTATTTATATAAGGCAAGTTTACCTTGGGATTGGTACTGTTATAGATGGTGTATATATGATATATGTATGTGTGTGTATATATATACATATGATATATAAAACACCTTTCAATCCTGACAACATATGAGAAAACTGAGAGATAGCAAAGTTAAGGACTGTGTGCAAGTTTACATGGCTAATGTTTTGTTAAAGGCAGGAATCAGACAGGTGTATAAAACTCCAGAGCATGTAACCCACCACACTTTGATACCTCTCAATATATATGGGCTTCACAGGCTAAAGCTGAGATTCTGATTTCCACCCACTCTAATCCCAGGCTTCTTGCATCTTGAAAAGCTAGCATTTAGTGTCATATTAAAATAACAACTCAATAGAACTTATTTTGCACATAGCTAGACAGAAACACAGGGAAAAAATCTCATCTTTCACGCAAGAAATTACTGCTTTGCACTTGGTAAATGTCTTTACAGAACAATTGTTTGGAGGTTGTATTATGTAATGTGAATAATGTGCTTTGTGGAGTTAAGAAAAACATTAGGTTCAAACCCTGGATCAGCTGCTTTCTAGATGAGTGATTTCTGGTGAGTCATTTAATTTTCCTGATCATCTGTCTTCTCTCTTATAAAACTGATAGTACTACTGAGCTGAATGAAGATTAAGGCATGTGCTGAAAGCACTGGTGCATTATCTGCTCAATAGGCACCGTATACAAGACTTCTGCTTCATCTCCTTTCCACGATAAAAACAAACCAATTCTTCTGAGTACCTGGGTTGCCCAGCACTTTATGTGAAGCTCATATCTATTGTCCTTTTTTATCTTGACTCTTAGCATAACTATGCACATAATAGTAGGCTCGGGCTGGGCAGGATGGCTCACAGCTGCAATCCCAGCACTTTGGGAGGCGAACATGGGCAGATCATTCAAGCCCAGGAGTTTGAGACCAGCCTGGGCAACATCTCTATGCAAAATACAAGAATCAGCCAGCTGTGATGGCATGTGCCTGTAGTCCCTGCTACTCAGGAGGCTGAGGCGGGAGGATCTCTTGAGCCCAGGAGGTTGAAGCTTCAGTGAGCTGCCCTCCAGCCTGGGTGAGAGTGAAGGCCGGTCCAAAATATAAAAAATTTTAAAAGTAGGCTCAAAAATACTTTTTGAACGAAGGAACCAACAACTGGATATATGAATAAATGATGATTAGTACATGATGATTAATATATTGATTTTAGTTTAAGTCCCAAATGGTACTTCTATCAAATTTTTAGTTGCATCATAATAAACAATAAAATATTCATAGAATTGTCTGCCAAACTTTTTACTAATAGTTTCCATTTTAGGATTTAATATAGATGTAAAGCTTCTGACATAATCTGATAGCCTCCACACAAAAGGTAGTTACATTTTTTAAATCCAAAGTCAGTGGTACATTGTCTAGACATTGGGACTTCTTGAGTTAAAACTTGTGTGAGATTGCCAGAAAAAATACAAGAAACCCAGTTAGATTTGGACTTCTGATAAACAATGAATAATCTTTTAGCATCAGTGTGCCCTAATTATTGCATGGATTATTCTTTTAGTACCAGAAAAACATTTGTTGTTTATCTGAAATTTAAATGTAACTAGGCATGCTGTATTTTTATTTTACCCAGTCTGATAACACTACTTGTCAGGGTACAATAAAATTAAAAAATAAAGGTCCCACTTTATCCTGTGACCGGGGCTCAGAGGGGAGACCACATTTAGCTGCTATTGCTCTTCCATCTCTTCTCATCTCCTGAAAATAAAGACAACTAAGCAAAGTCAAAAAGCCCGCAAGGGATCTTGAATGTAATCAACTTCACTCTGGATCCTTGGCCCTCGTTCCAAAGGGTGCTTAAGAGTCTAGTGTAAGAAGCCTGCAGTAATCGTCCCAGCATTTTTCTTACTCTCTGTGAGGTCTTCTGTAAGCCACTTAATCTTCACTTTCTCATTCCAGTGAGCTAAAAAATGCATACTCTATAAGATTGGTCTGGGGGTAAAATTACACAACATTTGTAAAATCACTATTTACAAAACTATTAGGTGGTATGAAAGTGATAGAATTTCTTAATCATCATTATTGTTATACTATTTTGAATCTTCTAAAAGAAGCGCAAACTGCATAACTTTTCTGAATTTCTTTGTCATCATTGTTATTTTGAACCTTCTTTAAAAAAGTGCAAACTGTGTGACTTTTCCTTCAAGGACTGTGCAGCTCATCATAGAGTACTTTAGAATCCAAATTTCCATGCCAAACTGACATGGTTTGAATTGTATTTCTGCCACTTACTAACTCTGTGACTGAACCAGTTTCTAAACATCTCTCAAGTTATATTTCTTTACCTTTAAATTAGGATAATTGTTCCTACCTTGCAGAGTTGCTATAAGGATAAAACGAGACAATTCATTTAGACTATCACAGGCATGTACTCAGCAAATGCTATTCATTGATATTTCATTTGTATTTATTAATTGAATTTCTTAGAGACAGGGTCTCACTCTGTCACCCAGGCGCTTGGAGTGCAGTTAAAGGATCATGGCTCACTGCAGCTTCTGTCTTCTGGGCTCGAGTGATCCTCCTGCCTTCACCTCCCAAGTAGCTGGGCTTACAGGTGTGCACCACCCCACCTGGCTACTTTTTACTTTTTGTAGAGATGGAAGACTCATTATGTTACCCAGGCTGGTCTCAAACTCCTGGCCTCAAGCAATCCTCCCATCTCACCCTCCCAAAGTGCTGGGATTCCAGGCAAGAGCCACCCCACCCAGCTGATAATTTATCTTTAGTATTATTATTACCATGGGCATGGAGATCAGATGGAAATACAGACATTCTGTATGTCAGTCCTGGCACTGGCACTTCCTAGCTGCTTAACTCTGGGATAGGTACTTAGCCTCTAGGAGCTTTGTTTTTTTTTTCACTCACAAGGCAGTGCTAGTGTCTACCTGTTTATCTATTTGTTTTTAGAAATAAATGAGATAATGTATGTGAAGATTTTAGCCAGACAAGCATGAAATGTTTGAGGAATATACTCATATAAGGCTATGAAATTCGTTAAGTGGGCCACAAAAAATCCTAAGGGTTCCTCACACGGAAAGGGGACTTCCTTCTTTGTTGCTGAAAATCACCTCTGAGATTCTGTTCTGTTTTTCAGATGACAAACCAGACAAGCCAGATGATAAGCCAGACGACTCAGGCAAAGACCCAAAGCCAGACTTCCCCCAATTCCTAAACCTCCTGGGTACAGAGATCATTGAGAATGCAGTCGAGTTCATCCTCCGCTCCATGTCCAGGAGCGCGTAAGCACTGAGACAAACCTTGTTTTCTGTCAAGTTCAATGTTGGTAATGACCACACAATGACCACATGACATTAAAATATATGAGAAACAAAATCTGTGGCATAAGCCAATGTGTTATTTTTCATTGAAAAATGTTGCCCTACTGAAGATATATTTCGCATCTGAATTAATTGCCCTGAACTTTTTGGGGATAAGCACATTCTTTTTTTTTTTCTTTTCTTTTCTTTTCTATTTTTTTAAATTTTTACTGCATTTTAGGTTTTAGGGTACATGTGCAGAACGTGCAAGATAGTTGCATAGGTACACACATGGCAGTGTGTTTTGCTGCCTTCCTCCCCTTCACCCACACTTGGCATTTATCCCCAGGCTATCCCTCCCTAGCTCCCACCCCCCACTGTCCCTCCCCCATTCCCCCCAATAGACCCCAGTGTGTAGTAGACCTGCCCACTGTGTCCATGTGTTCTCATTTTTCTCACCCACCTACGAGTGAGAATATGCAGTATTTCCTTTACTGTTCTTGTGTCAGTTTGCTGAGAATGATGTTCTCCAGATTCATCCATGTCCTTACAAAGGGCAAAAACTCATCATTTTTGATTGCTGCATAATATTCCATGGTGTATATGTGCCACATTTTCCCAGTCCAGTCTATCATTGATGGGCATTTGGGTTGGTTCCAGGTCTTTGCTATTGTAAACAGTGCTGCAATGAACATGATGATGAGCATTTTTTCATGTGTTTGTTGGCCTCATGTATATCTTCTTTTGTAAAGTGTCTGTTCATATCCTTTGCCAATTTTTGGATGGGCTTGTTTGTTTTTTTCCTGTAAATCTGTTTGAGTTCTTTGTAAATTCTGGATATCAACCCTTTGTGAGATGGGCAAACTGCAAAGATTTTTCCCATTCTGATGGTTACCGATTCACTCTAGTGACTGTTTCTTTTGCTGTGCAAAAGCTGTGGAGTTTGATTAGGTCCCATTTGTCTATTTTGGCTTTTGTTGCCAATGCTTTTGGTGTTTTGGTCATGAAGTCCTTGCCTACTCCTATGTCCTGAATGGTTTTGCCTAGATTTTCTTCTAGTGTTTTTATGGTGCCAGTTCTTATGTTTAAGTCTTTAATCCATCTGGAGTTAATTTTAGTGTAAGGTGTCAGGAAGGGGTCCAGTTTCTGCTTTCTACACATGGCTAGCCAGTTTTCCCAACACCATTTATTAAACAGGGAATCCTTTCCCCATTGCTTGTTTTTGTCTGGTTTATCAAAGATTATATGGTTGTAGATATGTTGTTTTGCCTCCGATGCCTCTGTTCTGTTCCATTGGTCTATATCTCTGTTTTGGTACCATTACCATACTGTTTTGATTACTGTAGCCTTGTAGTATAGTTTGAAGTCTGGTAGTGTGATGCTTTCCACTGTGTTCTTTTTGCTTAGAATTGACTTGGCTATGCGGGCTCTCTTTGGTTCCATATGAAGTTCATGGTGTTTTTTTCCAGTTCTGTGAAGTAATTCAATGGTAGTTTGATGGGGATAGCATTGATTGTGTAAATTACTTTGGGCAGTATAGCCATTTTCACGATACTGATTCTTCCTAACCATGAACATGGAATGTTTCTCCATCTGTTTGTGTCCTCTCTTATTTCGTTGAGCAGTGGTTTGTAGTTTTCCTTAAAGGGGTCCCTTACGTTCCTTGTGAGTTGTATTCCTAGGTATTTTATTTTCTTTGTAGCAATTGTGAATGGCAGTTCGTTCTTGATTTGCTTCTCTTTAAGTCTGTTATTGGTGTATAGGAATGCTTGTGATTTTTGCACATTGATTTTATATCCTGAGACTTTGCTGAAGTTGCTTATCAGTTTCAGGAGTTTTTGGGCTGAGGTGATGGGGTCTTCTAGGTATACTATCATGTCGTCTGCAAATAGAGACAATTTGGCTTCCACCTTTCCTATTTGAATACCCTTTATTTCTTTTTCTTGCCTGATGAACATAGATGCAAAAATCTTCAATAAAATCCTGGCAAACCGATTGCAACAGCACATTAAAAAACTTATCCATCATGATCAAGTAGGATCATCCCGGAGATGGAAGACTGGTTCAACATACAGAAGTCTATAAATGTAATTCACCACATAAACAGAAGCAAAAACAAAAACCACATGATTATCTCAATTGACACAGAGAAGGCATTTGACAAAATTCAACAGCACTTTATGCTAAAAACCTTCAATAAACTCGGTATTGATGGAACATATCTCAAAGTAATAAAAACTATTTACGACAAACCAACAGCCAATATCATACTTAATGGGCAAAAACTGGAAGCATTCCCTTTGAAATCCGGCACTAGACAAGGATGCCTTCTCTCACCACTCCTATTCAACATAGTACTGGAAGTTCTAGCCAAAACATATTCTTATCAAGTGGTTCCATCAGAATTTTTTTTTTTTTAATCTCAAGACCAAATAGGAAAGAGAAAAGCACTAAAGAACAAAAAGCCAAGCTCTGATCCTAACTCAGGTGCTGTTTTACTAGGTGGTCTTGAATGAGGCCCTCCCACTCTGAAGGCCTCTATTTGCTCACATTTTAACTGTAAAGTTAAAATAATAGATGGCCTACCCCATGCAAGCACTGTGATTATGCGATGCAGGTAAGAGGTAATGATACATTCATTCATGATGGGTGTGATGAGTCCTGCCTATATTTTCCAGCTTGAGTAGCTCAAGAAGGCTAGCAGAGACAATAGATAATCTCTTTAGAGGCAATCTAGAGAACCTCTCAGCATGAGTGTTGGTTTTCATCATGAGGGATTGCCTTAGAATAGATCACCAGTCCCAGAGTCTTCCCAGTGTTCTCAGCCTGCTTCCAAGCCTGTGTCTAATTCCCAAAACATATTTTTTTCTGCCTACATAGTTCTGATTTAACACTACTACCTCACTGTATGCTTTATCCTACCCATATTAATCTCCCCAATTTCAGTGCTCCATGATGAAATTCAGTCTTCTGAACTCCAGGTATGTTCAATCTCCACCACTCTGAGCCTCTGCTCTCTAATTTTCTCCTTTATAGATCCTTAAGCAGAGTTTGACTAGGTATGGTCTATCCACCTGTTACAGAATCCCTTGGGGGAATTTTTTTTTTTAATGCAGATTTCTGCATCCCATTTTGCATCTTTCTGAGGACAAGGCCATGGATATGTCTTTCAACAAGCTTTTCAGGTAATTATGGTATACAGAAATTTTTGAAAGCCATGCCCTTGATCAGATGTTCTGGACTGCATAGACTGGCTTTAAATTTCCACAAAGCCTTTACATTTTTATTAATATTTTGTGTCAATGTGATTTTTTTTTTTTTCATTTTCCTGGGGAAAGTGTTCATGACTTCTGTTAGATTCTCGAAGGGGTCTTTAACCAAGAGCAGATTAAGAACCACTTCCATGTAGGAGTAATTAAGGGTTTTGTAATCTCTGATCTTCTTAAGTGGATAGATTGTCATCTGATTGGGCAGAGTCGTGCAATCCTGTTCCACAAATTGTTAAAATTCACAGATGTTTCTTTTAATTGTTACATATCCTATTGTGGTGGCTTTTGCATGTGTTGCCTTTCCAAGATTGTTAATGTAAACAAGAAGGAAAGTCAGAGGCCAACAACAGGAGCACCACCCATTAGATACAAACTAAAGATTAAGCTCCAATTGAATTAGTATTGTTATGTTAACACAGCAAAGCAAGGAGTTAGAGCACTAATAGTTCTTTTCATTCCTTCCCTAGGGAATTTTACAAATATAAAATAGGACTTTTTCCTCTGGGTTCACCATAAAAGTCAACTCTCTGATATGCTAAAGAATTGCTGTCCACTCTAGGGCTCAGACCAGGCACTTCTTCTATCATTTCCCTTTCCCTCATTATATTCTGGGTAAATGGTCTTTCTGTTGCTAGAACGTATTAGCATCTAAGACTCTCTTCCCTTGCTCTCCCTCCTTCCTAAAATACTCTTATTTTCTCATGGTTAATTCTTGGGCCTGCAGCTAATTTGAAAGTCATTTTCTCAGAAAGTGATTCTATGACCATTCTTATTAATACTGTCTTCTTCCATTCCCACTGCCTGTTACTTTTTATCACTTTACCTTGTTATAGTGTCATTATAATATTTGTTACCATCTGAAATGACTTATTTATTTTTAATCAGTAGCTAGGTGAAAGTAGAGACCAGATCACCTGACTGGCTTGTTGCAAGAACACACAGTATCTGGCACATAATTAATTAAGGCACTTGAATTAATTAAGGAAATATATCTAAAGCCCATCTACGTCAATTTGACTGAGGAATCCTGAAGGATCTTTGCTCAACGACACAGCAATGTTTGCTCAAGAGATCGATGTAGCGAGTGGTAGAGTCAGGACCCATGACATACCTATAACTCCCTGTTCAAGGGAAGACCACGAGCAAAATAGGGAGTGGGGGATAGGAGGAGACCATCAGAAAGTATTGCTAAGCATTTAATATGTACGAAGTGGGGACACGGACTGTGAAGGAAAAATTGAGACTGTCAATCCCTTCTGAAATAATTTGCAGTCCTTATGGTGAAATTACATAAGCTAATGCACAGTGCAATAACTAAAAATGCCTAGTAAGATAAATGCCAGCCGAATATCAAAGGCACCTTCCAGCAAAAGGAGCTGTCAGTGGGGACAGTGTGCTTAGGGAAGTGTTTATGGCAAAGGCAAGATGTAATTTGGGCCTTAAATGACCAAACAAGATTTGATTTGAAAGAGAATGAGAGAGGTAATGACGATTCATAAAGGTGAGAATTTTGCTTTATTTATTCATATTGGAATAAATATTCCCCTCTTGATTCCATGACATATTTGCCTGGTTCTCTCTCTACTGCTAGCCGTTCTTTCTCATTCTTTTCATTTGACTTTTCTTCATGCACCTGCCCTCCAAATGTCATTGTTCCTCAGGATTCCAAATGTGCTTGGTTTTTCACATTGTAGCTTGCACATTGGGAATACTGCCCATAATCTAATGAGTTTCAAATTCACATTCCTGTTGCAATTTTTCCTGAGCACCAAATGAAATAACTGATTGCTTGCAATAAATCTCCATCGTTTTCCTACCAATATTTCAAACTCTACTGGTCTAAACCCAAGTCCATCATCTCACTCAAAACTCTCTTCCATATCTCACTAAGTCACATCATTATCCACACAAAATCCAGAAACCTAAGGATCTTCTCGAATCTTTCCTACTCATCATCACCTTCATTGAATTGCCGAATATTCTACCCTATATACCTTCCTCAGGTATATGTATATGTACCCTATGTACATTTCTCTTCCTCAGCTCCACTGACTAGCTGGTCAAGTTGAGTCCTTCATCATCTCTTTCCCAAGTTCTTTTCACTGGATTTTTAAATAAGTTCCACTTTTTTTCTGTCTTTTTATTGAATTTCTAATAAGTTCCACTTTCTTTCTGTCTCACCAATTCATCTTCTACCTACTACCAAAACTTTATATCAAAAAAAAATGTAAAATTGGTCATATCACTGCCAGGCTTGAAAGTTTTTTTATGAATTTCCATTGCCTCCAAAATCCAAGCATATGCATTAGGCTAATGTCAAAGGTCCTTCTTGGACACCAATGTATCTCTCAGTCACATTCCTTACCCCTGCAACCTGAAGCCCCAATGACAAATGAGTTTCATCTCAGAGCAGATCATGTTTGTGTAAACCCTCAATATCTGTGTATGTGATTTTTCCCTCTGCTGAAAATGCCTAGCACCCAAGCCAAAACCCCACTCTGTTCACTTGGCAAAGTCTAATCATTTTCTAAAGCCCAATTCAAAGAAAGTCGTTCTCCAGATTCAACCATGTCCTTACAAAGGACATAAACTCGTCATTTTTGATTGCTGCATAATATTCCATGGTGTATATGTGCCACATTTTCCCAGTCCAGTCTATCATCAATGGGCATTTGGGTTGGTTCCAGGTCTTTGCTATTGTAAACAGTGCTGCAATGAACATCATTCTCAGCAAACTGACACAAGAACAGAAAAGGAAATACCGCATATTCTCACTCATAGGCGGGTGAGAAAAATGAGAACACATGGACACAGGGAGGGGGTCTACTACACACTGGGGTCTATTGGGGGGAATGAGGGAGGGACAGCAGGGGCGGGGAGCTGGGGAGGGATAGCCTGGGGAGAAATGCCAAGTGTGGGTGAAGGGGAGGAAGGCAGCAAAACACACTGCCATGTGTGTACCTATGCAACTATTTGCACGTTCTGCACATGTACCCCAAAACCTAAAATGCAATAAAAATTTAAAAAAAAAATAGCATTAAAAAAAAAACAAAGAAAGTCGTAGACACGATTAGAAATTTCCATTTTTCATATTCAGGGATTTTATAATGTTTTGCAGAAATCTTCATAACAACTTTTATCCCCCACATTGTTTTAAATTACTTGTATCTGAGGTGTCTGTTTTCTCCACTAGACTATGATTCACAAATGATATTTTAGTTATCTTTTACCATCTCAGCAGATACCCTGCTACTCAGTCCTTGAGCCATAGCTCATAGTGTTTCTAGCATTTAGTAATTACTCTGGAGAGCCAGGTTTTTAACTTTTCTTTGCAATGTACCAGCAATGTGCTTTGGACAGCTTGTTTAATCTTTGAGCTTCAAAGGTTTTCTCACACATAAAAAGAGATAATAAAAATGCATTCAACAAATATTTATTAATTTCTACTATTTGCCACGCACTGTTCTAGGTCCTGGGAATATATTACTGAAAAAAAATACAAAAATATATGCCTTTATGGAGTTTATGTGTGAATAGATACCTAACAAATTGGTTTGTTGGCAGATACAAAAAGATAATCATGCTTAAATTGCTTGTCTACTATGAATTTTTATGGAAATTGTAGGTCTTATTTCTTTCTGACATAGAAAAATCTAGAGAAGAACAGTATGGTTCAAACATAATATAACACCTTAGTGATCATTCTGACACTCCTGTTCAGTCTGAATCATAATTCCTATTTTCTCTCTTTTTTTAAGAGGATTTATGGGATTTGATGATAATCGAGGAAAGCATTCATCAAAGTGACATCCTCAGGTGATTTTTTTAACTTAAAATTTACAAGTGAAATAGCAGTGTATTGGACAATGAAAAAAAGGATCTGTCTAGTTTTATTTAATAATTTTGGTACCCATGTCTGTCTACAAGCAGAAAAGGTACATTTAAAAAAAAAATATTGCTGTCATTTTTTAAAATCAATTTTAAGTGAATGTATTTTTGTCATGTAAAAGTTTCTAACAATACAATTTTCTTAAGAGAGGAGGCACAACTGTGAGATGAAATGAATAAGCATGGCAGGTTTAGAAACCTGGTTCCTGTCACAACTGCTAGGAGCTTGCTTTGAACAAGTTCAGCCTGTGAAATGAGGGGCTAGCAAGCATTAATAATCTAAGGACCCATGTAATCATGCAGCTAGTTGCTCCTGAGAAGAATGAAATTTGCTGAACCTAATTCAAAGAAAAAGGATAACAAACTCTATCTCATGGAGTTGGATGTATGGGCAAACAATATAGTTTGAGTGCTCAGAAGTACTTGCTTTTTCCCTACTCAGGTCTCTCCTGAAAATGAATATTGAACTATAAAAACAGAAGTTTTCGATTTGGAAAAGTAGTAATATCAGTAGCTGGTATGAACTGTATTGTTACTCTGTTTTAAGGCATTAAGCTAAGTGATGAATACCTAAGTGCTATGTAGTAGTTAATTTAATTCATAATCACTATGAAAAATAGATATTCTTAAATATTATAAATAAGGAAATAAGGGCTTAGGGAGGTTTGCTAGTATGGCTATATTAATAAAGGAGTAGGACAGAATTTGAACTCAAGCAGCCTGATTCCAGGGTCTGTGCTGTAGCTCTAAGCCATAGTGCTACTACTGGAAAACAAAGCAGAAAAGTATAGGAGAAGGGAGTGGAGAATAATGATTAAGCTAAGTGATCTAAGGCGTGCCTCAAGAAGTTCACAGAAATACAACACTACCCCTTTGCTTAGTTGAGTTACTTTATATGCGTATTCAGGAAGCATGGCCTTTACCAACTTCTGTTTGTGATTTGGTCTGGAAATGCTCCTTTTCCCCATTGGCTCCATTTCATAACCTGGGTGTGATTAGTGTAAGTTCAGGAAGCTACTATCATATTCCCCCAGAACTTAGCCCACTCTTTTCCATATGCTTCTAAAGATAAGAATCAGGCTTGGGCATGGGAATCAAAACATGCCCAACCCAGACACTACTGACTCTCACCCTAAGGCCAATTAAGCTTCTCAACTCAGTCACTTAAGTTTCTATGTTTTCATTCCCATCTTCTCAGAGAACAGCCTACCTCTTCTTGCAGGTGTCATAATACTTTGGCTTCATTCAAGCTTCTGGTACACACCTATAATCGTTGGTACCTGGACCCCAAATCGTTGGAGTACATCCTAGAGGTCTGGTCTATGATGCAGTCTAATAGGCAAGGCCACATGGAGGAGCAGAAAAAGCAGAAGACATAGACAAGATGTAAGCTCAACTTCAAATCAGCCACTTAATGGTTATGTAACCATGGTCAGGTTACATAACCTGAGCCTCACTTTTATCCTTATGAATGTTTTGAATGTAGGGAATTTTAATGCCATAATTTTTTTAACTGCACATGAAAACCTTGGAATGAATGCACGAACCAAAGTAAGATGCCCTGACGAGCAGGGAGGAATGGCTCAATCTAGGGATATAAAAACAATTAAACTAAGGAGAAGGAAGCAACTAAAGGAGTGGCTGAATTTGGATTGGGATGGTTTGATCAGGAGTACCTCTTTAAACCCCAGTGAATATGTATTTAGTAAGTAGCTCTTACCGTTGTATTTGTATAATAATTGCCCTATTCAATTAAAAGCAAAAGCAAGTCACCACTTTAAAATTAAATGATTCACAGCAATGTCTGTTTCTCTAGTTTAGAAAATTTGGCCAAAGGTCTAGGCATTTCCTTCATTTTTTTTTTGAGACAGAGTCTCATTCTGTTCCCTGGGCTGGAGGGCAGTGGCAAGGTCTCGGCTCACTGCAACCGCCTTCTCCCATGTTCAAGCAATTCTGTCTCAGCCTCCCAAGTAGCTGGGATTACAAGTGTGCATTACCATCCCTAGCTAGTTTTTGTATTTTGGGTAGAGACAGGTTTCACATGCAGCCCAGGCTGTCAAACTCCTGGCCTAAGTGATCTGCCCACCTCAGCCTCCTTAAGTGCTGGGATTACAGACATGAGCCACTGTGCTGGGCTGGCATTTCCTAAATTAAGATAGATAGATGGATATATAGATAGTTTATGTTTATCTTATTAACACTGTTTCCCTCACCCCCCTTTTTTTACACATTTCTTTAATGTTTCTTTAATCCATACCTACCATGTCAATCAGCCAATGCTGCTAAAATGAATAACTCGCTGGCCATTGAGAAGTCTGTGGACTCAGCAATCACATAGCTCTGTGTATCTCATAACTGTGTAAGGAAATGAAAAAGTTATATATAAAGGGGCCTGGGGAATGCCTTGGAAAAGAAGATAAGAAGGAACCTAAAGGAAGGGATAAGCATTATGAATGCTCTACAAATAAGGTGAACTCTGAGAGAAAAGGTTCTACACACAATCTGATATGATCAGTAGAGAGGTACAGTATTTGGAAAAATATCCAGTGATTGAATACCTAGTTAATCTGAGAACTTCTCAGCCTCTACTGAATAATATTAGCATGGTTTTTACTGGATTTAATATTTTCAATAGACTTAAAATTTCAACTCCACTGTCCTGCATTGTTTAAAACCACATGAATTCAAGTCATCTTTCTTTGTGTCTTAAGTCATTTGATATTTTAAGTATAAAATTTTTTCCTGCATAAAAACAAAATTGGATGAACCTCACTAGATTACTAAAATTATCAAAAGAGGTAATAGATAGATAGTCATTTTATGAATTCTTAATTTCTGTACATGTTTTGGATTAAGACAGAATCTACTATAGAATACACTAGATTTTTATGCTTGAACTTGCTCAGTTAAAACTTCCTAGGGAGAGATCTAGGAATAAGTAAGTAAGACAGGGAATTCCAATAATGCACCCGATTAGCAAAACTGCCCTGGCCACAATGTCACTTGGTAACGCTTTCATGAAGTCTGATGGAAAATTTTTCATTCAGAAATGAATCAAGGGAAAAAAAAAATACGTTCCCTGAAGTCAGATTCCTCTTTTCTGCTTCTAAGATTTATGTGACTTGGTCTTTTCTTTTTCATCACCTATCAATCCAGAAACTCAGTGAAATTGGTGACTCAACTTATCCTTAGGGGTTTATTCAATGTACATTCCCCCTTCATCCTTGTTTCTGATTCTTTCTCTATATACCTTGAATTTTTCTTTTTGTTGTTGTTGTTGCTTATTTCCTCAACTATGTATTATAGTTGATTTTATTATGAAACCTCTTCTATTTTAAAATGTAGAAGCATAAAAATTTAAGAAAAGGGTTAAGTGTTCTTTGGTTTGTTTAAAGTCTTAAACCGTCTCTACTTGGTAATTGTTTTCCTCTCTTTGGCTTGTGTTTCAAAGGACACACCTAAGTGGCTCCTGGACAGTCCAAGAGCAGCCAAATCCTGCTTTTCCAGTTCTGCTTCACAAGTCCTCCAGGACAGAACAACTCCCAGCAAGTTCTCAGGATTCATGCTCTTGTCAACCAAACAAAACTCATTTTGAACACTCCTACTGCATTTTTGCTTCTAGAAAGTTAGAATAAATACGGGCTTTGGGATCACATAGTCGATGGAGAAGATTTGTGCTGCTATTAGTAATTTCTTCTGGGCACGTTTAAAGTTTCCACTATGTGAAAATATTTATATGTCCTGGTGAATATTTATATATTTATATATTCAACAGGATAACAGAAAAATGGTTCAAAATAAGAAGACTAAACCCCAGATAATGTAGCAAGTTCAAATTCACAGAGCCAGTAAGTGACAGAAAGAGGATTAAAACCTGACCTCAAAACAAGCTCTCAACTCCTAAAAATGTATGCAGTTTGAGAGTTAAAAGTTTTACACATCTTTTTTGGAAAGTATTTTTAAAAGATCTGAGCCCACTCTCCTGCACTAGTAAACTTAAAAATTGACCTTCTTTAAATTAATAAAATCATTGCCTTCCCACGGAGTCTCTATCATGCTCATAGAATAGCAGCGTCAGGGATGGAAGCGTCCTTGAAATGTTTAGTGCAGCCCTTTCATGCCACCACCTTATAACACAGAGGTGGATTCTCTGCAGTTATGGCTGTGGTTCTTGCCCACTTATTAGAAGTAAAATGTGACCTAGCAGAGCTTGAAATATAGTAATCTCCCAGAATTATTTAACGTGGACTCTAAGACAAGACTGAAATCTCATCACAGAGCAAGATGCCAATTAAAGCACTTCTGCAATGTAGAATAAAGTTTCTATGTGCTTCTTCTACTGAGTTCTCAAAAGTTATCCTTGATTTTGTCCTTCCCAAACACATAAACTCTGAAAGCAACTCAAGTGTATTTTTAATAAATATTTTGTTTGTCATCTTCCTGAAGAGGTCTTAGCTAGACGAGGTCTGCATGCACCATAAAGAATTTTAATAATACAGGTAGATATATCAAGAGTGAATGCCTGTAAAATGTTGAAAAATGCATGTTACTTTCTATAATAAATTCAGACAATTCACACTATGCATTTTCTATGGATTGTGTCAATTTCAACTATCACATTCCACTTAACTAAATTACCTAAAATGTCTATTATATTCAGTATCTGGCACACAGACCGCTTCTCCCCACCAAATGTGTCTGCAAAATCTCTTTTCAGGTATTGACTCACTGATTTGTACATGAATAACACATTTACTACAACTATATTAATTAATACACTGCCTATATGTACGAAACACACTCTAACAGAACTTTTCTGCCTTTATCTTCACCTGTCTATCGTATATTTTGAAATCACCTTTTTTATGTTGGGGGTTGGGAAAGTGCCATATCAATACTGGATTTGGTAAATTGCTAACAGGTAGCCGACCAAGATGTCCAATGATCTATAAAGATTTTGAAGATTTCTCAACTGCTTTACAGTGTGTGTTTCCTCTTCCTCCACTTCATTACCTTCTTTCCCTACCCTCTAGTAAGACCCATGTCTGCAGCCAACAGGTACACCTGTTCTTAAAGATCAAGAATCTCTTTCATCTGCATAGAATTTTTCTTATGCCACCCTTTCACACTATCATCTCCTTGTAACCTCATAATTGCAAAGTGATTGGAATGATTAGTGAGGCACCGTTTTCTTCATATGACAGGTGAAGAAACTGAGGCTCAGGGAGGCTGATTTGCATCATGCCTAAGACAGCAAAACTGGTAGATGCTACATGGAAGCTCCAACCAGGTGTGTTTGACTCCCAGCAGAGCATTTCCCTGTGACGCGCTGAGGACACAATCTACGTCATCACTATTCTGCCACCAATCCCAAACTTTCTATCATGACTCAAGTACTTCAAGGAATTACACCTTGCTTTTTACAGAAATGCTGAGTAGATAGAGTAATTCTATTTAAATAAAATTCAAATCAGATCAATTCCTTCTGACATTTTCCATCTCATTTGAAGCAAAATTTACATTTTAAAATTTCTTTACAATGGTGGTAAAAATCCTACCTGAGCTATTCACTTCCCTTCCCTTCTCCTATTCATTATTTTTCTCTTTTCATTCCAGCCATATTGGGATCCTTATCAGTCTTCAAACAGTACAAGTATGTTCTTTTCATAGGGCCTTAAATTTGCTCTTCCCTGTGCCTAAATTAGTCTTTTCCAAGATGGCCACATGACTTGCTTCTTTATTTTTTAAGGTCTTCTCCTAGATATCACCTTCGCAGTAAAGCCTTCGTTGATCACTTTATTTAAAACTGCATCTTCTGCCCTAATATGTCTAACTTCTTTGGCTGCTTAATTTTTCTTTCATATATTTATGAAAGAAAATATTTTAATATTTTAACACAATATTAAAACTTGATTTATTTCATTCATTTTTCTGCCTATTTTTATTAGAATATAAACTCCACAAGGCAAGAATTTGACCTCTTTTGTTCAATGTTCCTGGTGCAATAGTGAGCAATTAGAACAGTGTCTAGCAGAGGGCAGCTGTTCCTTAAATATTTCTTGTATTTTTCAAGAAGTGAAGAAATTTTTATCTTAGAGCTTCTACCCAAGGGCAAGGTAATGAGGATACAAAGTTGAATACCCCATGATTTTTGCTCTCAAGTAGCTCACAGTCTTGGTGTAGAAGATATGAGTGCATAACCAACTCAACATGGTACAGCATAACAGGCATAGGCATGGGAACATTGGAACCAGCACAAAGAACCATTCATGCTCCCTCGGAAATCTGGAAAGATTTCTCTGATGTGATAACATTTGATCCATGACTTGATGGATGATAAAGGATTTGAAGACATGGACAATGAGAAGGAAGGGCATTTCAATGACAGAAGAAAGCTTAAACCAAAACTCAGACTGTGGCAATGCTTGACATTCAAAGATAGCTCTACAATCCTTCAAACCTACCTACCTTTCTTAAAAAAAGAAAAAAAAAAAGATATCATTAGGACACCGTCCATGCTTAGTCCTGCATAAATGTTACTTCATTGACTCCTCATATTTAGTACAAAAATTAGATATGATTATTCCCTTTTGAAGTGATGCAATTGAGAATCTGACAAGATCGCCCAGTTGGGTAATGCTGGAGCCAAACTTGAACGAGAGTCTGTGTGACTGATTTGCTTTTGTATTTATTTATTTTTTTTTTAAATTTTTATTTCATTTTAGGTTTTGGGGTACATGTACAGAATGTGCAAGATAGTTGCATAGGTACACACATGGCAGTGTGTTTTGCTGCCTTCCTCCCCTTCACCCACATTTGGCATTTCTCCCCAGGCTATCCCTCCCCAGCTCCCCCCACCACTGTCCCTCCCCTATTCCCCCCAATAGACCCCAGTGTGTAGTAGACCCCTCCCTGTGTCCATGTGTTCTCATTTTTCTCACCTGCCTATGAGTGAGAATATGTGGTATTTCATTTTCTGTTCTTGTGTCAGTTTGCTGAGAATGATGTTCTCCAGATTCATCCATGTCCTTACAAAGGACAAAAACTCATCATTTTTGATTGCTGCATAATATTCCATGGTGTATATGTGCCACATTTTGTATTTGGAGAGTGAGAGGAATTAACTTTCTTTTTTAAAAATTTAATTTTATTTTGTGTTCTGGGATACACATGCAGGATGTGCAGGTTTGTTAGATAAACATCTGCCATATTTAACTTTCTTTTGTGTTCTGGGGTACATGTGCAGGATGTGCAGCTTTGTTATATAGGTAAACATGTGCCATGGTGGTTTGCTTCACCTAACAACCCATCTCCTAGGTGACAGGAATTACTTTTTAATGTGTACGAATTGGCAAAATTTTCTTCAAAATTCACATTCAAAAATTATTAAAGTGGCATATGCTTACCATGTGAGAGGGAAAAATGAGGAGAATATGGAAATTTGTATATACTTTTAAAAGTTAACAATCTCGCACATTAATTCCATTATTCCCAAACCAGCCATATCAGCAATCAATATTGTCCCTGTCTGTTCAAACATATCCAAAAAAAATCACATGTTGGGTGGCGGGGGTTAGGTCAATGATTTACTCTGCAGCTTGACTGTCTTATTGAATAATTTCTCGTGACATTTAGTTTAGAGAAAGAGATAGAAATCTTTAAAAAGCTATTTAATATCTAATAATTTCCCTATAGATGGACTTTCACATTGTTTCTATTTTTTCAGTTTTTCAAAGGATTCTGCAATAACACACTTGTATGTATAAATTACGTGCACTAATATTTGGAAATAAATATTTTTATTTATTTATTTTTTTGAGACGGAGTCTCACTCTTGTTATCCAGGCTGGAGTGCAATGGCGCGATCTTGGCTCACCGCAACCTACACCTCCTGGGTTCAGGCAATTCTCCTGTCTCAGCCTTCAGAGTAGCTGGGATTACAGGCACACGCCACTATGCCCAGCTAATTTTTTGTATTTTTTTTTAGTAGAGACAGGGTTTCACCATGTTGACCAGGATGATCTCAATCTCTTGACCTCATGATCCACCCACCTTGGCCTCCCAAAGTGCTAGGATTACAGGCTTGAGCCACCGCGCCCTGCCTTATTTAATATTTTTATAAAAGATTTCTAAAAATTGAATTGGAAGATCAAAGAGCATTTTAAAAAATGCTAATGGATATTGTAAAAAAAAAAAAAAAAGGCCTTCAAAGTGTAGCAATTCCCTTATTGGCCCAAATGGACACTTTATTGACTCATAGCATGTGAATAGTTTTCTAAACTTTATATTGAAGCATAATTGATGTACAAAAAATTGCATGCATTTAAAGCATATACTTAAAGAATTTTAACATGCATATATCCTCACAAAACCATCACGCAATTTAAGTACTGAACAATCTTGGAGCTCACAAATAAATGGGAGATACAAAGAATCATCAAATAATCTTACATAAATCTGCAATTATGTTTTGAGAGACTTGCTCAGGAAGGAAGGAAGATGGTCCTCTCGGAACCCGTAGCAAATGTTCATCGACTGGGTGAGGGAAGTTTCCTAAGAAAGGGAGACATGTGCTGAGATTTAAAAAGAGAAATAATAAAGTAGTTGAATGGGACAAAATTCATAAGGAAATGAAGGGGAAGAAGCATGTATAGTTGAGTGGATGGCATTTGCAAAAGCCCTGTGCCAGGTATTCTGTGCTCTAGCAGTGAAGGAAGATCAAGGTGTCTGGAAAGCAAATGAGAGTTAGGAAAGTAAGTCTTATAGGGCCTCATAGGTCATGGTCACAATTTTACTCTTAAATCCAAGAACAATGGAAAGCCACCAAAGGGTTTTGATCATTGGAATACATATGATCATAGCTGCATGGTTAAAAGATCACTTGGCTGTTGTGCAGGCTAGACGGAGGGGTCCAGAGTAAAGCAGGAAGCCAGCCAAGAAGCTGTTCAGCAAGGGAGGGTCAATGCAGACAGAGCCATGTGGAAGGGTGGAAGGATTGAAGAGAATATTAAGACATGAGGTTGACAGGACATGGTGTTGAGTTCAATATGAGGTGTCAGGGAGAGGGAAGTATCAGGAATGACTTGTAGGAATCTGACTAATGCAAGTAGATATGCAGTGTTGCCACTCAGGGATATGGAGAAAAATGGATACAAAAGTTTTCAACGCTTTCCTGGGCTCTTAAGATAAAAACAGGGCCATGACCATGATACCTAATGCATGGTTTGACCTTGGCTTGTATCCCTGTGTTCCTGCTCCCCGGGCTGCAGCCACACAGGTGATGTTTCAGTTCTTTGAAGAAGCCAAGTTATCCTTATCCTCAGGATAGTCACATACTCAGTATCTTCTACACAGAATATTATTTGTTTATAACAGGTTCTTCACAACCTCAAGTCCCAATTTGGCATGTCCATAGAAATCACCTAAAATAAAAAGGGAACTTCTTGTCACCATCACCTTCCTTAGGATCCGATTCTTTTTTTTATTGTTTTTATCATAACTTATAATTATCCATTTACCCATGTTTATTTGTGTGGTCTCTATGGAGATATGGGTCGTGACAATTTGTTTATTACTGTATGCTTCCTGTCTAGCAAAGATCCTGCAGTCAATATTCAATCATTATTTGTTGAACCAAAAATACATAGAGGAAACAATAAATGACTGATAGCTATCACTGTTATTATGGTCATTGTCAGTATCTAATCAGAAACAAGTTCTCATTTGATAATGAGAAAGTTAATGACAGAACAAAGAATGCACCATTTAACAATGCTTAAAATGAAGTCAGTGGTAGTTACTAGAAAGGGGGCGCATCAGATAGTTGCCATTTAGTTGTGAATCCCCAGTAAAAATTTTAATGCAATAGAAGGTGCTTATATTTCTTATTATCTATCTTGCATATATACACAAATGTTTTCCTTGATTTTGCTAATAACCTATGAGTGCCCTCTGCTGTCTTTAATCTAACTCAATAGCCTGAGAGCTCTTCATCTGGTTGCTTCCTTAAATAAAAAATAATGTAGCAAATAAATTGTATGTACCTGTCTGTTTGTATTGACTATCTTAGACATGAAACCCAGAAATCACATCATTCATACCTTGCATCTCTTGACACTCCAGCACATAATAAAAAGTGACATACAACTAGCTCAGGGAGAACAATCACATCCTAGGCATTGTCTTGGATCTTTAATCCCATCTTTGGAAATGGCATTTCTCTGACCTCAGTCACCTGAGATACCAACTGTTCTTCCCAATTGAAATGTGTGACTAGCTATCAAAACTTTAGACATCATATAATTCTGGACCTTGCATTTCCATTTCCAGGATTTTTCTGAAGACATAAAGGCAAAAATGTATGCAAATATATGCATGTTCACTGTAGCACTTTTTATGATAACAAAAAAGAAAAAATTTGAAACAATACAAAATACATTATGTAAATTAATATTCACATAGATAACAATTTAAATAAGAAATGTGTCATTCATATATGCAATGTATCATTCATATATATTTGTAAATATTTAGAAAATGTCATGATAAAAGCACATCGAAATGTGAACAGTAGTTTCCTCTAATTTGGAATTTATGGATGAAGAGAATGAAAGTTACATATATGCATATATGTAACTACAGTTATACATAATTATAGTTGTATATCATTATAGTTATATATAACCAATGTGAATTATATTCCATATAATTATATGTGTATTATATATTTCTATATTCCGATATCTTTAAAATCATTTTTAAACTTTTTATTTTTAGATAATTATAGATTCACACGAGGGTTTAAAAAATCATACAGAGCAATCCAGCATATTTTCTATCAAGTTTCCTCCAATGGTAGCATCTTGTAAAACTATGCTACCATATCTAAACCAGTATACTGACATTGATACAGTACAATTCTGTCCTCATAAGGATCTCTCATACAACCCTTATATAGCATACTCGTTTCCCTCCTTCCCCACCCTCTCCTTAACCTCTGGAAATCACAAATTTGTTTTTTATTTCTATCATTTTGTCATTTTGAAAATGTTATATAAATAAAATTACACAGCATTTAACCTTTGGGGTTTGACTTTTTTCACTTAGCGTAATTCTCTAAATCCTTAGAGAATATACATATATATATACATATATATATATGTATATATATATATATCCTGGATAAATCCAGGTTACTGTGTATATAAATAGTTTGTTCTCCTTTTTGTTGAGTAGTATTTCATTACACAGTTTAGCCATTCATCCATTGAAGAACAACCGTGTTGTTTCCAGTTTGGGGTTACTAAAACTAAAATTGTTATGAACATTTGTGTACAGGTTTTTGCATAAACATAAGTTTTTGTTTCTCTGGGATGAATGCCCAAGAGTACAATTACTGGGTTTAATGATAGTTACATGTTTAGTTTTTTAAGAAAATGTCAAACTACTTCGCCAGAGTGACTGTTCTGCTTTACTTTCATACCAACAATCATCCTCACCAGCATTTGGTGTTGTCACTTTTTTTTTTTTTTTTTTTTTTTGAGACGGAGTTTCACTCTTGTTACCCAGACTGGAGTGCAATGGCGCGATCTTGGCTCACCACAACCTCCGCCTCCTGGGTTCAGGCAATTCTCCTGCCTCAGCCTCCTGAGTAGCTGGGATTACAGGCACGCGCCACCATGCCTAGCTCACTTTTTGTATTTTTAGTAGAGACGGGGTTTCACCTTGTTGACCAGGATGGTCTCGATCTCTTGACCTCGTGATCCACCCACCTCGGCCTCCCAAAGTGCTGGGAATACAGGCTTGAGCCACCGCGCCCGGCCGGTGTTGTCACTTTTATGATAATGTTTATCATCAGTTTCTGCCTGGCTTCCCAAATATATTCTGTCCCCATATTCCTTCTTAATCACTCTCTTTGATACACCTTTGGGGGAAAAAAAAACCTTTAAACCCAGTAAATTGCCAGATTACTGCTATTACTCTGAGTACAGTGGCAGAGAAATTTATCCCCAATCTTTTCCATTTAATAACTTGATGAAGGCATAGAGAGGCATCCTTCTCAAACATGCAGAACACTGAGAGAGATAGCAATGAATGGCTTAATAATATTACTGGTAGACAAAACAAAGGGGCCGACCCAATCAGATAAAACTTAACAGAAACAAACCCATTTATTCAATAAACACAGAACCAACACTCTCTTCAGGCTCTGTGCAATGTGCTGAGGATACAGACATGTACATTAGAGTCACTATCCATTCAACTTCACAGTCTAGAAAAGAGACTGAAATAAGTATGAAAACAAATATGTTTAAACCTATATTATGAATGCATCTGTTGATTTGATGTAGTATCTGACTCTTTTTATCAATCAGCATTGAAAAACTATTGATGAGTTTGAAGTTGGGGAATGATTTCTGTATTTTAGAAAGCCCCTTCTGTGTGTGTGGCTGATGGATTAGAAGGGGACCTTTGGGAATACACAGGTCACTTGAGAGATTGACATAGTAGTTTGATGAGAAATGACAAGATCTCAGGCTGGGAAGAGCAGCTCACACCTGTAATCCCAGCACTCTGGGAAGCTGACACAGGAGGATTGTTTGAGTCCGGGGGTGCAAGACTAGCTTGAGCAACATAGTATGTATAAAAATGCAAAGAAAAATTAGTCAGGTGTGATGGTGTGTGCCTGTAATCCTAGCTACTCAGGAAGCTAAGGTGGGAGGATCATCTGAGCTCAGGAGGTCCAGGCTGCAGTGAGCTGTGATGGCACCACAGCACTTCAGCCTGGGTGCTAGAGTGAGATTTTATCTCAAAAAAAAAAAAAAAGAAAGGCAAGAAAGAAAGACAAAATTTTAAGAAGAACAGTACCAGTTGTGATCATGAAAAATGTATGCAACAGATGTGAAAACAGTTTATAGTCAGAAGGCTTGCTTACCAATCAGAAGGGAGGCTGATGAGAGGGAGTACTTAGGATTATTGCTAAGTTTCTGTTTCAGACAACCATGAACGTGTCTGTGCTGTAAACTGAATAGCAAAGTAGAATATAGGCGTGTGTTTTGAAAGAGAAACAATGAGCTCAGGTAAAAATCTGTTGAGTTAAACCTAATAAAAGAGCATCTCTTGGAAGCATCTTATAGGTAACTAAATCTCTTCTTTAAAAAAAAACAAACACAGATTGTAGCTATGGATTTTGTAGTTCCTAACATGGAGACTCTATTGGCATCTATGGTAGTACATAAGATTCCCCACTAAAGGTTAAGCACAGAATAAAAATAGAAGGGGAACCAAGTTAAGAATCTTCAGAGGTATCAACATTCAAGGGAAGTCAAAAATAATAAGAACTATTTAAAGAAACTCAAAAATAATGGTCAAATAGAAAACTAAAGTAGAAGGAAAGATGGCACATAATTCAATAGAAAAGAAAATTACAAGTAGGATAGAGGCATCTAAGGTGACAATTACTTTGAAGTCATCAAGAAATGTGTTAAATTACATTACGTTAATCATATTTGGCACTGCTTTTTTCTATAGGGTAATTATACATCCCCTTCCTAAAGAAGTCAAGCATGGTCAAATGACTTGCTCTGGCTAATTAAACATGACTGGAATTGATGTATTTCACTTTTAAGAAGAAGCTTTAAGAGTTAACTCATGGTTCACCCAAGTTCTCTTTCCCTGTAAATATAATAAGCAAAATGCTCAAGACAAACTATTCCATCAGCTCCTGTTACAGAATTCATATAACATTGATCATAGGTATAGCCAACCAAAGATGACCGTACAGTGGGAGGAACAAGTCAAATGCCGTGCACTTAAGCCACTGAGATTTGGGATTATTTATTACTGCAGCTGGGCAAGCTAATCTATTAATGAGACATAGATAAAATGAGTAAATAAAATAGGAAATTTCACAAAGTGAAAACAATTTTAGTTGCCAAAAAAACGGAAGTGAAACAATGGTAGGAAATTAAGATAATATTCCTAGAGATAATATTTAACATTGCCTTAGTTAGGAGTCAATTAGGAAACAGAAACTACTCAAAGTACTTAGAACAGAAGAATTGATTGACTAGACATGAGAAAAGCTAAAAAGTCAAGTAGGTGATGGTGAGCCACCCAGAAACTAACAACAGGAGGAAACCATTAATAATTTCAGCTGGAGAGAAAAAGAAAGGAGGTAGTGTGACCAGAGGCCAGAAGACTCACCCAGCTAAAGCTGGAACCAAGGCAGGCCTATCTAGCAGGACCTGGAGCCTCAGACGTGCTACAGCCATTTCCAGAGACTTCTCCCAAACACAGAGCCAGAAGGGGCCATTCAACCGTTGTCCTCTTTTCCTACTTCCTGTGTACTGCGGGCACCTCCCAGGGGCAGAACCTAGCCCAAATGTCAAATGATTTGGGAACCTGAGAAATGCAAGCTGCAGCAATCAGCATCATGTCTGCTATCCTCCCTCAACACAGAGGAGAGCAGAGCGGGGGAAAGGTAGGGAATGGACCTGACAGCAAGTAGTCCCAAGACTGGCACAGGCTGGGTCTGAAGACCAATGGTTGCAGACATTCTAGGTAGGAAGAAACTTGATTTTTCATTAAGGTGTAAGAATGTTCGCAGGAAAGGGATTTAGTTATCTGTTCAGTGTGGCTGGAGCAGAGCACAGGCAGAGGCGGGTGGATCACGAGGTAAAGAGATCGAGACCATCCTGGTCAAAATGGTGAAACCCCGTCTCTACTAAAGATACAAAAAATTAGCTGGGCATGGTGGCGCGTGCCTGTAATCCCAGCTACTCAGGAGGCTGAGGCAGGAGAATTGCCTGAACCCAGGAGGCGGAGGTTGCGGTGAGCCGAGATCGCTGCCATTGCACTCCAACCTGGGTAACAAGAGTGAAACTCCGTCTCAAGGAAAAAAAAATAAAAGACTAGATGTGTAACCAAAGGCCAGATCATGAACAGCATTGTATGCCCTGCTTGGGAGCTTGAAATCTACTCTGTCATGACATTACCAGAATTATTCCTTGGAAAGATAATTCTGTCATCATTGTAGATGATTGAATAGAGGAAAGAAAAGATAGTTCATCACCCATTTGCCTAAGGATGATGTAGAAAAGGCCCAAGTGGAAGGATCTGTGAAAGCTATTGAGTGGCCATAGCTTAACTACAAACTTAATGTAAACTAGCATTCTAGTGACACAGAAGCCAAACCAATGAAGTTAGTAAGACACTTGTCTTATCAGACAATATTTTGAAAACTCTTTTTTTAATTTTTTAAATGTAAAAGTTTCTTTAGGATGGGGATAGGAAAGTAAAGGGTCTGGAAACACAGGGATAAAAAACAGTTGGAAAAATAAAAATGTTTAACTTAAGGAAAGGAGAAGGAATGATTATGTCTTAAGATTCCGGATTATCTTTATAAAAACAGGCTCTCTCGAGTTTATGATTCAAGGAAAATCTAATCTGGGTATGTCCTTCTGAATAGAGTCCCCAGAAATAAAAATAGGACAACTGAAAAATCTATTCATTGCTTTATTTGTCCTTTTCACAGTCACTACATTTTAGGGCATTTGGTCTATAATTGGTAGAATGGGTTTCAGCCAAGAAGGATAAGAGTATCATCCTCCGTCCACATCCACCTTTGGTCTTTCTTGATATTGACGTCACACCAAGTGTGATAGCGCCTCCTGAAAGGCAGAAGGACAACAAAAATTAGAGAAGCTTACATATAATTAGCATGTTTCAAAAAGTATTTACTTCCAGTATCCTGTTTGGCCAGCATCCTACTGATGCAGAAACAAAAACTCAAAGTGATTAAGTCTCATCCACAATGATGAAAGTGGTAAATGGTAATGTCATAACTATAACACATGTCTCTTTCATTCAAAAACGCTTCCTGGACACGTAGAAATTGTACTTTCTCTGAGATTCCAGGACATGCAAACTTCCCATGAGTATAATCAATAAAGCAGAAATGCACATTTACAAGGACAGGAGGATGAGGTGGACATTCAGGGTCACCATGCCCTCCCCTTTAGCAGATTCGCCTCCCAAGCTGCAGTTACCAGCAGTTTCTTCACAGCTTCAGAAGCCTCTGGTCCCAGCTCATTCACACACTTCCTTAGCCCCTCCACAAGGTGCTCAACAGAAATGCCCAGAGTTTTAAGAAGAAGCTTTAATGGATCCATAAAGGGAAGAATGTTGTCCAGAGGTAAAGGTGCCAACTTGTCAACAGGAAGGGGCACTTTGTTGATGAGGAAGGCAGTAGCTGCAGGCAAAAGAGAAACCAAGTGAGACAGGCACATCTGGGCCCAGACTACGACTTCATCATCTTCCCCTGTGTCTATCAATACCTCCATTCCAGACCCACTCATCTTACTTCCATCAAGAACTTCTGCCTCTGGGCCTTTGCACCTGCTATTCCATCTACCTAGAACTATTTGCCCTCAACTAGCTATATATCTTTCTTCCCCACATTCTCTGGTCTATCTTCAAATGTTACCTCCTCAGAAAAGCCTACAATGGCCTCTGTCACTCTCTGTCCTTTATTTTTTCTTACATTACCTAAAAAAAAAAACTCTTCATTTACTATTTTTATTGTCTTTATTTTCTCATTAGAATGGAGGCGCCATGAGAACAAGGAATGTTTGTTTTGTTCACTACTATACCCATGCCTGACACAGAACAATCATTCAACAAATCCTTGTGGTTGACTGAAGGGGATGGTATTTTGCATGTGGCTATCTCCACAGCTCACAGTTTTGAGAGAGATGCCATAGTGAGTATCCACACAGGGACAGGAATGGACCCCAACACAGCCCAAGAGACTGCTCCCAACCAATTCAACTCAACACTACGAACATAATTGAGTGCCAACTCTCTGCTAGTCTGTGCAGATACATAGACAAATAGGACAAGGATTCCATTCAGAGACTTCATACAGTCCAGTGCATGATAAAGATCTATGTGCACCACAGTGCAGCGTGTGCTATGCTAACATTATGGACAAAGCTCTATGGAAACACAAGAAAGAGATGACTAATTCTAACGTGAGAAAATGCTGCAGAAATTTTCAGAAGTGTTAGAGCTATGTCTTGAGGCCAAGGTCAGGATCATAAGGTAAAGAAGAGGAGGAGCATTTGAGAAACATGACCAATAAGAGCACAGAGATGTTAAAATGTAAGTGCATACGCAGGATGGTGAGTTTTCTGCCCAGAAGACCGGAGTGTAGATTTCTAATAGGCTATGAACAGGGGATGGAAGAAAAAGGGAGTGAGGCTGCAAAAGTTGAGTGAAATCAGATTTTCATTAAAAGTGTTGGATGTCACACAAAGGAGTTTGAAATTTTTTTCCTGTGGGCAATGGAGCACTATCAAGGCTTTTGCATAGGACAATTGCATTTTGTATCTTTGGCTTTAGAAAGATAACTTTCCCATAGAAGATTAATTGGGGGTGGGGGGGGCAGTAGATATTGAGAAAAATATGTATGACATATATTTTTACAAAAATGTGTACAGATATATAAATGCACACATGTATGTGAGAACACATGTAAAAATATACATCCTCCTACTGGCTAAGACCTGCCATAGCTTATTTTCCTTTGGAAACCTATTATTTCCCCATTCAAATTATTAAAATGGAGCCTGTACATCCATTTTTTTCCCATTTTCTATCACCTATTGTCTCTCCAAAATTCTCACCCAGAGGAGGCAATATTTATTTCCTTCATCTCCTTTCTGCTACCACCTTTGCCCATAGATACTTGTCCCTGGACACTAGAGAACAATGAAATATCCAAAACTGGTGAAGTTACAATTTTTTTCAGAAATTCAACAAACATCACAAGTCAAAGTTGCCAGTGTAGGTGTGGGCAGCAATCAATTTTTCATAATTAATCTCCATACTTCTTATTTCAGACATTTTGGAGAATATCTTCTCTGTATGTATTTAGAGCTTCCTAGGAGAAGATTTTCAAAGACTTCTGTTCTCTCAATGAGCAATGGTCATCATGAAATGTTCTTTCCACGTACCCAAACTATCTTCCTGATAGTTACAATGATTTCTTCCAAAAAATAAATCAGTTCCCATTATCCTCCAAGAAGCCAGCTTCTATATCCTTACCCGAAGACCGATCTCATCACCCACCAACACACAGAGTTCTATCTGCATATCTTACGGTGCATTTACAGTAGCCTAGAATTATAGTAACTTCTGTGGAAGGCTTATCTCCCCTACCAGACTATAAGCATGTTAAGAAAAATATTTATGACTTATTCATGTCTAAATCTTCCAATGCTTATCCAGTGCCCAACAAACTGTAGCCACTCAATGAATATCCACTGAGTGGATGAACAGATGAATGTAGCTGTCTCAGGAGTACCACACTGGCAAACTGGTTAGTTGGAGATGATAGCAAGAATGACTCCATATAGTTTAAAAGCACAAAAGAAATAAATTACAAAGTCAGATTTTGACTCAAGGTTGAAGAAAATAAGAAAAATTAATGGTGACCAATATCCAGCAGTGAAATGTGCTTTGTTGATCCTTCGTGGAAGCTGGCTAACCTCCTATACAAGATGTCTGAGGGAGAATACTTATATTGGGTTAGAGCTTAGATGGTGGGGATCTGAAATACTTTCCAACATCACCATCTCCTGTGATTCCAAAACTCCTTCCAACCCTACAAGTAAGTGCAATTATTATGTGTCAGTTAAAAATAAAATTCCTACCACCATATTCTACTGTCAGTGAGTCAAGGCTCATTAGTCGTGTTCTTATTAACAGAAAAGTAGAGAAACATCATATACTCCAGATGTATTCCAGTTACTTACCAGAGTAACCACAAAGGCTGATGGTCACCAGCAGGAAGATAGTTACCAGCTTCATGACAGTTATCTGGGATATTTTCCTGGAGTTTAAAAATCAGAAAATGTAGCAAAATCTACCAAGCCAGAAAACCACTTTGGTTCCACTTGGCACACAAAGTGTGATGGCTGCTTTTGCACACACACATATTTATATACCCACCGAAGACCTGAATTCTAGTCCCTACCACTTGACTCACCCCACCAAAGAAAGGCATAAAGGTTATGTTTTCTCACTAAACAATTTGGAGGGTTTTCCGCTTTCCTTTGCATTCCCATGAGAAACAAAGCCCTACATTATAGCATTCTCAAGTACCTCTTGCACAAACCCTTTCATAGAAATGAAGGTGGAAGGCAAAGAGCCCAAAGAATCCTTCTCCTGGAAGAATATTGAAAAGAAGTGAAGCTTTTATAATGGGATTAAAAGGAGGGTTTTCCTCTAGTTTTCTATATTTTCCCCCAGATTTCTATTTATTTAAAGTTTAGAGAATCACATTAACTACCCAGTTGTGAAAGCAATCTGAGGGCCACCTTTGTCCTGGTATAATACAGCATCAGCTTAATGACATTCAGGGCCACATTTCTCTGGAACTCACCTGCCCCCAGCCCACTCACACATGTGCTATGACAAGATTTACACATCTCTGTTACCTTTTCTAGTGTCAGTTATTTTGAGTACATTCACAGCATGTCTTCTCTGAGTTTTGAATAGAATAATAGGCTGAAGATCTAAGATCAAAGTGCCTTTTGAAAACCCTGGGATTCAGTTTTCACTATTTGTGTAATCCTGGATTCTACATTTTTAATCTATGATATTAGCATTCTCATCTAAAATGGGAACACAAATAACATGACTGACCATAGGTATGCAGCCCTAGGGGGAAAAATTGTTTTTGCAAGATTCTTGGCAATCAAATCCTATAAAGTCATTCAAACATACATAATAATAAGGTGCTGGCTACAGGAGTAGTAATTTGTTTCCAAAGCTGTCTTTCTGGATCCAGGATCCAGCCACAGGACCTCAGGACAACTTCAGTTGTGAGCACAAGTCCTAGAGTTCTTTGAGGCATTGGGTGGCCCGATGTGCAAGGAAGAAGGCAAGACAGAACAATAAAGGGGGGAAATAGAAAGCAGAGTCCATATGGTACAAGACCAGCTCAGAGATCCCTGGCCACGTGGTACTGCTGGCTCCAGCCATCTCCACCACCAAAGTGAAACCCAGAAAAATTTGAGAAACACACCTTATTAAGATGAAAGACAGAGGTTGAGGCTTTATTTGGTTCACATGACTTTAATCTCTGAGAAATAAAAACAGCCTTAAAGATTATTGGTAAAATGCAGATGTCATCAAAATGTAAATTTTTGCCTAGGGTTAAAGAATTGTTTTGAATTAGATGAGATAAAGCTTCTATAACAGTTTAAACAAGTTATGGAAGATTTCTTAAAAATTAATTTTGCAAAAGAAATTCTGTTGCAAACATTGGCTAAATTCAAAAGGGTTATAAAGTTTTTCTGTTTTTTTAAAAAATGTCTGCATCATCATTTTGACAAAATGAATAACTAATGGAAATCTGGAATTCTATTTTATAACATCAAGTATTTTAAACCTCTAACATTTAACAGGCTTCCCAAAATCAAACTTCAGTTTCAAAATTATCTTTCCTAACACCTAACTTTTAGGTGCTACACAGGGCCCCTGGAGAATTGAGAAGAGAGGTAAACAGGATTACCTGACATGTTTAGGTACATGGGATTTCCAAAATAATGTTTGATCTTCTTCAGGTGGCATTTTACAGAATATATTAATACATGTTCCAAAATTATATGAGATTTCTAAAATCATAATGTTAGAGCATATGCTAGCAATCACAATTACATTTGTTATGTTAAGTTATTGTAAACCATGGAGATAAACACTTTTATTTGTCAACCATGTATCTGACTGTAATCACCCTGGACATTTTCTTATTTGCAGACAATTGTTGTCTTGTTTTGATTCTCCTAAAAAGATGGTTTATAATCAGCTATAGAACTATGACAGGTGTTCTCAAATGCAGATTTCTGATAACTTTGAAGAATTTGAAATGGGAATAAAGGGAAAATGTACAAGACACATGAAGAGCTAAAATGTTCATGAATATCCACAGAAAACGGAGTGGATTGAACTAATAGAAAACTGAAGTAATCTTTTTGACTTTTGCTTGGAATATTGCTGATCCTTGTTTTATTTTTCAGAATGAAGGGAACTTATTCTGAGCTATTTACAGTCTTTAATAATTGAGTAAGTTTGAGTAAGTTATGCTCCTGTGAACAAAATTGGAGCCTCTCCCTCTCTCTCTCTCTCTCTCTCTCTCCCTCCTTCTACCCCTTTCCCCGCCCCCAGGCTTCTCCAGAATTTGGAAACTAGTTATGAATATTCTTAACTTATGGAAATATAGTTGTTTGCATCAGGCCAATAAGAACCTATTTTCTTTTGCAACAGAACTCAGTTGGATAAACTGGTTGTTTTACCAAGGCTTTGACTAGAAGGGTATGCTTCCCTTTAAGGGGAAGTGGCCTTGTCTGGGCATGCCTGCAATGGACTGGGGGCCCACCTGCACACTGGGAGAATGTGGTAGAGCCACTTGGGGTTCATGTGTCATGCTGGGGTAAGGAGGCCTGGCCTCTTCAGCTCAGGCATGGTGACCTGGTATTCAATCTGTGAGGTAGGAGCCTGTTGGCAGGACTCCCTTTTTTTTTTTTTTTTTTTTTTTTTTTTGCTGAGAACTTTCTTTTAATAAATTCCACTCTCCTCACTTTTCAATGTGTCTGTGTGCCTAAATTTTCCTGGTCATGTGACAAGAACCTGGATTTTAGCTGAACTAGGGAGCAAAAGATCTTGCATCACTAATAGCCTTCTTTCCAGGTGAAAAGGAAACAGTCTCTGAGAAGTCACTTTGGGGACTTTGAAGTACAGTTTGTTTTCTCTCTTTTATTTGCTGCAAATGGTATGGTACAATGGGGCCTCCATCTAGGACTACATTACAAAGGAGAAGGGTCTTAAATACTTTTATAAACACAAGCATATGAAATATAGCCAAAAGTCATAGCTTATTACATAAATCTCACATAACTCGAAGAAAGGCAAATCAATCTGTTTCTAACTCTTGTAAACCAAAAATAAAATTCTAAACCCCACAAATAACTGAATGTACCCCTCCTCTTGGACAAGGGCATTCTAAAGTAAACCTGAAACGCTATATCTGGCCATGATGGAAAGTGAGGGTTGGACATGGCTCATTATACCTTCCTCCCATTTGAAACTTAGGCACAGCTGACCAGCATTAACATTGAAACAGAGACCTTCAGACCTATAAAACAGACTCTTTTTAGCAATAAGATATCAACATGACAGATAGCAGCCTCTGAAAGAAATTGAAATGTTTTACCCCAAAATATATTTCTTTGGCATATTTTGAAATGTCCCTGCAGAGTTATCTCTTGTAGAGAAAATCTACATTTTGTAGAGAATCCCTTTTCCTTTCCAAGTCTTTTTCCTGATCCAGGAAAGAATTAACTAAGAGTCGGTCAGCTTTTTAAGTCTGAGAGGAAATATTTATCAACTATTCTCTCTGAAGCCTCCTTCAGAGGTCTTATTATGCACATGAGGTCTCCAAAGAAGACCTCATGTGCATAATAAGAACCTTGGTCTCCCCAACTTATTAGCTTAACCCAGACACTCCCTTCTATTGATTCCAAGACTTTAGTTAAACGCTTTCAACTAATTGCCAAATAAAATATTTGAATCTATCTAAGACATGGAAGCCTACCTCTCCCCAACTCTCGAGTCGTCTTACCTTTTCTGATCAAACCAATGTACATCTTACATGTATTGATGAATGCCTTACATTTCTTTAAATTGTATAAAACCACGCCATGTCCAGACTACCACAGGCATATGTTCTTAGAATCCCCTGGGTCTGTGTCACGAGCTGTGGTCACATATATTTGGCTTAGAATAAATCTCTTTAAATATTTTACAGAGTTTGATTTTTATTATCAACAGTGCTTTACATATTGATTGAATCCTGTTTAGTGGAAATCGGTATCATGTAATTAAAGGTTAACCTTTAGCTGCTTTCTAGGTGCTGCAGAAATTCAAATGGAATGTAAGCCTGGGAGGATGAAACATAGAATAATGAATAAATTGAGAGAGAATCAGAGCAAAATCTAGAGAGCACTGGAAGAAGAGGTGAACTATCAGTGTGGGCTGGATTTTTCACGAAGGCCTCATGAATTCAAACAGTTATGGAATTCAAAGATTTGATGGGCAGAGAGATGACAAATAACACTAGAATTTACAAAGGCTTATTTTAGAAAACAAACGGAGACAATACGATATGCCAAGAAAGCTGCATGGGACAGTGTCTCTCACTGTTCTGTGCCCACCACTCTTCATGCACAGCATCTGCCCATGACGGTTATCAAACAAATGTTTAGTTTACACTCAGACAAGCCAAGAGTGTGTAAGATGAGTTAGATGGGAGGGTGTGGCTCCAAAACCCTAAACTCTGATTGACTGATGAGCTTCGTCCTTGATCTGGCACGACTTGATCACTAGGAATAAATATGGTTTCTAGAGCAGGAGTGTCTGCTCATGGGAATTATAAAGCAGATTCCCGTAAGACAAGACAGGAAGATTCTTCACTGTCCAGGAAGACTCTGGGCCCACCCACTACTGATCCCAAACCTCTCAGTTGTAGTCTACCATTAGCTCCTCAGCAACTAAGGATCCCACTACTTACAGTGCAGTAATTGGGCCCTTTTGTTTGGGTGTGTGTGGTCTTTTTTGATGTGTGGAGGGTGAATGGCAGGAGTTTGGCCCTTTTGGTTTACTCCTTTGCTATCTATCTAAATAATAAACTGACTAAACTAAAAGTGTCTTCTTGCATCTTTACCGGTGAAATCAGTCATGCTTTAACCTTGGCCTTAATGTCTTATATATGTGAGCTCCACACCCTTCTAAAAAACTGCCAGACTGCACATCCATCATGTGATTGCAACTCAAAGAAGAACAAAAGTTCATGTTGTACTTTGCCAAGTTATAGGTCCAGGATTAGTGTCTTGGCTAAAGATCATTTCCCCATTGCTAAATGTTTACATTGTTAAAAGAAAACTTTAGACACATTAAATTTAAAAGAGTTTAACTGAGAAGGAAAAAAAAAGATTAATGAGTTGAGCAGCCTCCAGAATCACAGCAGATGCAGAATGACTCCAGGGATGCCTCTTGTTCAGAGCAAATTTGCAGACAAAAAAAGGAAAATGACGTACAGAAAACAGAAGTGAGGTACAGAAACAGCTGGATTGATTACATTTAGTGTCTGCCTTCTTTGAACATAGTTTGGACAGTCAGCAGCATATGAGTGGTTGAAGTATGCCTGATGGGATTGGCTGAGACTCAGCTATTGCTACAGAAGCATACTCGGAAGTTAGGTTTTCAACCTTATCTACCTACTAAGGTAGGCAACAGTTCATCCACAAGGACTCAAATATGGACTTACAGAGGCTTTCTCAGGCCATATTAAGTTCAATTTAAGAATTCCTCATTTTTGAACAGCCTCTCCATTTAGAGAGACTGACCAAAACTAGGAATTGACAGCATTCTCTGTCACCATCATGAAATAATTCTTCGGTCTCAGTACTGAGTTCACAAGTCTTCTTTAATGTCAGCATGAAATTCACAAGTTGCAGCTTTGTACCAGCTGAATGATTCTATGTTCTTGCTGACACAGTTGGAGTGAGACCATTTAACTCTCAATGGATGGCCACATACAAGACATTTAGGACTTGAGAGAATACAGGGCAGCAAAAGGACTATTATCAGGACTATCAAGGGAATAATACCAAAATACCGAGGTGTGCTTCTTAACAGAAGGTCTTATGAAAATGAACTGAACCAAATTAACCAAGTCAAGGTTCAGACAATATAAGCAGTTCAACAGTCTTAGGGTCTAATGGGTCATAGTTATAGTTTGGAGTGTGATCGCGATATAGAACCATAGTTCTCTGTAAAGTTGCCAGATTCAAAGAGGCCCTCATTTTTACTGTTACCCTGGTAATACAAGTAATAATAACTTGGAAAGCTGCTAGAAGAAAGATAAAGATTAGAAACCCTTGGCCTCTGATTATAAGTACTACCATGAGAATTTTCAGGAGAAGCTATTTGAAAAGTAAAAGCAAGGAAAGTGGTGTGTGCCCTTTTAGCTTTGAAAGTAAATCTCACCCTAGCCAATTTACTGGAGCAGTATAGTAAAAAGTGCATTATTATGAAAAGGCCCCATAGTTAACTGGATGAGTTCAGGTAAGAGATCCTTTTGTACTCGATTTGAAACCCCCACCAAAGAAATGACCTTTTCACTCCTAGGGATTTTTTGCCCATTAAAGTGGAGTTTATGGTCGATCGGGTAGCTCTGGCACACCATGACCGTATATGACTCCCCATTTATTTTAACCTTTGTTTCTCCATGTTGATGTAAAGGTCTCATAGGGAGAAAATTACCAGAGAATTCCTTGGAGCCTCGTCAATGTTGATTTTTATCAGAAGGGCCTTAGGGGTGAAACAGTCGTCCTAAAGGGAGGCTTATTGACATACTGAAATAAAGGCAGACAATCTCTTTTCAAGTGTCCGGACTGTTTGCAATGAAGGCAGACAACTTGGGGTAAAGAACTTCTTGTTCTAGGACTTCTGGTTGTGATTTAAAATGAGAACGAGAAGGTCCCTTTGGTTCCTTTGGTTCTGGCCCCTGTAACTTTGTAGTTGAAGGGTCAGGTATTTGTTTGCCTTTTGAATTTTTTTCTCGCCCTGGAGTCATCTCCAAATGTTCGGTTATGGCCAGTTATGTCTGTAACTTCCTATTCCAGTTTGTGTTTTCTAATCAAACTGGTAAGTTCAGGATGGAGTCCACGTATAAATAGAGCAGTTAACACCATTTCAGTCACTGCAGGAAATACTCCTTGCTGTACTTTGAGGCCTAAATGTTTCACAGTTTCTAAGCAAGTTCTGTAATCTGAAACTGATTCATCCTTCTTTTTTGTTTCTAAGACTGTACGATGGACCAATCAATTTTTTGTAGAAAAACATTTAGAAATTAAATTTAAAGGATATATCATTTTTTCCAGCTACATTTTGTCATTGTCATGAAGAACTTTTAAAGGGATCTCTAATAGCCGCCTCAGGTTTGTCCCAGTCTGCTGCTGCCATCCATTTCCGAGCTTCACCAGGCCCCAACACCATGTGAATAAATTGGTAAAGGTCAGGAAGTCCTGGATCGTAAGCACCTATGATGATTCTAAACTCCTCAGTAAATTTTTGAGGATTTTCCCTTGGATCAAGGAAGCCCTTCATAATGGCTCTAAGTTTAGTTTTGGACCATGGAGTGAACATAGTTACAGCAGGCAGGCCCAGCTGATCAGAAGGTCTCACTTTGTATGGCATCTGTCTGATTTCTTTTTTGTCATCATCTTTAGGGTGAAAGAGTAATTTAGCAAAAATGTTTAGTGGACTCAGACTACGTAGGTAGAGATAGATAAGGAATAGTTGAGGTTAATTCAGAGGACAGTCTTCTTTCATCACGTCTTTGGTCTATTGCTTAAACTTTTCACTTGCTTTTTGCCAAGAATCTTTTAAGGAGGCAATTTTTGACTCATGTCTTCTTTTAGAGGCCTCTGCATACCAATGAAAGAATACTCCCCACTGTTTTTGTGGGACTTTTGATCCTCCTTTACCCAATGTGCCTCACAAATAAATAATTTTATCCAAATTAAAACGTATTCATTGTAACCATCTTAATTCTAAGTTTTCTCTAGTGCAATTAACCCATTTTTCTAAAAATGAACATGTTCTGGACCCACAATTTCTATACGTAAAAATTAGATGGAGTCTGGAAGGTGAAGTCCCAGACTCTCTGGATTCAGACAATCTCATTTTAAAAATAAGGTACCTTCCTACGTTCTGAGACCTCTAACTGAATATAATTCAGTTAATTATCAAATCCAATTCAATCCTGGACTCGGTCCAGCCTAACTATTGCTCAAATAAACAAAGAGAACTCAGAACACAAGTTTATGGAGCTCGGAATCTGAGAGAAAACTCACCCATGGCCTCCAGCTGCGATCAAGAGAGCAGTGAGCACCACAGGCTACTCAGGCTACCTCACCCGCTCACCTGACGTTCCTGGGGGTGGCTGCAATTTTACTTTGAATCCCACTCTGACACTAGATCTGTTAAAAGAAAACGTTAGAGAAATTTAATTTAATAGAGTTTATTGAGCAAGAAAAAAAAAAAAAATGGGCAGCCTCTAGAATCACAGCAGATTCAGGGCGACTCCAGGGATGCCTCAAGGTCAGAGCAAATAAAGAAAGTGATGTACAAAAAACAGAAGCGAGGTAAGAAACAGATGGATCGGTTACAGCTCGGTGCTTGCCTTATTTGAACATAGTTTGAACAGTCAGCAGTGTATGAGTGGGTAAGTGTGGCTTCTGGGGTTGGCTGAGACCTCCCACAGCTATTGTTACAGAAACATACTTCTAAGTTAGGTTTTCAGTTTTGTCTACCTACTAAAGTGGTTATAGTTCATCCACAAGGACTCAATTATAGAAGTATGGAGGCTTTCTAAGGAAATATTTAGTTTGATTTAACAACATGCAGTATGATTCTTTTGGCCAGCAGTACAGGATGGAGGAGGCCTTTTTACTGTGGTGTGTGGGCTCCTGACAAGCTTGATGTTTGCCTAACACTGTCTCCAGCTTCTCCATATCTTCCTAGGGTTGAGGCCACTCTTTCATGCTTTCAGTACTCTTGTTCTTTGCTTAGTGACAAAGAGCACAGGTCCTGAGGCCAGCCTGTTTGTATTCATGGCCCAGGTTTTCCAATACAGGAAGTTATTTACCTTGCCGGGTTCAGTTTTATCAACTGATTTATAGTTGAGCTAACAAAGTTCCTTCCTTCTAAGAGTGTTATGAGTAATGAGTCAACATATGCAAAATGCTTACAAAAATTAGTACCTGGGAGTGAACACTCAATATACATTGGACATTATTATTATTGCTATCCCGTCTCTATATTTACTTTTAGCTGTAAAGCTTCAAAATTATAACCTCAGTCACAGCAGCCACCATCACCAAGCTCATGAACACTACTTCTAAATTATTTAATTTTGAGTAATAGTTGGGGAGTTTTATTTATAATTTCTCTTTAAAGAATTTCACATTTCTTTAGCTTGTACACAGAATAGAAGCAGGAGAAAGAATCATCATTGCATCCAGTGAACAACTTATAGGATTTTTTTGGTATAAGCTTTTAAAATTGAGACAATTACAACCTTACAGAAAAGATTTGAGTACAGTATGTAGAACTCTTTTTTTTTTTTTTAGAACCATTGGAGAGTAAATTTCTGACCGATGTCCTGTCACTCACAAATACTTCAGTGTGTGTTAAAGGATCATCAATGCTGCCATATATGGTTGTGTGGATTGAGATGACACATACGAATTCTTAGTTTACAGTTAAGTATTATACTGATGAAATCATATTTATCATTCCATCAAGTCTAGAAAAACCCAGGATTTATTTTTTGGTTGTCAGAAGAAACTGAGGAACTGAGGAAAAAGTCACAGGTCCTATTTTAATAGTCTTTCTTTTTAAGTCAACATGAGCAACAACAGTTCCGGTCTCAGAAATCAATTCAAACATCACAGGTTATGAAAACATGGCTGAAAAAAATCTGTTACTATAAAAATGTGCCATCAAAATCAAAGAAGGAAAAAAGTCTATTTGACAGGTTATTAGTCGCAGTCAATACATTCTATTTAGATCTGAACTCAACCCAGTGAGATCATTTGCAACCTGGACCTCTCAGTTGTCTAATGCTGTATAACAAAATACTCCAAAATTCAGTGGCTCAAAACAAGCACAGTGTACTTCTTTTTCCCACGAGTCTTTAAAAATACCATATGCTTGCTTCATCTGTTTCATTGACTGATGTTTACTGGGGCAGTGGGATGGCATTTGTGATTGGCTTTGGCTAGGAGCTCAGCGGAGACAGTTTGCAAAGCATCTTGGTAATTCATGAGTTCCAGGAAAATGCATTCCAAGGTATGAAAATTAAAACCCTAGATGTCCTAATGTTTAGCCTCAAAAGACATATGGCATCTCTTCAGCCACATTCCATTATTCAAATTAAGCCATAGGACCTGCCCAGTGCCAAGAGGAAAGAAAATAAACTCTACTTCTTGGTGGGAGGAATTGCAAAGAATGTGTGGTCATATTTAACGCACAACAAATCCTATAACAATCTAATAATAATCCTATAATAACCTAAATCAAAAGTAAAGCTACTTAAGCCTCAACACTAATTAAAATATTTAAAATATGACTTTAAAAAAATATTTAAAGTAATTCACAGCACTTCACCAATATTTAAAAGAGTGACACTATCACAGGTCCTGAGATCTGGAATCTTTGGAATGACTATATGGATTAGATCATGTCTGATATGCCTTCAGCTTCATAAGAAGATTATCCAGGTTTTTGAAGATCATATGAAACACAGTTAAAAAGCTCAGTGACATCAGCCTGGAGAGAAGATGAACCAAGGAGCCTTTAAAAGATTGTTCAGATATTTCAAGGGCTATCATAATGAAGCAAGAATAGATTTGAATTTAGGATTGAATTTGAGAGGTTTTTGAAATGTGATTAGAAATTATAAGGAAATAAAGTTTAACGATTTCATATTGAATTCCACAAACAGAGGTCAGCTAATATCAAATTTACTGTGGAAAAGGCTCCCGTAATAGATAATGATGGATGAGATTATCTACATTATGCTTTCCAAGTGTCTTAGGTTGGTGCAAAAGTAATTAATTTTGCACCATAATATCATCATATGACTCCTTAACCTAAGACTTAATTCAAGAAGAAGATACTCAAAACTGCAATAAACAAAGCACTTGAAACCTGATTAAGCTTCTCACATATCATTTCTGGGACTCTATCATGAGAAGTATCCAATTCAATAAATGTTGATGCACACATTATTTTCCCCCCATGGGTCTCAATATTTTAAGGTTTTGACTATCAAATAAGCAAAGCTATATTAATCCAAGTCAAAAGTAAAGCTACTTAAGCTTCAACACTAATTGAAATATTTAAAATACTACTTTTTGGAAATATTTAAAATAATTTACAACACTTCACCGATATTTTAATTCACCACTATCACAGGTCCTGAGACCTGGAATCTTCAGAATGACAACATGAATTAGATTATGTCTGATATTCCTTCAGCTTCATTTTCTTTCTTTTGTGGTGGAATTATTAAAGTTCAAACCATGGGAAGCCATGAATGTCTGTGGAATGCGATAGTGAAAGAGTAACTTTCAAAGTGGTGCACTGGTGCCATCTTGTGGCCATTTCAGAGATTGTGCTACAGTTTACAAAACAAAGCCAACCTAACAGGCAGTGTTAGTGATTGTCATCTTTGTGGAACACTCTGTACTGGAAGAAAAGAATATATTGAAAAAAATATATTTAAAGAGGAGGAAGAAGTATGGTTTTTAGTTTTTGTTTTACATCTCAGATGGTAAGCCAGCTGAAAGAAATACTACCTCAACTGCTGCTGAAGGCTTAGGACCTTTTATATTGGCTTTAGGGTTATAGGGGAACTCACAGCCTTAGAAACTTTTATATTGGGTTTGGAAATATGGGGGATTTAAGAGTAAAGACAAAGTAATCAAGCTGGCTGATGTACTTTGAGGACCTGGAGGGTTCTAATCTTAGGAGATTTTATAACATCCCCTAAATAGTTAGCAGTATGGGGGATTTTCAGTATCCTTCTGTCACACTAGGACATTGATAAATAAACAGACATTCTGGTCAACACTGGCTGCGTGGTTACTCAGCCCTCCCTGCATTCCTTAGTCCATGAGAGCCAACTCCAGAACTTCCAACATATTGTCATCAACAATCGTGGAAAGCATTTAGAAAGGACAGAACTAAGTTTACGTCCTGGACGGAAACTTAGAAAGCAGCGCTAATAATAAGATGTACGGGTCACATCTGGATACCTAGGGTCAACCATTATCACCGCCTCACCACAACTGGAAGTGGTCCCAAGCATCTCCAATGTGGTGCCACAGCGAAAGGTCATACTTCAGACGGTCTTGCCCAGCACAGGGCAGAGCAAGTCTACCAGCTTCTTTGAAGACACTAGAGTTTGTTAACAGCCCCAGATCACATTAAGCTTTTTTAGTTCAGATAATGGCTGCCAGAATCAAGTTCTAAAACATTATAAACAATATTAAAATGTCAGGCTTACAAAAAGTAGCTTACAATAATAAAATTGTATTGGCATGCAAATATGCATCCGACAAACCTAGTACTGGCTTCGCCTAGGAGTATTTATTTCACCCCAAGTTTATTTTCACTTTACTTATTGGAATAATTACAAAACCTGCTACCATCTATTCACACAGCTTTCCTGTAAGGCTCTGCCCTGAAAGTTTATCTTTCTTCCATGGTCTTCTGCTGGAAGGTGGAAGAGTCAGAAGAGATAATAGATAAGAAAAACACAGGCATCTAAGTATTTACCAAAATATTTTGTTTTATAAGGATTCTGGACGAAAGTTTAAGCCCAAGATATATGACCCCTTGGGTGTGTAATTATGGCCATTATGGTCATATAATAGAATAGGCTTTGTACAGGGGTCCCCACCTATCCAAGAGGGGTACATTCTGAGACCCCCAGTGAATGCCTGAAAACTCAAATAGTTCTGAACTCTATATATACTATGTTTTTCCCTACACATGCATACCCATGATAAAGTTTAATTTATAAATTAAGCACAGTAAAAGATTAACAACAGCTAATAATAAAAAATAGCAACTACAACAATATACTGTAATAAAAGTTATCATGCACTGTGGAGGTAACTTTTGCAGCTTGAAGCGTGACAGAAAAACTAGCACAATTTTTTTTCTTCTTCACAGTTTCACAGTAAAAGATTTGTTCTTACTATAGATTTCAGCATATTATTTTTTCTTTTCTTATTAAGTCAATAACTTTTGTATTTTCACTTAAAGAAAGCACTTCATGGCTTCTCTTTGGCATATCCAAATTGCCAGCATCACTGCTCTTGTACTCTGTGGCCATTACTAAATACAATGACAGTGACCTGAACATAAGCACTGTGATACTGAGACAGTCGATCTGATAACCGAGCTGACTGCCAAATGAGCAATGGGCAAGTAGCTTCCACAGCTTGCGTGCTCTAGATAATGGGACAAGTCACATCCCTGGGCACGAGATTTTATCGTGCTAGTCACAGCAGTGTGAGATTTGAAACTTTTGAGTTGTATATTTCTGAAATTTTTCATGGAATATTTTTGAACTCCAGTTGACCATGGGTAACTGAAACCAAGAAAAGCAAACGGGATAGAAAAGGCTACTGTACACTAGACATTGTTCTGAGCTATTATTAACAGGAATATGCCAGGTTTATGTAAGTAGATTTCATTTAATATTTAAATTCAGATTTATGTTCGTATATTTGTATTCAACATTTACTTCCAACACTATCCATTCCTCTCTCTTCCAATTTTAAAACTTCACTCCCCTTTGGTCCTGTCACAGAGTTGCTGCTTTCGTGATTGAGGAAGTATCCATTTCTGACTTTCTGCACATGAGGGAGATCCCTCACCATCCCAACCAAGCCCTAACCGGAGAGGAGCTCTCTGAGCATCCATTTTCTCATCTACCACAGTGTCCCATGTGGATGACCTTCCCAAATACTATTTAATAACATTGGATCCTTATAATGTCCAATAGATTTTAAACCAAGTCATAAATCACACATTTGCATTGTGCTTTCTGGTTATCAAATTACCTTGATTTACTGGGTTTATTTAAGCTTCAGAAGAATATATACTTTATAGCTAAAGCTCAATTGGATTAAACTCATTTTGTAGATTGGTCTTACAGTTCAGGCTCAAAATAAAGCCTACAAAGTCTAATAATCTGATTGCCATCTGTGATTAAGCAACCACCCCTTCCATTTCCAAAGGGAATTCTCTGACTTGGTTTTTCAAAATCCTCTCATCACACCCTTCTGATTCCAAAGTACGGATAGTGAAAAGGTTAAACCTGCTCTATGATAAGCACTCCACAAATATTAGCTGTTACTGTTATCATTAATGTCAAGCTTCACTATCTATGTTCATGTACTTTTAAATTGTCATCATATTTGTTTTAAAATGTTAAACATAAATTTCATCAAAGATGAGGTCACATTTCCTAATGTCTCGATTATCTGGACGAATGACCAGTGAACTTCAAGGCTCTGATGAGTAAAACTTGTTTGTATCCCAAGCTCCATCCCTAACAGAATTCTATGCGTTTACACAAACCTCAACAAGGCCCCCAAGTTCTTCCTTTTGATTGTATTACTTAGGTCCTCAGGTCACTGGTCTGAAAACTGACACAGATGCCTTCAGAATCTTTTGGCCCCATAGATTCAAAAGCCTCCGGAAAAGATTTGGTTGTTATAAAACCTCAGCAGGAAAGCAGAGCTCCAAGTTGGTCAAGGTGAGTGTGTGGGGTTCCACTACTGAGAGAGGCATAGGCAGCTTCCACAGTCATCTGGGGATGACATCTGGGGGCACATAAAAGGTGAAAAGTTGGGTAGAGGTTGTGCAAGAAGAGAAAAACTTCACTTCAATAAGTAAGCATCTCAGATGAACGAAATAATTGATTCCTTCTGGAAAAAGGATTCTGCTTTATGTAACTCTTTCGATTCTATAACTTATACTCATAGGTATCATCTCATTGAATCTTTATCCTTTATCAGCACTATAACTAGTGAGCAAATATTATGGAAAGTAAATATAAATCAAATGTGGTGCATGAAATAATAATTAGAATAGTAATCATGGCATCAATAAAAAGAATAATAACCAACACGTTAGGTGTTCTGGATGTATCAGATATATTTCTAAATATTACATAGAACTATTTCCTTAGATCACCACAACCACCCTATGAGGTATGTATTATTATTAAATATTGCTTTTAAAAATTAAGACTCTAAAGCTCAGAGAGGGTCAATCTCTTGCCTGAGGTATTTAGTGGTAGAAGTAGAATAAGCTGTGACTCCTGAGATAGATATCAAAGCAATTATTTCTAATATGCAGGCAAGACTGCTGGACTTAAACAGACACCAAGTGCTATGAACAACCAGAGAAAGAAGCAAGTCTACTAGGATGTGTGTGCGCAAGATTTCACCAAGAAAACGGTGGCAGGGAAGGCATTCTAGGCAGCGAGAATAGATAAACAAAAGAAGGCATTAAGTAGGATTGAAGACTGGCCCCACACCTTGAGGAACTTAAAAACTGAAACAGGGAAACGACAGAAACAGATAGGAATGCCAACAATTGCAGCAGACATTTCCCACAAGGAAATGAGAAAACAATAATTCATGTGGGTTAGACCTTGATGTGACTCATGCCTGGTCCCTAAATGCAGCCCATGTGACCATTGTCCCTTAAGAGAGTTTGGAGGGTCAGTCACCAGGAGAGAGCCCAGCTCCTCCAGGATGGACACGCACCTCCTGATGTCCTTTCCCCATAAAACAGAGCATTGTAATGAGGTAAGGAAAAGAAGGATTCGGCTTCAGGAGGTTTTGGTTCAAGACCCAGGCCAGCCTGTTCCTAGTGCAGTGACCTACAACACAAAGACAACAGCCTCTTTGAGTCTTTGCTCTTACGTATGTCAAAAATGACGTCAGTAATAAAACATGTCTTGCATAGCCAACATAGCATTTTAGAAATTATTAAATAGTGTGAAGCACAGGAAAGCCCTTTTGTAAACTAAGAATACAAATATGAGCCCCCCTTTAGCCCATTGGAGAAGGAATAAACAATAAAAAGAAAAAATCAGGTCAAGTATATGAATTTTTAAGCAGAACTAAGGTCAAAATTTGTTTCTGCTTTTTTACTGCTGAATGTTTGATTTTTCAGTAATTTAGTAACCTCCCGAACCTCAGTTTCCTCATCTGTAATAATTCCTTTCTACATGATAGATGTGTTATGGAAAATAAATTAAATGAAGTATACAAACAGAACACTGGACCAATAGTAGGTGCTTAATTCATGATATGCAATATATGGAACATAGCTAGAATAATGGCTGGCATAGAATAAGTGGTCAAAACTGTAGTTAAGAATATGGATAAGAAGAGGAGGAGGAAGAGGAGCAGGAGCAGTTGGGGAGGAAGAGGAATATCACCAATGGAGAACAGCACATCCTAAAGCAAGGACATGAAAGCTATCTGCGGTCATCATAAGAAAGGACGTGATGATGATTTAAGCAGTTCATGTAGCTTGAAAATTTGACCCTAACTAAATCTTGTCTATGTTTAGGTAGCATGGAGGATGTGTCTGCATTGTCACTGCTGACTGTGGAGGGTCCCACGTCCATGCTGGACTATTAGGATGACTCTTCAGAGAAGGTCAAGTCTGCCCTTGACATCTTTTCCATGATCATCTACTCTGACTTTCTTTCTGGGCTTCACTGACAATGGCCTTGTCGTTTGGATAGCTGGCTTCTACATGTCCTGCACGGTCAACACTGTATGGTACCTCAACCTGCCCATGGCTGACTTCATCATCCTCTCACTGCCTCTCCAGCTGGTTATGGGAGCTCTGCACTACCCACTGGCCCTTTGGCCAGCTGCTCTATTAGCTCAGTAGCACCATGTTCATTTTTAACTTTCTAGCCAATGTCTTCCTTCTGACCCTCATCTCCATGGTCTTGTGATCCTGTGGCCAGCCTGGTCCCAGAACCACTGCACACCAGCTAAGGCAACTCTGGGACCCTTGAGAGCCTGGCTTTTGGCAATTTGTTTCTCTGTTCCCTACTTCATCTTCAAGGAAACTCATGGCAGAAGATGTCACCTATCGCTACAACCAGTATGACCTGTGGAATGAAACTCCAGGAAGTCACCAACTGTGGAAAGAGCTCATCATTCCACAGTACCAAATGCTGGTCACCAGCCTGCTTTTCTTCATCTTCATTCTCCCTCTGGCTATCATCACTGGCTGCTATAACCTTGTAGCCTTGAAGTTAAGGGAAAGGCAGCTGGTTAGGTTCAGCCAACCCTTCCAGGTCCATGCAACTGTGGTGATTGCCTTCTTCCTCTGCTGGTTGCCATTGCAAGTGTCCCTGCAGCTGGACTTCACATCCCGCCAGGAAGACAAAGAGGACCTGAGCCAGATGACCTTACTCATAAGCCCCCTGGCCTTGTCTATGGCCTTTATCAACAGCTGCCTCAATCCAATTCTCTACATCTTCATTGAGCATGATTTCTGGGAGCACTTCCTCCACTCCCTGCCAGCTTCCCTAGAATGGGCAGTCAGTGAGGAGCCAGACAGCAGCCTGAATCCCAGCTCCTAGGCAAATGAGTCCTTTATAATATGGCCCAATTTCCTATTCCATTTTCCTGCCACTCACTCCTCTTTCCAAACAGCTCTACTGTAATCCAACATCCAGCAGAATTTAACAAAATAAACTGCAACTTATAAGTGGGTTCTAGGTGGTGGGCCCTGTTTTAGAATAGAACCTTAATTGCCTGGGAGATGGAGGCAAGAAACAAATAAGGTCTTGTTCTTTAGAGGAAGACAGTTCACCAAGACTCAAATGGAAAAAAAGATAGCTATCCTGGGACAGAACGAGTCAGAAAATAGGGTCAGAACCAGCAGCAATGACTTTATGCTAGAGTCTAGAGCACTGGCAGAAAACTGCTTAAATTTTACTTAATCAAAGTCAGGTTTGGATATAAGCATCGGTAAAACCTGGCAGAGATGAGCTACCTTGATTTTAAAACTTCAAAGGATAGCTCAATGTCACCAAGATCCTTTTGATGACTTGATGATGATAGAGTGTTTTTGAACCAAGGACCTTGAAAAATGGGCCAGCATTCTGCTTCTGTGTATGTTACACCCTAAGCACTTGGTGAATGTGTAATGAGGAGAAGGAGTGTGTTTAGGCGGGGGAAATTAGCAAGAAATCTCAGTCATGCCTAACATTAAAATGAACCTTTATCAATGGGTATCAATGGGTACAAAGTTACAGTTAAGAGAGATAATTCTCATGTTCCATTGCAAAGCAGTGACTGTACTCAACAATAATGTGTCATAAGTTAAAATAGCTGGAAGAAAGGAGTGTTGAGGTGATGGATATGCTATTTACTCTGATTTGATTGTTATTTTATACACACACACACACGCATAAATATATATATAAACATCACACTGAACCCAATAAATATGTACGATGATTATGAGCTAATTAGAAACAAAATAAAACTTATCTTTTAAAAAAAGAACCTCTTGTAGTCCATGGGCAAGTTTCAAAATCTCAGTGCATGTGCTTGCACACACACACACACACACACACACACACACATTTTTAACAATCTTTATAAATATAAGGATGTAAATCTACTCTTCCTTTTTCTCTAATAGAAGTAATTCTTTTCATTCTAGAAATGGTCCTGATTCAAATCCCAGAGTTGCTGAGGAGGTACTCAGCGAAAGATAAATGGCAAAGATGCATTTTCCCTCTAAACTCAAGGTTCCTTGACAGTTTTAACTCTTCACCTCCCAGGCTTACTTGGGACACTAATGTATATTATGAAAGTGGCTGCCACCCCATCTGGCTGCCAGAAGTACACTCGGAAGCTGGAGTTACTACCCCTTCCGTCTTACAGCAAGTAGAAGAGGAGTCAGCTCCCATTCTTGTCCCAACCCATAAATAAAGGGACAGTGATAGACTTCCCCTTCTATAGGAACCACAAAGCTGATCAGAATAGAAAAACTGGTAGTCACCAATACAAGGATTTATAAATCAATACAGGATCAGGGTACCAGGCTTTGATTTTTTTTAATTAATTAGTTATTTTTTGCATTCACCAGAATTCTGTTATATTAAATTTATTTAATTAAATATATTAAATAAGCTTCCAGAGGGAAGCTTAATGAACACCTAATCTGCTAAGGCCTAAAGAAACAGGGGCCCTTCATATACCTGATATCACAGATTATCTTTGGTTTAGAAGTAAGCATTTCCTGTGTAAGTGGTAGTGATTCAGCTTTTCATTTTAGCTTTTGTTGAATTCATATAGAGAAAAAAACCTAGATGAAAGAAAATAGATTGAATACTAAAATGAAGACCTAACTCTGTAATGGATAGGCAGGAGGTAAGACAGAAGGCATTTGCCATTTCAAAGAGATCCCTGTCTTATCAGGAATGATATACGTGGGTAAGCAGCAATCTCAAGATTAGGGCCTATGCTATGATACATAAAACCTAAAAGGATAAACGTTTGAAATACATAATTTTAGAAACTAAGGAGAAGAGTTCCTGGGACAAATTAAATGAACTAACCAGTCCTAATAGTTGTTCCAGGTTGTTCCACAATTCAGACTTACTGCTAAGAAAATATTTGAAAATCTGTAAGTCAAAGTTTCAGAGGCAGAAATAGATATAGAAGAAATAGCAGCTGGAAGGAGAACACAGTCATGGTCCTGGCAAAACAATTGTGAGTGCTGGGGTGGGAAGTAGGACAAGTGGCCCCAAGAATAGGAAGATGCAGGATGCAGGCTAAGCCTGAGAAAGCCTTCAGGGAGAGTAGGAACTTTGGCCAGGCCTGGAGGGATGGGCAGAACCTAAGAATGTCTAAGTGAAGAAGTAAGAAAGGCTAAAGGAATTCCAGCTACACATTGTCTCCATAGCTTCCATGGAAATGTTATCAAAAGCCCAAGTACCAGCTGGATCTCATATTCGTTTGAATTTGCACCAGAAACACCCAAGCAACTCAAATAATGGTGTTGAACAATGAGAACACATGGACACAGGGAAGGGAGCATCACACACTTGGGTCTGTTGGGGGGAACTAGGGGAGGGGAGTAGGGGGCAGGGAGATTGGGGAGGGATAACATGGGGAGAAATGCCAGATACAGGTGACGGGGGGATGGAGGCAGCAAACCACATTGCCATATACGTACCTAAGCAACAATCCTGCATGATCTACATATGTATCCCAGAACCTAAAGTACAATAAACAATAAAAATAAATTTTAAAAAAGGGTGTTTGGTAATCAGAAAAACAGTAGGGCAGATACTAGGATGAAGCACTTAGCAAGACACCTGCCTCAGGGCAAAATCTAAAAGGACACCCAAATCTCAAGCAACCAGGATAAGTAAACCTTCAAGGCAGTCAGAATTAATACAAACAAATCATGATAAACAAAATGTGACATTTTTAAATAAAGACAGGATTCAACCCTGTACTGGAACAACTCCATCTCACTTACCCCACCCTCATCCCAGTTCCTACTAATTAGCTAGTACTTCATCTTCAAAGAAAAAGAAAAGGAACCTCATTCCATTCTATATAGTAACTTAGAACAAAGACTAATATATTTTTTTAAAGATATGTTCTCAAAAAGGGTTACAGCTAAAAATATTACATGAAATAACCAACATTGAAGCCCACTTTGTTTTTTCAATGTTAGGAAACATTGTCTATGGTGACAAATAAATGCTTAGTAATAAATATTTTTTGCAAAATAATTTTCAGTTAAAGTCAGTGCTGTGAACCAAGGAAAGAAATTGATGCTTTATCTGTGCTTTGGGCAAGTAGAGTCCCACGGGCTGGAAATCAGATCCTCTGTCTTTGATGATTCATTCTCCCATATATGAATGTTCAACTTCTGGAATGGACAGGGGAGAGTAATAATGAGAAAGGAGCGAAAAGCCAAGAAACCAAGGAAGGCAGGACTAAATTCCATCTGGGGAGGCAAGAAAGGCTTCACAGAGCAGGTGTGTCTAAGCAAGACATGAAACATTACATATGAAGTTTATAGGTAAGAGAGAGAGAGCATTAATGTGAAGGTCAGCTTCATGAGATACCTGAGATTATGAGAAACTAAAAATTCTAAAGCTGTAGGAGTTCTAGGATTTTGGAGGGAATGGTAAAAGAGGAAGAGAACTAGGCAAGGCCAGATTTTATTCTATTTTGCAAAATTGCCATGTTTATTTACATGGTTTGAATAATACAAAAACCTTCCTTATTTATCTTTGGATCATTTTTATATGTAAATAAAAGTAAATACAAAAAAATTGTTTTGTTCTTCCTCTTTCATACATAAATGGTGACACACTATATAAACATCCCAGCACCTTACTTTCCCCCCCACTTAACAATGTAACCTGGAGCTCTTTCCAATCAACACACAGGAAACTTCTTCACTATCCCTCATTCAGGGGATATATTTTTCCAGTATAGGAATGCATTGTAGTTTCACTACTAAGGGCAAGATTTTGGATTTTCATGTCTTTTTTTTTTTTTTTTTTTTTGAGACTGAGTTTCGTTCTTGTTACCCAGGCTGGAATGCAATGGCGCGACCTCGGCTCACCGCAACCTCCGCCTCCTGGGTTCAGGCAATTCTCCTGCCTCAGCCTCCTGAGTAGCTGGGATTACAGGCACACACCACCATGCCCAGCTAATTTTTTTTTTTTTTTTTTTTTTTTTTTTGTATTTTTAGTGGAGAGGTCGTTTCACCAGGTTGATCAGGATGGTCTCGATCTCCTGACCTCATGATCCACCCTCCTCGGCCTCCCAAAGTGCTGGGATAACAGGCTTGAGCCACCGCGCCCGGCTGGATTTTCATGTCTTAATCAGAAGTTTACACCTGTTCCCTAAAGGCCCTAAGGAGCCATGAGAAGTTGTTGGGTGTAAGTGGTGTGATGCGAACCATGTTCCGGGAAGCTTACTCTAGCCACTATGTGAACTACAGGAAGGTAGGGCAGGGGTGAATAGTGGTGGTGGGTAGAGAAGGGGTAAGAAGAGACAAACAATAAGAAAAACATCTGTAATTTCTATCTTGGTACTTCTTTGAAAAGGAATTGAATTATTTATGTATTGTGGATCCATGAAGCAGCCTGCTGCTCTGGAAAGAATTTAGGACACAGGACCATTTGCTTCTAATCTCCATTCCTCTTAAGAGCAGTTGACTAACCTCAGGCAAGACATTTTCTCTGGGCAGAGGTTTTCAAATGAAGGGTCCCATCTTGGATGATTTATAAGTTTCCTTCTAATCACTGTAGAAATCTACAGTGATCCCTGTCTCTCCTGACTCAATACTCGTTCTTCTAAGCTTTTCCTTTGGGATCAAAAAGATTGGGGGTCTCAAAAAAACAAAAAATAAGTGGTGTCTAGAAAGAACGTGGAGAACCACAGATGCCCCGAGACTGACAACTCCAATTTCTAAGCTCCTGTCAGTTTTTCTTCTAGCAACTTCCCCTAAGATCATCTGCCTCCAACAAATCTTCCCCAATGGGAAGATTTTATGAAACCCAAGACAAAACTCTTGGCACATGGCTGGCATGCACACAGTATTTCTAGGATAAGGTACTCTGAACTGGGCAAAAGGAGCCAGACTGATTCCCTAGATTCTCATAACTATCCCAGATTTACCAACTCTTGAATTTCCTTTTGGTAGCATACACATAACATACAATTGGCCATCTTAATCATTTTTTAAGTATACAGGTCAATGGCATGAAGTACATTTACATTGCTATGCAACCATCACCTTAACATTTTCATTCTCCCAAAGTAAAACTCCTGTCTAGTAAACAATAACTCCCCATTTCCCCCACCCCTTAGTAATCAATATTCTACTTTCTGTCTGTATAATTTTGATGATTCTAGTTAGCTCATGTAATTGAAATAATAAAATACTTACCTTTTGTGACTGGCTTTTTTCACTTAACATAATGTCTTCAAGATTCCCCTATATTTAGCACGTGTCAGGATTTTCCTTTTTTAAGGCTGGATAATATTCCATTGCATGTATATACCATAGTCCATTTATCCATTCTTCCTTTGATGGGCATTTGGGTGTTTCTACATTTGTTTATTATGAATAATGCTGTTGTGAATATGAGTGTAAAATATCTGATTCCTGCTTTCAATTCTTTGGGTATAGACTCAGAAGTGAAGTTGCTAGATCATACGGTAATTGTGCTTAATTTTTTTGGAAGAACCATCATACTGTTATTCATAGTAGCTGTCCATTTTACATTCCAACTAGAAATGCATGAGGGTTCCATTCCTCTCCAAAATGTGTTATTTTCTGATTTAGGGTAATGGCTATCCTAACATCTGAATTTCTTTTTTGATCTCTAACTTTTTTCTGACAGTCCTGTTTGCCAAGCAGAATGGGAATGCTCAAAGAGCAGAATGGGATTTATAAAACTTAAATCCTGATAGTGATTATTATTCCATTATCATAATCACTATCAGGATTTAAGTTTTATACTTTACAAAGTTTATATATATATATAAAACTTAAATCCTAATAGTGACTAGGATATATATATATAATTTTATGTAATATTCACAAAAATACAGGAATGTGGTCAGCATAAATATCTCCATTATGCAGACAAAGAAACAGGTTTGGTGTTTATTTGAAGTGGTGTCAATGTCATACAGTGAGTCAGTGGCTGGAATTAGAGTCCAGATCACTGGAATCTCAATTTACATCTCTTCTCAATACCCCTGAGGCCAAATTCATCATCGGGTTGTTTCCCAGTAACCTATGACCATCCTCAAATCTGAGTGACCTATACTGGTCTAGGTAATTGATTAGATTGATCAGATTAAAATGCTATCCAGGGAATCCCCCATGTCCCTGATCCAGCCTTATAAATGACTGGGTCTATATTCTCTTCCAGCAAAAACAAAATGTCATGAGGTCCCACATAAAAAGGAGCAATTGAAATAGAATGATATTTGCCTGTCACCTGGTTTCAGCTTACTCAGCTGCTAAAAATATTTGCATCTTACCACTGCTTATCAGCGAATGCCTCAGATGAAGCCACTTAGGTAGAACAGTGGTTCTCAGAGCATGGTCCGCAGAACAACATCAAGGGCGTCTCCTGGAAACTTATTAACACATTCTTTAGCTCCCTCTTAGACAAACTAAATCAAAATCCTAGGGGTGGAGCTTAGCAATCTGTGGTTTGATAAGCCCTCCAAGTGAGTCTGATACATGCCTAATTGTGAGAAACTCTGATAGAGAAGAAATAACCCTTGTTTTAAGATGAAATAGACATGAGTCTGGACAACGCTTGTTAACAGGGTGGCTTTGGATAAGATACTTCATATTAGTTGCTCTGTCTTTTAAAACTGAAAAGAGTAGCTACCTTACAGTGTTGGTGAGTAAGTCATGTGTATTTGAAGGTTTTTTGTGTACACAAAAAAGGCATTTTGTACACAAAAAGCTTTAAAAATAAGTCTTCTCAACACACACACACACAATAAGTATGTGAGGAAACACTCATGTTAACTGGAGCTATTTAACCATTCCACTCTGTGTGTGTGTGTGTGTGTGTGTGTGTGTGTGTGTGTGTATATGTTTGTGTGTGTGTGTGTGTGTATCAAAAAACATATGTGATAAATATATACAATTCTTATTTGTTAATTAAAATTAAAAAATTTTAAAAGCCTTTAAGTCAGTGTAAGGGATTATTGTGCTGGATAGGCCTAGCCTCAGGATACGTGCTATGCTGATGGAAGGAAGCTGCCCACTACCCCCAACAGCCCTAATTACTAGAAGACCATGAGGTGCACCACAAAATCCCACTCCAATGGCTCTAGAGCAGATGAGCTACAGGCGGCCTGAGAACTGCAGCATAACCTCATATACACATGCACAAGCATGCACACACACTGAGCTAGGTCAGTTTGTACTTTAGGACTATGAAAGTGCTAATACCAGAAAATGAAGCAGCAAGTGATTGAAGCTAAAAATAAAAGTCTGCCTTTAGCCAAGAGGGGACGTGGCAAGGTGAAATAATAAGAAAGCAGAAACTTTAAGAAAAATAAGAGAAACTGTATATGGAGGCTGCTATCTGGAAAAGAAAGAGCAACGAATGGATAAAACAGTTGCCTTAAAAGACTGTCAAGCTAGTGGCTCACAAGAGAGAGAAGAAAGAGGAGCTGATCCCAGAAGCAATCTCAGCTTCTGGTGACTTTCCAGCACCAACCTGAAGCCCTCCTATTGAATAATTCTTTCTGTTAAGTCCCTGTTTCTTTAAAGCCAAAAATCTCAATTCAACACATTTTTATTATTATCACGTTTAGCCTGCAGAAGAGAAGACTCACATTGGCAGGGATATGGGAGAATGGGTTATCGCTTTCAGTTATGTAATGAGATATCATAAGAGCTAGAGAGTGGGCTTGTTCCATCTATCTATCTCCAGAACCTAGTCAGGAGAAAGAGATAGAGGTTATAATCCATGAGGGCTTACATAAGGAAGGCCTTTCTAACAACTAAATGTAATCAAAGATAATATTTGCCTCATAATATAGTGATTTCTCTGGAAAATGGCAATGTCAAATGTGTTAGAGGGAAACTTTATAAATGCCTAAGGTTTCTTCCTAGAGTAAGATTTGATATTCTGGTCAGGAGTGGCAAAATCGGGGTCCTGAAATAATTAACAATACGGCTTTGTGTACATTTCAGAATGGCAGCAAAGAGAGTATCCATCCTCCATAATATACTGGGGCCCCTATGGAGCTCACTAAAGATAATAATAAGATGGGGCAACTGGGGTTGAGACAGAGAGAATGTGGCTAAAGTGGATAAAACTGAGAGGATGGAAAAGATTGCAGAGGCCACCTGTTCATCATAACGGCCAAGAATGGAAGCAATTAGGGGACTGACTTCTTGGATTTATGCAGTAATTTTTTGTTATTTCGGTCTTGATTGTGCATTTGATGAATTCTCAAGATTCTACTCATCGCTTCATTATATAGCTCCTTTAACCTCAAGTAGGAAACAAGTGTTTTTGCTTCTTACTTGATTTCAGCTTTAGCATCCTCATCTCAAAGGTGACAGGATCAACTGGAGGACCTCTGCAGTATTTTAGAGCAGCCTTAATATCGGTTAAGTCATTGTGCAGCTCAATTGCTTTCACCTACTCTTATCAAGGTTCTGGCACTGTCTTAAACTCAATTCTAATTCGTCTTTCTTGAGACAGAGGTCTCCAGGCTGAGTTCTCTGTTTCTGATACTTTGTATTAGGTTGTTCCCTGTTACTTTATAAGGGCTTAACTAGCCATTACAGGAGACTCTTTCCAATGGCAGATTTGCAAAACGTTTAGTGCTAGGTGCCATACTTCATAAATAAAATTGCATTTAGGATAATTTTCTCATAGTTTAAAATGTTACTTTCATGATAAAAAAATAATATGGGAAAACATTCTTACTGCTTTAAAAAAAAAAATCCAAACCATACCATACAGTGAAATTACTGCTTGGCTCTGACCCAGTTATATTCAAGTCTTCTGTTAATAACCATTTGCAATGTTTTATACATAAATGGGATATCTTGCAACTTATTTATTTCACAATACAAAATGGGACTCTTCAATGTCAGCAGATAAATATCTAATTAAAAATAAAGTAATAATTTTTAAACATAATTTTACTTGGTTCATTCACTTTTTAAGCACCTACCATGTGATTGGCACATCATTCACTTTTAAAAGACCTGTGATCTGCCAGGTACTGGGAAAAGGAAGCTCCAGAACCTGCATTCCAGGGACCTCCTGACTCATATGGAGAGCTATACCAGAAGGTATTCGGTGGTACTGGGAACACAAAAGAGAGCACGATTGATTAGGTCTCAAAGTGTCCAAGAGTTTCCAAAAACAGAACTGAGGACCCTAGAACAAATGCAGCTTAGTGGATAAACTCTCCGTTTTGGAATGATAGTCTTCTGACCGTCTAAATTCTCTTACCTAAAAAAGACTTTATAAACTCTACATATTGCAACATGTTTCCTAGAACAAATTTGCCCACTCTTAACCATAAGTGAACTTACTATTCATTCAATACAAATAAGCCTTTTTTATGCCAATAATCCCAGCACTTTGAAAGGCCAAGGCAGGCAGATCACAAGATCAAGAGATCGAGACTATCCTGGACAACATGGGGAAACCCCATCTCTACTAAAAATACAAAAATTAGCTGGTGTGGTGGTGTGCGCCTGTAGTCTCAGCTACTCAGGAGGATAAGACAGGAGAATCGCTTGAGTTTGCAGTGAGCCGAGATCACGCCACTAGCAAGACTCCGTCTCAAATAAATAAATAAATAAAAACAAGCCTTTTTAAAGTGCTTTGTGATAAATACTACACTAGCATCTATAACAGCTATAAAGATATTTAAGGCCAAATTGCCACCCTAAAGAAGCATTAAATTTATCAGGGAATATAAACTCGCATACAAATATACAACTCAAGAAAATCTTTGCGTGCTAGAGCCTATAAAGTGGCTCCACTGTTCCGCAAGGAAATACCATACAGATGTATCCCAAAACTCTTCCACTGTGAACTCTGACGAAACTGAAAGTGACTCAGATATTCAACGGATTTAATTTAAAGGGCTATATGAAAATATGGGTGGAATAAAATTAAAGTGAACAAGTACCTCTGGCTCCTTATCAAATGCAAAGGGAGACAACTGGGTGGCATACAGCCTCTAAATCATTGATCCTTAGTCGGCCCCAGAAATTCTGAGCCCTCATCACTCTATTTACTCATTTACATTGAAATGCCTTGAAATGTCCCATTCTATCTTTCCATTTCAGACTCCCAATAATTGTTGTCAAATTATTCCTCACCTACCAATGGTCCCTCTCAATTGTAATCCATTCAAATCCCCACCAAAACAATATTCCTAAAATACAACTTTGAACAGGTAACTCATAACTCTCTTGCTTAAATATCTTCACTATGTGTCCTTTATATGCGAAGTAAAGCCAAAATTTTTTAGCCCGGTATTCAAGCCAGATCCCTTCCAATCTGGTTTCTAGAATTTGGTTTTCCTCCTTATTCTCTGCATGTGCTTACAAAACTTGAGGAAAGGCCATATCTCATTCACTTTCACATTCTCCTCATACTCAACAGATACTTAAAGGATATTAGTCAGCTAAAAGGTTTTCTGTAAGCTTGAGGTCTTTTTTAGTGCTCCTGAGGAAGGGGACCCAGGCATCTGGAATCAACTTCCCCTTTGACTGCCACACCGCATTTCAATAGAAGAACAGGCTGACCGACTGGTGCTTCCTGATTCACCTTCCTGTAGGTGGCAGGCTTGGTCTTGGGGAAACTCCGGAAGGCACTGCTTTTACTTAAAACAAGATCAAACCCGAAACATTTTCACATATAAGTCCTAAAGCTGTAAATCATCATATGTAATTTCTAAGGCTGTAAACCTAAGATCCTTCCACGTGTCCTTCCTTCCCCATTCGGTGTTGGAGGGCTCTGTTTCCCACAGCCTCTCCTGCGACACTCGTATCTACTCCTGCCATGCGTTGAATGTTAAGTCCACTGTTCACAACAGTAAAAGCAGCTGGTTAGCAAGGTTCCCTGTGTAACGGGAGCCCAAGTTGCTCACAGTGTAATCAGAACAATAATGTACCCCTTTTTCTCCTTTTCCTGACTTACAATTGGTCTCCTATTCCTGCTTCCTGCCAAGCAAACTACTTGTCTAAGGCTTCGCATTGAAGAGGGGTGGGGGAGAGTTGATACAAATTAATTTCATTTCACACACCGATTTTCTAACATAATTTATATCTGTGAATTGATAACAATTCACATAGCATTTTCTTTTTTTTAATTATTTTTATTGCATCTTAGGTTTTCGGGTACATGTGCAGAACATGCAAGATAGTTGCATAGGTACACACATGGCAGTGTGTTTTCTTGCCTTCCTCCCCTTCACCAACATTTGACATTTCTCCCCAGGCTATCCCTCCCCAACTCCCCCCCCCGCTGACCCTCCCCTATTCCCCCTAATAGACCCCAGTGTGTAGTAGACCCCCTCCCTGTGTCCATGTGTTCTCATTTTTCCTCACCTGCCTATGAGTGAGAATATGTGGTATTTCATGTTCTGTTCTTGTGTCAGTTTGCTGAGAACGATGTTCTCCAGATTCATCCATATCCTTACAAAGGACAAAAACTCATCATTTTTTGATTGCTGCATAATATTCCATGGTGTATATGTGCCACATTTTCCCAGTCCAGTCTATCATCTATGGGCATTTGGGTTGGTTCCAGGTCTTTGCTATTGTAAACAGTGCTGCAATGAACATTCGTGTGCATGTGTCCTTATAGTTCTTTGGATATGTACCCAGTAATGGGATTGCTGGGTCAAATGGAATTTCTATTTCTAGGTCCTTGAGGAATTGCCACACTGTCTTCCACAATGGTTGAACTAATTTACACTCCCACCAACAGTGTAAGAGTGTTCCTATTTCTCCACATCCTCTCCAGCATCTGCTGTCTCCAGATTTTTTAATGATTGCCATTCTAACTGGTGTGAGATGGTATCTCAATATGGTTTTGATTTGCATCTCTCTAATGACCAGTGATAATGAGCATTTTTTCATGTGTTTGTTGGCCTCGTGTATGTCTTCTTTTGTAAAGTGTCTGTTCATATCCTTTGCCCATTTTTGAATGGGCTTGTTTGTTTTTTTCCTGTAAATCTGTTTGAGTTCTTTGTAAATTCTGGATATCAGCCCTTTGTCAGATGGGTAAACTGCAAAGATTTTTTTCCATTCTGTTGGTTGCCAATTCACTCTAGTGACTGTTTCTTTTGCCATACAGAACCTGTGGAGTTTGATTAGGTCCCATTTGTCTATTTTGGCTTTTGTTGCCAATGCTTTTGGTGTTTTGGTCATGAAGTCCTTGCCTACTCCTATGTCCTGAATGGTTTTGCCTAGATTTTCTTCTAGGGTTTTTATGGTGTCAGGTCTTATGTTTAAGTCTTTAATCCATCTGGAGTTAATTTTAGTGTAAGTTGTCAAGAAGGGGTCCAGTTTCTGATTTCTGCACATGGCTAACCACTTTTCCCAACACCATTTATTAAACAGGGAATCTTTTCCTCATTGCTTGTTTTTGTCTGGTTTATCAAAGATTATATGGTTGTAGATATGTTGTGTTGCCTCCGATGCCTCTGTTCTGTTCCATTGGTCTATATCTCTGTTTTGGTACCAGTACCATGCTGTTTTGATTACTGTAGCCTTGTAGTATAGTTTGAAGTCTGGTAGTGTGATACCTCCCGCTGTGTTCTTTTTGCTTAGAATTGATTTGGCTATGCAGGCTTTCTTTTGGTTCCATATGAAGTTCATGGTGGTTTTTTCCAGTTCTGTGAAGAAATTCAATGGTAGCTTGATGGGGATAGCATTGATTCTGTAAATTACTTTGGGCAGTATAGCCATTTTCATGATATTGATTCTTCCTAACCATGAACATGGAATGTTTCTCCATCTCTTTGTGTCCTCTCGTATTTCATTGAGCAGTGGTTTGTAGTTTTCCTTGAAGAGGTCCCTTACATTCCTTGTAAGTTGTATTCCTAGGTATTTTATTCTCTTTGTAGCAGTTGTGAATGGCAGTTCGTTCTTGATTTGGCTCTCTTTAAGTCTGTTATTGGTGTATAGGAATGCTTGTGATTTTTGCACATTGATTTTATATCCTGAGACTTTGATGAAGTTGCTTATCAGTTTCAGGAGTTTTGGGGCTGAGGTGATGGGGTCTTCTAGGTATACTATCATGTTGTCTGCAAATAAAGACAATTTGGCTTCCCCCTTTCCTATTCAAATAACCTTTATTTCTTTTGCTTGCCTGATTGCTCTGGCTAGAACTTCCAGTACTATGTTGAATAGGAGTGGTGAGAGAGGGCATCCTTTTCTAGTGCCGGATTTCAAAGGGAATGCTTCCAGTTTTTGCCCATTAAGTATGATATTGGCTGTTGGTTTGTCATACATAGCTTTTATTACTTTGAGATATGTTCCATCAATACTGAGTTTATTGAGGGTTTTTAGCATAAAAGGCTGTTGAATTTTGTCAAATGCCTTCTCTGCTTCAATTGAGATAATCATGTGGTTTTTGTTCTTGCTTCTGTTTATGTGGTGAATTACGTTTATAGACTTGAGTATGTTGAACCAGCCTTGCATCCCCGGGATGAATCCTACTTGATCATGATGGATAAGTTTTTTAATGTGCTGTTGCACTCGGTTTGCCAGTATTTTATTGAAGATTTTTGCATCTATGTTCATCATGGATATTGGCCTGAAGTTTTCTTTTCTTGTTGAGTCTCTGCCGGGTTTTGGTATCAGGATGATGTTGGTCTCATAAAATGATTTGGGAAGGGTTCCCTCTTTTTGTATTATTTGGAATAGTTTCAGAAGGAATGATACCAGCTTCTCTTTGTGTGTCTGGTAGAATTCGGCTGTGAACCCATCTGGACCTGGGCTTTTTTGTGTGTGGTAGTCTCTTAATTGCTGCCTCAACTTCAGACCTTGTTATTGGTCTATTCATAGTTTCATCTTCCTCCTGGTTTAGGCTTGGGAGGACACAGGTGTCCAGAAATTTATCCATTTCTTCCTGGTTTACTAGTTTATGTGCATAGAGTTGTTTGTAATATTCTCTGATGATGGTTTGAACTTCTGTGGAATCTGTGGTGATTTCCCCTTTATTGCTTTTTATTGCATCTATTTGGTTGTTCTCTCTTTTTTTTTTTTTTTATCAGTCTGGCTAGTGGTCTGTCTATTTTGTTGATCTTTTTGAAAAACCAGCTCTTGGATTTATTGATTTTTTGAAGGATTTTTCGTGTCTCTATCTCCTTCAGTTCTGCTCTGATCTTAGTTATTTCTTGTCTTCAGCTAGGTTTTGAGTTTTTTTGATCTTGCTCCTCTATCTCTTTCAATTTTGATGATAGGGTGTCAGTTTTGGATCTCTCCACTCTTCTCATGTGGGCACTTATTGCTATATATTTTCCTGTACAGACTGCTTTAAATGTGTCCCAGAGATTCTGGTATGTTGTGTCTTTGTTCTCATTGGTTTCAAAGAACTTCTTTATTTCTGCCTTCATTTCATTGTTTATCCAATCAACATTCAAGAGCCAGTTGTTCACTTTCCATGAAGCTGTGCGGTTCTCAGTTAATTTCTGAATTCTGAGTTCTAACTTGATTGCACTATGGTCTGAGAGGCTGTTTGTTATGATTTCAGTTGTTTTGCATTTTCTGAGGAGTGCTTTACTTCCAATTATGTGGTCAATTTTGGAGTAGTTGTGATGTGGTGCTGAGAAGAGTGTATATTTTGTGGATTTGGGGTGGAGAGTTCTGTAAATGTCTATCAGGTTTGCTTGTTCCAGGCTGAGTTCAAGCCCTGAATATTCTTGTTAATTTTCTGTCTGGTTGATCTGTCTGCTATTGACAGTGGAGTGTTAAAGTCTCCCACTATTATTGTGTGGGAGTCTAAGTCTCTTTGTAAGTCTTTAAGAACTTGCCTTATATATCTGGGTGCTCCTGCATTGGGTCCAAATATATTTAGAATCGTTAGCTCTTCTTGTTGTATCGATCCTTTTACCATTATGTAATGACCTTCTTTGTCTCTTTTGATCTTTGTTGCTTTAAAGTCTATTTAAAGATGAGAATTGCAACTCCTGCTTATTTTTGCTCTCCATTTGCTTGGTAAATCTTCCTCCATCCCTTGACTTTGAGCCTTTGTGCATCCTTGCATGTGAGGTGGGTTTCCTGAATACAGCACACCAATGGGTTTTGGTTTTTTATCTAATTTTCCAGTCTGTGTCTTTTGATTTGTGCATTTAGCCCATTTACATTTAGGGTTAATATTGTTATGTGTGAATTTGATACTGCCATTTTGATGCTAGCTGGCTGTTTTGCCCATTAGTTGATGCAGATTCTTCATTTTGTTGATGTTCTTTAGCATTTGGTATGTTTTTAGAATGGCTGGTATTGGTTGTTTCTTTCTATGTGTAGTGCCTCTTTCAGGAGCTCTTGTAAAGCAGGCCTGGTGATGACAAAATCTCTGAGTACTTGCTTGTTGGCAAAAGATTTTATTCTTCTTTCACTTATGAAGCTCAGTTTGGCTGGATATGAAATTCTGGGTTGAAAGTTCTTTTCTTTAAGGATGTTGAATATTGGCCCCCACTCTCTTCTGGCTTGTAGAGTTTCTGCCGAGAGATCTGCTGTGAGTCTGATGGGCTTCCCTTTGTGGGTGACCTGACCCTTCTCTCAGGCTGCCCTTAGTATTTTCTTCTTCATTTCAACCTTGGTGAATCTGATGACTATGTGCCTTGTGGTTGCTCTTCTTGTGGAATATCTTTGTGGTGTATTTCCTGCACTTGAGTATTGGCCTGCATTGCTAGGTTGGGGAAATTTTCCTGGATAATATCCTGAAGAGTATTTTCCAGCTTGGATTTATTCTCTTCATCACATTCTGGTACACCTATCAAACGTAGGTTAGGTCTCTTCACATAGTCACACATTTCTTGGAGATTTTGTTCATTCCTTTTCGCACTTTTTTCTCTAATCTTGGTTTCTCATTTTATTTCATTGAGTTGATCTTTGACTTCTGATATTCTTTCTTCTGCTTGGTCAGTTCGACTGTTGAAACTTATGCATGCTTCGCGAAGTTCTCGTGTTGTGTTTTTCAGCTCCTTCAATTCATTCATAGTCCTCTCTAAGTTGTCCATTCTTGTTATCATTTCCTCGAATCTTTTTTTAAATCTTTTTTCAACGTTCTCGGTTTCTTTGCATTGATTTAGAACATGTTATTTTAGCTCACTGAAGTTTCTCATTATCCACCTTCTGAAGTCTGATTCCGTCATTTCGTCACACTCATTCTCTGTCCAGCTTTGTTCCCTTGCTGGTGAGGAGTTTTGGTCCTTTGTAGGAGGTGAGGTGTTTTGGTTTCGTGTGTTTTCCTCCTTTTTGCACTGATTTCTTTCCATCTTTGTGGATTTATCCACCTGTCATCTTAGTAGTTGCTGCCTTTTTTATTGGGTCTCTGAGTGGATGCCCAGATTGTTGCTAATGAAGTATTTCTGTTACTTAGTTTTTCTTCTAACAGTCTAGCCCCTCTGCTATATGACTACTGGATTCCACTCTAGGCCCTGCTTGTCTGGGGTACACCTGTAGCAGCTGTGGAACAGTGAGGGATGCTACCAGGTTCTTTTTTGCTATCTTTGTCCCAGAATGATGCCCGCCAAATGTCAGTCTGATTAGTTTTTTTTTGAGGTGACTCAGGGAGCTGCTTGAGGAGACGGTCTGTACTTTATAGGAGCTCCAGTGCTGAGCTGTGAGCTCTGTTGTTCATTCAGGGTTGTTAGGCGGGTGTGTTTAGGTCTGCTGCAGCAGAACTTATAAACCCCTCTTTTTTCCCTCAGATGCTCTGTGTCAGGGAGTTGGGGCTTTCTTTATGAGTATCCGTTGCACTGTCCTGCCCAGCTAGGAGGCAGTCTAGTAACTATTTGCCTGCCGAGGTTCCGCCCTACTACCGCAGGGTCTGCCCTACTGCCGCGGGGCTCTGCCCTACTGTGGTGGGCTCTGCCCTGTTGGCTGGGTCTCTCTGTTATGGCAGGTTGCCTCGGCAATGGAAGGCTGCTTCAGCAATGGGCATGTACCTCAGTAGGGGTGGGATGCGTCCATAGTGGCGGATGTCCCTCCCCCACTGAGCTGCACTGTCCTGGATTCAGCTGAGCCTGCAGTAAAACTCTCAACCCCGAGCGTTTCGAATAGCCATTTTGTTTGTCCCTATGGGGGTGGGACCCGCCGAGCCTGATCACCTGGCTCCCTGCCTCAGAGTCCTTTCTCTCTCTCTCTCTCTTTTTTTTTAAGTTGAACGGTTGACTCTCTCACAGGTGTTTCAGTCACCTGCTGAAAGGGCACCGGGATCTTTGTGATTTCCCATGCCACGACCCACTGCACCGGCTCAAATCACGCTTCCCAGGAATCTCCTCATCTGGCTCACTGTCCAAGTCCCGTTTAATCAGATGGATATGTTAATCTGCCCTCCCAAATCTCAGATTGCTGGTTTAACAGGGCACCCAGACCAGTGAGTTTTGTGCAGGGTGCCACTGTGCTGCGGCGCCAGCCGAATCGATCGCGCAAGCCAAAACGGCTGCGCTGGTGTCCCGTGTCTCTCCTACACCTGGGAATTTCCCTGTTCTGTGGGCAACAAAGGTCCATCTGAAAATGCGGCTAGGGCTCACCCTCTGTGCCTTCACTGAGACCTGCAATCCCGAGTTGTTCCTACCACACCACCTTGGAAATCCCCACATAGCATTTTCAAAAACTTATTTCATTGCATCCAAACTATTAATCTCTAAAAAGCCATCACATTTGTTTTACAAATGAAGACACTGCACCGTGGTTAATTGCCATTGTGAAGATCACAATATTATTCATTCAATACAGTTTATTCAGAACCTGCTACCGTGTGGTCAGTGCACTATGGAAACACAGAAAGGTTTCTAAACCCATGTTTTAAGGGAAGGGGGCAGTTGATAAAAGAAGTCTTCCCAGAATAACTGAAATTTATTTATTTATTTATTTATTTATTTATTTATTTTAAAGAATTCATATTTAATTTTCTAATATCTCAAGAGAATAAAATAAAGTATATTGCTTCTAATGCTATCCCTCCCCAATCCCCCCACCGCCTGCTATTCCTCCCCTAGCTCCTCACACCCCAGGCCTCAGTGTGTGAATTTCCTCTCCCTGTGTCCATGTTCAACACCAATTTGTGAGTGAGTACATGTGGTGTTTGGTTTTCTGTTCTTGTGTTAGTTTTCTGAGAATGACGGTTTTTAGTTTCATCCATGTCCCTGCAAAGGACATAAACTCATTCTTTTTTTATGGCTGCCTAGCATTCCAAGGTATATATGTGCCACATTTTCTTTATCCAGTCTATCATTGACAGGCATTTGGGTTGTTTCCAAGCCTTTGCTGTTGTGAACAGTGCCACAATAAACATACATGTGCATGTTGTCTTTATAACAGAATGATTTATAATCCTTTGGGTATATACCCAGTAATGGGATTGCTGGGTCAAATGGTATTTCTATGTCTACATCCTTGAGGATTCACCACACTGTCTTCCACAATGGTTGAATTAATTTACACTACCACCAACAGTGTAAAAGTGTTCCTATTTCTCCACATCCTCTCCAACATCTGTTGTCTCCTGATTTTTTAATGGTCACCATTCTAATTAGTGTGAGGTGGTATCTCAATGTGATTTTCAATTGCATTTCTCTAATGACCAGTGATGGTGAGCTTTTTTTCATGTGTTTGTTGGTTGCATAAATGTCTTCTTTTGAAAAGTATACATTCACATACTTTGTCCACTTTTTGATAGGGTTGTTTCTTTCTTTTAAATTTGTTTACATTCTCCATAGATTCTGGATATTAGCCCTTTGTCAGATGGATAGATTGCAAAAATTTTTTCTCAATCTGTTGGTTGCCAGTTCACTCTATTGATATTTGCTTTTGCTGTGCAGTAGCTCATTAGTTTAATTAGATTCCATTTGTCTATTTTGGCTTCTGTTGCCATTGCTTTTGGTGTTTGAGTCATGAAGTCCTTGCCCATGCATGTGTCCTGAATGGTATTTTCTAGGTTTTCTTCTAAAGTTTTTATGGTGTTAGGCCTCATGTTTAAATCTTTAATACATCTAGAGTTAATTTTTGTATAAGGTATAAGGAAGGGATCCAGTTTCCAGCTGAAATTTAAACTGAGATAGAGATGGATGTGCTCATAAACAAGGAGTAAATCACAAAGAATCTCTTGTGTAATGCTAGTGATTTGCATTTTATCATAATTGTAAAAAGGAGTTTTAAGTAAGGGAGTAGCAGGATTATTCTGGGAATAGGGAGGCCAAAGTCTACAAAGTTATACAGGAGGAAAAAGTATAGATTTCAGCCGAGCGTAGTGGCTCATGCCTGTAATCCCAGCACTTTGGAATGCCGAGGCAGGTAGATCATGAGGTCAGGAGGTCAAGACCAGCCCGGCCAACATGGTGAAACCCATCTCTACTAAAAATACAAAAATTACCTGGGCATGGTGGTGTGCATCTGTAATCTGAGCTACTCAGGAGAACCTCTTGAACCCAGGAGGCGGAGGTTGCAGTGAGCCAAGATTGCACCACAGCACTCCAGACTGGGTGACAAAGCAACACTCCATCTCAAAAAAAAAAAAAGTCTGGATATCTATTGTATAGCATGAGAGCTATAATTAATAATGTTTCATTGAATACCCCAGAAATTAAGACAGTAGATAGATGTTAAGTGCTCTTATCTTTTTTTTTAAAGGTAACTATGTGATATAATAAATGTGTTAATTGGCTTGACATACATAGTAGTCATTTAACTGTATATCAAAACATCATATTGTACACCTTAAAAATATATAATAAAAAATTTTAAAACTAACATATACATATATATGTGTGTATATATATATATATATATATATATATATATATATATATATATGTTAGTCTCTCTATATATATGGAGAGAGGGAGAGACAGACAGACAGAGAGACAGAGTTGAGCATCTTGTAGTGCCCAAAAATAAAATTCTCAAAAAACAAAATAAATGTAAAATAAAAGTATGTCAGGGGCTACAGAAGCCAGTCTGAAAGCTCACCCAATCAAATGGCCAAACCTGAAATAATTTGATCACTAAAATATATAGTATATTATTGAATTATAACCAAAATATTAAATACATATTCATGAGACTTTGTACTCATTTGTCTCAGTATTTATACAGATATAAATTTTTTACTAAATACATAAAAATAAATCAATAAAGGGGAAGAGACCTATGTTCTTTTTTTTATTTTTTTATTTTTTATTGCATTTTAGGTTTTGGGGTACATGTGCAGAACATTCAAGATAGTTGCATAGGTACACACATGGCAGTGTGTTTTGCTGCCTTCTGCCCCTTCACCCACATTTGGCATTTCTCCCCACGCTATCCTCTGCTCCCACCCCCGCTCTCCCTCCCCTATTCCCCCCAATAGAGAGACGTATGTTCTTTATAGAGGTATTTGAAATAGTTTATGGAGATATTCTCTCAAAGAGATGAAGCTTAACTCCCCACTCCCCAATGTGGGCTACATGTACTGGCTTTCTTCCAAATAATAGGCTATGAAAAGAAGGTCAAAACTAGTTTTATAGTTGAGAAACACCATCTGGACCAGATGATAAAGTTTAAAATCATGTATGACAAGTCTTATTAATAGCATGTATCCATAATATCTGATGAGAAAAGTATCTGATCTCATTAATTTGGAAGTTCTTTTCCCAAATCTCTAACCTCCAGTCTACTCATGATTAAAAAAAAAATTTAAATTGAGGGATATTTGAAAAAAATACCTGACTACTCAAAACTTATCCAGGTAATAAAAAATGAGGAATAACTAATTTTCCTTAGTCTCTTCTGATTTGTGACAGAAGTATCTTCTGAATTTTTCTCACATTTAATGATTGCGTTTCCTTAGTCTTAGACAGAAGAGAATAAGGTAACACAGCCACTAATGTGATGTTGTATCCTAAATGCCCTCCTGGAACAGGAAAAGAACATTAGTAGAAAAACTAATGAAGTATGTTTAGTAGAAGTCATAATGAAGTATGGTGTTTAATTAATAGTAATATGTCAGTATTTGTTTTGTAGTTTTGAAAAATGTACCCAGGCAATGTAAAATGTTAAGAATAAGGAAAACTGTGTTAGGATATGCATAAATCTTCTGTATGAACTTTTCAATTTTTTGACAAATCTAAAACTATCCTAAAATACATTTATATTTTTAAAATAGCAGGATGCAATAAGAACAGTTAGGCAACTTGAACAAGTTGATAATGGTCTGAATGAAGGAAGAATCAGTAAAATAAATTTGGAGACAGAGTCAAGATTTTGGAAGTAGGTTTAACATGGTTTGATGACTGATGTGGTTTGGCTGTGTCCCCACCTAAATATCATCTTGAATTGTAGTTGCCATAATCCTCACGTGTGAAGGACCCAGTAGGGAAGTAACTTAATCATGGGGGGTGGTTACCATAATGCTGTTCTCTTAATAGTGAGTAAGTTCTCACAATGTCTGATGGTTTTATAAGGGACTTTTCTCCCCTTTGCTTGGCGCTTCTCCTTGATGCTGCCATGTGAAGAAGGATGTATTTGTTACCTCTTCTGCCATGATTGTAAGTTTCCTGAGGCCTCCCCAGCCATGTGGAACTGTGAGTCAGTTAAACCTCGTTCCTTTATAAAATATGCAGTCTTGGGTATGTCTTTATCAGCAGCATAAGAACAGACTAATACAGTGACTATGTTAGGGAAAATAGAAGGCTGGTGAGAAGAAGAGGGGACAGAGATCACAGTGTTGGTGAGTGGCAGATCAAGTTGCCAGTCCAGGTCCTCTCCCTCTTCAGTACCATGAGAAGAATAACCTATAGCAAGTAGCAGAGACCATCTGGAAAACCATGGGGAAATACCCCAGGCCCAGAGTGATAGAAGAGGAATAGAAAGATGAATGTAGATGAAAGATGAATTAGGAAAATTGATGACAGATTAGATCAAGGGCCATGGAAAACCAAAGAACGAGATCCAAGGAGACTATAAACCTAAGATTTGAAATAATGACAATGCTCCCAAGAGAACTGGAGAAATTTGGGAAAGATTTGTCCAAAAAATGTAATCAGATGTGTTTTATAAAGTATATTTAAAATGATATCAGGGCATTATGTGGAAATGTTCTGCAGTACAGTGAAGCCAACTAGAGTCTGGAGACATATACAATACATCAAGAAAAGAGAGAAAGGGTAAAAAAGGTCATATGAATTGGCAAGAATAAACTCATTAATAAAATGTAAGAGGTTTGGTTAAGAGGGTGGGACCAGAAGCCGGAATGTACTGAAATTGTTGTCACGATCTTCATACACTCTCCTTCTTGCTATGGTTGTTCTACACTCATCTGGACTTCCTTATCTGAAATGTGGTTATTCATTAATTGATCTTTTGGCCCCAGATATATGCCACGACCTTTAGCTATAGAATTCTTCTTTGGTTTTCATATGTCACAAAAACTTTTTTTTTTCTTCCAGTAAACATGTTTCTCAACTGGATGCTTCCTTGTCTTATGTTTGAACATTTAGTTAATGATTGCTGTAGGGGATCAGTGCCAGATTGGGAGAAGAGCAAAGCTGCTGAAAAATGAGACTTAGAGGTCTATCACTGAAAAAAAGCTGATAGGAGACATTCGCAAAACTCTTCTGGGTTCAAGGCAGGTGGCCTCCAACACAGACAGCTTGTACCTGTAAGAAAAGTTAAAGTAACTGGGCTCAGTGTCTCAGGTCTATAATCCCAGCACTTTGGGAGGCCGAGGCAGGTGGATCACCTGAGGTGAGGAGTTCGAGACCAGCCTGGCCAACATAGTGAAACCCTCTCTCCACTAAAAATACAAAAATTAGGTGGACATCGTGCTGCTCGCCTATAATTTCAGCTACTCAGGAGGCTGAGGCAGGAGAATCACTTGAACCCCGAAGAAGGAGAGGACAGTAAGCCAAAATAGCGCCACTGCACTCCAGTCTGGGTGACAGAGTGAGACTCAGTCTCAAAACAACAACAACAACAACAAAAGAAGTTAATGTAACAGCAGTTTCAGAAGTTTCCTGTAAATTAAACATACAATAATGAAAGATTATACCAATAAAAGGAAAGATAAAGGGCAGGTAGTTGACCTCAGATTTGACATGAGTCATATGGCAGCAATAGTAGTAGTAGGCGCAGGCATTTATTAAGCTTTTGCTGTCCTGGTCTGAGCTATGAGCCCTACATAAAGGGATTATCCTTTTTATTTCTCATAACAACTCCACAAACAAGCCACAGGTCCACAGTTCCTAATTCATCACTTCAAACCCCACAGAGATCCAAAAACCAGAATTTTTTGCTTTGTTTCATTCTGTAACTTATTTGACAGCAAAATTTGTCTAGAGATGATTTAACGATAATTATTTTCCTTACACAATATGTTTTGCAGAAGAATTACTGGTATATTTGATTAAATAGTGCTGTGCCAGGCACCACTGGGCTTTCTGTCCCGCATCATATAACTTTTTTAAAGTTTACCAAAAAAAATGATTTTCAAAACCCATCCAGCCTGAGGGGATTTGGAGGAAAAAATGTGAAAACTAAGGATCATAATTGTGAAGGTTAGCTCAAAGTCACATAGAGGTTTGAACTGAAGTCTGTCATTCTCCAAAGATTAGACTTTCAGTCATTAAGCAACATGCTGGAAATGTTATTATCTTTACAGTTGACATCAGAATTTATTTTAGTGAAAGAACCCTGGCCAAAAACATGGTTGCTGGGTCCAAGGATGGCCCCGAGAAGGGCCTTTCTTCATGCCCAGCTTGGGCTCTGGGTTCAGGTTCTTCCCTTCCTTTGCTCAAAGAATCGAGTAGAGAGCCTTAACCCCATGGTGAGTGTTACAGCTCTAAACAAGAGTTGTCAGACCAAGAGAGTGAGCAGCAATGCAGCTTATCACCCAAGTGAAAGTGAAGCTTTCACAGCATGGAAGGGGACCTTGGGGAGTTGCCATTTTTCGCCATGGCTGCGTGGGCTTTCATCTCCAAGTAATTTTGAGTTGCTGAGTGCTTGTTCCCTAGTCCTGAGTGAGGAGAGGGCTTGTGACCATGAGTCATTTAATTTTCTCTTCATGGCGGTTGTTTGTTTCCTAGTTTCTATTGAACCTGCAGGCAGTATCAGAACGTGGTTGAATAGTAACTTTCAGTTGCTAACTGAAACTTTGAACACGGCCTCCTGATATGGTTGAAGTGCCCATGTTGGCCTCTTCCCATGCCAGGGATTGCAAAAACTTCCCTATTGGCCCAAAAGGTTTTATTCCCTCAGAATTGTCTTTTTTGGGGGAAAATAACCTGAAAAGAACTTGTTGGATGTGGTATCTCCAGAGGCAAGATGTCATCTGGTTTTGTTCTAGACAAGGAAAGAAACTGGTTGTTTCATTCCTGGCTGGAGAGGGTAGAAAAGAGCATAAAGAAGGAGTAACCAACATTTGTGAGTTTGGACACTGCTTGGTGGGAAATGACCAAGAAATACTTCCAGTTAACAGTAGTTATAAAGGCTGATATGTTTTATTAAATATTTTGTGGTCTAGCGTGTGATGCAATACCCTCCACCATTCCTTTGCAATCTTATTAAAGTCTACTATGCCCGCAAATGCTTAGAAGACATGGATTTCACCCAAGTTATCAGGTGCCACTGGATCTAACAGTGTACTTGAGTCTGGAGATAAAGGGCCATGACATTCAGGAGTTTAGTAAAGGTGACAAATAAGAAAAATGGAAAATTATAATTTCCAGTTTAATGTGCTATAGCAGAGACACGCTTAAGTGCAGAGTTTACATAGAGGAGGGGGCAACCCTTTCTATGTGGCAGAGGAACACCATTCCAGCTTTGCACCCATGGGAGCAGCCAAAGCAGGCAAAACCACATTCGCATGATTATGAAAAATGCTTCTTCAGTAACTGTATTTGGAAATATGCTGCTAGAATTCCTGGTCCTGGGAAAAATTTTCCTTTTGAGCTCTACAGCTCCTTTTGATCTTTCTAAGCAGTACTTTGTTCAAAAATATGATGGTCTCAAGCTGCTTTCTTCCTTACTACCCCAATCGTAGTTATCGCTGGCCTCTTATATGTTGAATACTAGAAGGCTCTATAAAGGGTTTATGGCATTATTTTCTTTCCACCTTAGTTACTGATTAAAGGAAGTAAGAGTTTTGAGCCTTTAAAAAAGATTGTTCATAATGGGCCAGATAGCTGTCTTCAAACATCCACATTTCAAGTATGTGGTTTCCCATCTTAAAACTCTTTTTAATTCCATGTCCACTTTCAGCAATACCTCCATTCCCTACTTCTGTTAAAGCAAAACTTATTGAAACAGAGGTTGTTTTCTTTGTTTCCATTTCCTCACCTTTTTTTTTACTTTGTAATTTACTTTAAATGAAATTTACATATTTCTTCTACCAACACTCAACATATATTCAATCTAGATAAGCGTCTGCTCAACAAAAAATATATTAGTTATAAAATTGCCATAAGCAAAGGAAGTGGTGAGGTTGAGGCATTTCCCCATCTGGTTTACCCCAGAGAAACTGACGTGCTGAGTGCCAGCAAAAGGACAGAACTGAAGCTGAAAGAAGAAACTTGGCAGCATCTCATTAGGAGAAAAAAAAGACGTAGATAAAGTTCATGAGTTCATGTCACAAGGTAATTAAAAGTATAACTTAGAGTTGAAAGATAATGAACAAGATTTTAGGCATCATTATTCATGTCTTAGTGCTCACAGAGAGTTGAGGAGAAGGGCACTGGAGGCCACTACACTGGACAAACTGTTCGGGAAGAACATTGTAGGCTGTCCTCTTTAGAAAGCACAAAGACTCATGGAACCATTCTAAGGAAGAAAAACCTGGGACAGTATCAAATGATTAGTAATGAAGGACTGGGTTATATAGCAAAAGCAAAATTTTTAGAGTGGACTATAGTAGTTATTAACAAATATTTGAAGAAGAAGCATGCAGACAATAAAACAGAATTGTTTTATAGTCAAAGATTAGGATAACTAGATGGAAATTCCAGAAGGACAGGCTTCAGCTCATGGTAAGGAACTGCCATTCCCCATCACCTGAGGATTTCATCATTGGCTAGACACCCTCTAGTGAACAGACAGAATTTAAACATCAAAGGGAGAGTTGAAATTGATAATTCTTATCCTCCTCAATCCTAGGAGGAACACAGCTATTCTAGTGAGTGATTTCAGACTCTGGAAAGGCATGTTGACACAGTCAGCTAACATTAACTTGGCCTTAAAACTGTGTTGTTGAAAAACAAAAGCATTCACATTCCCTAAAGGTAACTATGGGACTGATGATGATGATGACGATGATGGTGCTAGAACAGCCAGTTGATTGGACTCATGAGGAGTATCCAAGCTCAGTCCCTCACTGACACAGTGATTTGCAAATCTCCACTATCTTCAACACTCTTTGACTATCAAAAAGCAAGCCCAAGAAAGAGAAGATCATTTCAACTCCAGTTAGATTATCAGTGGTATCAGATAAAGACCCTGTTTCAATTAAGCCAAAGTGATCCCATAGATAGGTCAAGGTAGATTTCCCACATTCTCTATGGGCCTCCTTAGAGTCAAGAGACATTCACCAATAGCAAAGAGAAGGCATCATGAGAGAGAGGGCTGCTATCTAGTGTGCATAACAATAAAAAGGGTGGTACATTCTGGAGGAGAGAGTGAGTGACAGGAGGAGCAAGCAGGTGTTATATAGAAAGCAAAATATGTTGGGTGAAAAGTCAAGTATGGTATCTGAGCAAGGATAGATGAAAGAGAATAGGATCTAGAAACATAACCACCGTTATATGGCCACATGGTTTCTGACAAGAGTGACACTGAATTACAGTGATATTTTCAATCATTGAATATGGCCTGACTATCCACAAATCTATGTGGGAAAAATGGAATATGGACATTCATGCATGCCATTCACAAAAATTAGTTACAGTGGATTATAGATTTTCTAGAATTATATAGAATATCGTCATGATATTGAAGCAGAAATTTTTTTTTTTTTTTTTTTTTTTTTTTTTTTTTTTTTTGAGACAGAGTTTCGCTCTTGTTACCCAGGCTGGAGTGCAATGGCGCGATCTCGGCTCACGGCAACCTCTGCCTCCTGGCTTCAGGTAATTCTCCTACCTCAGCCTCCTGAGTACTGGGATTACAGGCACGCGCCACCATGCCCAGCTAATTTTTTGTATTTTTAGTAAAGACGGGGTTTCACCATGTTGACCAGGATGGTCTCAATCTCTTGACCTCGTGATCCACCCGCCTCGGCCTCCCAAAGTGCTAGGATTACAGGCTTGAGCCGCTTTAACAGGGTACATAAAAACACATACGAGAAGGGAAAAGATTGCTGAATTGGACACATTTAAAATTCAGAGCTTTTGTTCTTCCAAAGATATTAAGAGTGTGAAAATTTAAGCTACTCAGTTGAAGGTGCTTATAATATATATACCTAACTAAGGAAGCTGAAGGTAGTAAAGGGACCTTGCAAAACGTCAGTTTGTCAATGACAGTATTAAATTAAGAATCCTGGCTTCGTGGAGTTTAATCCAATGTTCTAACCATGACATTAAGTTTACATACACACACACACACACACAAAAAAAAAAAAAATCAGTAAATATGATCTCTGTGACCAGGAACAAGAAAATTGAAATCTCTGTCCTTTATTTTCCTTTCATATAAAAGAGAAATAACAATGCTATTGGGATTAAAATGATGAAAATAAAATACTGCAGTGATTGATGAATAGCAACTTTTGAAAAATATTAGTAGTAGTTATAGTGATAATGATGATGAGGAGGATGAAATCCATGTAATTATTAAGTGATAGCTTTACAAACTGCTATGAGAGGCAAAGGAAAGTGAGAAAATCATTCCTAATTGCATCAAGCACCACAGATATTTTAGCCAACCTGTAGAGGATGGATACATTCAGAACCATGGGACCTATTTAGAGAACAAGCAGTGGAATAAAAACAAGAGGTCATTTATGAAAAGTCATGAAGTTCCCTAAGTAATGAAAAACACAAGCTAAAGAATTACGATGTAGCTATGTCAAGGAGGTCTCCAAATGCCAGGCTAAATATAATAAGCTGTTTAGCTCTAGTTTCTGTCATTTTTTTCTTACTAGTTAAACTTTGGGCACAGAATGTGAAAATCAACAGGTGCCAGGCCAAGACTCCCATTCCAGCATGTATTAACAACATTCATTAGAGCAATTCTCTTGAGTTTTGTCATCTTTCTTTACTCGGGTAAATAATTAGTCCTTGAATCAGAGGGGAGTACGTCATAATATGTTTGCTTGAGCTCTCAAAGATAGTCATGCATAAATATGTACTCAGAGAGGTAAAGAAGGGAAACATTTACACGAGGTTGAGCAATGTGAACACATTCAATATGACTGATAGTCTAGCACGGTAGCAGGATTTCTCTGGTCAGTGCACTCCTTATCTCGCAGGGCAAACAATATTTATTCTGTCAAGAATTGATCATATGAGGCCTCAATATATTTTCTATTATTCTAATTCATGCAAGGAGGGTGATATTATTACTAGCTAGCAATTATACTTTCTGGAGATGTGAAGAATATTTTTACACAATATTTACTTTCAGTTTCTAGGTTTATTCTCACACCAAAGAATACTGTATGTGTATTTTTGTAATTGAGAGCACTGTTTTACCCAGTCATGTCACAGTTGAAATGGCAGATTTATAGTTGGAGACAGGCCTCTGTCCCCGTGGGTTTTGTTTATCCTCTTTAACTTGCTGTCTACACAAGGCCATTTCCTATCACAAACTTAGGGCCAGTTTCTAACTAGAATTATTTCTTAGTATTGTAGTGATTTAAAAAACAAGACTGTTTGGGGTCCACAGGATACTTTTCTGCAGTGAAATGTTTTTCTAATTGCAGATTAGGATTGGTGAACCGAGATGGAATAGAATACAAAAGTATCAAGAGTCCTCACATATAATGAGACTATTTTATTTTTTAACAACTGTTTGTCTGTTCACGGGTCTACATATACTAGGCCATAATCCAAAATTTTTACTTTATGTTCACTGTCAGTATGTTTAAAAAGCACTGTTTGGTAAAAAGAACCCAGGTTTTGGCATCGGGCAGGCCTCAATCTAAAGTTATTACTGATGTTACTATTATCTAAAGAGTTTCTGTTACCAAATCCCAGCCAGTTCCCTTCTCCCCACACTGCTTGTGAGACACATTTTCACATATTAACACTCCTTGTCAGTGGTTATTGGAAATTTCTTACCAGCCACAAAGCTACCATTTAATGGTTTGAGATGAAAAGAACCAGTATCTTTCATCTCAAATCAAATCACATCAGATGCAACCAATAGCTAGCAATGCTAAGACTAAACTCCATGAGGGCAGACATCGTATTCATTTCCCTAGCACTCTGCCAAACATTTTTATATAGCAGGGACTTGATGAATATTTGAATATACTAATAGTTGGATGAATAAAAGGCCAATTGATGAACCAATGAATAATCACTCAACCGGAGGCACTGGAGACACAGAAATGAACAAGGTATAAATCTTGATCTTCAAAAATATATGCATTTTTCACTTAATTTATGTTTTCAGTAAGTATTTATTTAGTATCTACTATTTCCCAGACACTTTGTTAGGTGCGACAATAAATGAAGCAACTGTATTTGCTCCCTAAAAGTAAAAAGATGTGTAATGATTATACAAAGAGCTATAGAGTTATAATTATTTTAAATGCAATTAATGCTTTTATGAAATCACACAATAGGATGGATAGATCTAGATGCAGAAAGATATAAAGAAAGAATGGCTTCATGAGAAAATACCATTTAACCTTTTAACCTTAGAAGGTGAAAAGCTGTTTTGGTTTGTTTTGGTTTGGTCCCAGTAAAGGGTAACAGAGAAATGACCAATGTAGCAAGGAAATGACCAGATTGAGCAAGGAAGAACCTGTTGGGGAATAAAGACAGTAAGGAGCCAAGTCATGTAGAACCTAAATTCTTTCTGAGTATTTTCAACAATGAGAAACTGGACAGAGACATGATCAAATTTGCAGCCGTAAAGATCCCTTCACCATTCTAAGGGCAGCAGCTTTAAGGAAAAAACAACAATAAATATGGAGAAACTCTTTGAAGAAGATGCAGAAACCGAGGGGAGAAATGGTGGCCTTATCTTAGATATGACAGTAGAAGCTGATGAGAAGTGTCCGGGATTGAGGTTATTTTGTACATGTATCCAAGAAGACAACTTAGTAGAAAAGTGTGGAAGATGATGTATAGAAAGGGGAAAGGGAAGTATCAGGGAGAACAATAAGGTTTGGGCTTGAGTGATCTACTGGAAAGAAAAAAAGCTGTAGGGAGAATAAAGACAAAAATATTGTGGTGAGAGATTACAATAGTATTACAGGACATAGGAGATTTGAGGTATCTGTAAGATATCCAAATAATGGTGTCAAGAACTAAACACTTCCAAAGCTTCCCTTTGATAAAAAACCAAAGTCCTGACTCCAGCCTCCACTATAGATATAGACCCTCACTGCTTCCTTTATTTCATCTCCCATTTTGCCCTCAATCACTTTGTTCAAGCCAGACTGTCCTCCTGGATATTTCTCAAACATGCCAAGCCAGCGTCAGCCTCAGAGGCTTTGCATTTACTATTCTGTCTGTCTGGAATGCACATCCTTGGAGTACTTGCATGGTTCAAATCCTCATTTCCTTCATGTCTCTGTTTGATGTCACCTGAAAAGCAAGACCTTCTCTGATTACGTGGATACATGGCTCCTAGACCCTCCAGCACCCTTAACCTTTCTATCATTTTCTCCATAATATTTATCTGATGTATTTTATAATCATTTATTACTTTTTGTCACCTATCTACCACAACAAAAATGTAATGGAAACTCCATGAAGACAGAGATTGTTATTTTTATTTACTGATTTGTCCCAAGAGATAAATATAGTTCTTGTCATGACTTGGGAAGGATTTCAGATTTCATCCTGCATGGAGGGTAAGAAGTTAGTAGCCTGCCACATTACAATGGCTTCTGGCAGAAGGCACAGATTCCTGGCTCAGAGATAAGTGACTTAATTATTCCATAGCAACAGCTAGAGTGTTGGAATTTGTTCTGGTTTCCCAAGCCCCAATTTCCACAGGGCAATATGAAGAGCATCACGTGATACTCGAAGAAAAAGCACACTGTGTTAAAGGAAAGCAAGGCCAAGCTCTTAATCCCCGAAATCTTTTAAAAAGGACAATTAACATGAGCTTTGCCCTAGCAGGAGATATTAACTTTATTATGCTAAATAGTAAACAAACCTGCCTTTTGATGCAGATGGAGAAATTACATATTTTTAAGGTTATTTTAAGGGTGCACAAACACCCCTTAAAAAGATGATCTGAAACAAAGGAAATCAGTACCTCTGCTCATAAGACACACAAACATGAGAGAGAATGGAGAACTGTCCTCTAACGACACATGGTGGAAACCCAGCACACAGTCTCCAATGAAAGAGTAACCCTTTGAGTTAGATGTTATTATTATTTCAGTTTCCAGATGAATACACAGAAGCACAGCAAAAGTGGCCCCAACAAGCACCCTCTAGCTCCAGAATACACACTTTAGGGAACCGAGTCCTCTCTCTCTCTTGCTCTCTCTCTCATCTGCCACTCCATCAGCTACTTTAGGCTTTGTGAATGGGTGATGGAAAAACAGAGAAAAGAGAAAAAAGAATAAGAAAGGAAAAGTAGAGGAAAGGAAGAAAGAATGGAGAGGGCCTTTCAGCGATCTATACCTGCTCATCTATCCAGAACTACAGAGTAGAAGGGATATTTGAGTTTACCTTAAAGGCGAGAAAATGAGCTTGAGAATGGAATGGCATTCCCACAAACATAGGGATTAAACTAACTAACCCCCAGAACCATTTTTCTGACAAAATATTTGTCTTGCATGTTTCAGGCCCCCCTGGGTCCTTTGACCTTTCTTACACAGGTGACATTTCCAGAACCTGGAGGCCAGGCTACGATACAAAGTCAATCAATAACCAGGGAGATTTGTGATATAGTCTGGCAGGTGGGGCCTTGCTGCCATCTGCCATACGACCCTTCCAGTCCCAGGCTTCTGAGGAGACGTTGCAAGTGCAGTGCAGTTTTCAACTGACCTCTGGACGCAGAATTTCAGCCATGAAGGTAACAGGCCTCTGTCTTCTCAGTGCTTTGGTCCTGTTGAGTCTATCTGGTAAGTGTTTTCGCATATTTTTCAAATTTGAATAAAACCTTTCTGAGCTGTTGCTTTGTGGAGCACATTATCTTCTGGATTTTTGATGTAGTCTGGTCTTCGAGAGATCTATTGGACCAGATAATATGAAATAAGATCAACAGGAATTATTTTTTAAAAAGGATTTTTTTAACCTACTATAAGGAAAACAAGTCTCCTAGTAAGAACTGCCCAGAGATAAAGTGGTTTTTCTCTAGTGATGTGGCCGACCCTTTGGAGGAATGTGGTAGAGACAAAAGGGTAAAAATATTTTAAGTATACTTCTAATTCTTTAATGTGTAAGCCGAATTACAAATGTTAAGTTCTCATGGAATTGCACAAAACAGATAAAATGGCTTCCGGTTCTTCAGTATAAAAGGCATGATTTGACTGATTTTAAAATTTCTTTTTGTATTGTATAGGTTTCAGTGTACTGGAATCATGTATAGTTTGTCAGATTTATCCCTGAATAGCTAATATATGTGATATAAAGGGAATTTTTTATTTTTAATTTCTGGTATTTCTTTATCAGTATCTGGAAATACAACTGTGTTTTCTGTATTTACATTGTATACTACAGTGCTGCTAAATTCACTAATTCTAAAATTTTGGTTTTTTGTAGATTCCTTAGGATTTTCTTGCAATGTAAATTATGTTGACTACAAATAAAGTTACATGTTTTACTTTAAAAAATTATTTTTGACCAGCAGAGTGTTTTGACCAGCAGGAAACATTCTGCTTGAATAGATGGTGCACATATACCCACAATTGCAACTTGACACTGTTGACAGACAACTCTGAAACCGCAAAGTCAAGATCAGTTTCCTTTTTATCACTGGAATTTATCAACATTTTCAACTTCACTTCTGATGTAGCGAAGGATCCTACAGAGAGCCAAATCAGCACTTTGCTAAGAAAAGGAAGAACGTCGTTTGTTGTATTAGCTGAATATTTATGGTAGCAGTTAGTGTTCCCTTTTCCCCTGCTCATGCATGTTAATTAATACAAACAGATGCCTCTGATGAGCACCTGCTCATCAGCTTTTAGACTTAACTAGATACTAAAAGCCACTGGGCCCCCAACAACTAGTTCTGACTATCCCATGGGGATCTTCACCAAGATCATAGATGCCTCACTAATTCACTACATTTAGATACAAAGAACTATCTCCTTACCCAGATCACCTTAAAGATTGTCAATATTAAAATTAAATTTTACCAATATTTCCTCATTTGGATGCTATCAGATTAGTTCCCCTTCCCTTCCATGAACTCATCCATAGTTATGATTCCCTACATGTTGTCAGCAAAACTTCTGTTATTTTCTGGGGAATGCAGAAGAGCTATTTTGACTGCCTGTAAACTCTACAAATGTGAGTTGGACCCATAGTCCATATGATATACAACTGTTGGAAATAGCTCTTTGGGAACTTACAGTGAGTTGGCAAAAGAATTCTATTTTTTTTTAACATTACTTACAAAAGGGGATTTAAATGTAATTGAAAAAGCTAATTTGCATCAGAAGACCTGGTTACTGCTTGTGATAACTGTTTCACAGCTAATTATAAAAACTCTCCATACTTACAGCTGTAAACTGAGATAAAAATTATACTTCAGAGAGATTAAAGATCTAGTAACTGGTTTTGTGAATGTTAGTGAGCATTCAAAAGTTAATTTGTTCAGTACCTGATACATTTCCAGCAGTAAGTACATAATTTCTGTTTTCAAGGAAATTGATCAAGTTTCTAAAACATTAAATCGAGATACTTTGGTCATAATCAAAGTTTTACTTAATTCTTTTAAGGTTTTGTCAGGCAAGGGGTGCAGGATACTTTTGGAAGATTATAGAATATAGAAAGGGTAAAGAGCCCAGTAAAGAAGCCACAGTCTACAATGAAAGCAGAGAATTCTGACAAAGAATAGATCTGACTTCTCTCATTTAGGAGCCAACTTAACAGATCTGATTTATTTCTAGGTAACACCGGAGCTGAACCCGAGGGAAGAAAGGTAAAGAGAAATCTGTAATTTCTTATTTCTCAGGCTGAAACAGTTTGACCCAATAAAAATGCAGCCTGCCTGTCACCTTTCAGTTTAGCTTGAAGTTAACAGTAGATGGATGCCAGGGAGGGTTAACCAGTGAAATGCAAACAGTAATAGTAGTTCCACCCCGCAGGCTCATATTAAACAATTTCACTGAAGCATAAGCAAGTGCTACATAGTCCTACAGCGCTTACTGTGACAGGGTCTTTTATATAGACTAGTGATAGCTGTAGGCAAGTATTTGGGGTGGAAGCCTTCTCAAGCTCACTCCAAGTAGCTCTTCTTCCTTGCAGCCAGTTTGACCATATTGGCATGCAGCTCTCCCAAACACCAAGGTGCAACTCTAATTTATAAAGAACAACAGAAAATGATAAACTAGGTTCTCCTTCTAGAAAAATATTCTAATTCTAACCTTTTCAATTGTTTTTTGTTTAAAAGGTAATCTCGGTAAATTTGGAAACCAGAGGAAAAAGTGTTCCTCTTCTCGGTACATTTCTATCTAGTGGGAGACAGCTGATAGACCAAACGTTCATGAATGAATACATTATTACGTTTATGATAAGTCTTATGAAAAAGTTCTGCTGCCATTACGAACTTAGCCTAGTTAGAGAGATCAGGGAGGGTGCTCCTAAGTCAATGAAGGGCCATTTTGAGCCAAAAAAAAATAAAATGAGTGTTAGCAAAACGTAAGTGGTGGGGAGATGTAGTAGAATGAAGTAGTGCAGAGCTAAAGGTCAGAAAACCCTAAAAGTCTGAACCTAGGAATTACTTTGCTGCATGGCCTTGGCTGATTTTACTGCTTTGTGCCTCATTATCTTCACCTGAAGAAGAATATAATACTTAGTTCACAGGATAGTTAGGAGGTTTAAACAGAATAATACACAAAGGCACTGGGACAATGTTTAGGGCAATGACAAACAGTCCTATCTGATGATTATAAACTCTTCCTAGAGTAGAATGCAAAGACTTCCAACACTGGAAGATGCCCAGTGCCTTTAAGTGCCTAAGAGAAGACCAGTGTGTGTGGACTACAGTGTTCAAGGAAGAACATGTCCCAAGGTGCGGCCAACCTGAGAGATGCCGGCACCCACAGTAATTGTAAAGCTTGAACATTATCTCCCCCATCTTGTGTAAACTCACAACAGCACTCTGAGATAGTGATTTTGCAGAAGAACTGACTGAGTTTCAGAAGGGCCAAAGGACTTTGTAATGTCACACAGCTTAGAAACAGCAGAGGCATGACTTAAAACAAGGTTTTCTGTCTTCAGATCTTAGGTTATTTCTCTTATCACACACATTATCATTCTCCCAATCACAGTCATGCCCCAGAGAAATTAAAGCCATTTCAGCGATTCTGCTATAAACCCAAGAATGGAGAATGATGGGAAATGATTCTGTTTAATTCAATTTTTAGCCCAACTGTTACAATACAGTTAATGGATGCACCAAGATATTCAACCCTGTCTGTGGGACTAATGGAGTTACTTACGGCAATGAATGCATGTTATGTCTTGAAAATCAGTGAGTACAAACTTGATTTTCTTTTAAACTATATATTTTAAGTTAGTTATCTTCAAATATACTGACAATATGAATCCCACCCTGTGAGAAGCAAAATATTTACTTTTTTCAAAAACACTTCTCTGTTTTTCTCCTCTTTATATGTTTAGTATTATAATATTATTTTTAAAAAGTCATTTGTATGATAAAAGCCTACTTTTTTTATTAGAGCAAAATAGTCAATAGCTTAGATTTTTATAAATCTTATATACATAAAATAGCTTTAATTAAAAAAAATTAATGATTGCAGTGATTGTGTTTTTTAAAGCCCTCAGTTATGTAAATATAAATTATATCAATTAGATAACCAAAACTGTATTTTTACTCATGGATATGAAAGACGGCTTCAATAAAGCTTTATTTTCTCAGTGTCCATAAGTAGGCAATGGGATACAGAGAAATGGATTCGACACAGATTTCCTATTTCACTCAGCAACTGAACCCTTAGCATGTGTCGAGCATTGTGCTAATATTCCCTGTCTTACTTGTGCTTATGACTAAGAAAATGTCATAAGCACATACAGGATGGCTTCTTATAACTTGGGGCAAATGACAGAAGACTTGGTGTAAATAAAGTGCAAAAGGAGTGAAGCAGAAACACATAGGTTTTGTTACTGAAACGGGTCAAGAAAGGATCCATGAAAATAATAAATGCCCGCTGGGCGTGGTGGTTCACACCTGTAATCTCAGCATTTTGGGAGGCTGAGAAGGGAAGATCACCTGAGGTCAGAAGTTCGAGACCAGCTTGGTCAACATGGAGTAACCCCCATCTCTACTAAAAGAACAAAAATTAGCCGGGTGTGGTGGTGGGCACCTGTAATCCCAGCCACTCAGGAGGCTGAGGCAGAGAATCACTTGAACCAGGGAGGCGGAGGTGGCAGTGAGCCAAGATTGCGCCACTGCTCTACAGCTTGGGTGACAAGAGAGAGACTCCATTTCAAAAATATATATATATAATGCTATTTAAATAGAGCTCTGAATTCTGGCAGTATCAAAAAAACACGCTGGGTTAAATAAAGGTGTGGAATGAACAAAACAAATATAAGGGATTCCACGAGTAACTAGTTTTTCTGGGATTGACTTGATGTTAAAGACTTTGAGTCAGACTCAAATGACTGTGTAAATTTCCATTATATTCCGCTGCATAAATTTCCTTTCCTATAATGCAAACCTTCTTCTTGGGCTGTTTTAAACCATTTCAGAAAATTCTCAGAGTTTAGCAAGTATTGTGGAAATAGGTCCCCAGGATGAGAGGGCTAATATTCTGAAGTTTTAGACCAAAAACATTAGGTATTCTACTTTGTAGTGAATGTGTTTCCATAATCAAGACTTGTAAAAGGAATCTGAAACCACTTGTTAGTTTTCTCATGTCCCATGTTCCTGACATTAAGGTCAAACATCATATTTCTATCCAATGGGAGGAGAAAGCAAGAGAACAGTAGCTTTGAGACTTGGGAAATTTCCAAGCGCCACTCAACATTTAGAGTGAAACATTGGAAAACTATGAGTAGAGGGCTGGACACCTTATCTGCATAGTCTCTGAAACCTACGAGGTTCTGCTTACTCTTTCCGTTTGTTCAAAAATATGTAAATATGGGAGGAACATTTGTACACTAGAAAACATCACCTCTCTTCCTATATTTTTAGATAAGAAAATTTACGTCTAGAGACAAAAAGTTGCTTTCTCAAAACAACGTATTTCCTAATGTATGACATTGCCTTTTATTTCTGTTGATTAAAAGTCCCAAACTTATTACATAGTAAATAAAGCCAGATGCTGATCCTAGTTTGAGAGAAGTAAATAATACCAAACAAGGGCTTGTTAATCAGTCTTCTTGGTCATTATGTGCTTGGCAAATATATTCAATAAAGACTTTGTCTCATTCTTCTATATCTTTGTAGGGAATCTGTACTGGTAAATTTTTTTCCATAAACCAGCATTTCTGATAGAACCTTCTGTAATGATGGAAATGTTCTATGTTTATGCTGTCTAATAAATAGCCACTAGCCACAAAACAGTGGCCTCAAGGTGGTTAACACTAGTGTTAATGTGGCTAGTACAACTGCTAAACTGAATATTTAATATTACCTAGACTAATTTAAATTTAAATAGCTATATGTCGATAGTGATTATATGGAACCAGAGTTAAAAGCATAGCACTTCTTTGTTGTTTACTCTGGGTGTGTGTGCCTACGTATGCTAACTGATTTGGAAGTCAGTATTATGAGCAGTTAATGACTGTGGGACAAGAAAGCGTTGAAAACTTAAAATAAGTTTGGCTGGCCATGGTGGCTCAAGCTTGTAATCTCAACACTTTGGAAGGCCCAGGCTGGCAAATCACTTGAGGTCAGGAGTTTGAGACTAGCCTGGCCAACATGGCAAAGCCTGATCTCTACTAAAAATATAAAAATTAGCTGGGTGTGGTGGTGCGCACATGTAATCCCAGCTCCTTGGAAGGCTAAGGCAGGAAAATCAATTGAATTAGGGAGGCGGAGACTTCAGTAAGCCAAGATCACACACTGTACTCCAGCCTGGGGAACAGAGCAAGACTTTGTCAAAAAAAAAAGGGGGGGTTAACAAGGTCCAGATAAATGCCTGTATAAAAGTATATGGAAGTCAGATGTCCTCCAGTAATAGAGAATTAGAATTTTTGTAAGCCAGTATATTCAAAGAAAAAGTGGTTAGAAAAATTAAAGACCTGGAAACAGTCTTCTAAGGAACAATTATAAAATTTAGATACTAGCTTAGAGAAGAGAAAACTGGTTTGGAATGGTAGTGTGGGGCAGACGGAGAGGTTTCATCTGGAGGGGAGGATGTTTAGATCTGGCAAGAATTATGTAGAATAAAGACATGATTTACTTTTGCAAGACCTCAGAGATATGAATCCCCAGAGCTCTAAGATGAAACATCAATCAATTAGGAGGTTCAACGACAGCCCAGGCATCAGCTTGGATAGAAACCTGGTGGTGAAGGCAGAGGCATAAGGAGCAAAAATGCAACAATTGATTTGAGGTTAATTTCACTGTAACATGCCACTAGATATGTAAAAACTGTAAGGACAGATATTTTTCCTTTCTGTTGTATCCTTAGTGTATATAATAGTAATCAATAAATATTGATGAATCAATGAGTAAGTGGATGGATAAATGAATGAAAGATAAAGATTATAAATCTCAAACCTCTCTACTTTAAACGAAGCTTTTTTCCCCACTGCTTTTCTTCTTTTTTGTCAGTAAAGCTTAAGCTGATTTTTTTTTTAATCTCTACTGCAGGAGGCGCCAGGTTCCTGTCTACATTAAAAAATCTGGAGTTTGCTGAGAACAAAGGTTTTGAAATCTCATTAGGTCACTGCAAGGCCTGGCTGGCCTGATTGTTAAATAAATGCATCTAAATAACCCCTGTTGTTTCCATTTACTTTTTCTTCAAAGGTATGTTTGATTATACCAGGGTCAGGGGGTGTGGGCAAGACTCAGAATAGACCAAGTTTTTAAAATGCCAGCAATCCTGTCATTTCAGACAGGGTTTCCTTCACAATTCCTTTTCCTCCCTCATCTTTCTCACATCCTAAAGTCACTGTCTCAGAAAAATGTGATTGCAGATATTAAATGGTAGAGCGCAAATGATCATGAACATAAGTAATTCTGTAGAGGACTGGACTACCATTTTAAGGAACAATTGGAAAATACCCAGTCCAGAAACATATTACCCATCACAGTTTCCTGACTGAAATAACTCCTTAAGGCTTCCTTGGGATTTGATTGAGCATCTATTGTGCCTGGCACAGGTCTATGTGCACGGGCATAGAGCTGCCTGTCTGGTGAAATAGAGTTTAGTCTTTGAGATTTTTCCACTTACTTAAAATGTAGATTTTGAGTCAGACATAATTGTCTCAAAAAGATTTGAATCATTGAGGAAACAACAACAAAAAAACTACATTTTGTTAACAAGGCTATGGAGCAGCTTCTGGACTTAGCCTTAGTCCTTCTCCAGCAGGGACAGTTCCCCATTAGTTACCAACGTGAATAGTGTAAAGTAGAGCCTGCGGTTGTCCCTGGTAACCTCAGGCTTGAATGGAAGACTTTATCTTATGCTTTCCTGGGAGATCTGTTTCATAAGGCCTGATGGGTTTGTGCTGTGCTAACCTGACGCGGGTAGGTGGGGAGGCCTGATTCCGGATTAACTTTGGGCATGTTATCTTCTACTATCAAACCATTCCTAAAAGATAATCTGACAAGGAAAAAAGTGTCTATAGATCAGATGAATTGATCGTTGAGACCTTTGTACAGTGCACTTTGGTTTATCTGTGAGCCACAACAACCCTGTAAGATTATCCTTATGAGTAAACTTAGAACTAAGTGAAATCACCTGCTTAATATTGCCAGCAAACAAAGCGACAGACTTAGGCTTTAATTATAATACAGGACTGACTTCAAGTCCGATGCTTCTTCTGTTAAGCTACGGTCACCTCACATGAGTTACCCATTGCCTATTTCTTCTATAGGAACTTTCGATAACATCTTCCTATTAAAAAGGAATATGTGTTTATATTCAGGGACAGCAAATAAGATAAAACTAAAGAATTGCCCCCAAAAGAAAAGAAAAGTATCTAGAGCTACTAAAAAAGAAAAACGAGGAGGAAGAGGAGGAAAGAAGAAGCAGGAGGAGAAGGAAGAAGAAGGAGGAGGAGGGGGAGGAGGGGGAAGGAAGAAGAAGAAGAAGAAGAAAAAGCAGCTTGAATTCCCAAACTCATGAAGAACTAGCCTAGAATGGAAAACTGGGTAGAGAGCTAACAGAGCTTGTGATGCAGCAGGTTTTCTAATATACAGCAGGGAATAGATCACTCGCTGAACCAGAAATAACCAATCAAAAGCTATTCCACACTTGCCAAACACAGGTGCCTGACACTTTTAAGGTTTAGGTTAATTTCTTGGGATATTTAGAAAATACACGTCTTGCGGTTTAAATCTGACCGCTAGAGGATGCTGTAGTCTGCCAAGTGCCTCAGCCAAACCCCCTTCTAACAGCTCTGGTTAAATATCATGCTAACAGCAGTTACGGATGCAAGATGGCTTCCAACACCTTGTCTATGATGCTAGAGGACACTCGAAGGGCATCCCTAATATTAAGGAACTTTGCTATAGTAACAGAACTTAAATAATCTAATGCTTCAAATTTTCATGTCCAATTGAACCAGTCTGCAAGTCTGGAGAGACAAGGCTTGGAGATTATAGCAGAAGCAACCCATTAACCCAAATTGTCTGTCTTTAATGGTTCTGTTCTCTCTCTGACCCATCAGAAAGCATGTAGATTGCTATGTTCCTGTACTGTAGTACATTAGGCCATTCTTCCATTGCTCTAAAGAAATACCTGTGGCTGGGCTTGGTGGTTCACACGTGTAATCCTAAGCACTTCGGGATGCCAAGGCAGGTGGGTAACCTGAGGTTAGGAGTCTGAAACTACCCTGGCCAACATGGTGCAACCCTGTCTCTACTAAAAATACAAAAATCAGCCAGGACTGGTGGCAGGTGCCTGTAATCCCAGCTACTTGGGAAGCTGAGACAGAAGAATCGCTTGAACCTGGGATTCAGAGGTTACAGTGGGAAGAGATGGTACCATTGCAATCCTGCTTGGGCGACAAGAGTAAAACTCCGTCTCAAAAAAAAAAAAAAAAAAAAAGAAAGAAAGAAAAAGAAGTATCTGGGAGTAGGTAGTTTATAAAGAAAAGAGGTTTAATTGGCTCAGCGTTCTACAAGCTATACAGGAAGCAAAATGCTGGCATCTGCTCAACTTCTAGGGAAGGTGAAAGGGGAGCAGTCAGGTCACAAAGGCTGAGCAAGAGCCCGATAGAGGGGAGGTGCTACACACTTTCAAACAACCAGATCTCATGAGAACTCACTCACTACTGAAACAGCCAAGTAAAAAGGGCTTCCTGGAGAACCTCCCACCAGCCTGCACTGGGAGAATGGGGTAGAGCCACGGAAGTTCAAGCCTTTTGCAGAGGGGAGGAGCCTGGCCTCTTGTTTCCCTGTGGTGGGGTGGAAGTCGGTTAACAGGCTTCCTTCTTGCTGTTTTCAGTTTTCAGAAACACTGAAAGTTTTTCCCTTTTTCCTTTTTTGCCCAATAAATTTCATTTTTTTCCTTACCTTCTATGTGTCCACGAGCCTACTCTTTCCTGGTTGTGTGACAAGAACTCGGTTTTTAGAGAAACTGAGAAAATCCTGCAACGCTGTCACAAGAACAGCACCAAAGGGATTGTGCTAAACCGTTCATGAGAAATCCACCTCCATGATCCAATTACCTCCCACCAAGACCAACCTCCAACACTAGGGATTTTGACATGAGATTTGGGTTGGGACACAGAGCCAAACCATATCAGGTAGCTGTGTTTTAAAAGAGATGATTTTAAAACCAGAATATGTTTAGAGGAGGGAAACTGCCAATATTGATAAGAATTTGAAACTTCGCTCCATGATGAGGGCTTGGAAGGAGTAGGAAAATTTGGGCTAAGGAAAGGAAAATCCTTAGAACTTGGTGGGTCTCTTCAAAAGATTTACAGGATTAAAATGTTAACACGATGAAAGCAGAAATTTTAGCCTTTTCTTTTTACTGCTGTATTAAAGGATCAAAGAGAGTATCAAACACCTTGGAGGTACTTAATTAATATTCTTTTTGCTACATAAATGAATGGGGACAAGGAATGAACATGTTCTGGTTGACCTCAAAGGGTAGAATTTAGACTAATTGGCTAGAGATTAAAGAGATACTGATTTTGGTTGAGTGGAAAAATGTGCACTATAATGATTAAGATCAGGGGCTCTGATTAAGAGAGACTGAGTTTGATTCTGGCTGTTTCCATCTAGCCCTGTGTCCTGGGAGAAGTTGGAGAATTTCTCAAAGTCTCAGTTTCCTTATCTCCAACAGGGGTTAATAATAACAATTCCCTCATAGAGAAATTGGCACAATGCCTGCCATGTAGTGTATGCTCAAGAATAATTATTGTTATTGTTATTATTATTAATCTTGTAATCTTTGGGCTTACTAAAAAGGTGACTGATTGTCTCCTGGTACATAAACATTTCTATGATAAAATCTTTACTTCTTTGGGTAATAATTAGTTGTATTATTGAATTGTCAGGGATTTTGTAGAAGACAGTTCTTTACTGGGTGCAAGATTGGACTAAAATCTCTCTACTTTTAATTATAAAAATACCAGAATTATAAAACATGCCCACAAAATAGAAATTCAAGAGTAATGGTTGAAGACAAATTTTGTGGACTAAGAAGGGTTTTGTAACCCTGGGAGGGAATAGAGTAATAAACCCAGCTCACACTATTAGGTCCACATTCTTGGATGAAGAAAAGAACTGTAATCCTCATTAAATACAGGACCACAAAACTGCAAGTGAACTCTAAGAGGGCATAGTCACAGGGCCAATATATTTTTGTACACTTTCCTCTATTGGCTTCAGAACATTTGAAATATGAAGCTATCTGATGAGAACAGTGTGTCAAAACCAGAAAAAAAAGAATTGTCCCATTGGAGAGGTAAATGTGTTTGAAATTAAACATTTTATAAAATAATTTATGCCGAGCCTCCTGAAAAATAAGAACTTGAAAGATATTGTCCCTTTATTTTCATTTCTCTGACCCAATTTATCCCTTAAAAACCTTAGCTTATTCCAGCTATGTATAAATACAATCTATTTGCATAATAAGGGACACAATTAAATTTAAAAACATGCAAAGCTTTTACTTTTCCCAGTCCTGGCACTGCCAACAATTTTTTTTTTTTTTAAACCCTCACAATGCAGTGCAGAGAGATCCTTTGTTTTCTTTCATTGTTTAAACAAAAGCTAACTTTTAGCTAAAGATATGGAATAGGTATATAATAAAATGATGTTTCCAAAAAAGGAATAATATAGACCTTTTGCTTTTTTTTTTTTTTTTTTTTTGAGACCGAGTTTCGCTCTTGTTACCCAGACTAGAGTGCAATAGCACGATATCGGCTCACTGCAACCTCCGCCTCCTGCGTTCAAGCAATTCTCCTGCCTCAGCCTCCCGAGTAGCTGGGACTACGGGTGCGTGCCACCATGCCCAGCTAATTTTTGCATTTTTAGTAGAGACAGGGTTTCACCTTGTTGACCAGGATGGTCTCGATCTCTTGACCTCGTGATCCACCCACCTCAGCCTCCCAAAGTGCTGGGATTATAGGCATGAGCCACTGCACCCAGCCGACCTTTTGCTTTTAATCAAATCCAAAGTCACTAAAAAGCAAAGACACAGTCAAAACAAACAAAATAGACTGGTTGGAGATCAAGTCCGAACCTTCTTATGTGGTTAGGATGCTATTTGTGGCTAGGTGTCTTTTAGATGTGTTCAAAATAAATAAATAAAAATGAAGGCTACAATTTAGATACCCCATGGTCAACTGCCCACAGCCATGTAACGAAAATTTACATCATACTGATTTCTCTGAAATATTAACCTTGAACATAAACAAAGCATAGACATTAGCATTTTGTCCTTTTTTGCATGGTTCGAAGAAATTAAACCAGTAGCTACAGTTAAATCAGCTTAAACAGGCTGTGTTTCCTTAAAAACAAATATATGACAGCTTCAAAGTTATGAAGAAGGCCAGAATACTTCTTCCTTCAGGCTCTATAAATTGTGTTGTTACTACTGTAAAATGGAGATTTCATGCATTTTTCATCTTGAGGTTTCCCAGTTCATGAACTCTTCTTTTGTACTCACAATAAACTCTTAAAATTCTGTGTGATTTAACTTTGCTTTTGACAGATAATGGATAACTCATTCAACTCACTTAATTTGTATTCATGAATAAAAAAGTATAATACAAAATAAATAATTTTTGTTTCATATTAGTCCCTGTTAAAAAGAAAAGAAAAAATAAGAGAAAATGAGGAATTAGAAGTCACTAGAGGACTTCGGGAGACTAAGGCAGACAGATCACCTGAGGTCAGGAGTTCGAGAACAGCCTGACGAATATGGTGAAAACCTCATCTTTACTATAAATACAAAAATTAGCCAGACATGGTGGTGGGCAACTGTCTCAGGGGGCTGATACAGGAGAATTGCTTGAACCTAGGAGGTGGAGGTTGCAGTGAGCCGAGATCATGCCACTGCACTCCAGCCTGGGTGACTCTGTCTCAAAAAATAATAGTAAAATAAAAATAATAATAAGTCACCAGAGGAAAAGTTGTGTTAGATATAAAAATAAATTTTAAATGTGTAACCGTGGAAATTAGAAGGAAAAAGGCAGAAAGAGCCATATATATATATATATATATTTTTTTTTTGAGACAGAGTCTTGCTCTGTCACCATGTGCCAGGCTGGAGTGCAGTAGCGCAATCTCAGCTCACTGCAACCTCCGCCTCCCGGGTTCAAGCAATTCTCCTGCCTCAGCCTCCTGAGTAGCTGGGACAACAGGCACACACCACCACATCCAGCTAATTTTTGTATTTCTTAGTAGAGATGGAGTTTCACCACGTTGACCAGGATGGTCTCAATCTCTTGACCTTGTGATCTGCCCATCTCAGCCTCCCAAAGTGCTGGGATTACAGGCATGAGCCACTGTGCCCGGCCATGCATATTATTAAATTAAACAAAATGTAGACATACATACCCGAATAGATAAAGAATGAGAAGCAGAGAGAAAGACAGTAAAATTAACAAGATTTATAGTAAATATGGTTGCAGAAGCACAGATGCACAATAAGTTATATTTTGAATACTTGTGCTAAATTTCAGGGGTTTTATTCTTAATCTTTTTTACTGAAATGATTTCTGTGTGCTTTTCTTAAAAGCTTACATCTACATTTTTAAATTTATTTTATTTATTTATTTATTTGTTTGTTTGTTTATTTATTTATTTATTTTTGAGACGGAGTTTCACTGTTATTACCCAGACTGGAGTGCAATGGCGTGATCTCGGCTCACTGCAACATCCGCCTTCTGGGTTCAAGCAATTCTCCTGCCTCAGCCTCCCGAGTAGCTGGGACTACAGGCACGCACCACCATGCCCAGCTAATTTTTGTATTTTTAGTAGAGACAGGGTTTCACCTTGTTGACCAGGATGGTCTTGATCTCTTGACCTCGTGATCTACCCGCCTCAGCCTCCCAAAGTGCTGGGATTATAGGCGTGAGCCACTGCGTCTGGCCTGAATTTTTTTTTTATATTCTAGAGACCTTCAGAGCGTCTAAAAGAATGACTTAATAAAGATTAACTTTCAAACCTTAAAGATGTAAATTAGTACAAGGTGAAAGTTAATAAAGAATAATAAAAATTATAGGGGCTAACCTCCAGGTACAATTCTATGTGCCAGAACCTGTATTAAGTATTTCCTATCCATCCTCACAAGCAGTCCTGAGATCCTCATTTTAGACATGAGAAAACCGGTTTTAACTCCCTCAAGGGTTGAACTAGTCAAACTGCAGAGCTCCTTGGCTTCTCTGGGATGTTACACTGTCCGCCAATCTCATTTACTGCTCCTGTTGCCTCTGCTTTCTGTAACAGTTAGCACTGATTACTCCCTTTCTTTGAAAAATAATTGCTCCAAGTTCCATGAGCATGTCATGTTCTCTGGCCTCTGTCATACTTCTCTGGTTGAATCATCCTTTTTGTTTTACTTCCCCACAGTACAAACACACACAGGCAAACACACACATTCCCATGCACATCACACACTCCATCTCTCTTTTTCTGGCCACAACCTCTGGGGATCCTTTATTAATTCTCTACATCTGACTTTTTATTTCTTCTGTATACTTGCCAATTTCTGAGATGACTTTCTAAGATCTCTGCTACTGCAGAAACCCTGGACTCCCCAAATTTTTCTCTTTTCCTTCTCTTAGTTTTCTAAGTTTCCTAAGGGTGGTATTGGGATGGATTCAATTAATCTTGGATTCAATGGATTGGACTAAATGGATTCAATTTGGTATTTAAGTCAAATACTAAAATCCATTCCCCACCCCAGGATCTTATCAAAAAAACAACTGGTATCTAGAAGACAAAAATCAAGGACCAACAAAATTTTCCATGGAATCTGGTAAATGAAATTTATTCCTAAAACATATTGTCTCTCAAATTCATTCTCTTTCCTTCATTTCTTTAGCAATTGTCCTCATTAAGCACAGCATTACTTTTTACATGGTCTAATGTAACAAACCAGAGGTTCTACCTGCAGGAGTTTACTCAGCCCATCTTCCCTCCATCGCATCCTTCTACATGGCCCACTGAACAATGCCAATTCATCCCCAACCAGAGAATGCTTCTAAACTACAAAATAATTACAGTAGTGCTCTAATGAAAAACCTGTCATGGCTACATACTGTCTACTAAAGAAAGTCCTACTCTCTTCTGGTGATATAGACCCTCAATAATATTAAATCTCAAGTGTCCTGTCTTCAGGCATTTTTCCTGCTAAATTATCTTTCTGCACTCCTTTTTCACCCATCAGAATTTCATCTGCTTAGTAAATATCCCATGTGGCTAGGCACAGTGGCTCATGCTTGTAATCCCAGGACTTTGGGAGGCCAAAGCGCGTGGATCACCTGAGGTCGAGAGTTTGAGACTAGCCTAACGAATATGGAGAAATCTCATCTCTATTAAAAATACAAAATTAACTGGCCATGGTGGCACATGCCTGTAATTCTAGCTACTCAAAAGGCTGAGGCAGGAGAGTCGCTTGAACCCAGGATGTGGAGGTTGCAGTGAGCCGAGATAGTGCCATGGCACTCCAGCCTGGGCAATAAGAGTGAAACTCCATCTTAAAATTTATAAATAAATAAATATATATATATATGTTCCTCTCTCTGTGTTCATGTGTTCTCATTGTTCAACTCCCACTTATGACTGAGAACATGCGGTGGTTGGTTTTCTGTTCTCGTGTTAGTTTGCTGAAAATGATTGTTTACAGCTTCATCCATGTCCCTGCAAAGGACATGAACTCATCCTTCTTTATGTCTGCATAGTATTCCATGGTGTTTAAGTGCCACATTTTCTTTATCAGTCTATCATTGACTGGCATTTGGGTTGATTCCAAGTCTTTGCTATTGTGAACAGTGCCGCAATAAACATACATGTGCAAGCAGGGACTGTCAGGGGCTATAGGAGGGATAGCATTAGGAGAAATACCTAATGTAGATGACAGGATGATGAATGCAGTCAACCACCATGGCACATGTATACCTATGTAACAAACCTGCATGTTCTGCACATGTACCCCAGAACTTAAAGTACAATAAATAAATAAATAAATAAGTATCACACGCATAACTGCTGCCACTTATAGTAGTGGTCCTCAAACTTTAGAATGCATAAGAATCACCTGAAGAGCTTCTTTAAAATGTAGATGGATAGGCTACAACCTCCTGATACTCTGGATCAGTTGACTTGAGGAGAGGCTTACTGATTTGTCACCCAGTTCAGCTGTGGGATCCTCTATGAATTTTTCTTGCTTTCTCAAACCAATCGCTTTCATATTCCCATAATAATTTGATGCTTCTTCTCTAATAGTAATTGCATCAACCTGAAATACAAGAAAGTATGTGCATATTTGTTTGTTTCTTTTAGTTTCCCAAATAATTATCTTTGTACTCCACATTATACAATCACAGCACATTATCAGTATACTGCCTCAATAAAGTTAATTCTGTATCAAGAATACTGAAGTATTCAACATTTTTTAAAAGTTAAATATTACCCTTTCATATTACCTGAAAATTTCCATTTGAAAATTGATCAGATCAAATGTTTAAAGAATTTAATAAAATGTTTTGATTTAATAAGATTGTAATAAAATTTTGAACAGTAGAACCCTAAAAAGGAATTGGAACATTATCATAATTTGGTGGTTGATTTTTCATTTTTTACTTCACTGAGTATTGTGTATCTGTATTTTTATGATCTTTAAAAATGAAATTAAATTTCTTAAAATTTTATAAATAATATCCAACATAGATTTCACATCTGCAAATATAGTTTTACTGTGCTGCAGTAATTAATTAACTCTTTTTCCTGTTAAATATTTTCTCAGTGTCCCAAATATCAGGCATCAGAAATATTTCTTCTTTACCTGTTAGCATAAACAAAAATAAAAAGGAAGCTGCTTTGTTCTGTTTAGAAGGTTTTTAAAATGCTAATTAGAAGCTATTGATAGTAAGGAATATCACACCTATTCAAGATGATGAGTGCTTTGAAATTAATTCTTTTAGGGCCCGGTGTAGGTAAACCAAATGTTTATAAACCCCACTTTCCATATGTTACCTGCTGAAACCCAGAGAATGCAGAGACTCTATAATAAAGGTCAGGAAAGCCCTACTGTTTACATTTATGAAGTATATCACATTTCTCTTAAAAAATAGGGTGTATAATATGTAATGAAAACAACCTAAATTTTATTGAGAATCTGAATAATATGTTATAAAAATTTCCATAATAATGAAAATGTAATCACCTTTTCAGCTGGAAAATACTGCTATCATGTATTCTTAGAAAATAATCCAGGGGATCTTCCAAGATGGCGCCGTAGAAACAACTCAGGATTGCAGCTCTCAGTGAAGGCACAGAGGGCATCATTCTAAAACAAAGACAGCAGAAGAAGAAACTGGTAGCATCCCTCACTGTTCCGCAGCTGCTACAGGTGTACCCCAGACAAGCAGGGCCTGGAGTGAACCTCAGCACTAGTACAGCAGAGGGGCTAGAACATTAGAAGGAAAACTAAGTAACAGAAATACTTCATCATCAACAATCTGGGCGTCCACTCAGAGACCCAATAGAAAAATCAGCAACTACTCAGACAACAGGTGGATAAATCCATAAAGATGGGAAGAAACCAGCGCAAAAAGGAGGAAAACACCCGAAACCAAAACACCTCACTTCCTACAAAGGACCGAAACTCCTCACCAGCATGGGAACAAAGCTGGACGCAGAATGAGTGTGACAAAATGACGGAATCAGACTTCAGAAGGTGGATAATGAGAAACTTCAGTGAGCTAAAAAAAAAAATGTTCTAAATCAATGCAAAGAAACTAAGAACCTTGAAAAAAGATTCGAGGAAATGATAACAAGAATGGACAACTTAGAGAGGAATATGAATGAATTGAAGGAGCTGAAAAAACACAACACGAGAACTTCGCGAAGCATGCACAAGTTTCAACAGCCGAATTAACCAAGCAGAAGAAAGAATATCAGAAGTCGAAGATCAACTCAATGAAATAAAACAAGAAACCAAGATTAGAGAAAAAAGTGCAAAAAGGAATGAACAAAATCTCCAAGAAATGTGGGACTATGTGAAGAGACCCAACCTACGTTTGATAGGTGTACCAGAACGTGACGAAGAGAATGAATCCAAGCTGGAAAATACTCTTCAGAATATTATCCAGGAAAATTTCCCCAACCTAGCAAGACAGGTCAATACTCAACTCCAGGAAATACAGAGAACACCACAAAGATACTCTGCAAGAAGAGCAACCCCAAGGCACATAATCGTCAGATTCACCAGGGTTGAAATGAAGAAGAAAATACTAAGGGCAGCCAGAGAGAAAGGTCGGGTCACCCACAAAGGGAAGCCCATCAGACTCACCGCAGATCTCTCGGCAGAGACTCTACAAGCCAGAAGAGAGTGGGGACCAATATGCAACATCCTTAAAGAAAAGAACTTTCAACCCAGAATTTCATATCCAGCCAAACTGAGCTTCATAAGTGAAGGAAAAATAAAATCGTTCACGAACAAGCAACTACTCAGAGATTTTGTCACCACTAGGCCTGCTTTACAAGAGCTCCTGAAAGAGGCACTACACATATAAAGAAACAACCAGTACCAGCCATCCTAAAAGCATACCAAATGCTAAAGAGCATCTACAAAATGAAGAATCTACATGAACCAATGGGCAAAACATCCAGCTAGTATCAAAATGGCAGTATAAAATTCACACATAACAATATTAACCCTAAGTGTAAATGGGCTAAATGCACCAATCAAAAGGCACAGACTGGCAAATTGGATAAAAAACCAAAACCCATCGGTGTGCTGTATCCAGGAAACCCACCTCACACACAAGGATACACAAAGGCTCAAAATCAAGGGATAGAGGAAAATTTATCAAGCAAATGGAAAGCAAAAAAAAAAAAAAGCAGGAGTTGCAATTCTCATCTCTGATAAAATAGACTTTAAAGCAACAAAGATCAAAAGAGACAAAGAAGGTCATTACATAATGGTAAAAGGATCAATACAACAAGAAGAGCTAATGATTCTAAATATACATGGACCCAATGCAGGAGCACCCAGATATATAAGGCAAGTTCTTAATGACTTACAAAGAGACTTAGACTCCCACACAATAATAGTGGGAGACTTTAACACTCCACTGTCAATATCAGACAGATCAACCAGACAGAAAATGAACAAGGATATCCAGGACTTGAACTCAGACCTGGAACAAGCAAACCTGATAGACATTTACAGAACTCTCCACCCCAAATCCACAGAATATACATTCTTCTCAGCACCACATCACACCTACTCCAAAATTGACCACATAATTGGAAGTAAAGCACTCCTCAGAAAATGCAAAACAACTGAAATAATAATAATAAACAGTCTCTCAGACCAAAGTGCAATCAAGTTAGAACTCAGAATTCAGAAATTAACTCAGAACTGCACAGCTTCATGGAAACTGAACAACTGGCTCTTGAATATTGATTGGATACACAATGAAATGAAGCCAGAAATAAAGAAGTTCTTCAAAACCAACGAGAACGAAGACACAACATACCAGAATCTTTGGGACACATGTAAGGCAGTCTGAAGAGGAAAATATATAGCAATAAGTGCCCACATGAGAAGAGTGGAGAGATCCAAAATTGACACCCTATGGTCAAAATTGAAAGAGCTAGAGGAGCAAGATCAAAAAAGCTCAAAACCTTGCCGAAGACAAGAAATAACTAAGATCAGAGCAGAACTGAAGGAGATAGAGACAAGAAAAACCCTTCAAAAAATCAATAAATCCAAGAGCTGGTTTTTCAAAAAGATCAACAAAATAGACAGACCACTAGCCAGACTGATAAAAAAGAAAAGAGAGAACAACCAAATAGATGCAATAAAAAATGATAAAGGGGAAATCACCACAGATTCCACAGAAATTCAAACCATCATCAGAGAATACTACAAACAACTCTATGCACATAAACTAGTAAACCTGGAAGAAATGGATAAATTCCTGGACGCCTGTGTCCTCCCAAGCCTAAACCAGGAGGAAGCCGAAACTATGAATAGACCAATAACAAGGTCTGAAGTTGAGGCAGCAATTAAGAGCCTACCACACAAAAAAAACCCAGGTCCAGATGGGTTCACAGCCAAATTCTACCAGACACACAAAGAGAATCTGGAACCATTCCTTCTGAAACTATTCCAAATAATTCAAAAAGAGGGAACCCTTCCCAAATCATTTTATGAGACCAACATCATCCTGATACCAAAACCCGGCAGAGACTCAACAAGAAAAGAAAACTCCAGGCCAGTATCAATGATGAACATAGATGCAAAAATCTTCAATAAAATACTGGCAAACCGATTGCAACAGCACATTAAAATCTTATCCATCATGATCAAGTAGGATTCATCCTGGGGATACAAGACTGGTTCAACATATGCAAGTCTATAAATGTAATTCACCACATAAACAGAAGCAAAAACAAAAACCACATGATTATCTCAATTGACGCAGAGAAGGGTTTTGCCAAAATTCAACAGCCCTTTATGCAAAAAACCCTCAATAAACTTGGTATTGATGGAACATATCTCAAAATAATAAAAGCTATTTATGACAAACCAACAGCCAATATCATACTTAATGGGCAAAATCTGGAAGCATTCCCTTTGAAATCCGGCACTAGACAAGGATGCCCTCTCTCACCACTCCTATTCAACATAATACTGGAAGTTCTAGCCAGAGCAATCAGGCAAGAAAAAAGAAATAAAGGGTATTCAAATAGGAAAGGAGGAAGCCAAATTGTCTCTATTTGCAGACAACATGATAGTATACCTAGAAGACCCCATCACCTCAGCCCAAAAACTCCTGAAACTGATAAGCAACTTCAGCAAAGTCTCAGGATACAAAATCAATGTGCAAAAATCACAAGCATTTCTATACACCAATAACAGACTTAAAGAGAACCAAATCAAGAACGAACTGCCATTCACAATTGCTACAAAGAAAATAAAATACCTAGGAATACAGCTCACAAGGAATGTAAGGGACCTCTTTAAGGAAAACTACAAACAACTGCTCAACGAAATAAGAGAGGACACAAACAGATGGAGAAACATTCCATGTTCATGATTAGGAAGAATCAATATCATAAAAATGGCTATACTGCCCAAAGTAATTTACACAATCAATGATATCCCCATCAAAATACCATTGAATTTCTTCACAGAACTGGAAAAAACCACCATGAACTTCATATGGAACCAAAAGAGAGCCCGCATAGCCAAGTCCATTCTAAGCAAAAAGAACACAATGGGAGGCATCACACTACCAGACTTCAAACTATACTACAAGGCTACTGTAATCAAAACAGCATGGTCCTGGTACCAAAACAGAGATATAGACCAATGGAACAGAACAGAGGCATCGGAGGCAACACAACATATCTACAACCATATAATCTTTGATAAACCAGACAAAAACAAGCAATGGGGAAAGGATTCCCTGTTTAATAAATGGTGTTGGGAAAACTGGCTAGCCATGTGCAGAAAGCAGAAACTGGACACCTTCCTGACACCTTACACTAAAATTAACTCCAGATGGATTAAAGACTTAAACATAAGACCTGGCACTATAAAAACCCTAGAAGAAAACCTAGGCAAAACCATTCAGGACATAGGAGTAGGCAAGGACTTCATGACCAAAACACCAAAAGCATTGGCAACAAAAGCCAAAATAGACAAATGGGACCTAATCAAACTCCACAGCTTCTGCACTGCAAAAGAAACAGTCACTAGAGTGAATCAGCAACCATCAGAATGGGAAAAAATCTTTGCAGTTTACCCATCTGACAAAGGGCTGATATCCAGAATTTAAAGAACTCAAACAGATTTACAGGAAAAAAACAAACAAGCCCATTCAAAAATGGGCAACGGATATGAACAGATACTTTACAAAAGAAGACATACATGAGGCCAACAAACACATGAAAAAATGCTCATCATCACTGGTCATTAGAGAGATGCAAATCAAAACCACATTGAGATACTATCTCACGCCAGTTAGAATGGTGATCATTTAAAAATCTGGAGACAGCAGATGCTGGAGAGGATGTGGAGAAATAGGAACACTCTTACACTGTTGGTGGGAGTGTAAATTAGTTCAACCATTGTGGAAGACGGTGTGGCAATTCCTCAAGGACCTAGAAATAGAAATTTCATTTGATCCAGCAATCCCATTACTGGGTATATATCCAAAGGACTATAAATCTTTCTACTATAAGGACACATGCACACGAATGTTCATTGCAGCACTTTTTACAATAGCAAAGACCTGGAACCAACGCAAATGCCCATCGATGATAGGCTGGACTGGGAAAATGTGGCACATATACACCATGGAATATTACACAGCAATCAAAAATGATGAGTTTTTGTCCTTTGTGAGGACATGGATGAATCTGGAGAACATCATTCTCAGCAAACTGACACAAGAACAGAAAAGGAAATACCGCATATTCTCACTAATAGGCGGGTGAGAAAAATGAGAACACATGGACACAGGGAGGGGGTCTACTACACACTGGGGTCTATTGGGGGGGAATGGGGGAGGGATGGGGGGTCTGGGGAGGGATAGCCTGGGGAGAAATGCCAAGTGTGGGTGGGGAGGAAGGCAGCAAAACACACTGCCATGTGTGTACCTATGCAACTATCTTGCACGTTCTGCACATGAACCCCAAAACCTATAATGCAATAAAAAATTTTTTTTAAAAAGAACATAATCCTTATATAAACTTTGTACACTTAAACAGTTCAGTGATTTTTTACAAATATATATGCTTATGAAGTCTCATTGTAATGTTAAAGAGTGAGATATTTCTATCACCCCAAAGTTTCCTGTGCTCCTTTGTAGTCAACACTGCTCCTTCCAACTCCAGACAACCACCAATCTGCTTTCTGTCACTAAACATTGTTTGCCTTTTCTAGGATGTTACACGGATGGGATAAATATTATGTATTCTTTTGTGCTCACCTTCTTTGATGTATCATGTTTTTGGAATTCCTCTGCATTGTTATATATATCAATTGTTTCTTCTTATTTTCTACCTCGGTAGCATTCCATTTTTGAAGGTACCACAATTTGTTTATTCATTCATCTCTTGTTGGGTGATTGGGTTATTTTCAACTTTTTATTATAACATTTTTCAACTATAATGATTAAAGTTGCTATGATTATTCACATACAAGTATTTGAATGGGCATTTTTTTATTAATCTTGGGTAAGTACATAAAAGTACAATTGCTGTATTTTTAACTGGATTAAAAAAAACCCACCAATACTTCCAAAGTGGTAGTATTATTTTGCATTTCCATAGCAAGATATGGGAGTTCCAGTTACTCCACATCCCAACCAGCACTTGGTATTGTCAAGTTTTTAAGTTTTATCTATTTTAGCAAGTATGTATAGTGATATCTCATTGTAGTTTTAATTTTTTTTTCTCTAATGAGTAATTATGTTGAAAATCATTTTGTGTATTTCTTCAGTAAAGTATTAAAATCTTTTGCCCATTTTTAAATTGATTTGTCATATAATTAAATTGTGAGTGTTCTTAATTTTCTCCCAGTATGTCACTTTATTTGTTATTTTGTTAGTGGTATTTTTCAGAGAACAAAAAATTTTAATAAAAATAAAGTTTATTTTACCAGTTTTTTTCTTATATGTTTTATATATTTTTTCTTGTAACAAATCTGCAAATGCACCTCTGAATCTAAGTTAAAAATGGAAATTTTTTTTAATTGCCTACTACAAGTCGCACAGATTTTGTTCTTTATTTCTTATCAGAAGTTTTATAATTTTATCTTTAGATTTATGAACTATTTAGAGTTTGTTTCGTAGTATACTATATATATACTATTCTATAATATTTGAGATCCATTTTTCCCATGCCATTCTCTTTTGGTTTTCTGTCCCTATTTGCTAATATCTCCACTTTAAAATGAAAGAATAAAAGAAAAATAATGGTGTACTTTTAATGTTCTTAGATAAAGAGGATCTAGTACCAATTGCATAAGGAAGTAAGAAAAGGAAAAGGAAGAACAGAGAGTAAGAGAGAGGGATAGCAAGAGAAAGGGGAAGAAAAAGAAAAATTAAAGAAAACAACAACAACAGGAAAAGCAAGGAAGAAAAGAAAACAAGTCAAGGGCTTCTGTGACTCAATAGCCACATTTTTATGCTTTCTATCTTATTCATTTTTAAAGTCAAGCTCTGTCTCCATGACTACAGATACAAAGAAGTTACTCCCTATTGGTTCAAGAAAAATCTCCAAATAGGAAATATCTCAACCCAAAACAGTTCAAGACAAAACTATAAACTATTTAGTTGAAAAAGGCTCTCAATATTCTGAATTTTACAGATGCTACAGGATTAAATGCAGTCTGTAGCTGCAAATAGTCCATTCAAGCGTCTGTGTTCCAAGGATATACACCTTGCAGGGGAGGAAAAGATTGCTATTTTTTTTTACCCCTTGTATAGTTCTTGGCTGTGGCACCTATAACAAAAGACAAACTAACAATAAAAAAACGCATATGCATTTATTTAATGTAAGTTTTTGTGACAAGGGAAATTTCAAAAAGCAATAAAGACCCAAGGCCGGGTGCAGTGGCTCACACTTGTAATCCCAGAACTTTGAGAGGCCAAGGTTGGCAGATCACGAGATCAGGAGTTTGAGACCAGCCTGACCAACATGGTGAAACTCCATCTCTATGAAAACTACAAAAATTAGCCGGGCATGGTGGTGTACGCCTGTATTCCCAGCTACTTGGGAGGCTAAGGCAGAATAGTTTGAACCCAGGAGGAAGAGTTTGCAGTGGCACCACTGCACTCCTGCAGTCCAGCCTGGGAGACAGACCGAGACTCTGTCCCCGCCCCCCGTCCCCCTCCCAAAGAAAGAGAAGAAATGAAGACCCAGGTAAACTTGTATTCCTTAGTCTTAGGTTTGATGAAAAGGTGGTAGTCAGTGAGAAGTATGATTGGACAAAGGAAGTCTGATTTAATGAAAACTACCTGGGCTAGGGGGGTGGATTCAGCAAGGCCTATTTTTTCAGATTCTTCTCTGTGACTGTGTCTTCAGATATAAGAACATTTGCTTTCTCTGGGTATGTGGCAGGCATCTCTCCAATGAGGGTTTAATGACCTTCTTCAGGGGAGAAGAGAAAGGAAAAGGTAAGAGAGACCTTCCTTTCCCCGTGGTTTTCTCAAATGCCAATGTGTTATTTTTTCGGGTAGCACATCCTGAACCCCATCTGCCTCAATTCTGTACTTCAATTTGCCAGGGGTAATCTGTTCATACAGATACTCCTTAGACATTTACCGAAAGAGTAGATCAACTGGAAACTTTTTTTGGATACTTACATGTGAAATAAAGCATGTTAATTATTATAACATCATCATTAGACATCAACATAATATTTTCCCCATTTCACTTCCTTAAATTGAAGGTGGCTCACAAAATCTAGTCCTCTCCTTTCAACACCCTTCACTTTCATTAGTCTGTGATGAATAACTCAGGTGTTTTTGCCTTAGCTGTTGGAGAAAAGACAAGAGAGAAAAAAGGCAAGAGGGTAGATAGTATACAGAAGAAGAGATTATAATACTTGGTAGAATAACTTGACTTAACCTCCATAACTGCTGGTAGATGTTGATTAGAAAATGGAACTTCAAATTGAAGTTTATTTGCTTTTTATGATGACATAAGGCTTGCAATACCAATAAACCTATGAATATTTTCAATGTTCTATTTTTTTTATTGAATATTTGATGCAGACAGTAATAACTTGGGCACTGTTTTTACAGTGTCTGTCTTCCTTCATCCTTCCACTCTGGAACTTAGAAAACAGTCCCCTCTCTTTTCACATCTCTCTTCTCATTATGCCAGAACTTGTAAGTAGGTGAAGTAGGTTTATCTTCAGTAATGAGTGCGTACCCACTGTCCTCATACTACCAACTAACTTTTTCCTGTCTCTCCATTGAACTCTCATCCTCCAGACCATTCCTTATGCATTCACTTTCTGTGTGTGTGTGCATGTCTGCCTGCCTCTCTCTCTCTCTCTCTTTCTTTTTCTCACTCTTTCTCTCTGTTAGTGACTCAGCCACTCACCTAGTTACTCAAACTATAACCTGAAATTTACACTTAGCTCCTTGCTTCTAATCTCCCTCTTCCCCTTTATCACAAGATCATGTATATTTACCTCCTTAAACATTCACATAAGAAACTTTATTCTTATTTTGCAGGTGAGGACATTGAGCCTAATAGGTTTAGTAATTGTGTACTACTAGAGACTTAGTAAATGGAAAGGCAGGATGGGAATGCCTAACTGTGTGATTCTCATTGTGCCATGCAGCTTTCTGTATGTCTTAAGTAGCATCTCTGGATGTGAATTATAATACAAGAGCTCAATTAATCTCTACATAGCATTGTTTGTGGACAAAGGAAACCACTCCCATAAATAGGTAACAAAATTGTTCAAATATATTTGAGGGTTTGAATCATAAAAAAATAATTTAAAGACAATATTAATTTTTTCATTTTAAAAAATATTAATGTTATAGTCTTTGTGCACTTTCTTAACTAATGAACTATAAACATTCTAATTTTTGGCATTAAGGAGTTCCAAAGAAGTTGGAAAACTATGGCCTTCGGGATGGAATGTGAGGTGCTTTTTTTTTTTTTTTTTTTTTTGAGACTCAGTCTTGCTCTGTCACCCAGGCTGGAGTGCAGTAGCCCAATATCAGCTCACTGCAACCTCCACCTCCCAAGTTCAAGTGATTCTCCTGCCTCACCCTCCAGAATAGCTCACACCACAGGTGTGTACAACCATGCCCAGCTAATTTTTGTATTTTTAGTAGAGATGGGGTCTTACCATGTTTGCCAGTCTGGTCTCAAACTCCTGACCTTAGGTGATCCACCTGCCTTAGTCTCCCAAAGTGCTAGGATTACATATGTGAGCCACTGCGCCCAGCCAGAATGTGAGCTCTTTTATAGGACATAGCTACTAAAATTCAGCTTTTGCATAGGCACTAATTTAAACTCCAGTTATCCCTGCTCTTTCCCTGTTACAGGTTAGACTTACTTCTAGTTGCTTGGAACACACTTTGCTTTTGCTCATTTACTACAACTCTTTCTTTCTCTGTCACCATCTTGTAGCATTGATAGACGAGATGGGCCATACACTTCCCATGGCCTTGCTGGCCCTGTGTGCACACCACTACCATAGCATACCTCATGTTTTGATTATCTACCTGTATAATCTTTATCACTCATTACAAGAAAATTCCTTAAATGTAGAAGATGTGTTTAATCCATGCCTTTGTCTTCAGGAGGCTCAATAAGTACCTACTGAGCTATATTTTCCTGAATAAATTCAAGTTTACTACTATACCATTTCCCAGAATTATTAATCCATAAATTAAAATAAAGTGTTATTTTTCAGACTAATTTAAAACAAATTCCAGTTTGATACAAAGGAGAGATAGATTCTATTATTCCAGATACAGTGTAGTGATAAAATAAAAATTTAAAATAATAATCTTAATTGAAAAATATTTTGATATGTTTTCTTGATTCTGTCATAAAATGATGTGGGGTTAATCCCAGCTGACCTTTTCAGCTTTGCATAGGGGTTTCCACAGAAAGCAGGCTACAATGGGGCTTCCTATGATGACTTAATTCTCAATTATTGGAAGATAGTAAGATAATGCATAGCAAGGGCTGTTTGTGATTAATTATTTGGAATTTGAACAAGAAAATAAAGCAGCATTGCACTTTTGCTCTACAATCTCCTCGGAACACAAACAGGCCACTAGATCGTGTTCATCGTTCACAGTACTTCTCACCTTTTATCTTCAGTCAGCCTATCTGTTTAGATCCCAGAGAGTATTCAAGGGAAATAATTTCAAATCACTGTAAGTACTAGTCTTCTGTTGAACCAGGTATTCTGAATTCACTTATTAATACATCCATTAGTTCAGTCAACCATCATACCTTGGCCATTTATCATGTGCTAAGTAAGCACATTCTAATCCCTGGAGCTTCAATAATAACCATGTCAGAAAAGATGCCTCTTGTCTTGGAGCACACACTGAAATGGAAGGAGCAGGACTCATTATCAAAAGAAAACAAATACACAAGATAACTGTGGATAATGTTAAGAACTATAAAATGAATAAATAAGAAGATATGATAAAGACTGATGGGAAGGCAGAAGAAAGGAGGCAGAATAGATTTAAAATAACCACAAATTAAAGGCAGCAATGCTCATCAAGTTGTAATCGATTTCTCACCTGTTAATCTTGACTAGCCTCGTGATATATTTTGGCCAATAGACTGTGGTCAAGGTGATATTGTGCAACTTTCAAGCAATACCTCAAGAGGCCTTTTAGTTTATGCTCTCATCCTCTTATAGCCCAGGCGTTTTGTAAGAAAGACCAAACTAGGCTGCTGGAAAGGCTATGTGGAGAAAAATCAAAGCCCTTCAGCTGATAGATTCTGCCAACCTACAGGCAGGTGATTAGGTCATTTGAGAGCCAGCCCCAGGGCTCCTTCCAACTGACCACAAATGCATGAGGGAACCCAGATAACAGGATGTGGAGCAATGAGAAACTATCCCAGCAGAGCCCTGACCAAATAGCTGACCCCTGGGTCATGACTAAAGGAACAGTTGTTTTAAATCACAACGCTTTTGGTGAATTGTTACATGGCAATAGATAACCGAAGTTGAAACCAAGGTGATGAAGCTACTTTAGATGGGATGGTGAGGGAGAGCATGCATAAGGGGGTAGTATTTGAGCAGAAATCCAAATAGGAAGAAGACAGCCCTGCAGAGGTTCATGAGACATGATTCCAGGTAGAGGCAAATGCAAGTGCCAGGGACCTAAGGCAGAAAGATGTGTACGAGAAACCCAAAGAAGAACATGTGGCTGGAGTGTGATAAACAATGCAGAGAGCAGTTTATCACTGTAATAGAAGATAGGGGGAAGGAGGTAGAGGAGGCCTTATTATGTAGAGCCTTGCAGACTGTGGAACCAAGTTTGTATTTTATTCTAGACAAAATGGGAACTTACGGAAGGTTTTCAAAAGAAAACTGATATGATCTTTCTACATGTTTACATATTATTCTGACTACTTTGTGAAGAAAGGATAATAGAAGAGTGAAACAGGAAGACCAATTAAAAGCCTCTTGAGTTAGTTTAACTGATAGATCATGGCTTTTACTAGGATAATGATTGGGAAGATAGAGGGGAGAGAATAGGTTAAAATGTGTTTGAACATAAAAACTCTAGGACTAACTTGATTTGGATGCAGTGGGTAGTTAAGAAGGGAAAGACAAGAACTGAGAATTATGGTAGGTTTTTGGCTAGATCACATCAATGAGGAATAAACAGAGGGTAGAAGACAGGCAATGAATATTTAATTTTTATTAAAGTGTGTTACCTTGAGTGGAGATGTACAGTAGTTAATTGGCTCTTTGTCTGAGACTCGGAGGAGCGGATACAACTAGAGCATTTGGCAATCTTTAACATATGAATGGTATTTAAAGCAATGGAAGAACATGATCACTGCAGTGAGTTTAGATAAAGAAGAGAGCCTCGGTCCTATAGACAAGGAAAAGGTATTGTAATGATGTAAAAAGAGTGGTCAGTTAAAAGTGAGAAACATAAAGTGAATATGAAGTTGTGAAATTATATATATGTATATGTGTGTGTGTGCATATATATACACACACACACACCCACTAATTGACCACCCACTCTTAATTAAATATACATATATGTATATATATGACCACCCATATACATATGTATATTTGAAAGATTGGTTGGTCAATTAGGTCAACTGCTACTGAGAAGTTCAAGAATGAAATAGATGTAGACCTGGGGGGTGTTTCAACAGGGAAAGTATTAATGACAGAGACAAGAGCAATTCTGGATAAGTCAAACCAAACAGCTCGTGCAGCATGATCTGAAGAGTGAATAGAAGGTAAAGGAGTAGAGACAGTGAGTAAAGATAACTTTTTCAAGAAATCTGCTGTGAGTGGAGAAATGGGTCTGCATCTGCAGGGAAATATGGCATCATATGGAGAGCTTTGGAACCTTCCAAAGCATGTTTTTGAACTCATGTTGGGCAAAGAGGCAGAAACCGATGATGCAAGAAGAAGTGGGATAATTACAGATGTAATATAACCAGATTTCATGACTGTAAAGTTTAATCTCCCTAGAGAAGTTTTCATATTATTTTTTTAAAAAAACTTTTGGAAATGACACTGTGAGCATGTGCTGGAGCAGTGGATGTTACCTAAGCAGGTGGCTGGGGCTCCAACAGCACCTACTCTTGTTGCTCTGATGCTCCTCCCTCGAGTACACACCTATGGCTTCACTTGAAATTCTTTAATTCCAGTTGACAGAAAAAAAAAAGGGTGTGTGATTACAGATGGCTTTGCATATTGTGCTGGCATTAAGCTAGAAATGCGTGATACAGAATTACAGCCCTATTAAAAGCCTTTGTGTTATAAAATGAAAAAAGAAGACCCTCCTATTTAGAATATCTTCTAGTAGTGTGTTTGTTTTTTCGACTTTTTCTGGGTAGAGTTGGCTCAAGTTACTAAGTTATACTACTTCATGGTCAGTGACTATACTGGGCTGGCCAGATCATCAGACACTTGGAAGAAACACAACTGAAGATCTGGTAACAAGGAGGTCTGGGGAGAAAGTATATTGACCTTCTCAGAAAGAACATAGAACATGAGAATATTTGTTTTCCATGTGGATACTCACTCAAGAGTGCACACAGCAGAGGATGTTCTCAGTAATCACATGGACAAAGCTATGGTCTGCAGATGTCAGGCAATCTCTTTCCCAAGGCACTCTAGCAGTCACTCCATTCTATCAGGTTAAAAATTGTCCATGGTGTAGGGATGAAAGCTATGCATTGGCTCAACAACATGGATTTCACCAGGGCTGACCTGGCTACCATCACTGCTGAATATCCACCTGACCACAGCAGATGTTGATGCTGAGTCCTTCTATTAATAGTAGCATCATTCCTCAGGGGACCAGACAGCTACTTGGAGTTAGGCTGTTTTCACTGGACCCCTTTCCAATGGTAGGAAAAGCAACTTATCATCTCTAAAATAAATAGTTATTTTGAAAATGGATTGCCCGTTTCTGCACACAGTGCCTTCATATGTACCATTGCAAAGGATTTTTGGAATCTTTATATTCCACAGAACATTGATGCTTTATTAGTTTCCTATTGCTGCTGTAGAAAATTACCATGCTTAGGAGAATTAAACAATACTATTTTATGCAGTTACAGTTCTGGATGTCAGAAGTCTAAAATTATTTCATTGAACTAAAGTCAATTTCAGCAGTACTGGTTTCTACTGGAGCCAAGGGAGAATCTGTTACCTTGTCTATTTCAGCTTCTAGTGGTCCACCTGTATTCTTTGACTTGCTACCCCTTTTTCCACCTTCAAGTTGGCCATTCCAGCCTCTACTTCTGTCTCACATCACCTTCTCTTCTCCTGTAGTGGTACCTCCTTCTGACACCCCCCCTCTGATAAGAACACTTGTGACCAGGAAGTTTGGCTCATACCTATAATCCCAGCACTTTGGGAGCCTAAAGCAGGCAGATTGCAAGAGCCTAGGAATTCAAGATCAGCCTGGACAACATGGTGAAACTCCATCTCTATAAAAAATATGAAAACTAGCCTGGCATGATGGCATGTGCCCATAGTCTCAAATACTCAGGAGACTGAGATGGGAGGATTGCTGGAGCCCAGAAGGTGGAGGCTGCAGTGAACCAAGATAGTGCCACTGCACTTCAGCCTGAGTGACAGAGCAAGATCCTGTCTTAAAATAATAAAAATAAGAATATTTGAATCACTGGGACCACCCAGATAATCCAGTATATTCTCTTCATGTCAGGATTCTTAACTTAATCACACATGCAAAATCTCTTTTGCCATATAATATAATACATGTACAGGTCTCAGGAATTAGTAGGTAGACATATTAGGGCATCATTGTTCATCCTACCACAGCTAGTGACCAATGAATTTATTCCATAGAAAACAAAGTGGGTCAATGAGCTGACACTCATTAAATCTACTGATCTTACCACATGCTTCATTATCCTGAAACATTTCTCACTACAGAGCATTAGAATGGCCTAATGAAGATGTATTCATACTACTTTCTGGCTGAAAACACCCTCCAAACAGTCTGGAAAACATAGTGAGGACCCTGTCTCCACAAAAAATAAAAAACGTAATTTGGCATGGTAGTGCATGCCTGCAATCCCAGCTCCTTGGGAGGCTGGGCGAGAGGATCACTTTAACCCAAGAGGTTGAGTATAGAGTGAGCCATGTGTGTTTCACTGCATTCCTGCCTGGGTGACAGGGCATGACCCTATCTCAAAACAAACAAGCAAATAAACAAACACATGCTCCAAAGATGTGATACTGTCCCGAAGATGTGGTGTATTCTTTGAATCAGAAGTCAAAATATAATGCTTTCTTTTTTTATCATTGCCAGATTTCAGTTATGGGAATCACAGAATACAAGTATACACAATAACCAGCTTGAAAAATTTTAAGTTCCTGGCCTTATAAATGTAAACTCTACTTCTTTTAAGGTCTCAGTTCCAAAAGAACACTTCTACCACATGACATGAGGGTTTAGTTGATCTAAAGGATGAGACCATCTTCTGGCCATTTGGGGAATCCTCATGTCACTGAAACAACAGGCAAAGTGAGGTAACTGATCTCTGTTAAGGGTAAATACAATGTTACTCCACAATGGAACATGATTGACAACATACAGAACCCAAGAGATTCTCTGAGATGCCTCCAGTAATAAAAGTTCATGGAAAACTATAGCAACTCAACAAAGATAACTACTATGGGCTCAGACTCTTCAAGAACTAAAGTTTGAATTACACCACCAAGGAAAGAATATCAACCTGATGAGGGACCTGCTTGAGGTTAAAGAAAACATGAGACCAAGTGCATTGACTCATGCCTGTAATCCCAGAACTTTGGGATGTCAAGGCAGAAGGATGGCTTGAGCACAGGAGTTCAAGACAAGCCTGGGCAACCTGGCAAGAACTCTGTCTCTACAGAAATTTTAAAAAATAGCAAGACATGGTCGTGCATGCCTGTGGTGTCAGCTACTCAGGAGACTGAGGGGGAAGGATTGCTTGAAACCAGTAGGTTGAGGTTACAGTGAGCTGTGTTGTTCGCACCACTACACTCTAACCTGGGCAACAGAGAGAGACAGTATCTCAAAAAAAAAAAAAAAAACATAGGATAAGCAGAAGAAAGAATTGTAACTATCACCGGAAGCTGATGATCTGTTAACAACCAATCATAGAAATAATGACTGCAGTTTCACATAATTTATTCCTTGCCTATTATCCAATATTTGTATATGTCAATCAGCTGTTTGCTTTTTTGTTTCTCCCTTTCTTGTCCTATTTTATATATAAAGTGGTATGATGGCTATTGTGCAGTTTAATATTTAAATTACAGAATATCCAGAATGACAACATTTCTGTTTGTATGAAAAATAGTTAACTATGTTAGGTAAAAGCATCATATTGTTGTGATTGTTGTTAAATGAAATTTAACTAAGGGTACAAGGGGGACAAAGGGATATTGTAAAGTAAGAAGTGAATTATGTTGACTGTTAATTGCCAGCTCTACCCCTACTCTGTAATGCTTTTTTCTGAATAATTGGCAGAGATGGGACTCTGAAAACCATTTTTTCCAGGTTTTGTTGACAGTGGAGGCTAAGAGAATACAGTATGAAAGAAGAAGAAAGCCATTTTATTTTCTGCTATTAATGGTACATCAAGATGCAGCAGCAACTTCAGTAGAAGTGTAATCTCCTGACTTCCTGCTCAGCTGCAACCGTGTGGATCCAACTGAAGAAGGAGCAGCAATGCATTCAGCAGGAGCAGCAGCCGCCGCAGCAGCAGGATTATAAACTCCTGCATTTCCTGCTCAGCTGCAATGGTGTGGATCCAACTGTAGAAGTGGCAGCCATGCATTCAGCCACAGCAGCAGGAAAATAAACTCCTAAATTTCCTACTCAGCTGCAGGGATGCAGTTTCAGCATCAATGGCAGCACCTCCAGCAGGAAGTTGGCAAGGACAGCTAGGCTTCAGTCCAGGTTCAATGGCAGCTTCCAGTTTCTGTATAACACTCTTCTCTTTTTTGTTCTTTCAGTGCTTCTAAGAGCACTGTAATCAATTGTCTGCATTAAATTCCTCTTTGCTTGAAATATTTAGAATGACCTCTTATTCCTGGGCTTGGCACTAACTGACATAGATATGAATCTCTGATTTATATAATATGTAACAAAACTATTTTCCTAGGTTGTCCGCTCTTTCTAGTCACCGTTTTCCACCCTAGACTGAAATATTGTTTGGAAAATTGGGCTGATCATCTCTCCCAGAGAAAGTGTGTCATAATGAAAAAGCAGTCATGTGATCTTAGGCAAGTCAAAATTACCCTTCAGAGTAAGTGTCCTTAAAAGTGAAATAATAAATGTAAGCTTGCCCAAAGAATTCAAATAATTATGTGAACTGCAGTATGCAAATGATTTGCTTATGAAATTAAATGGTTTAAGAAATAAAGGTGGAATCAGCAGAAGTGAGGCTATCTGACTGTCATAAGGGGTTGGATGTTTCTATCTATTCTCCTCTTTTGTCCATCTTCTCTAACATTCTCTTTCTCTGTCATTCACTTTCTCATTCTCCCTGCCTGCCCATGAGACCTCTATTTTTCTAGAGTATTTTCTACCTTTTTTCTACTCATCCTCCCTCACAGTATTATGGCTCCATCCTTAGAGGGACATAGTTCAGTATCTCTCTCCCAAGGTCAAGGTCACCGACAACGTAGTCCCATTATCCCAACATCTGCATCTACGACTAAAAACTTAGTCTACCAGACATCATAAGCATGATCTGTATTAGTCCGTTTTCATGCTGCTGACAAAGACATACTCAAAACTGGGAAGAAAAATAGGTTTAATGGGACTTACATTTCCACAACCTCCCGCTGTGTTCTTTTTGCTTAGAAGTGACTTGGCTATGTGGGCTCTCTTTTGGTTCCATATGAAGTTTAGATGGTTTTTTCCACTTCCGTGAAGAAGGTCATTGGTAGCTTGATGGGGATAGTGTTGAATCTGTAAATTACTTTGGGCAGTATGGCCTTTTTCACGATATTGATTCTTCCTAACCATGAACATGGAATGTTTCTCCATCTGTTTGTGTCCTCTCTTATTTCGTTGAGCAATGGTTTGTAGTTCTCCTTGAAGAGGTCCTTTACGTTCCTTGTTAGTTATATTCCTAGGTACTTTACTCTCTTTGTAGCAATTGTGAATGGCAGTTCGTTCTTGATTTGTCTCTCTTTAAGTCTGTTATTGGTGTATAGGAATGCTTGTGATTTTTGCACATTGATTTTGTATCCTGAGACTTTGCTAAAGTTGCTTATCAGTTTCAGGAGATTTTGGGCTGAGACAATGTGGTCTTCTAGATATATTATCATGTCATCTGCAAATAGAGACAATTTGGCCTCCTCCTTTCCTATTTGAATACCCTTTATTTCTTTTTCTTGCCTGATTGCTCTGGCTAGAACTTCCAGTACTATATTGAATAGAAGGGGTGAGAGATCTCATCCTTGTCTAGTGCCAGATTTCAAAGGGAAGCCTTTCAGTTTTTGCCCATTCAGTATAATATTGGCTGTCATTTTGTTGTAAATAGCTTTTATTATTTTGAGATATGTTCAGTCAATACCGAGTTTATTGAGAGTTTTTAGCATAAAGGGCTGTGGAATTTTGTCAAATGTCTTCTCTGCATCAATTGAAATAATTATGTGGTTTTTGTTTTTGGTTCTGTTTATGTGGTGAATTACATTTATAGACTTGCATATGCTGAACCAGCCTTGCATCCCCGGGATGAATCCTATTTATCATGGTGGTTAAGCTTTTTGATATGCTGTTGCAATAAGCTTGCCAGTATTTTATTGAAGATTTTTGCACCTATGTTCATCATGAATATTGGCCTGAAGTTTTCTTTTCTTGTTGAGTCTCTGCCAGGTTTTGGTAACTGGATGATGTTGGTCTCATAAAATGATTTGGGAAGGATTCCCTCTCTTTAGATTATTTGGAATAGTTTCAGAAGGAATGGCAACAGTTTCTCTTTGTGTGTCTGGTAGAATTCGGCTGTGAACCCATCTGGACCTGGGCTTTTTTTGTGTGGTAGGATCTTAATTGCTGCCTCAACTTCAGATCTTGTTATTGATCTATTCATGGTTTCGACTTATTCCTGGTTTAGGCTTGGGAGGACACAAGTGTTTAGTAATTTATCCATTTCTTCCAGTTCTACTAGTTTATGTGCATACAGTTGTTTGTAATATTCTCTGATGATGGTTTGAATTTCTGTGGGATCTGTGGTGATTTCCCCTTTATCGTTTTTTATTGCATCTATTTGGTTATTCTCTCTTTTCTTTTTTATTAATCTGGCTAGTGGTCTCTCTATTTTGTTGATCTTTTCAAAAAAACAGCTCCTGGATTTATTGATTTTTTAGGAGGATTTTTTGTGTCTCTGTCTCCTTCAGTTCTGCTCTAATCTTAGTTATTTCTTGTCTTCTGCTAGGTTTTGAGTATGTTTGATCTTGCTCCTCTAGCTCTTTCAATTTTGACGATAGGGTGTCAATTTTGGATCTCTCCTTTCTTCTCATGTGGGCACTTATTGCTACATATTTTCCTCTAGAGACTGCTTTACATGTGTCCCAGAGATTTGGTATGTTTTGTCTTTGTTCTCATTGGTTTCGAAGAACTTCTTTATTTCTGCCTTCATTTCATTGTTTATCCAATCAACATTCAAGAGCCAGTTGTTCAGTTTCCATGAAGCTGTGTGGTTCTGAGTTAGTTTCTGAATTCTGAGTTCTAACTTGATTGCACTATTGTCTGAGAGACTGTTTGTTATAATTTCAGTTGTTTTGCATTTGCTGAGGAGTGCTTTACTACCAATTACGTGGTCAATTTTAGAGTAGGTGTGATGTGGTGCTGAGAAGAATGTATATTCTGTGGATTTGGGGTGGAGAGTTCTGTAAATGTCTATCAGGTTTGCTTGTTCCAGGTCTGAGTTCAAGCCCTGGGTATCCTTGTTAATTTTCTGTCTGGTTGATCTGTCTAATATTGACAGTGGAGTGTTAAAGTCTCCCACTATTATTGTGTGGGAGTCTAAGTCTCTTTGTAAGTCATTAAAAACTTGCCTTATATATCTGGGTGCTCCTGTATTGGATCCATATATATTTAGGATCATTAGCTCTTCTTGTTGTATCGATCCTTTTACCATTATGTAATGACCTTCTTTGTCACTTTTGATCTTTGTTGCTTTATAGTCTATTTTATCGGAGATGAGAATTGCAACTCCTGCTTATTTTTGCTCTCCATTTGCTTGGTAAATCTTCCTCCATCCCTTTATTTTGAGCCTTTGTGTATCCTTGCATGTGAGATGGGTTTCCTGGATACAGGACACTGATAGGTTTTGGCTTTTTATCCAATTTGTCAGTCTGTGTCTTATGATTGGTGCATTTAGCCCATTTACATTTAGGGTTAATATTGCTATGTGTGAATTTGATCCTGACGTTTTGATGCTAACTGGCTGTTTTGCCCTTTAGTTGATGCAGATTCTTCATTTTGTTGATGCTCTTTACCATTTGGTATGTTTTTGGAGTGGCTGGTACTGGTTGTTCCTTTCCATGTGTAGTGCCTCTTTCAGGAGCTCTTGTAAAGCAGACCTGGTGGTGACAAAATCTCTGAGTACTTGCTTGTTCTCAAAGGATTTTATTTTTCCTTCACTTATGAAGCTTAGTTTGGTTCCATTTAACCAGATGAATGGGCTAATCTGCCTTCCTGGAGCTCCAATTGCCAGCTTAAAAAGTCAACCAGACCAGTGTATTTTGTATGTAGAGCCACTGCGCTGGGGTGCCAGCAAAACAGCCATGCTGGCCGAAAAAGCCACGCTGGCCAAAACAGCTGCGCTGGCAACCATGGGGCTCTTCTGCCTGGGAGTGTCCTGGTCTTTGGGCAATAAAGATCCATCTGGAAATGCAACGTCCACTCACCCTCTGTGCTTTTACTGGGAGCTGCAATCCTGAGCTGCTCCTAAAGGGCTATCTTGGATCTTCTCGCAAAATCTTCTTAAGGAAAGAAAAGAAGGTTTGAAAAATTAAAGAATGTGGTGGATCTGTGAGACAGTACAAAGAGGAGATGCTACTTCTAAGAAGAAAGAAGAATGATAATGATGCCTTCTCCTCATCCAGAGACTCCCTATCCCTGACTGTTACTGCTAATGGATGGTCCTTTGTGAATCAAAAGGTATAGAGTGCCCAGATACTCAACCCTGCAGCAGCCTTCTCTTTGAGACTACTGCTAATCACAAACATAACTCAGCAAAACATCCCAGTCATAGGGGATCCCTGGATGAACTGCCTCTTATGTTCAACAGATAAAATTCTAGACTCAGTAGAATGGGAGAAAGGACCACTGCCCATTAACAAAAGAAAGCACAGCTATCAACAGAGGCAAGGATGTGGTAATGGGAATTGACGCCTATGGCACACCCTGCTTACAGCCTAGAATGGTAATAAAACAGCTTCTCAAGGGCCAGAGCAGAGGAACACGCAAGGCATGTGGAAGCAAGCCTTAGCACCCAGGTAAGTCATCTTAAAGGAAGATATTGTCACTTTTCTAAAAGATATCATCCCTGTGCTACAGTTCTCACTCGTTTCGCATCTCTAATCTCAACACGCTTCCAAAGCCTGCCCCACCGTAACATATGCAGTTACTTCTCTGCATAAGTCCTGCTTTTCCCCATCGATTCTTACCACATAAAGCTACAGTTCTAACGCAAGAGAGTGAAACCCATCTCTACAGACTGTGTCTATAAGAACTAACCTGAGTATTTCACCCACCTGACTAGGAAGGAGGAGGCTTATCAAGTGATAGCTTTAGAAATCTAGTTAGAATTTTCCTCTTAAAAAGAGTCAAAGGCCAGAAGTTACTTACCTGGTATAAAGTACTTTCAATTAAACATACTGGAGAGAGACTTGTACCAATGATGTTAAGCTATGAATGACAAAAGAGAAATAATTTAACCTCTTCTAAGGAACATGTGTGAAATACTCCCTTGGAGTGTCACCAAGCCAGGCTAGGACAGAGAGTGAGGCTTCCAAATGCCTAGGCATTACGTGCTTTCTTGAGATAGCATGATCTGGGGATCAATTTCAGGTGGTAGGCAAAAAGAAGAGTTTGCCACTATAGCAGAATTAGTTTAGGAGTGGGGAGCTCTATGTTTTGGCCTCAAGAGAGGAAATTGTGAATTTACATAGAAAGGGTGAAGTTTACCTAGCAGATAACTCTGCCCTTTCCACTATGATCCATGTAACCTGGACAGCCCTGTATTGCCCAAGATAAAAGTTTCTCTTAGAACCCAGGATACCTAAGCAGGAAGACCTGGTAATGTTTATGAAGCCCACTGTGGCTTTGCCACCGGTTAACCAGAATAAGAGAACTTTAGGGACCACTCCTTTTTCTTTCGTTGAAAAGGAAAACGGAAAATTGGGCATCGACAGAAACATCAGCCTCTGTCTTCCCTGACTTCTGATGTCTACCCTTGGAAATCCATAAAATCCTAAGCTGTCTAATTCCCCCTGGAAACTAAAAAGTAGAGAGGGATATGCACCTAAGTTTCTATGGCATGATGCCTCCACATTACAGGAACCAGTTAAACATCACCAGGACAATCATTTGCAATTGTCTTTGGGTGTATAAGGATTCCTATGATCAATTTCTCCCCCTGAACTTGGAGAGATCACTTTATGTATAAGAGAATGAAGAGCACACATATAGGGGCATTGAGGACAAGACTGGCCACAAAATGTAAGGTAAGAGACACAGCAAAACAAATAAGCATTCAGGTAGGATTTCCTAGGCTCAGATCATACTCATATCAAGGTCAAGACTATTTTTAGTGTTCGCTTCCCTCCATCTCAGCTAAGCTCTGTAATTCTCACTGCCAAGTCCCAAGTTAATTTAGGCATACACTTGACACCGCTTCCAAATCCTTATCTTTACCTGTTCATCTTGCTGTTTTCTCAATATTTGTGGCTGTATGTATCTGTTGTCCCAGGCAGACCAAGATTAAGAGATTGGTCTCCCAGATCAACTTAATTTATGTCCTTCTTGCTGCACACAAAAGGATTTTGTATTGATATTCCAGGAAAACTGGAGTCACTTCTCCTAAGATAGAGCGCTGCATTTATTTGCTCAAAGCAACTGGGAAAGAATGATGGATGAGCCAAGGTTTTCATTTCACCATATGGAATCAAAGGAGTTTGCATTCCTTGTTGCTATGCCTCTCAGTCTGTAGTCAACGGAAAATATATTTCATTAGAACAAGAGGGAGCTGTTTAAGTTACCTATTTTATGTTACTATTTATGGTAGATCACAAAGTAATCTAGTCTTTGATATAAAATCTAGTATTTCTAAGGTCATTAAGTAAATAAAAAATTAACAATTTTTAGTACTTAAACCAGGGATGATGCATCTATAGTGAAGCCTATGATAATTTTCTTTTTATCAGAAATACTGGTTCTCAGGCCTTTGAGACTTCTATAAATATAAATGGGAGACTCTGCTTAAGCTTCTTTTTAAAGATTTGCATAATGTTGTCTGGATGCTATTACAGAACCTGGATCCTGCAATCTGCCCCTACCTTTAACTTGTTCCCATGGTGTTTGATTGCCTTGACCTACTGGTTGGTCCTGCTCTCACTGCCATCTTCACCGGGGTCTTTCTTTCCATGTGCTTATTTGCAGGAAACTCTTCCCCATTCCAAACAACAAATTCTAAATGCTCTTTACTGCACCATACTTGAAGAATGTGCCTTTTAGCATACACTGGTCTAAAAATCCTATCAGTGCCAATGCAGTAAGATTTATAAGAGGATGGAAAATGCAGTTTGGCTGTTTTTAAACTCCCTTATGTTAAGTAGGCTCTACAAGACAATTGAACTATACTTTCTTGAAAATAATGACATCAAAATTTTTTCAACAATGCAAATTGTTACTGGACAAGGTCCAGTGCTAAGATGATACCCCAGCCATTCAAAAACTCAGTTAGCATGCCTATCACATGTGAACCATGAAGCAGGACCTGTAGGGTCAAAGAGGGAAAACATACACCTCATCTCCTATCTCTTCTAGCGCCTGCTTTACTTATTTGCTCTAAACTGTGTGCCTTTTCTTTGTTCTGTCCTTTGTCAGTTGGCTTTATCTTCTTGGGGGAGTTAACCAATTACAGGAACAAAACTTTTATTTTATCTGATTAGAATCAGATTAAGTATTTTGGTGGAAATGCTGCAGAGTGATGCTGTGTCTTTTTCAGTGCATGACGTTAAGGAGACACAGGGCCAGGCTCGGTGGCTTGCGCCTGTAATCCCAGCACTTTGAAAGGCTGAGGTGGATGGGTCACCTGAGGTCAGGAGTTTGAGACCAGCCTGGCCAACATGGTAAAACCCAGTCTCTACTAAAAATACAAAAAATTAGCTGGGCATGGTAGCACATGCCTGTAATCCCAGCTACTCTGGAGGTTGAGGCAGGAGAATCACTTGAACCCAGGAGGCAGAGATTGCGGTGAGCCGAGATGGCACCACTGCACTCCACCCTGGGGGACAGAGCTAGATACTGTCTCAAAAAAGAAAAAGAGACACAGGATGTCTGTTTGTTCAACTCTTGGTGATGTTAACTTTGATCACTTGATAAGAGAGGTATAGTACCCACCTCTATCCCCTTATCCAGGGGGATATGTTCTAACATCCTCAGTGGATGCCTAAAACTGCAAAAAGTACATAACCCTGTAGATAGGCATACTTCAGAGATTAACATCAGGTTTAATCCAGACCACCAAAATAAAGTGAATATCAAAATTAAGCAAGTCCCATGAATTTTTTTTTCTTTCTTAGTGCATATCAAGGTTATGTTTACATTATAGTGTAGTCTGTTGAGTGTCCAATAGCATTATGTCTTTAAAAAAAACAATGTGCATTCCTTAATTTAAAATATTTTGTTGCTAAAAAATGCTAATGATCATCTGAGTCTTCAGCAAGTCATATTTTTTGCTTGCCTAGATACTGATGGCTGCTGACTGACCAGAGTGGGAATTGTTGAAGGCTGAAGTGGTGTGGCAATTTTTTAAAGTAGGACAACAGTGGAGTTTGTCACAACAATTGACTCTTTCTTTTATGAAAGATTTCTCTGTAGCTAGCAATGTTGTTTGATAGCATTTTACTCACAGTGGAACGTCTTTCAAAATTGGAGCCAATTCTCTCAAATCCTGCCACTGCTTTATCAACTAAGTTGATGTAATATTCTAAATCTGCTTCTATTTCAACTAAGTTCACAGCATCTTCACCAAGGGTAGTTTTCATCTCAAGAAACCACGTTTAGGCCGGGCATGGTGGCTCATGTCTGTAATCGCTGCACTTTGGGAGGCCAAGGGGGACGAATTACCTGAAGTCAGGAGTTCAAGACCAGCCTGCCCAACATGGAGAAATGCCATTTCTATTAAAAATACAAATTTAGCCAGGTGTGGCAGCACATGCCTGTATTCCCAGCTATTTGGAAGGCTGAGGCAAGGGAATCACTTGAACCCGGGAGGCGGAGGTTGCAGTGAGTCAAGCTCGTGCCATTGCATTCCAGTCTGGGCAACGAGAGCAAAACTCCATCTCAAAAAAAAAAAAAAAAGAAAACCACTTTCTTTGGTCATCCATAAGATGCAGCTTCTCATCTGTGAACGTTTTATCATGAGATAGCAGGAATTCAGGCACATCTTTAAAGTTCACTACTAATTCTAGTGCTCTTGCTATTCCCACAATGACTGCAGTTACTTCCTCCACTGAAGTCTTGAACACTTGAAGTCATCCATGAGGATGGAATCGACTTCTTCAAAACTCCTATTAATGTTGATTTTTTTTTTTTACCTCCTTCCATGAATCTCGAATGACCTTCGTGGCATCCAAAATAATGAATCCTTTCCAGGAGGCTTTCACTTTACACAGTTCCTTCCCAAGAATCACTTAGACTGAGAGCTATAGCCTTATGAAATGAATTTTTTTCTTTTCTTTTTTCTTTTTTCTTTTTTTTTTTTTTGAGATAGAGTCTCACTCTGTTGCCAGGCACCAGGTTGGAGTGCAGTGGTGTGATTTCCGCTCACTGCAACCTCCGCCTCCTGGGTTCAAGCAATTCTCCTGCCTCAGCTTCCCTAGTAGCTGGGACTATAGGCGTGCACCACCATGCCCAGCTAATTTTTGTATTTTAGTGGAGATGGGGTTTCACTATGTTGGCCAGGATGGTCTCGATATTGTGACCTTGTTGATCCACCTGTCTCGGCCTCCCAAAGTGCTGGGATTACAGATGTGAGCCACTGCACCCGGCTTGAATTTCTTAAATAATAAGACTTGAAAGTCAAAATGACTCCTTGAACCATGGGCCGAGAAGTGGACTTTATGTTAGCAGACATGAAAATGTCATTAATCTCCTTGTACATCTTCATCAGAGCTCTTAGGTAACTAAATGCCTTGCTAATGAGCAGTAATATTTTGAAAGGGGTCCCTTTTTTGAGCAGTAGTTCTCAATATTGGGCTTAAAATATTCAATAAATCATGCTGTGAACAGAAGGGCTGTCATCCAGTCTTTGCTATTTCATTAATAGAGCACAGGCGGAGTAGATTTAACATCATTCTTAAGGTCTCTAGCATTTTCAGAGTGGTAAATGAACTTTGGCTTCAATTTCAAGTCACAGCTGCTAGTCCCTAACAAGAAAGTCAGTTTGTCCTTTGAAGCTCTGAAGCCAGGCACTGACTTCTCTTTAGCCATGGATGTTATAGAGATGGCTTCTTTCCTGAAACCTCAACTTCTGCTAGCTCCAACTTTTCTTCTGTAGCTTTCTCACCTCTCTCAGCCTTGTAGAATTGAAGAGAGTTAGGACCTTACTCTAGATTAGGCTTTGGCTTAAGGAAATATTATGGCTGATTTGATCTTCTATCCAGACCACTCAAACTTTCTCCATAAGAGCATAACAGTAATAAGGCTGCTTCATTATCTTATAATTTGAATTTTACTCAAGCACTTTTCCTTTGAATTCACAACTTGGCTGTTTGGCATAAGAGAACTAGTTGTAAGTCTATCTTGGCTTTTGACATGCCTTGCTCCCTAAGTTTAATCATTTCCAGCTTTTGATTTTAAGTAAAAGAGGTGCAACTCTTCTTTTCACTTCAACATTTAAAGGACATTATAGGGTTATTAATTGGCCTAATTTCAATATTATTGTATCTCAGGGAATACGGATGTCCAAGGCAAGGGAGAGAGATGGGGAATAGCCAGTTGATGGAGCAGTGAGAGGACACACAACATATATCGATTAAGTTTGCAGCCTGGCCGGGCGTGGTGGCTCAAGCCTGTAATCCCAGCACTTTGGGAGGCTGAGGCAGGTGGATCACGAGGTCAACAGATCAAGACCATCCTGGTCAACATGGTGAAACCCCATCTCTACTAAAAATACAAAAAAAAAATTAGCTGGGCATGGTGGCGCGTGCCTGTAATCCCAGCTACTCAGGAGGCTGAGGCAGGAGAATTGCCTGAACCCAGGAGGCGGAGGTTGCGGTGAGCCGAAATTGCGCCATTACACTCCAGCCTGGGTAACAAGAGTGAAATTCTGTCTAAAAAAAAAAAAAAAGTGTGCTGCCTTACATGGGCTCGATTTATAGTACTCCAAAACAGTTACAATAGAAACATCAAGAATCATTGAGATTGGCCAGGCCTGATGGCTCACTCCTATAATCCTGGCACTTTGGGAGGCTGAGACAAGTGGATGACCTGAGGTCAAAAGTTTGAGACCAGCCTGGCCAACATGGTGAAACACCATCTCTACTAAAAATACAAAAAATTATCCAGGAGCCTGTAGTCCCAACTACTCAGGAGACTGAGGCAGGAGAATTGCTTGAACCGAGGAGGCAGAGGTTGAAGTGAACTGATATAACACTACTGCACCACTCCAGCCTGGCAACAAAAGCAAAACTCCATCTGAAAAAAAAAATCATTGAGATTACCTTATCAGATGTAATAATAATGGAAAAGTTTGAAATACTGCAAGAATTACCAAGATGTGGCACAGAGATGTGAAATGAGCACATGCTATTGGAAAAATGGTGTCAATAGATCCATTCCATATAGCATTACTAGAAACCTTCAATTTGTAAAAAATCCAATGTCTGCAGAGCACAATAAAGCAAAGCACAATAAAATGAGTATGCCTGTATAGTATGTCTTCTCTTATACATCCATACCTATGATAAAGTTTAATTTATAAATTAGGCACAGTTAGAGATTGAAAACAATAACTAATAATAAAATAGAACAATTATAACAATTGCCAGCATTACTACTCTTGCACTTTGGGGCCATTGTTAAGTAGAATGAGGGTTACTTGAACACGAAGACTGCAATCCTGTCACAGTTGATCTATTAACTGAGAGAGCTATGAAGTTACTCACAGGCAGGTAGTGGACAAAGGGATGATTCATGTCTCAGGTGGAACAGAGTAGAACCTTGAGAGATTCCATCATCTTATTCAAAATGGTGCACAATTTTAAACTTAGGAATTATTTATTTCTGAAATTTCCCACTTAATATTTTCAAACTGCAATTGACTTTAAGTAATAGAAAACGTGTAAAGCAAAACTAAGGATAAGGGTGATCTTCAGCACCAACTAGGTTTCTTCACGGTAAAGTTATTACTTTTCCTCTTGTAATGAATCGGGGTGGTGGGACCTTGTGGAGATATGGTTTTAGACACTATAAATATCCTCTTCCTCATCAAACATTTACCCATTAGTTTTAGCATTCATTGATGTTTCATCCTTAGAATATTATTATGATGTTTGCTAAATGATAATCTGCCAAATGATGGGTAATTCCTTTTATAGTTATTAGTTGGCATTCTGCTGTAAGAAAAAGCTTTTCTTTCCTTCCCATTTATTTCATTTTAATTATTTATGAAAGCATGGAGTCATGGATTCTAGTTTTATTATATGGATCACATTCCATTATTATTATTATTCTTTTTCATGCTCCAACTCTTTCAGATTTTGTGAATGCCACTCCTTTTTGAGATAATTTCTTTGACTTTTGAAGTGTTTCCATCTTTAAGTACTTCTTTGCTTTCTACAATAGCAAGATGTTCCAGGCTCATTTTATCTTTATTGCCCCAACTACGGAATCAGCAATTTGTCCAAAGAGTCTTGATTTATTTTATTTTAATGAAGTATGGTCTTTAGAATTCATGTTCCAGATATTGTATCATTGCTACCAGGCTCTCTGAGCAGACAGAGCTGGCATATACATATCAGCAATCTCTCTCTTCCTTCTTCATCCCCCCATCTCACTACCATCTTTTGTTCACACAAGCAATTTATGAGTATCTGTTCCTCCACACCTTATCAACAGAAGCTATTTTTTTTTTTTTTTTGAGTTTGCTTAGGTCTTTAGACTCACTTTTTATTTTTATTTTTATTTTTTTATTTTATTTTTATTTTTTTAAAAATTTTTATTGCATTATAGGTTTAGGGGTACATGTGCAGAACGAGCAAGATAGTTGCATAGGTACACACATGGCAGTGTGCTTTGCTGCTTTCCTCCCCTTCACCCACACTTGGTATTCATCCCCAGGCTATCCCCAGAAGCTATTTTTATAATAATCTGATCTTACAAGACAATTCCCAATGAGCCATTCTAGTCATAAAGGCCAGACTCACATGGATCTGGGAAGAGGCAACATTCACTGCTCCACTTAAAAGTGGAGGCACAGGGTGACTAAATGTCACCAAAGGGCTTCCCTCAGTGTGGCAAGCTGTGACGGAAGTTATGCCTGTAGCTTTTAAGAGAAGGTAGGCTAAGTATTTCCCAGTAAACTTTGTCCGTCTGCCCTAATGTATATGAGAGACATAAGAAGAAGGGTCAGTACGAATCCTAAGACAGACATGAAGCCTTGTCTCAAAGACTGGTTCCTGATATCAAGCTTTGGGTTATTAATACTTCTGCTAAACACTTCTAGTGTGCTCAAAGGTGGCTCAATTGAAAAAAAAGAAATCTCCATTTAAAGACTGCATCTAAAACTTTGCCAACAGAAAATTTAGAGTGGAAAGGGATCTTGAAGAGATGAGAATGTATATGATATGAAGCCAGTGGTTCCCTTATTCCTCTGTGGCCTGTCTTCAGTGAGATGCTTCTTGGCCACAGTAAAGGTCTTCCTAGAAGGCATGATCTGAAAAGATCCTGGCTCTGATGGTTAGACTCACAAAGTCGTGGGGACAGTATTGGGAGAGGTGAGACTCAGCATTTCATTAGTAATAAAGGTGGAATTCTATTTTCCGATTGCAGTTCTCATCCACATCCAACTGCAGCTCCCCAAAACTGAGGGTTGTCAGAAATCCTGACAACGTCATGGAGTCACTTCTCTGTTGAAGGTGCGGGTGGAGGAGAGGGCGGTAGGAATATTAGCGACACACTACTCACATATTTGTTAAAGAAAAAGGAGAGGAATAGCATTAGGTTTTCCCTTTAAGTTTGGTCCCTCAAACTAGTCCCTGGACTAAAATATTACTATGAATAATCTTAGTAAGACATTACTAAGAATTATCATGCAGTTGGAATTGTTAGTCTCAATTATCTTCATTTTCTCATCCTCTTTTTTATACCTGGGTTTTTCTGATCAGAGAATAGGGTGTCAAATGGAGGAAAGTATGAAGGTTGAGGACACTGAATGAAGAAAGAATTAGTTTGTAATAGATTAATTAAGGCTTATTTTTTATTAAATAGGAAGCACATGGGACATTAGTAGCCAGAAGCTGCTTTATCTTGGTCTCATATATTCTGCTTTTAAAATCTTGTTTATAGCACCTTACTCAGGATAGTCTATGGGACAGAGGCTCAACAAACAGAATTTAATATTTATCATAACCTTTGATTCAAGAAATAGAAAACATTATTATTATGATCTGTAAAAGGCCAGGCCTTCGACTTGGTCTAATTTGGTCACAGAGGCTGTAATTAGGTATAAATTATTCTTTCTAAGCCTGATATTCCATACTTAGGTCTGGTTCGTGAAGACTTCTCCTCCAGGGAAGGTATGTAAAACAAATGTACTCTTGTCTCTGTACCTATGATCTCTGCATAAAGTCAGACCCAGGCCATTTTCCAGAAAATTCTGGGAAATTAGGGCATTGTATAATGCAAAGCACTTTTCTCTTCTGTGACTTTTCTATGCTATACTATCTCAGGGCCAAAACAGAAATAGTTAGAAAAATGGAGAAAATATTAGAAGCTCCAATGCCTCTGATTCACACTGTGTTTTAATTCCGATAATTAGGTGTTTGAACCAGATAGTCATTAGTCACTCCATTGTATCAAAAGGAAGAATAAAAATATACTCTTAATTGTGGAGGCCAGCAAATCTCTAGAATTACAGAGGAATTTGCATGATTCTCAATAAGCTCCATGTTACAAAGTCAGATCACAGCTTGCCGGGAATCTGGGGAAAATAGCAACGAAGCTATGTAACCTATTCATCCTTTTGGGTCTCCACTTATTAGGGACTATACATAGAATAAGGAAAGATTTGAAATTGAGCTGTTTGGAAATGCAGAAAGAAGTGAAATTCTTCTCACTCATGTTAATTTTCTTCTAATGTAGTAACTTTGAAAGCCTCACCTAGAATAATACGATAGGCTGAAAGGGGAGGGGAAGTTTACTATTCATGACGTTATACATACCAGGCCTTTCAGGAGATAAGAAGATGATGTAATAACAGAACAGTCATGAATTTTACCACTAATACTCTGCTCTCATATTGAAACCTAAGTATTCAAAACTCTGGAAAAGGGCCAGGTCCAATTTTCTACAGCATAATGTAAGATCTCCATCTGCATAGAGTTGGGATGATGTAAGTGACTCCAAGAGTTTCTCTGTGGTGTAAAGTCCACTGATTCTCTGCACTGACCAAAAGCACAGTCATCATAACTCTGTAGAGAACAATGACCACATAGTGTTAGGATTTCCAAGGGGAGCTGCCACTGGAAGGGGTCCTCGAGAAGCAGGGTCCACAGTGTTTACATTTCTGTTGAACAGAGTATAAGCATGAAGTTCTGAGCACTGAGCCCTGAAGGCCTCTGCCAGACAACTCTAGACAAATCAAAGTGAATTTATGAAGCAACAATTCCTCTCTTTTTCTTCCTGTCTCAAGAAATTCTGTTTTATGAAGACAAACCATAGGATTAACAGGAAATACAGGCATGAGCAAACTGTTCAAATAAAACCATCTGTATTTTCTGTCACTGTCCCGCAGCGCTCTAACGTGGAGGCAATGAAACACGAAAAGTAAAATGATAGAGATGTAGCTTGGTGCTCTGCTGTATTTCCACAGCACACTCTGCTTACCTGTCTGAAAGGAAGATATGGGAGACTGGATAAGGAATTTAACAAGAACTATTTGGGTGGCTCATGCCTATAATCCCAGCACTTTAGGAGGTCAAGATGGGAGGATCACTTAAGGCCAAGATTTGAGACCAACCTAAACAACATAGTCAGACTACATTTCTGCAAATTATTTAAAAACTAGCCAGGCATGGTGGTGCACGCCTGTAGTCCCAGTTACCTGGGAGGCTTAAGCAGGAGGATTGCTTGAGTCCAGGAATTTGAGACTGCAGACTCATGATTGTGTTGCTACTGCATTCCAGCCAGAGTGACAGAGAAAGACTCTGTCTTTAAAAACAAAAACCCAACTTTTGCTGTATAACCTCATATCTCAAGCCCTGCTTCACCTGGATGAATGAAGGAACCCCGACATATTCACACTGAAAGACCACATTCCTGCTCCATATTTCCCTAACTGCCCTCCACATCTTCCACCTCAATATCACTCTAAAAGTCCCCAAGAGGTTTATTATATGAGCTTTAGAATCAGTGCAGCAGCCTCTGGCCTCTGCATGTGAGGAGCCGCCCTTCATCAGTGCCACTAAGCATGCAACACCTGTTGCTTCTCAAGCACCTCACACATGGTCTGCTGGGCTTCTCACCACCCTGCGGGAGTTCTCATCTCCTCCATGGAACAGTGGTCAGCCAGTTCACCCTGGCCACCAATGTCCCCAGTCCTTGTCAGACCAAAATGCTTAGCAGTCTCTTTCAAGGTAAAGAGAATTCACTCTCACCTCTACTTTGTGCTCTTTTAGAAAAGGAGAAAGCTCTTTCCTCTGTATGTTAACCTTTGCGAGCGAGGTGAGAACATCATCTTTACCTTCTTCTAGAAGAGTTGTCAAAGCAGGAGCTCTTCAGCTCCAGTGTGTGACTGCTTTGAGTAGAAGGGAATCTTTCAGTTTCCACACAGAGTATAGCATGACTCACACCCCCACTGTCACTGGATCAAGACTGGCTCAGGGTCCAGTGCCACAGTTTACTTGAAAGCATTATTTTCATCCATTTTCCTTCTTTGCCCTCTATTTTTGGTTATGTATCTCTTCCTCATAAATATATAGCTGCAAGGTGGGAGGTACTGTAAGAGATGAAGACATTGCTGAAACAAGAACTCTAATATCTAACTTTGGGCATGTTGTGATTCAGCAGATGGGTTTAAAACACAATCTGGCAAGATTAAGGAAAGTTAGGAAAAAGTATATGAAATTGTATTTCTCCAACTTCAGGATCAGATAATTGTATCCTTAACATCCAGTGTGAGGTCTCTCACAGGTATAAGCAAATAGATAAATATTCATAGATCTGTTGATTCAGGTGACACAAAAGCTGGCTATCATGACCTCAAAAAGTCAACCACTGGCTTAGTTTATTCAGGGTCATAAATTAGATCAATCCTATGTATAAAATTTTATCTCAAGGTTGAAGCACAAATGAGCTGAACAAGTAAACCTGCTCTTGTCCTCTTGTTTGTACATTTTCTATAAAAATCTAATTTCTCAAATGTACTTTGGGCCAGTTTTAACATCTAATTAAATAATTAAAATAATTGACATAAGTTAATTTTGCATTTGCTGAAGGATCCTGGTATAACCATTTTGAGAATTATACTTCGGCCAGAGCTAAGAGTTTAATAGATTTATTGGAGAAATGGATTGGAGTTTTATTAAGAATTGAGAAATGTATTAGAAGGAGAAATGGATGCTGAGAAACAAGAACGTATTTGGACTTAGGGTAAAAGAGGTTTAAAAGAGTTCATATGAGGAAATCTGCTGCCCTGAAGTGTAAATCATTCTCTCTTGGATTGGCCCTGTCTTTCTTCCAAAGTCTTCATTCAGAATTAAACCCACTAGTTTCTGACATCTCAGGAGAAAGACCTTCAGCTTGTAGCAGTAGCTAAAACCAAGGACATGTTAAGCAAAGTGTCCCATGAGGAGGCGGTGGGGCAGTGAGCAGACACAGAGATCTCAGAGATTAGCTCACAAAGTTTTGTGTCCTTGGCGGGGGTGAAGAGAAAAATTAAAAACCCACAAAACTCAAACTCCTTCATTGTGCATTTTGCTGACATGGAAGTGTTGGCAATCTCCAGGCTCCCAATTTCACACTTCATATCAACTGTAAGAAACAAATCGAGTAGTAATAAAATGTAAATACAGGATGTAAATATTTAAAGAAAGCTGTCTCATAAATATGTGAGACAGACCATGAAATCTGTAAGCTCCACCTTCCAACAACTTTTTTGTCCATCAGTCTCTCTGCACCTGGCATGTCTTTTTTTTTTTTTTTTTTTTTTTTGACAGAGCCTCTCTTTGTTGCCCAGGCTGGAGGGCAGTGGTGCAATCTCAGCTTGCTGCAACCTCTGCCTCCTGGGTTCAAGCGATTCTCCTGCCTCAGCCTCCTGAGTAGCTGGGATTACAGGTGCATAACACCATACCTGGATAATTTTTGTAGTTTTCGTAGAGTCAGGATTTCATCATGTTTATCAGGCTGGCCTCAAACTCCTGACCTCATGATCCACCTGCCTCGGCCTCCCAAAGTGCTGGGATTACAGGTGTGAGCCACCGCTCCCAGCCAACCTGGCATGTCTTTCAAAGGAAAATAAGTACTTAGCTGTTTGAAGTACCTAAAAGATAATCTGGGGGTCTTGAGGTGGAAGGTATTAGAAAAATTTTCAAACACTTGAAGTCCTGAAGGAAAAGACTAGGGCTCTCAAGACTTTTATAAGGAAGATTCAGATCTGGGGGAGGGCGTTATATAATAGAACAGCTGGAACTAAAGAGATCATTCTACATGCCAGACATGTGCTCAGATCTTTACAAGCACAATTCATTTAAATCTCCACTTAATAGTAAAGGTAATTATTGTCCTGGCCTCATAGATGAGGACGATGAGGCACAGAAGATATAGTTACAAGGTCATGTGGCTAGAAGGTAACAGGATCAGGACTGTGGTCAAGGAAGAGGCCAAGCTAGCTGTGGGAGGAAACACATTCTGAGTAGATAGAGGAAGTCCATTTCTTACTGGCAACCCACGTCTAAGGTCGTTAGGAATTTTCTGAATGAAAATCATGATGTTCCTCCAGGCCTCACCTGCCCTTTTTATTGAAGTTGCTTTCACTGCAGTAGCATAAGCTCAGTGATGATTTGCCTGATCCACTGACAAGTTGTTCATGCCTAATTCTCAAAAGCACTAAACCTGGGGAGGCAGAAAAAGGGGTCCCACAAGTTGGGCATTTAGAACACCTTCAAGTTTCTCCACATTTTCCCAAAGCCAGAGCTCTGAGGCCTTTCCTCATTACAGAAGGTAATAACTGAACCTTGAGAGTGTATCCTTCCAAATGGAAGAAGTTAGTTATCTACTTAGAAGTCAACTTTGATACCTCCCTCTTCCTCAACCCCAATATCCAATTCATCAACAATCTCCAGAATTCTAACTCTAAAATGCATTTGAAACAGTCCAATTTTCTCCATATCGACCCTAATCTAACAAGTATCATTTCTGGCTTAAATTATTGTGGCATGTTAACTGCATCCATTTTCACCCACCACTGGTTCATTTCCACAATGCTTTAAACCAAATGTAAATTCTGCAATGGCGGGTCACTGCAATTAAGAAAAATTCCAACTAACTTACAGTGGGCTACAAGATGCTGCAAAATTTGACCCCTGCCCACCTTCCAAACTTCCCCTCATGCCAGTTTCACCCTTGTTCACCATATTTCAGCCTTCAAAAGTATTTCTTATTCCTAACTTGCCCTTCAGAGCTCATCCAACCACATGAAACTGTCTTTTCTCAGCTCTTACATGATTGGCACAATTCAAATGTCATTTCTCAGTTTGAATGTCAGTCCTCAGTGAGTCACTCTCATTTTCCTCACCCTCAGTCCTTCTTTATCCTTTCTTTCCTTACTTCCTAGTATTTGTGAAAATTTGCTACTATTTTAATGATTTATTTTTTGTTCTTTGGCTATCCCACACATTTGACTCTAAGCTCCACAAGAGCAAAAGCTCATGTCTGTTTTTTCTCTGTGGAATGCATGTGTTTACTGTAGTCTCTCTGGCTCATGTTCTCTACTCCCAGTGCTGTAATCAGACTTTGAGTTCCTAAGCACTGTAAAAATTATGAAAAGTATGGTGCTTCCCATAAATAACTAAAAATAAAAACTATAGTTACAATAAAACTTATACTGAAATCAAACTTGCTTTTATTTGTAGAATTTCTGGATTGTAAAATTCTGGGAAAGGTCATTGAAACAGATGTTTTCTCATTTCTTTGGTGTCCCTGATTTTTTGGTAACCTAGGCCCACGCATTATCTGCCATGGTAATATACAACTGTCCAGGACCTGAAAGGGAAAAATTGCTTCTCATTTTAGCTTCAGAGCAAAGGTTTGTATTATCATGTAAATCTTACTAAATAAATCTGTAATGGAGCAGTGGTTGCTGTGAACATTATAACTCTTTTTCTACTGTTAGAAGAATTAATCCTTTGGCCTGGTTTCATTCATTCTTATCTCACACAGCTTGTCAGCTCCATAGCTATTGACAAGCCCTAATCCCCTAAGTAAATTAACAGAAGAAAAATGGAGGGAAGAAGTTGTGTGTTTATGCATATTGGGAGATGGAAAAGGCAGATTATTTTGATAAACACGTAGGTGGCACATAATGGGTACCATGTTCTGTGCTAGGAATTAGGATTAAACAACATTTGAGCAGCATGCTATGTTCTTTAGCATATTAGGACCTACATGCATATTCCAAACCACCTGCTTCCACTTCACCCCACAATCTCTCCAGTAATATCTGCCCTGTGATTCCAAACTACATTGTACTTTTCTTTTATCTGCTGTCAGAGCTGCCTGATTTTCTCTATTGTAGTGCTCAACATAATTTATTTTAAGTAATTATGTAATCTCTCTTTCCTCTTAGACCATAAGCTCCATGAGAGGACTTCTCATGTTTCCTGACTCACAGCTACATCTCTGATACTTAATAACAGCATGCAATAGCAAGTAGCAATAAATATTTCTTAGATTAAGTAACAATAAGTGAATAAATGAACTTTAACCTTGACCTCAAAAGGCTTGCACTAAAATAAGAAAGAAAGACAAAGAAAAGAATATTTTCTATTCATCATCATAAGTGTAGTTAAGATGCATCATGGTACAGTGGAAACCCTAGCTTCACTGCTAATCCTGGTATCAGTAAAGATGCACTGAAGAAAGTAATGGTTAAGTTTTAAAGGTTGAAGAATTGAGGCAGCAAAGGAACCTCAGGTGGTACTAGACTGAGCAAACACAGAAGTATCTACCTGCTATGCAGGAAGTCATCTGTCAGATAATTGACCATAGAGTGTAGAGTTCATAGGAGAGTTCTTCTAATATATTTGTGTACTGAAACTATTGATAAAGAACATTCAATGAGGTCAGAATGAAATCCTTATTCTTAGCAAACTCAAGAAGATCCTTACTGCTTACATTTAATGTTCTCTGTAAATATATAATGTATTAATAATCTCTTATACAGGAGGTGGAAAATAAACAACAGTCACTTATGAATGCCTTTGTTTTTGCCTTCTTTTGGGGGAAATCAGGCTTTTGACTAAGTGTGAGATAAGTATCTTCAGAATTCCTCATTATCTGTTGACAGCTGGTCTGCAGCCATAACAGCAAGCTTTTAGAATAATCCCAAGTGATCTGAGTGATTTGGAAACATACAGAAAAATGTGCTAGGCATAACCATAGTTAATAACATTGTGTTTATAAGAATATCGATATTATTTATCATTTATTACATGCCAGTTATTCCTTAACATTTTGCACACACAAACTTCAAAAACAACTCAATAGGACCACAGACTTTCAACAACCCAGGGATTGATCTTGGAAGCAGATACCTGAACTCGGTCAAGACTTCGTATGAGACTGCAACCACAGCCAACTGTTTAACTACAACCTCATGAGAGGCTTGAGCCAGAAGCTGTGAGCTAAGCCACTCCCAGATTTCTGCCCCACAAACACTATGAGATACTAAATGATATTTCACAGTGCAAACAAATCACACAGAACAATAACTAAGTGGGGTAGGTACTGCTCTAATGTCATACAGATAAAGAAACTGAGCCATAAAGAAATAAAACAACTTGTCCAAGATCACTCAGAAGAGAAATCGTAAAGCCTGGACTCAATCAGCAAGTCTGTCTCCAGAGCCCACATTTTGCAGCTTCCTCCCATTATACTGTGTTATCTCCTGAAATTTTAATGCCACTTTTGGAGCCAAGACCCATACCCTGTGCTTTTTCAGATATCTCACAGAATTCAGAAGTCAAAGTTGGAAAAGTTCCAGGAGAGGCAGACAGTTTGGTCACAATTAATACAATTCTTAGAAGAAAATCAGTGTTTCCCAGAAAACATCATGCCTACGTAGTGAGGATATGTTAGATGACTTCAAACATGACTTCAAACATGTTAGATGACTTCATACATGAGCAAACATTTTTACTTTAATAATTATGTATTTTTAAAATCTGTGTCAGATAAACATGTTAGTATGCATGTGTGCTAAATAAGGTAACTAGTATAATTATCTCAGAATTTAATTGTGAGAAATATCAACAGTATATTATCTGAACAAATTGTATTATTATAAATTACAGAACCATGATTCAATGCAGAAAGTTGTTCCTTTATTGATTTACTGGTTTATTCTTCAACAAATGTTTATTGGGCACCTAATATAGCTCAGACACTAGTCACACACAAAGAAATAAAAATCGCTCTCTCTCTCATAGTTTACATTCTAACAGGAAGAAACAAAGAAATTTAATAGCACACAAAAACTACAGTATATTACTAATATATAATATAGTAGTAATAGAGTATATTACTAATGTATAATATAGTAATAATAGAGTATATTACTAATATATAATATAGTAGTAATGATATACATCATATTATAGTATAGCATACCACATTAAACTATGTTATATGATAACATGCTGTATTATATTATCATATGGTATATTATTATCAATTTTATATATAGTATATAGAAAAATAGAGCATGGTAAGAGAGGGGATGGTAAAAGAGAGGTGTGATTTTTTTTATTTTTAAATTAAAAATTATTATAAATAAAGTTGAAGTCTTTGTTTTACTAAAAAAATTAAGAATTTGTTTTCATTTTCTTCCTATGGGTCCATTATCTCTCTCTCTCTTTCTTTCTTTCTTTTTTTTTTTTTTGAGATGGAGTTTCAGTCTTTTTGCCCAGGCTGGAGGTGCAAATCGCGTGACCTCGGCTCACTGCAACCCCCGCCTTCTAGTTTCAAGTGATGCTCCTGCCTCACCCTCCCAAGTAGCTGGGATTACAGGAGCTGGGTTTTTAGTAGAGCTGGGTTTACACCATGTTGGCCAGGCTGGTCTTGAACTCCTGACCTTGTAATCCATCTGCTTCAGCCTCCCAAAGTGCTGGGATTACAGGCGTGAGCCACTGGGCCTGGACCATCATCTTTACCATATCGATTTTCATTTATGTTTTGCTGAAGTCAGAGACAAATTTCACTTAAAAATGAATAAATAACAAATCAAGTAAATCAGAAATAATTGCAATAAATAAGGGAAAACTATTATTAAGTAATGATAACAGTGCTACCTGGATGTGACCAAAAAGAAATAAGAAAGTCATATTTGAGTGGTTAAATTGGAGACTTCTTCAAATAGGAAATACCAAACTTTTCTTCCCAACGATTGACTCTTGACCAATTGTTTTATGTTGATGGGAGGAGAGGAGAAAACTAGAATCACTCACCCTTAGCCAGTCAGCTCCTAGAGCAAAGGATGAAATGCTGTGTGGAGGGTTCTGTCATCTAGTGTGTCACAGCTTCTATAGCCTGTAGCTCCTTACTTACAAGACCATCTCTGCGGAGAAGATAAAATACAGGAATGCAAAACAAAGCGAGGTGATCACAACCTATTCCTTTATGCTACACATCACACATATGTGATGTTGACTTGGAAGTGTGTGCAGGCTGTGTGGCTGCTGAGGCTTTGACATAAGGCAGGGGACACTAGCTGCACAAAGCATGAGGCAGGCTTTCCCACCAAGTGGACGGGAAGCCACGGCCAAGTGCTGGGGAAGAGCTGCAACTCTTTCCCCCATCACCTAGTTATCTTCAAGTCAGTTGTATTAGAATAAGCTCCAGACATCCAGAGTGACACCATGCAGGAAAACATCCATCTTCTCATGGTTTAATATTTGTTATTTACACATGTGTAAAAAGTAACTGTAGCTACATTTATTGAATATTTTCTATCTGCTAAACACTGTACATTTTACACACATCATCTAGTTTAATTTTTATAGTGATTCATGAGATTCTATGATTATTTCTTTTTACAGATGAGGAATCATAGATGTGAGGAAGTTAATATATAGGTTCCAAATTATACCTATAGTAAATACTGGCACTAGGAATGGAGCCAAGATCGTCTGACTATGAAACTTGTGTTAATGCCATTTGAACCTGTAAATAACTCTGTGGATTAAGAACAGATATTATTTCCATTTTATGGAGGAGTGGCAGAAAAGTGTAGTGGTCAGGAGGGTAAATGTGAGTGTTATAAGAGTCCATTTTAATTCTGGCTCTGTCGTTTATCAGTTGTGAATTTAGGAAATGTATCTGACTCCTCTGAGTTTTACAATGTCCTCAAATATCGAAATGTGTAGAACATTCAATCTCTTAGGGCCTCTCTGTCTTCGCCATCATCACCATGGCTATCACGTATTTTGTGTTTTCTCACTTAATTTTTTCTCCTACCTGAAATTGCCATGTAATTCCCCTTAAACCCTTAGATTAAGAGGTGGCTACTACTATGCCACAATGGTAATATTTATTGTACACTGTATGCTTACTATATGCCAAGTGTTTTTAGTGCATTTTCCCATTCAACCTTTATAATGCCTGCACACGATAAATACTAGTGTCATCTATAATGTATAGTTAGAGACAGAACTCGCCTAGAACTCGACACTACTGATTTCACTTCCCCTCTTCATACCCACCACCCTGACTGCCAACTGACTTCGGAACTCCAAAAGGGCATCCATGAAAATGGCAGGAAGTGTCTGCAGGAAATGGAACGCTCCAGGAGTTTGACACTAAAAAAGATTGGGAACTGTCCACCAAATGGTGCTACCGAGAATAGTGGTTGTTGAAAGGAATTTCAGTCTCCTCTAGCCCAACTTACTTTTCCTCAGGGAAGTGTCAGATACCTCCAGGTCCTCTTCAGAAAGGCGGCTGGAAAAACAGTAAAACCAAGTAACTCACCTGAGACTAAGCCGGGAGTAGTGCAAAGGAATCAACCAGACTCTTAATTTATTACAAAGTCCAGCCACTCCGTTTGCTTTCTAACAACCTTGTTGCCTGGTATTGAGTAAAAGATGCTATAAAGGATCAACACGTTTGGAAGTAATAATAATCTGCTGTCATGCGACATAATTTTCTCCGCATTTGTTATCATTTATCTGATGGTAAATTTCGTGCATTTTATTGGAAAACCACCGAAAATGAAAAAAACAGCTAAGCTGTTTCGTATGTTTCGACCTAGATTTCAATTAAATTTTAATTATTCTCGTCCCGTGCCTATCCACCCCCGCCCCATTTTTTAAAAGACCTGGAGTCTAGGGTAGGAGAGATCAAGAGCATCCCAGAGGGCAGCAGCATAAATTCGCTCTCCTCCAGACCCTGCAGCTTGCTTCGCCCATCTCCCCTCCCCCTTAGCTTGGTCGCTTATAATTGGTCATTGCCATGGCAACCAGCAGCTGCCGGCCCAGCAGCCTCTACCGCAGCAGGGGTGGGGCACTGGGGGAGGGGGAGAGAGAGGAGGAGCCAGCGGAGGTGTCTGCTGCAAGTTCCTGGCTGCTTCCGAGCTCACCCCATCCTCCGAGAGGGAGGAGGCCCAACTGGTGATGCTGCTGCTGCTGCCGCCGCCTCTATTGCTGATACTCTAGTGGAGCTGGAAGGGTGGTTCCTATTCGCACCATCGCCAACCAGAAACAGAGAGAAAAAAACGGCAGCCGCTGCTGATGTTGGGTTCGGAGGCTGCATCCGACTCGGTCACAAGGAAAATGGATTCAGTTTGCATCTCTCCCTCCTTTAAACAGCTTCTCCGAGTCTCAGCATGGTGAGTAGGAAACAGTAGGGCTCCCTTCTTGGTTTAGTGTGTTATTATTTGACCTGTGTATACATTTCTGGCCTGAACTTGAACAATGACTTCCGTGCCTCAGACTAGTAGCGGGAGATGTGGAGACAGAGATGAGGATGGAGGGAGAGGAAGGTTGCCAGGAAGACAGAAGTGAGAAGGCAACCGCTTGTGTTAAAAAAAAAAAAAAAAAAAAATTGATGTTCTGATTTTATCTCTAATTGGCTCAGAATGCAGACTGAGCCACTTGGTGCCTTTTTTCCTAAGCTTAGCAACAGCATCAGGGGTTGGGAAAGCAGCTAACAACAAGAAGAGGGTGTTATTGAAAGGAATCGTTTCATTTGCAGCTCACATACAGGGTTGGGCCTTCTTCAGAAACACATTTGGTGTCTCATAAGCTTCCTAGACTCATGATAGGTGGTTTTGCTTATTTCATTGATTGTTTAGAAAAGGTGGCCCTAGAATTCGACATTCTATTTTGTATTCTAATGTACTCTTGTTGAGAAATCATTTGCCAGAACCAGTTTTATTTTATACATAGATTTGATTGTGAACTTATACATGTATATCTTACGGATATACATATCATATATACACGTTACTTAGCATTTATATTGCATTTATGGAAGATATTTATATGTAGAGTGTGCTTTGCAATCATTTTTATGGGTTAGATATGTCCTTTGCATGCCTGAAAGTAATTGCATGTTTTTGAAACTATGCTTCTGGTTTGTATTATTATTCATTGGCTTCATTTGGATTAATGTGAAATTTACTCTTGTTGTTGTCTTTTAATTTTATTGTGACCAATTGGAAGAGATGTCTATCATTTGATCTGTATCATAGAACTAGATGCAAATTCTTAGCCTGCCTCTTTATTTTTAATTGGGTTTGTGCGGGGGGGGGGGGGGGGGGGTGATATTGAGGACACCAAATTTACAATGATGGGAAAGGGAGGCGGCTTGTGGTATTATTTTGTTTCTAGCGTCTTGCCAAATGAATGTTTGAGCAAATCAGTTTTCTGGAAATGCCACCCCAACCTTTTCATGTTTGTGCCTTGTGTCCCAGGAAGCACAGCTAAGCTGGAAGGTGAAGTGAATTCATTTTATTTAATAGTGCTGCTATATGCTGTTCATTCCTTCAGTTTCCAGTCACCATTTTACAGTTGTCTCAAATGTTGTATTATGGGTCTCCTTCTGCAAATGATTAAGTAGGAAAGTAGGATTGTTTTGAAAATCTAGGTATTCCCAAGTACTCTAGCCCAGCCATTTCTAAATTAGTCTGCCTGTACAATGAAATGAAACCAGAGAGTGAGCAAAGCTGAGAAGGAAAATGTGTGGCTTGTAGCTGAAATGGGGGGCTATTGTAGTTTACAAATGCTTATTGAGATCTGCTTGACCTTTTATTATGTCAAGGCTTTAAGGCAGCTCAAGAGACTAAAGATGCTGGAGATGAGGAGGTTCCATTCCCACCCAGGATAATGGATTTCATTGAATTAAAGCTAGAAACATTTTTATAGGTAAAATGTATTAGTAATATTGCATTCACCACATGGGCTATTATAGTTTTATCCTTTAATCTCTTCTCTAACAATATCAGTGCTAGTACAGACATTTTTTACAATGTAAAATAACAATTGTTTGGGGCTTTAGCCTTCATATGATTCTGCATACACCCCACCCACATTTACAGTTTTCATATGTATTTGAATCAGATTTAAAGTTTAATTTCTCTGAAAATAATTGTTCTATTTGGTTTATACTTGAGAAGGGGCCTTGTGACTTAATTGTGCGTGTGCTCATAGCATGCCATGTATTATAGATCCATAGCTTTGTAAACTCCTGCTACCATGCACCTAATTGTAACAACTATATGAAGTAGGGCAAGGAAAGAGAGACTGGGCTTGTATGTTATATCAAAATTGTATAATATTGCATCTTGAATCTTTCAGTGATAATTCTTGACTTCCAAAAATTAAAATGTTAGCTATGTCTATAGTACACTAAAAAAATTAAGATTTGTACTAGTTGACCTCATTTCATGCAATGAAAGGAGAAATCCTGGGGCTTTGTTTTTGTTTCTTTTTTGTTGAGTTTTTATAGGATGTGATTTTATAGGCAAAGTTGGTACAGTTCAAACAGAGGAAAATCCCTTAGGCCATGTGCTTAAAACTCCTTGTCGATAGCCTGTTTCTGCCAACTGTCAGCTATTACCCTGATAGAAATACAGGTCTAGCTTTTGACCCCACAATTTAAGACAATTATATGGCCTTTGCTAAGGGGCCACAGAAAAGTGAAGTATGGTTTAAGCACTAAAAGTTGAACTCTCAGAGGAAAGATTTTTTTAAAACTAGGATTATCTCATTTGGAGAAGAGAAAACTGAAATATGACAATTATTTGTTTCAGATAAGCTGAACATGGGGCATAAGCATAGGATATTGTTTATTGCTATTTTTGGAATGTCAAATATGGTCAATGGGCTTCAACTTTATGAGGAATTAGGAATATCAGAAATATAAAATTGTAGAAGTTCCTCACTGTAAGTGTGAGTAGTCAACTGGCTAATCAGATAAAGCAGTACACTCTTTTCTCATCAAAACCTCCGTAAGTATGACCTAGATATGCATTTGTCTAGGATGGACTACATTTCCTTCTCAATAACTTCTCTTGCTTTTTCTAGAGTAAGTCATTTATTTAAGAGAGTATGTTCATTGTTTAAGATCACGCACTTCTAGATTATAACAGTAAGACTCCATTTTGTAGTTTGCTTCTAAATTACAGGATCTAGGTATTTGTAAAGAAATTAACTGATTGTCTTCCTAGAGAAATTTACATGTAATTCTTCCAGAAAGCAGGAAACTGAACATTTACCCATTAATAGAGGCCTTTCTCAGCAACTTTTTGGAGTGTGATGTCAAATGTCTATATTAAAATTATCTTCTATTGTATGGTTAATTTGGAAAATATAATGTGTTATTTAAGGGGGTCTTGACACAAAATAATTCAAGAAACATCAAGTTGATTTTTTTAAGAAAACAAATTTTTTGAAAGATATGTACAAATTAATGCTTAAATGTGCTGTTTAACAAACTAATCTTCCACTCAAACACTACCTTAAAAATGTCATTCATGTTGGAATACTGAAGTTAATTATTTTGATTGGTATGTAAGCCTTAGTAAAACTTGTTTTAATTAAGACACACATTAATTACTTTCTCACTTTGTAATAGGGTATTTCTTGTTTCAAGTGACTTCAGAACATATTTTTATTTTATCTACCTTCTGCAAGTTGGCTTCAGAATGACTTAGCCAATATTTGGAGAGTAAAATGCTTTTCTATATTTATTTTTGGTTCATCAAAAGTTAATGCTTTGTTTCTCACTGTTGGAGTCTTATTGTGGAAGTTTTAACGTAAATAACACAATAATGGGCTTTTACTGAAATAAAAAGTTAGGTTTATACTTGGTTGTTACTCTTTGAAGTCTGCTACAATTCCCTCTGTTTACACATTCCACTATTATGCTATCAAGGGAAAATGTGCTTTCAAACAGAATAAATTAATCAATTAACTAACAACTATTTGTAGAGCTTTTATATGACTAGGAGACTTTGCATATGTTAGCAACAAAGAATTTTCTTGGAGAATATAAAATATACACCCATGAAATAGTTAATGATGAAAGCAATATGGTTGTAATTAGTACCATCACTTCACCTTATATTAATACAATTTTATATAATTCTGTCATTTTTCCATTCTTTATTTTTCATTTTATATTTATCAGTTTCAGTTTCTATTCTATCATTTTAATTCAATCATATCAGCAAAGCCAGTGTCATAACAATTATTTTAAATAAATGGGAACAGATTTAGGGAGGTTAGATTTGTTCAAATTTGTGTTTGGTAAGTGGTGTAACAGGATGGATCACTAATTTCATGAGTACAACCTACCGTAATAGAAAGGTAGTGAATTATCTTACCAATTTGAATTTTAATTGGTAAAATAATTTTAATTCAATTTGTTCTTTGAACGTATTGAATTTGCCAAAAGAAAAAGCGGGGTGGGGGGGCTCACACACAAAAAAAGTATTTTAGAGAAAATCTAGCCTTCTTGATATTTCAGAAAAACCTAGAAGCATTTGTTTGCATGAAAATCATAACTTTGTTGGACCAATAAGCACTTATTTTATAGATAGATATTGTTGTTATTTTTAATGACATAGAGGTTAATAGGTGACCATTTTTCTATGCTTAGGATCAGACTAAAATTCCTATAGGTCCTGAATCTTGAAAAAAGTTATGCCACTCCTACCTATATGTCCTAATTATCTCTCCACTTACACATTCTTAAAAGTAAAATTGATATTGTCATAAAATAAGTGTACATCAGTTCAATGATTTTTTGATTATTTTCTCTGAACAAATGATTCTACATTTTTCTGAAATACCAAAAATATTTATTTGTTTTTCAAATATTCTAATTTCTGGTGTCTCTCTTCTTCTTCATTAATGGCCTAGCCACATACTGGTGTGACTATTTGGTAATTCAGCCCTGGCCAAATAGCAAATCATGGCATCTGAACTATATTCTACGTTTGTAAAAAGTGTCCTTTATAATTAATTAGCATGCAGTAAAAATGAGACCCGTCACACTCAAAAAATTCTTCTTTAAATCATTATTCACTACTACAAGTATATTCTGTGGCTTAAAGTTTTTTTATATTTAAAAATAATACATCCTTATCGTGGAAAATGATAACACAGAAATGTGTAGAAGGAAAATGAGAACCACTCATAAGCCTACCATCAAGAAATCATTACTGTTAGCGTTTCAGAACATTTCCTTCTAGAACCTTTTGTGTAGACACATAGAAACACGTGCAGACACACAGTTTCATAAATGGACCATACTCTAGGCATTGTTTTATACTGCTTTTGCTTTATGTATGGTGGCCATCTATCCATGTCAACAAATATGTCTCTACTGAATTTTAAATTTCCTTGTACATTTTTTTGATAATTCAAGCTGTTTTTTCCTTCACGTGGGAGTCTTCACTCTTTACTTTTAAATACTTCTCATGATACAGGTAGACCCTGCTTGATTTAAAGCAACTGTGAGTCAAGTATTATATTCAGGAAATATGAACTCTGTTACCCTGACCTGCCACTGCATCTTACAATGGGTATTAAATTAACGTTGGTCATTCCTTGTCTGCTGGTAATGAATAAGTTCTGAATCCAAGGCAGTGAAATCCCTGTTGGAGTCACTAGGAATTTCTCCAGGTGCATTCATCAGCAACAATTAAAAACAAAAAACTAAAACACATCTCTTTCAGATTCATATTAGTTTTCCCAGAGTGTTGTAGTGGTATGTCCTATAGTTTAATTTTTAATTAATTAATTAATTATTATTTCAATAAGGTCTTGCTCTGATGCCCAGGCTAAATTTCTGTGGCATGATCTGAGCTCACTGCAACCTCAACCTCCCAAATTCAAGTGATTCTTGCACCTTAGCCTCCAGAGTAGCTGGGACTACAGGTGCTCACCACCACTCCTGGCTAATTTTTTATTTTTAGTAGAGATGAGGTTTCACCATGTTGGCCAGGCTGGTCTCAAACTCCTTACCTCAAGTGATCTGCCTGCCTGGGCCTCCCAAAGTACTGGGATTACATGCAGGAGCCACCATGCCCTGCCTGTCCTATAGTTTTTTCCTTGGTTAAGCAACTCAACTCCTTTATGGGAAGATATTTAAGTGTCTTCTCGGAATAAACCAAGTGTATTAGTCTATTCTCACACTGCTATAAGGACATACCCAATACCAGGTAATTTATAAAGGAAAGAGTTTTAATTGACTCACACTTCCTCAGGGCTGGGGAGGCCTCAGAAAAAATACAATCATGGCAGAAGGGGAAGCAAACACGTCCTTCTTCACGTAGTAGCAAGAGGGAGAAGAATGAGAGCTGAGTGAAGGGGGAAGCCCCTTATAAATCCATCAGCTCACGAAAGAACTTACTATCATGTGACCAGAATGGGTAAAACCATCCCCAAGATCCAATTACGTCCCACTGGGTCCTTCCCACGACATGTGGGGATTATAGTAACAACAATTTAAGATGACATTTGGGTGGGGACACGGCCAACCCATATCACCAAGATCTAGTTTTGCTATTTTTTCACTATATTCATTATTTCCTAGTGAATTCATGTGTATCTTAGTTTTCAAATAAAAACCCAGTCATCTGAGTCTTTCCCCTTTAGAATGTGAATGGTCTGAACTTCAAACATAATGCCTTGAAAAGAATTCCCCAGGTATATCTCCCCTATTACTCTCTCCAACCTATGTGTTTCCTTCATAATATGTATCAAAAGTTGTAATTACAGAGCTATTTATTATTTACTTTCCCTACTCATCACTAGAATGTAAGCTCCATGAGGGCAGAAAATGAAACTGTGTTGTTCACCAGTTGTAATGAATGCCTTGATACAACATGCATGCTCAATAAAGACTATTTGACAGAGTGACAGAATGAATGAAAGAATGAGAGTCCCCTACAGGGCTCCTGGCCTAAGATTGTAGAGGAGACTTCAATTAATAGCTCTTTTGACTGTGATTCTCACTTTTTAAAATTTGACTGTAAAAACAAGATGAATTGTATTCATATCCTCAGGATATTGTTATGATTTTGATAAGGCAAATCAGATTCTTAAAGGTTAAGTATCACAATACTTAACAATACATCATTAAAGACTGCTCACTACATGCTATGACATAAGTAAGAAAGGCTATGAACACTTCCGTGGCTCCTTTTATTTTCTTTTAAAAACTGACTTGCAAGTCAGAAATAGCGATATCATTAACAAATACCTTTAATTCACTGTGATCAATTAAAATAAGTAATTTAATTATTATAAGCTCCAAATTACATGATACACACTCACAGCTATTGTGCTATTTTAGAAATCAACTCTACCAAATTCATTAATTCATTAATCATAAACAAATCATTCCATCATCTCTCCATCAAAAATTAAGTTGAATCAGAAATGCATCTCACTCCAAAGATAAATTAAGGCAGCATCCTGCTTTCGTGAAAGTTTTGAAATCAAATATAAAAAGAGTGACTTGAACAAGAGGGTTAGCTTAGCAGACACAGGGACATGCTTTTGAACCTCTGAGGATAGTCATTTATATTGGTGTCTAGCCTGCTGATATGCTGTAACTTAAGTATGAGGAAAAAGCTTTTGTTGCCTTTCTTTGTTTGGAATCGAAATCAAGATCATGGCACTTACTGCAATTCTTGAATTTCTGGAGTTCAGCTGCAGTTACAATATATGTGGAAAACCAAATCTGACTGATTTTAGCTGACACTATATGGTCAGAAAACACTCAATATTATTTTCAAGAAGGGAATTTTGCTGAGATTATCCTGACTCTAAAAAAGCCTGTGAGCATGTGCTTACGAGAAGAGAGTGATAATTTCATCATACCTTCTTTCCAAACTGTAAATGTTCCCCTGAAAAATGCTTATACCCACAGTAAAAAACAGGTATTGTTTTGTACCCACATTCCTTACCTGGCTTTTTCTTATGTAGCACTTCATGAAGAGAAGTGTATTCCAAAAATAAACTGAGCTCTTACTCTGTAGTCATCACTGATCTATATTTAAATCTCTTAACCTACTCATAGATCAAACATACGTAATTTGAACTTACTTTCCAAAATAAAATTGTTAGTTTTTTTAAATGAGAAAACACTCATGAAAACAACTAGATAGTATTTTAAATGAGTACCATTCTGTGAAATCTAAGCTATTGTGTCATTCTACCAATAAGCCATTAAATGAAGAGCAAAACAGTCAACACATTTTTATATGATTATAACCAGTTTGGAGAATTTATATTAAAAATCCATACTGAGAATTCACATGAGAATTCACAAGCTGCTAATTCTGCTAATTGACATTGGCAACATAAAGAGAAGGACTTAGACGTTTTGAAGATATTATAGACCCTCAATTTGCTTTCTTATGAATTTGCTAGATAATTCAGATAACGAAAATGGGTACTCCGGAATTACAGGGATTTCCCCATCATCTGCTCAGCTCTAGTTTCCTAAACCCAAAGGAAGGAATTATTCTGACCACTGGCTCAGACTCTGTCTCCTATTGTCTTTTAAGGAGTAATTTAAGTTGTAGTTAATTAACCATAAAATGGATTTTGTATTTTAGAGAACATATTATTTTTAGCTATATTATAAAAAATGTCTGAATTTTGACTTCTTTTTAAAGTACTTTATTAAATGAAATTATCTATAAAATTTAGAATGTAGCGTATTTTGAGCCAGATGCTTAAAACATTTAGCAATAATGAAAAATTGAACTTACTTTCCAAAATAAAATTGTTAGTTTTTTAAATTAAAAGCTGTTACCTCAGTTTTTTCTACACTGAGGTAACAAGGAATGCCTTCCCTCAATCAATTTTACATAGAAGGAATGCTTTACCTGTTTTGTTCTCTTCTTAGCTAGATGGTCCCCATTTTTTACCTACAGGGTGCAATGCTACACTCTGAAACAAGAGAAGGGAAAATATTAGCATACAAAAAGGGAAATCGATTGTTGCATCTGAGTGTGAGCTTTGGATTTTTGCTTTCTACAGGTTTAAAAGAGTTCAGTATCCAAATGCACACTTAAACATGCTTGATTCTTACTAACTCTTATGTGGAAAGATTTGACTACATCTACTCAATCTCTTTAAACTATGGTGTGTAATTTTATATTTTTCTCCTTTCGTCTTACATACAGTTTTTAAAATCAAGCCTGAACGGTTTAGCCAAGGCCCCTGAAACATAGCAAAAAGACAAGGTTAGTATTTCTAGGCAGTCACTGGTCATTTGTTTACTGAACTTTCACTAACGTTTGTGTAGTTTGAAAACATGAACTCTCTACCTTTATTTTGTATAATCCTCTCACTTGATCTTTGGTTGTGTAGTCAACTGTAATCTAAGCATAATTGATCAGTTCTCAGTTCACATGGTACCATCACTACCACATTCTTGGGGTACTTAAGTGCTGTTTAACTAACGAAAGGATCCCTACGGTAGAGAATAGCTGATGAAGCAGTAGAAAAGCATTTCATTTGAGACAGACTTTCGCCAAAGATGCACTTTCCCTTAAGTAAATTTGAAAATTTTTTCAGACTTGATGCTGACTCATCTTTACTCTTTAGAAGGTGTGGCAAGACCCATAGTTTAGAATTTTCTTTATAATTCAAGTATAATTATTTATTCCTGCAGTTAATGGGTTAGCTCTGACCTTCCTAATAAGAAGGATATCTGATATGCTCTGAATATGACAAGTATGAAAGGAACAAAACAGAACAATTTCCTTTCTAAAGTTATCCAGAAAATGAGAAAAAGACTTAAATTCTTTGAGCATCTGTTACATATCTTGTATGCTGAATATTTTCATCCATGTCTGTTTTTGCAGTGCTCACTGCAGGCTGGTGAAGTAGGCATTTTTATTCCTATTTTTCCAATAAAGATGAAGCTTTGATAGGTGAAATTTCCAACTCAAAGCCATTCAATTAGTGATTTTTTGAGCCGAGATAGAAATAAAGTCTGATTATGTAGCACAGTGGTTACAAACTGGTCTTATCGTTCACACGGCATAAATTCATACAAGTCAAGGCTTTTTTGTTTTAATTGTTTTGTTTACAGTAAATGGCAGGAATTATGAATAGGTTTGGATGAGAGACTGAAATTTTGATTTGGTTGTCCGTTTCTATGTCCAATGGGTATTTTGTGTAGAGAGCCTGGATCCTATTGTCCTTCCCTTTTCCTTTTTGCTGTGGCTCCCCAGAAATTGTGTTTGTCTGTGTAAACTCATTTAGGACCTCTGATCCAAGTGGAGCAAAACTTCCATTTTTTTAGAAGCCCTGTGGAGTCACTGTGCATAATTAAATATACAGATATATGGATCACATATATATGATAAGTTAAATGTGACCTATCCCAACTGTGGAATAAAATGAAGCCCTTTAAAAAGTATGTTGTAGAAAAATATTTCATGATATAGAAAAAATATGTAAGAGTTGTCTGAGTTAAAAAAAAAAAGTCAAAAATCAAAAGATAGAATTCAATCCCAATTCTGTGAAAAAAAAAATTACACAAACTTACATACATATATTTTAAGGGGCCAAAATAGTGCAAATCAAAATATTAATAGGAATTCATTCCAGGTGGTAAGTTTATGAGAAATTTTTTCTCTGACTTCTCTGGTTTCTAAACTTACTAAAATGCCTTTCACTCCTTTAATTAACAAAATGTAAATATTTTTAAGGAAAGATGTTCATATCAAAGTGTTTAAATCGTCCACAAACCCAAGTATTTGACTACCCAGTTTTGCTCCACTTGGGTCAGCAGGTCCATCTGGTTTTCAGAGACAAACACAGTGTTTCTGGTGAGTCCCAGACAGAAGGAAAAGGCGAGGAGGATAGGATCCAGATGCGCTACACAAAATACACATTGAGTGTCCTTATATTTTGAAAACAAAGATCTTGTCTCAAAATAGTTTGAAACCCAATGATATAATTAATGCAATTGCCATTCTGTGTACCTAATGTCTTTAAAAACTAAAAATTTCAGTTCTCACTGGGATATTCAGATCCTATTTTCATTAGTCTCTAGTGATTTTAGTTCATAGTAATTATTAGAATACATGATAATAAGACAAAAATCCAAGTTTAATACTATGTGGCTCAGTCATAATCCATTTTTATTGAAAAGCTCTAACAAGGATTATTACATGACAGGACAAAAACCCATCCAAATTCTGTAGAATTCTGAGCTTTTTCCCTCTGGGAGGTATGCACAGTTATCCTCATCATGAAGGATCTGCTTACACTTTTGCTGCCCTCTCTGTGGTTTAGGTGAAATGAAATCTTTCTCTTCTTGGGCCTAATAATCCTGATGAAAATGAGGATGAGGATGAGAGTGACATCTCATATTTTGAGGGTGGGGTCCAGAGGGGCACAACTCCAGGGAGGACTGTGTGAGTGGTACCTCCCTGAGTTGTACAAAGGAGGAGTACTGAATGAGCACCTGCTGTGTGTCAGGCAAAGTTCTGATCACTTAGCATAGTATCTTTGAGGCAAGAACTATTGTACTCCCCTTTTAACCTCTGTATTTGAGGAGACTAAGACAGAGAAATGTGAAGGAACATGCCCAAATTCAACCAGCTAATAAATGGTTTGCTGAATGGCTTCTTCATGCTTGTTTTCATACTCGATGCATGGGATGAAAATCCTATTCTCAAAAGTCTTACGCAGGAAGACAAGTCTGTGAACAAAAAAGTTAACAATAAAACATGACAAACATTGTGAGAGTATGGCTCGCCCATTCAGCTACTAAAGGACAGGGCCTCAAATAAAATTTTAGCACTTCAACATTCGCCGTAAAGATTTAAAGTCTTATTTGAAGAAAATCATGTTTGTTCTTTATTAAGGAAGTAAAAGCAGAGTGTGAATTATTTTATAGTTCTGACTTTCTGATGCACTATGGCACATTGTACTGCTATCCATTACAGAGTATATTTTAATAGTCTGACCAAACCTATCTCAGTAATGAATATTAAAATAACTCACATGACTTATTTTTATGTAAATTACTAACCAAAGAGCATCTGTTTTTTTAAAATGATGTCACCTAATAAACTTGTTCAATTAGGAATCAGAGACATATTTGAATATTTTGAATTAAAAGAGAACTGTAAAATTTATTTTAAGCTGAATGCAAACAGGTATGCGTTAAATTTGTGGTCTTGATTGTAATACAATGAAGAATTAAGTTTAAAAATAATTCTAACACCTACGATGGGTTCTTCTAAGTTAGGTGTGTGTGTGGAGGAGTAAGTAGTAAGTAGGGAACCTACAAAGATGAATAAAAAATCCTAAAAGCAGAGTAAGCAGTAAGGCTTTAGGCACTAAAATTTTGCTGAGAGACCCAGAAGCCTTTATCAGAATATAAGAACATTTGCAAATTGAGTATCAAATATGTAAAAATCTATATAAGAAAACTTAAGAATATCAATCAAGGTACATGAAGAAAAACATTAATTCCTGATCATTGAATTTACAAACCTGAAAGAGAGAAAGAGAGAGAGAGAGAGAGAGAGAGAGAGAGAGAGAGAGAGAGAGAGAGAGAGAGAGAGAGAGAGAGTAGGTTTTGTAACTTGTCATGCTTTAAAAAAGAACGTTAGTTACAATGTATCAAGCCATGAATGGCCATGATTCAGGGAATAATGCAATAAAATGGATTTTAAAAATAAAGCAAACCAAATAACACAAAAGATCACTTTGCAGACTAGTTTGCTGTGCTCAATTTCAGCGTGCTTGAAACTTCATCACTTGGGAATCTATTAGAAAACAGAGTATAAGACTGAAGACTGAAGTACGAAACGACTATTAAATCCTAAAAGGAAAATTGTGAATGTCTTTTTAAAGATTCTTTTCCAGTTTGAACCCTTTCTTGCATGTGAATCTGATGAGGGCATATGCATGATAAATATTGGAAAACACATTAGATACATTGATTTCAGATACAGTCAAGGGACTCCTTCATTATTATTTTTTCTGTATGTAATACAGAAAAATCAACCCAGAAAGTGAGAAAACTATAAACCCAGAGGGAAAAAGGTCGCTGAATACTCAATGAGAGTATTGATTCTGATTTGCTTGCCTTCACTTTGGATTTTTCTTCTCTGAGCTATGATTATCAGTACTCCAACCTTGGTATTAATAATCTGGAAACTCTTTGCTGGTGTGTAGTCAAATGCCACTGAGCCAGAAACCTATAAAACTATTGCAAATCTTTTAAACTCTTTATTTTCCTTTCAATAAAAGGGAAGTCATGGGATAAGTTATCTACGAGGACTCTTCCAGCTGTAAGCCAATGGGTTTATGACTCTGACTGTCCATCACATTTTCTGTTAGTCCTTTGTCATAGTAAATGCTTCCCAAGGTAATAAGACATTTCAGCTTTTTGACATTTTTCTGTTTCACTGTGTGAGTGTCTACGCACACGTGCGTGTGTGCAATGTTGCCATTCAGTTTAGCAAATAGGCCATTAAATTCAAGATATACATCAAAAGGTGCATATAATGTGGTATGCTGCTAGGCTAATTATTCAGTCCAATGCATAAAGAAAGTGACTACTTTTTTCTCTACTACAGCCCAGACACTGCATCCTTAAGACCAGTATGCAAGCATAAGGTGAATGATTGATTGGCAGATCTCATTGAGAGGTTTCTGGTTTATTTAAGGGCTTAAATCAGGTTATATTAATGCCACTTTCCACTCAGCATTATGAATCTGTGGCAAGTGGACCCCCACGGCAGGAGCATTCTCTGCTCTGCAAAATATTTGTACTTGCACATGCAGGAAGCCACTGACTAGCTTTCCCTTTTTAGAGGACATGTTGGAAGCCAGCTTACCCATATGTGTGATATTTTCATCAAAGTATGAATATAGCTCTCCTTAGAAGGAAAAATCAAGGGAAAAAATAAAAGATCATCTTTTTCCTTCTCTCCCATCTCTCAGGGCATGTACTGCTGTTGTATACGGAGTCAGAAGAATATCTCATAATCAGAGAAACCCTTGACTTGACAAGTGTTGTTTTCCCACATTGTTATCTTGGTACCAAGTTCACTTATCCCAGCTCCGATTTATTTAAAGTAAATCAATGTGACACAGTGGAAAGGCACAAATTTGGGAATCAGAAATTGAAGTTTAGTCTTTGTTCAGCTACCAGCTGATTGTATGACATGAGCAGGCATCCTGTCCATTCTTGATTTTTGTTTTGTTAATTGTCAAAAGAAAGAGATAAAAGACATCACTTATAGTTTTCCTTTTTTCTAAAGAATTCTACAGAAAAATCTCTTAATTCCTTTGCCTTCAACTATGTAGGCATGTTTCCAAGCTGATTGAAGAAATCCTTTTCTGAATCCAAAGTCTTTTTATTTGCCAACAGTAGTGATTAAAATTATTTATGGACTTCACTTATTCTCCCATTAGCCTACAGTGTCCCCTTGAGGGAAGTGAGGCAGAGAGAAAGAAGGAGAAAAGATGGGGGAAACACAACCCTAAGGAGCAGATCATAACCCAGGGTTGGGTGAGGGAAGAGCAGATGGCTGAAAAGTGCATATTAATTTGACCTCTCAGTCTTTAATATCTAGCTACAAAGCAAAAAACTGCATAAAATTGCTTTGACTGGTTGGAATATAATGAATATATAGTGATAGCATCACAGGAAGAACATGTTATAAATGCTTAAAAATTACCACAAATTTAAAAATTGCAATGAATTACAAAGATGTTTAGAATATACTGAATGAAAATGTAGATTTGTAAACACTATATCTACTAAAATTTGTATGTGCACAGAAAAAAAAGACCTGAAGGAAATGTAAAAATATTAAGTGTGTTCAGGTGGTAGAATTACAGGTGAATTTTATTTTTATTTTTAAATTTTTATTGACCTGCATTTCCCAAGTTTTTTTCCCAATGAACATATGCTATTTGGTTAATATGAAAAGGAACAAACCAAAAAGAACTTTAAGAAGTTGTCTTTACCTGAACATTTTACAAAGTCCCTGATGGATATTAGGAGGGGAAGGCAAGCCTTATATTTTTCCACCTTTAAAGTGAGCGATTCCTTTGTTTCCTTGGTCTTTTTTCTTTTAATGTGAGTGACTTAAAGGAATTCACCATGAAGATATGCAGGAAAGGAAAGCCCTGGGATTTAGACAAGCCAAGTGAAGATCAGCAGTGCTGTCCTGCTGTTATGAAAACTGCAATGATAATGAAGGGAAAGCCATTGTGTCACTTCAAGTGGACCAAAATAATTATATCATCACCATCATTAGGAAAAAAACAGAGCTTTCTTCGTGTCCTATCTACTCATCATTATGCAAATTAATACTAGGGTCATTTCTTTTTTGGAAAATGTGAGCAATTGGTTTTTATTCACAGATCTTTTGCTTATTTTCAAAATGAATTGTGATAAACCATGATTTTCATCTATTAGTGTTTATACAGTATATACTCATACTGAAATCCTTTTTGGTCATTCCAGTTTTCTTTTTTTTTACTGTATCTATTATAAGCATGAATTGCTCTTTTTCTTTTTTTGATGGAGTCTTGCTCTGTTGCCAGGCTGCAGTGCAGTGGCATGATCTTGGCTCACTGTAACCTCTGTCTCCCAAGTTCAAGCAATTCTTCAGCCTCAGCCGCCCAAGTAGCTGGGACTACAGGTGTGCACCACCGTGCCCTGCTAATTTTCGTATTTTTGGTAGAAATAGGGTTTCACCCTGCGTGGCCAGGATGGTCTTGATCTCTTGACTTTGTGGTCTGCCTGCCTCAGCCTCCCAAAGGGCTGGGATTACAGGTGTGAACCACCGCAGCTGAATTGCACTTCCTATAAATTATGAATCAGTTGTAAAGCTTTTTTTTCAATCTCTTTTACTTAATTTAATATCCCTACCATCTTTTTGTGTCTTTGCTCCAGCATCCCATCCCTATTCCACCCATTTTCAATATCCTCTTTCCACAATTTGCTTCTTTAATGTTGTTTTTCCTGGACACCCAGTATCTATGACCCAACATTTAGATGAATCTTTCACTGGCAGAGTACCCCAGCACACTCGGACCTCCCTTGTCTGAATTCCTGTCATACTTGTGATCACTATGGTACTGTTCAGTGCATAATTGTTCTCCTTGTTTCACATGTTCTCACTGGAACATCAAAATTGAAAGTCCCTTGAAAAATCTGCAATCCTCCTTCTGTTCCCAAAAGGGGAAGGACATGTCTATTTGAGGAAGAAATTCTGTATGCCATGTACAATGCTGGGTGTTCTGTGTATTCTCTCATTTACGCCTCACTATTACTCTGTTAAGTTGGTATTAATACCTTCGTATGTCATGAAAGGAGACTGAAACAGGGAGATTGTGTATGCTCCTGAGGCTACACAGCTGGTTACTCAGAGCTGTGTCTTGGTTTCTAAATATTTTTCATTCCTCCATGGTGTCTGGCTGGGTGACACTTAGGTGACTTTTATGTGGCACCTCATTTACAACTTTATTTAATTTTCTACCTTTCTCTATTCTTGCATGGTTTGACATAATGAGGTAAAATTTTGTGGTAGGAAACATTAAATATAACCAACTCTCGATTATTTGCTTTTAAATGGTCTTCCCTGTTCATGCCAAGTTTTCATTCTTCACTTGGTATCTTCCCGAAGACATTTTTTCCACTCCCTAAAACTACGTTAAAGCTCAAAGTGCCCAGTTCATTAAACTACTTCTCTATGCCAGGAACTATTGATAAGCCCTCTCCATTCCCTGGGTGAAAGAACCTACCTTCTCTATATTTCAGTTTCAGATTCCTCTCCACCTCTAAATTAAAATATTTACCCAGTTGTGGAAGTACCAGACTCCAGAGACAAGATGAAAAGAAGAAGCAGCAATGATTCCATATTTAATTTCCTGCAGTGCTTCTAGGATATTCAAAAGCCTGTAGTAACCTGACCCCAACAAGAGACAGCAGAACAGTTATTTATGAAAAGAATGCTGAGTAGGAAAAGGCTTCTCCTTCAACAGTGTTAGCCAGAAGAAAGAGAAGGCAGCATATAACTGTCCCCAAATGAACCAGAAAGTTCCCACTCTTTTGTCTGTGTTTTCTCTTTGTCAGTGGGATGAAGTGGGAGTTTTATCTTCCCACTAATGCCATGTGAAGAACTGAAAGGGGGTAACTTAGCATATAGACAACAAAGACACTACAGGACACTGTCTGAACTCATCTATCCAGGCTATTCTAACTCTTTGCCTTCCTTAACAATTTCTCCTCTACTCTTCCAAAATTCATAGGGAGCTCAGGAGTGAACAATCTGGCTGCCTGTGGTCTGGTGATTGGAACTGGAGTGGTCTCAGGCTACTCAACCTTTACCATAGGCAGTCAAGAGGTGATGGCTTGACCAAACATTTAGTTCAGGGTTAGAGAATTCTACACCACATGTATATTCCTTAGAATGGTTGTGTTTCATTCTCAAACTCTCCTGGCAGAAGTTTAAAGGAAAAAACTTTCCAAAATGTTTTTGATATGAACTTGTAAATTCATATCAAAAGCCTTAAAATGACACATCCTTTGACCTAGTAATAATGTCACACTGTTAGGATTATGTTCCTGAGAAATAATTGGATAAACATCACTTTATAATTTATCATTAAGTGACTTATACCACCAAAAATTTGGAAACAACCTGTTACAGAGTAAATTATGTTCCTTTACTCCCAAATTCATATGTTGAAGCCCTAATCCTCCATGTGGCTGCATTTGGAGATACAGCCTTTAGTGAGCTAATTAAGGTTAAATGAGGTCATAAGGGTTGAGTTCTAATCCAATATGACATGTGTCCTTATAACTAGACAAAGGGACACCCAGATTGTGCACCACAGAGAAAAGGCCATGTGAGGACACAGCAAGAAGGTAGCTGCCGTCTGAAAGCCGAGGAGAAAGACATCGGGGAAATCTAAACCTTCCAGCACTTTGACTCGCTCTTCAAGCCCCCAGAAGTGAGAGAAGATAAAATATGTTGCTTAAGCCACTGGCTGATGGCATTTTGTTACGGTAGCCCTGGCAAACTAACACACAGCCCAATCTTTAAACAGTGGAGAAAATTACATGAATAACAGTGTAATCTAACGTTTGCATATAATGTAATTATAAAAAATAAGGGTTTGTATCGTGTTTATTGATATAGAAAATGCTCTCATTATGCTTTTTATTAAAAAAGGAGGTAACTAAAAAATATACATAGTATGATCCCATTTGTATACAAATGTATTTATCTGTGTGTATGAGCATATGTGTATCAAGAATCATATGCAACAAACCCTCAAATGCTTTCTAAATATAGTTTTCTTTCTTCTCACCTTCCCTCTTTTCCTTTCTTTCTTTTATCACTTGTCTGTAAAGCCTATTTTTTTCCAATGAACATGAGTTATTTTTGAAAATATTTATAAGACATATGCATTTTTATCCCATGTTTTAAAAGTGCCTTTTAAATGTAATAAAACTTATTCAGATTGTAAAAATCTTGAGCTTAGTAACTACCAGTATCTTATAAATCCATGCTTATAATATCATTAAATGTTTAGTTACTTTTATTATCATTATAATTTAACTATTTTCACTCTCATGACTAAAAGATCTATTTTTATACCATTTTTTATATTTTTGAGTGATGAAACATGTAACATTTTTACTGTCTGCTTCTAACACTTATTCTAGTTTTAAGTTCCAGTAATATATACTTACAGAAAGATCCAGATTTGAATATTTGCCCAGCCACCTAGTATGACCTTGATAAACTCACCTAACTTTAAGTGGCATTTCCTCAACTGTTAAATATAGAATAATTGTAATTAAATTATTCTATAATTAAATATAGAATAATTGTATTTTCTTCTAAGTTTGTTGTAAGATGAAGTTAGATAATATATCCAAAACACAGTGGAGAGATGAAGGGCAAGGAATTAATCTGACATTAGAGTGCCTGAGTTTGAATCTCAGGTAACTGACTTGCTGTGTGACTGTGGACAAGGTACTTAACCTCTCTGTGCCCCAGACTTCTCATGTGTAAAATAGGAATAGTGACACTGCCTACATAATCAATATTATTTTCAATATTAAATAGGTTATTTATAAAATTGTTATAACAGTTTTGGCACGTAGGAAAACTGTGTAGATATCTATTAAGTATATGAAGTAATACAGGAGCTGGATTACCATCAGAAGAACCACATTCTCAAAATATAATAGCTCAGGTGTTTTGTATATTTTCAGCACTTTTATTGTTAAATCAAAACTGATGGGAATACTTTGATTTAGAAATATTTTTGAGAATCTATTACTTAACAAAATTATTTAGTATAAAAGCAGATGTTAAGAGATACTAACAGAAAGAAGATTCACCCTGTGTCCTTATTTAACATGTTTTTAGTTACTTGTATTTCTTTATAGCCTATCTAATACAAATATGAGATCATAGTTAGAATTAGAATTAATGTGTCTTGCTATAGGAACCTCATACTTTTCCCAATGGGAAAGTGTCCCTGTACCTTTCCAGACCAGCGAGGAGCCCAGGGGCTCTGGATCCCATCCCTCTCACCTCTCAAGGTCTTTCCGCCTGCAATTATTTGCTCATTCCCTGGAATCATCCATCTCTTCCTCTCAACTATATCACTCACATCAGCATATAAATAGGCTCTCATACCTCAAATCTTAAAAAAATTATTTGAGTTTAACGTCCCTTTCAATCATCATCCCATTTATATTCTAGCCTTCATAGCAATGTGTGTTGAGTATCTCTTCTCTCAAAGGTGTCTCTACCTACCCACCCCACACTTTCTCCACAGCTGCCATAGTCGGGCTTCCATTCTCATCATTCTCACGAGACTGCATCTGTCAAAGCCTTAACAAACTCTGTCCCTTGACGCTAAATTGTAATGTCATTTTTCTCTTTCTTTTTCTTATATTGACCTCTCAGATAAGATCATGGACCACCCTTTTCTTATGAATGGCTTTCCCTTCATGGTTTTGATAACTACACACTGACTGTTTTTTTTCTTCTCTGACTGCCTCTTCTCTAGTCCCTTTTCTACATTCCATCTCTAAATATTTGTGTTCACCAAGGCTCAGTGCCCTACCTCCTTGTCTTCTAGCTACACTCTCCCCAGGTAATCTCACACATTCCCACGTCTAGGATAACACCCATCTGCAGTCCTGACTTCCCCCCAGAAGTCCAGGCTCATACTCGATTGTTGATTTAACGTTTTCACTAATGTGTTTACAAGTCTTTCAAACTTTACAGGGGCAAAGTAGACTTCTTTACTCATGTGCCTGCCCCACCCCAGCACAAACTTGTCCTTCCTCCTCTCCATCTTAGTAAATGGCATTAGTATTTAAAGCCAATTCAAAGAGCTATCCCTGATTTCTTTCTTTCCCTTATAACCCTCATTCAGTCTGTTAACCATCCTGTTGCTTTTGCCTCAAAACATTCCCTACTTTTCCATCTCTATTGCCACCTTCCTATGTAGGGGTGCCATCTTCCCCTGGCTGAACTACCTCAGTAACCCACCAGTGGGATTGCCTGCTTCTCTCCTCTGTATTGTAAATTCTCCTCACAGAGAACACAATGACCCTTTTAAACACAATGACCCTTTTAAACATAATCCTGGTCAAAATTTTCCAAATCCTACAAACTGAACTTGCAGACTTCTCTCCTGATCTCTTCCTCTTGTCTTCCTCTTCCTGTTCGTCAGACACACTTTTCTTGACATGCGCTTTTCCTTACCTTATTAGATTAGCTGCTGCTTGTCATTCAAATCACAGCTTAAATGTCCTGTTTTAAGAGAGGCCCTCTCACCATCCAGTTTAGAGGAGTCACCAGCTACTCTCCAGCGCCTCACATCATCTTAATGTCCGGTATTACACTTATTATTGATTGATGTTTTATTTAGCGGTTGGTTTGTTTCCCGTCCACCATTAGCACTCTCTTGTTCATTTTTATATCCCTGAAAGTCTAGACCAGTGCCTGAAGACTAGATACTCAAATCTATGCATGAATGCTGTAGACCAGAGTTCACGTAAACATTTCTTCCTGTGACTGAATGGTCCACAAAACTGTCTCTAAAAAATAATAATCTAATTGATATGCCATCTCATTTTTAAGGCATTCAGGTCATTTTCTTTTTTTTCCTTTTTTCTGTCTCTCTGCTCCCTTTCTTCTTTCCTCCTTCTTTTATTTTCTTTTCTGTTTTCCAACTTCTATCTTCCTCTGTTTATCTTCTTTTGTTTTCATTATTAGATAACACTGATATGGCCATCTTCTGGTATGGGTATGCATTTTTACTCTTCCCCTTAATTATTTTCTGGAAAAAATTTACCCAGCCATGGAAATTGGATCAAAAGATAAGACATAACTCTTAAAGTTTGTTGCCTCTCTTTCTGCCTCTTTAAGTCTTTATCACCAAAAATAAAAGAAGATCACAAGAGAGGTTTCTAAGAGTAATAAGCAGACACTTTCCAGTAAGTAATAGGGGTACTAGTGTCCCTTAGTGTATGGGTCAGTGGTAGAGGCACTAGCCAGTGCACCCTAAACAATGCACCTGCACTACACATAGTTCAGTGAATTGCATTCTTGGGACTTTTTATTTCTTGTTTTCTGACTTAGTTTTGCATGCATTTATGATATGTTTGCGTATGTCCTAGTGGGCATTTAATTGCATAAAACTCTTTCAGCTGGTCACGTTGATTGCACACCTGTAGTCTCAGCTACTCAGGAAGCTGGGGCAGGAGGAGGTTCCCTGGAGCCCAGGAGTTCAAGGACAAAGTGGGCAACATAGTGAAACATCATGTCAAAAAACAAAACAAAACACGTTTATATTCAATTATGTTGAACTTTTTTCTTTGTGATTTACTGTTTTTATTTTCCAACATTTGGAATTATTGCCTCTTTAAAGATCTGACAGTCCATTTCAGCTAGTTGTTCTATGATTTGAAGGTCATAGCTAACTCATTAAACAGCCTGAAGCTCATTTTGTTATATGTTAAAAACTACAGGTTGAGTAAGTTTTTCCAAATTATTTTTCTTTGTTCTATGTAACACCTATATTAAAAGAACTTATTTTAACCTCTCCTAAAAATTAGCCTTCATTTGCATTTAGCAATTTCTCACTATGCCTTTTCATTACCAACAGAAATTATTTAAATTATTTAGTTGCAAAATTACCACAAAATTTTCTGTAACTGTTTACATAAAGTTGTAAAACTGGAAACTGGTGGACAATATTCTGATTACTCTAGTATTTACATGTTCTCATTAAAGAAACTAAACCTCAGAGATCTTCATTTTTTTTTTTTGAATCTTTACTAAACTGTGTGTTACTACCTTTGACTGTTTTACCTAAAATAAAGTCCATGATGTATAACTTTTAAATAGATAAATATATCCTTTGTAAGTTAAATAGTACATGATACAGCTTATGCATGAGTTTATACAATGTCATGGCTCATATTTTGAAGCTAAAAACATGTTAATTAATATTAATACTTGATACATTCCAAAAAGACAAAAAAGAAGAAAACAACATGTGGATTGAAGTTGATTCCGTATATGTCAAATATTTCATTATATTTCTATCAAATATCATCATAATACTTTAAAAATTGTGTGGATTGATGTGGAGCCTCAGTTGCAACTGCATTATCATCTCAGGATTTTTAAAGAATTGCTACCAACCTACGTTAATACGTGTTAAATTCTTACCATCTCTGACACTGTGCTAAATGTCCACATGCATCATCTCATTTCATTATTACCACAACGGCTCTGAAAGTCAGTTATTCTACATATCATTATGATCACACATTTCATAAATAAGGAAACTAGGGTTCAGATCTAGCATAACTGGGCCCAGGATAAAGGGCAGAGGCTAGAATCACACCAAGGACATTAGACTCCACAACCAGTGAGATCCCATCCCTGACTCAGTTGATTTGAGTAGCTCTCTTGTCTCATGAAAGCTATTTCTTCTCGAAGGTCTTCTTTAGATATTTATAAAACTTTAAGGACCACATTTAATCCTGTGGATGGAGAGGATAAGAAGATAATACCACACCATGATCTCGCTCTGCTACCAATGTCAAGAACTAAGATAGTGACTTCACCTGTGAAGAGTTCTCCCTCATCCTCGATAGTCCACTTTACCAGGAAAAAGGTTTGCAGGAAAGTCACTTTCTTGGTCCCAGTGGCTACCTGTATTCTGTGGATTCTTCATTTTTCATAGTCACATTTTCTGTGAATGGAATGGGTCCTACCTGGGTGTAATTACTGTATGTACCATGTAACAACAGACCCCACACCATGCCTCCCTTTCCCTTCATGCCTCCGTGTATGCATACATTAATTTCTTTCATGATCAGCAACATTAATTCACAGGGACTCTCTTCCTTTTCTCTACCAAAAAACAGCTTCCTTTAATCAAATAGCATAAACTATGTGAAGGGGAGGAAAATAAGCATTTATTGAGCACCTGCTATAAAATATGACTGCATCTAGCGCAGTTTACTGAACACAGACACTACTTTGTAATTGTTGATTTTTCATGTCTTCTCTTCTTTACCTCTCTGCTCTGCACTTCTGGTGTTTTGTTCTCTGTTGTGCACCTGTGTTAACAGATGGTAAATCTAGAAACAGCAGCTACCACATGGAAAGGGTAGAACACAGGCTGTTTATATTGACAGGCCCTATCGGAGGATAAATGTGAGTAGCCCTGCACCTCCTTGGTGACTTTAGAGACCAGCGGCTACCCGTCCACCCTCCTTTTCTTCTCTCAGTCTCTGTTCTCCATTTACCTGTCCCAGTCTGCATTGAGTAGAAAAGAGTTCCCATGAGCAACTGTCTTGAAGAGATTTATTAGATGTTGTTCGTAAAGCTTTTTGAATTCCTCAAACAAAAAGAAAATACATACAACACATCATGCCAAGCAAGGTCTTTTCTGTTAATGTTTTATAACCATGAGAACTTTTCATGAACAAAGCCTTTTGAATAGCTCAGAAGGTAATGTCTGCAATAATTCTAAGGCTGGGTGGTTAGAATACTCTAATCTGTGTGTGTACCAGAGTAAAGGGTGAAGGCGAGAGCCTCCCTGTCATTTTTTTACTGACCTTTTAATGACTTAAATGATTTCTCCTGTAAAGACAACACAAATACAAATTGTCTTTGATAGAACTCTTCTCTCTGATGCTTCAGTCACAACATGAAACTATAAGGTGCTTTGAAAAGAATAATAATTCTTTCAAATAATTGTACTTCCATTTAATTCATTATAGTCAAATGATTAGTAATCACAGAGAATATTCTTTTTTGAAAATAATGTAAATATTCCTATTGGTCCCTTCCCTTTGCACTGATATGCTCATTTATGTCTCATACTTTCACATGAATACTTGTAAGTAACCTGTGTTCCTTTTGTTAGAGCAATACACGATATACATACATATGCAGAGTAAGTTAAATGATCTCAATTTTCATTGTGGCTCTTCAAAGGGAATGTGTTTAATTGTCTTATATCCCAGAATCATGGAACGCTCAGAAACCCCTAGTCATTTATTATTGGTGGATGAACTAGTTACTTTCAAAAAAGAGCCAGGGTCATTGGCATGGACCAATAGTCCCAGCCACGCAGGTGGCTGAAGTGGGCGGATTGCTTGAGGTCAGGAGTTCACTGTGAAGTGCACTATGATTGCTCCTGTGAGTAGCAACTGCACTCCAGCCTAGTCAACATAGCGAGATCCTATCTCTTTTTTAAAAATTAAAAATAAAAATAAAAGTTAATCTGCCTTGGTTAGTTTCAACCAATTAACAAAGACAAATTACAGAGGTACCGGGAGGAATGATGCCTAACATCAAATTAAACGTTATTGTTAACATCCATGTATCACTATTATGGGTGTTGCTATTGTGTCTGTGAACCCAAAAGTATCTGAGACAGACCTCAATAAATTTAAAAAGTTTATTTTGCTGAGGTTAAGGATGAGCCAGTGACCCAGCCTTAGGAGGTCCTGAGTTGCAATAATGCAACTACACTAGCATCGCTATACCGACAAACCATACAATGATGTGTGCCCAAAGTAGTTAGGGTATGGCTTGGTTTTATATAATTTAGGGAGACATGACACATCATTGTATACATTTTATACATTTCAGGGATACATGAGACATCAATTACTATGTATAAGATGCACATTGGTTTAATCTGAAAAGGTGGGGCATCCTAATCTTTTTGCCCTCACTGCCACATCCTTATTTAGAACTTTGTCTTCTGTCTGGATTGTTTCAATAACCTCCTAGTAGATTTGCTAGCATTTAGTTTCTCCAAAGCTTTGTTCAAACCCTTGGATTTGTCTAATGAGTTTATTCTTGATCTTGTTACTCTGATTCTTAGAAGCATCCCCAAAGTCCTTGCTACCTGTGGAGTAGTGCTCCAACTCTATAGTCATAAAATATGTACCCAGTTTACTTTGCAAATCTTACTTTGAGCTATTCACAGCTGCTCCTTACATGTACACCTACCCCCAAGGCTCCTTGATGCAAGCTCTCTTCCACTCATAATGGCCTAATTGCTAGTCCTCAAACCACTATATTTTATGTCCATATGTTGCTTACCCTACCTTGTGATAGAGTTTACTGTTTAAAAGCCCAGACTTTCAAGTTATACAGACTTGGACTAGAATGTGATTTTCTCAATAATTAGCTATGAGGTCCCTGATAAATTACTTCACCTTTTTGGGACTCACTTTCTTAATATAAAAAGTAGAGACTGAAAACCAGTCTTAATTGGGTGGCTGTGAGGAATGAGTTATGAGTGCAATAAATAATACCTCACTCGTGGTAAACTTTTAGTAGCTGTTAGCTTGTATCATCCAAAATGCACCTTTTATAACTTGAATTCTCAAACTCTAGTCATCCTTAAAGTGAGAGCTGAGTTGTAACCTTTCCTCTGTAGCTTCCCTTAAGCTAGGCTTTCTCAGCTCTGACACCAGGTCCTCATTGCTAATCATCCTTTTATTTTAGTTCCAGGGTATTTTGTAATCCTTCAACTATAGCATGTGTCTTAATACATTATTTTTACTGGTCTTTCTCCTTCACTGGAAAGAGAGCGCTCCTGGGTGGAGGCAATGGCTTATTTGTTTTGCATCCTAGGGCCTAGCACACATCCTGGCGTATAATAGTCATTCACTAATTGTTCACTAGACTGAATTTGTTGGACACTTTAAACATCCTCTTGCTTTAAATCTCCCTCCGTGTTACAAATTAGAGGTTGTTGTGCTGAAAATTGAAAAGATAAGCCAGTGGTAGCATTTTAATCTCCCTTTTATGAAATTATTTTAAGTTGGAACCATCAGTAGAGTACCCCGTCTCCAGAAACCAAAGGTTGTAACTAGAATTGAATCTTTAAAAAGGGGGAGGAGTCTGGGCATGGTGACTCACACCTGTAATCCTAATACTTGGAAGGTTGAAGCGGGTGGATCATGAGGTCAGGAGTTCGAGGCCAACCTGGCTAGCATGGTGAAACCCTTCTGTACTAAAAATACAAAAAAATTAGCTGGGTGCAGTGGCAGGTGCCTGTAATCCCAGGTACTTGGGAGGCTGAGGCAGGAGAATCACTTGAACATGGAGGCGGAGGTTGCAGTGAGCCGAGACTGTGTCACTGCACTCCTGCCTGGGCAACAGAATGAGACTCTGTCTCCAAAAAAAAAAAGTGGGGGAGGAGAAGCATTTAATGTCTTTAGTTCTAAAATCACATGGTTTGTTGGCACAGTGACGTTAGTGTGGTTGCATCATTGCATTAGGAGGACTACAGGAATTCATTAGCTACTCAGACAATATGATTTGGAGTTTCACTCTAGTCATCCTCTGAAAATGGCTACGGTGTTCCAGACACAAAAAGTAAGTGCCTAGAGGAACCTTTAGCTATTATAAGAAACATCTTTAGCAAAAAAATACATTCTGCTGAGCACATAGGCACAATGTGTTACACCAGACCCACCAATAATGTTTACTAAGGGGCAGATAAGCTTTTCTCCCACAAGGAAGATGGTTAGTACACTGAGGAATTTGTGCGAGATAGTTGCTAAGACCAAATTCCTTAATGCTTGCTCTAGAACAATAAGAAAGCATTAAAGAAATTATATTTAATTGAGAAACTTCATATTTATACAATAAACTGGATTTTTAGTTTCTCTTGAAAAATCAGACTTGGCAATATCGTGTGGTTCCATTTGCACACAGCAATGCTCAGTGGCAGCTGAGGAGCCACTGCCCACTTAAGGAAGGTCCTTGCCCTGCCAGCTGCCATTAATCAGTACACCGTCCCCCTTCACCCATTCATATTTCCTGACTCAACCCTGTAGGAAAGACATCTGTGCTTTTTATCCTCTCCTAGAAGCCTCAGTTCCCAAATCTGTAGAATTAGTATAGCAGCAACTAGCTTGAGGAACTCTTGTAAGGTTTAAGTAATGTAACTTGTATCAAGTGCCTTACTCTGTTCCTGAGGCCATGGTAAATTCTCAGTAAATGGTTGCTATTTCTTCACTTCAAAAGTGATATTTATTGAGCTCCTACTATGAGTCAAGTGGTGGGTTAGAGCTGAAGATATAATTTTGAGCAATTGGAGATATGGTCCCTGCCTTGAGAGAGTTTGTGGTTTAGCATCCAAGAAAGTGCCAGCTATAATGCCATTGGTCACATGGATTTTGTTTGTGTTAATAGAATGAGGAGGAGACAAAACTTATTGGTTGCTTTGCAATTTCTTGTGCTGGACTCAGAAAATAACAGAGGCCCTATAAAAAGGCATTTCAATCTGAACATTCTCCAACAGTCCGTTTTCACCCTTCCCACAAAGCTGCCCCTCCCCCAGAACTCCCCATCTCAGCAGATGGCCTTGTTATCCACTCAGTTGTTCTAGCCAAAAAGCTAGAAATATTTTAAGTCCTCTCAATCCTCTCCTCTATCTTGTTTGATGTTTAATGCACCCGCAAATGTAGTTGGCTCTTCTTGCAAATCATGTCCTAGATCTATCTCCCCGTATCTACAGTGCCATCCTGCACTGTGGTCCAAGCAATCATCACCACCATCACCTCCACCAGGGATAACTGCACAGCATCCTGCTGCTACACAACCAACTTTTCCTGCAAAAGGCCAGGTAGTAAATATCTTAGATTTAGTTGGTCTTGAGGTAGATCTCTGTCACAACCACTCAACTCTCCCTTTGTAGCACAAAAGCAGTTATAGACAATATTTAAATGACTGGGTGGCTGGGAGCATTGGCTCATGCCTGTAATCCCAGCACTTTGGGAGGCCCAGGCAGGTGGATCACCTGAGGTCAGGAGTTCAAGACCAGCCTGGCCAACAGTGTGAAACCCTGTCTCTATTAAAAATACAAAAATTAGCCAGTCGTAGCCATGCGCCTGTAGTCCCAGGTACTCAGGAGGCTGAAGCAAGAGAATCACTTGAACCCAGGAGGCGGAGATTGCAGTGAGCTGAGATTGCGCCATTGCACTCCAGCCTGGGCAACAGACAGTGCAAGACCTTGTCTCAAAAAAAGAAAAATAAAAAATAAAAAAAAGACTAGGCCTGGCTATGGCTATGTGCCAGTCAAACTATTTACAAAGGAAGGCTGTAGGCTGAATTTGGCCTGTGAGTTATTGTAGTATAGACAGGTGATCCTTGTGTAAATGAAATATGGTCGTGTTACTCACTTAACTCTAACCCCTGCAATGATTTCTCAGGCACTAAGTATACAGTACTCAGTTTTCCTGATCATGGTCTGCATGGTCCTGTTGATCCAGCACCCCTCTGCCCCAGCCACTCCATCCTTCATCCAGATTTTTAAACAAAACTAGGTAATTCCCTTGACTGGCCCTCTGTACTGATTGCCAGGAATTCTCTTCCCCCATCTCAGCATGGCTGATTCCTCCTTATGTATCAGATGTCACCCTGAGAGAAGCCTTCCTGATCCCAGTGCAGACTCACTCCAGATGACAGCTTGTAGTCATCTATTCCTCCATTTTATGTTCTTTTCCATAGTACTGCCATCAGAAAGTGTCTTATTTATTAATTTTTTTGCTTTTACATGATGGTCCACATTTTAGTACTAGTTTCTAAGCTAAGGGCAAAGACTCTGGCTGTTCTTTGACTGCTCTAACCCAGATCCTCAAAAGTACTTTTCAGAAGGGAGAATAAAATAAATAGTGCTCTCTCTCAGTATAAGCCGCAGATCCCCTTAAGCCTGCAGTCCTACAGAACCTTATCCATCAGGGCAGGCCACAGCTTTATGCTCCACTCCTTAACCAAAAAGTCCCAAGTGTGGCTGGCCTAAGGAGATGGAATTGTAAAAACTTTTTCAACCGGAAAGAATTTCAGAAGGAAAGAGAGTAAAATTTCTCTAACAAAGAGCCTGTGTTATTGCTAAGCGCACACTGCTTTTGGCTGTGTGACTGGTCTTTGTCTCCCTGCGGCCCTGTGCCCATGCTTAATGTCTAGAGGGAGGTACTTATGGAAGAGACTCCTAATAAAGAGAGGCTTTACAAAACAAGGGATATGTGGGGGTAGGGGGGGGTTGTAATTAATTTTTCTTTTTGTCTGAAGCATGAAATCCAAACTACATCTCCCAAACAGACCCTTTGACTTGAAAGTGACACAAAAATCCCATCTCTTTAAAGTCATCCTGACTCTTAACTGGGAAAATATAACCATCACTTTTACAGGTGGATGGGAAGTAATTTAATACAAATGTTCTTGGATAAAACCACAGACTGGGTGGCTTAAATAGCAGATTTTTTTTCTCAACAGTTCTGTAGATTGGAAGTCTGATATCAAGGTTATGACACGGTTGGTTTCTGGTGAGGCCTTTCTTGCTGACTTGTCAGTGGCCTCCTCTCTGTGCTCTAGGAGAGAGATCTCTGATATTTCTTCCTCTCTTGATAAGGATAACAATATTATCAGACTAGGATCCCACTCTTGAGATCTTCCTTAACCTTCATTACCTTCTTAAAGGTCCCATCTCCAAATATCCAAATACAGCCACATTGGGATAGGGGTTAAGGCTTCAACCTATGAATTTTGGGAAAACACAATACAGTTCATAATAGTCAGAAACCTTCGAATGCTGCAATTTCATGTAACATAGGTTTCTTTCTTTCTCTCTTTCTTTCTCTCTTTCTTTCTTTCTTTCTTTCTTTCTTTCTTTCTTTCTTTCTTTCTTTCTTTCTTTCTTTCTTTCTTTCTTTCTTTTTTTTCTTTCTTTCTTTCTTTTTTTTGAGACAGAGTCTTGCCCCTGTCGCCAGGCTGGAGTGCAGTGGCGCAATCTCGGCTCACTGAAATCTCCGATCTCCGCCTCCTAGATTCAAGCAATTCTCCTGCCTCAGCCTCCTGAGTAGCTGGGACTACAGGCATGCGCCACTACGCCCAGCTAAGTTGTGTATTTTTTAGTAGAGAGGGGATTTCACCGTGTTGGCCAGGATGGTCTTAATCTCTTAACTTCATGATCCACCCGTCTCGGCCTCCCAAAGTGCTGGGATTACAGGTGTGAGCCACTGTGCCTGGCCGTAATATAGGTTTCTTTAGTGTGTGTGTGTATGTGTGTGTATGTGTGTGTGTGTGTGTGTGTGTGTGTGTATTTACTGGCACCACAAGTGGTATCTTCCTTGGGAAATTGGTGTGCTTACTCATTTTTTCTTATTCGCTCTCAGATTTTACATCAGTCTTAATCTTGCAGCTCTTAAAAAATTAGAGATGAGAGTTTCTAAATAAGTGAGTATAACAGTGATCTCTCAATGAGACTGGAGAACAAAGGAAAACCCTCCCCACGGGGCCTTTATCACACATCTTAACAACACAAAGGGATCCTGTGGGGATTGTGTCCCTTGGGTGAAGAATGCTGCTGTTTACCAAAAAGTGGCCTCCTCCTGCCGTTCCTCTCACACTTGGCCCTCTCAGGGCACCTTCCCCAAGTGAGTGATTTATTTTCTGCTCCCTCATCTTCACTTAAGTTTATTTCACAGTGGTTGTGATCTTTCCTGAAGAAGATGTTAGTTAGATCTAAATGAGTAATTGCTAGAATGATAAGGAGCTATTCTGTAATTATTTGACTTTTTAAAAATAAGTTTTTATTTATGAAGCAAACTTTACTGAGTGCTTACCATGTGTGAGTCACGATCCCAAGTAGTTTTCAAGAATATTCTCATTTAATCCTATCCACACACCCAAAAGGGAAATATTATTCTTTTCTTCTATTTATAGTTGGGGAAACTGGTTTGAAATAGGTAAGTCAAATCAACAAACAAAAACATTAATAAGTGTGGGCAAGATAAGCAGCTCAACCCAACTATTGCAACAGCTTTTTGTCATTCATGAGTCATCCACAGAGGAATGGACTCCAGCCTCACGTCATTATAATTTAGTGTTAGCATATATGCAAAATATTTTCATGCACCACTTGATTCTTAATAATCCAACTTCCAACATGAATTTAAATTCAGTCCAACATTTATAAGGCATTCACTACTTGAGAGAAATTTCTAGGTAGGCAATGGTGTATAGGGCAGGGTCCTACTCTTCAGGTGATTGGCAGGTTGACAGGAGTGTGTGATATATGCACAACTCACAAAGTATCAAGTGACATAGTAGCAGCTACATAGTTGCATATATCTAAGAGAACTGGAAGAAAAGAGGAGTAAGGGAATAACCTCTGCTAGGCAGGGTATATTTTCAGGTAACATCCAGGGTTTGACTTCTAGCTCTGTCACATGTAAGCTGTGTGACTGAACAACTTTCTCTAAAGCAAAGTTTCTTCCTCTATAAAATAAGGATTAAAATGGTTTCTGTTTCTAAATCTGCTGTAAGAATTAAGTAAGAGAATGGATGAAGAGTGTTGATTACTATGCCTGGCGCATAGTAAATATTCAATAAATGTTAGCAAATATTTTTTTGCTGTTATTCTTTCCCTAAGGAAAATTCCTAGATCAAAAACAGACAACTAGTCTGTCTATATTGCAGAGGATCATAGGCTTCAAATAGACAACTTTATGTGTGTGTTCTAGATATCAGAATCCGCCATATAACTCTGGATATGTTTTCAACCTTTTTGAGCTTCAGTTTTCTCATCTCTTAAATGTGAATGAAGCAGCATCATTCGTCTGAGGTAATAAACAAAGTCTCCTGTTTCATGCCAAGGAAATTAAGGATGCACACACACAAAGAGTGAGGTTAAGCGTGGAGGATTAGCCAGTTGTGATGGCTCATGCCTGTAATCCCAACATTTTGGGAGGTCAAGGCAGGCGGATCACCTGAGGTCGGGAGTTTGAGACCAGCCTGATCAACCTCATCTTTACTAAAAATATAAAATTAGCTGGGCATGGTGCTGCATGCCTATAATCCCTACTACTCGGGAGGCTGAGGCAGGAGAATCTCTTGAACCCAGGAGGCGGAGGTTGCAGTGAGCTGAGATAGCACCATAGCACTCTAGCTTGGGCAACAAGCGTGAAACTCTGTCTCAAAAAAGAGTGGAGGTTTAATAGGCAAAAGAAAGAGAAAAGCTCTGTGTAACAAAGACAGGGGTCCCAAGCAGGTCTTCAGGTTCACAGCGAAATGCAAGGGGTTTTATGGATGAGTCTGGGGAGGCAGTGTCTGGTTTAGACAGGGCACGAAAGATTGGTCAGACCAAGTGTGCTATTTGCATAAGGTATGAAAAACTGGTTAGGGCTAGTGTGCCATTTGCATGGCCACCCCCACCCTAACCTTTTATTATGCAAATGGTTCTCTACCCGACTAGTGCCCTGCTGTCTGTTCCTTTACTTTACATGTGGTGACAAAGAAAAGGGAGGACATGCTGAAAGTACCTGGCCCTCAGGTAGCCCTTTTCTATTGGCACAGCTGCCAGTGTTCATCCGTGCAAGCTTCTAGCTTGCTTATCTATGTCTGCGGTTCAATTTTTCAAGCTGCTCTTTGTTAGCAAAGAAATGATTTGGGGCTCCTTTTTGTTAAAAGGGAAATTCTGCTGAAGATTCTTTTACCCTTACGATTTGCCTAAATAATTTCTTTTTACCTTCTGTATCAGGAATAATGATGACATTTATCTTGCAGCATATTGTGAGGTACTATAATAACAGCATCAGGTATTTATAATTACAACTGTTCTGTGGGATTTATATATATTATTTCACATAATCCTTATAATAACTTTGTTAGGTATGAGCTGTATTAAAATTACACACATTTCACACATGAAGACACAGAATGTAAATAAATTCCCAAGTTCATACAGCCAATAAGCAGTGGAGCCAGGATTTGAACCTGGCATTCTGTACTCTACAATACTATGTTATGCTTCTCTCATTTTGTTAGATAAGTCTATGAAACCTTTAGCAGAGTGCTTGGTATAGTCTCAGCATTCATTCTTTCGGTCAATGTTCCCAATTATTGTTATAAATAAAAAAGTATGGGAAAATGGCCCCTTGGAAGAGGCAGCACATGAGATGCCCCTTGAAGAATATATACCAGGAAGTAAATAGTTAAACAAACCAAAGTTTTGAGAGGATTTTTGTGTTTTCACATTCTAGACAGAGTAGATAGCTTATGCAAAGATACAAAGGCAGGAAAACACAAGGCATACAGGAGAGAACAGTGGGAGTTCAATTTGGCTGGAACATAGCATGAGGGAAGTTGTCTGGGACAATAAGCCTGTAAAAGGTAAGCTGCCTGTAATCCCAGCACTTTGGGACACTGAGGTGGGTGGATCACCAGGTCAAGAGATCGAGACTATCCTGGCCAACATGGTGAAACCCCGTCTCTACTAAAATACAAAAAAAACTAGCCAGGCATGGTGTTGCATGTCTGTAGTCCCAGGACTCTGGAGGCTGAGGCAGAGGAATCACTTGAACCCAGGAGGTGGAGGTTGCAGTGAGCCATGATCGTGCCACTGCATGCCAACATGGCCACAGAGTGAGACTCCATCTCAAAAGAAAGAGTAGGCTGATGTTTAATGCTGGGGCAATTTAAATAAAATGTAAGGAATCTGGTGAAAGGAAGTCACTTACTGATTCTGAGTGGAGAGTCTCTCAGGTAGCAGTTTTGATGGCACCTGGAAGACAGTTGGCAGGACGCAAAAGCCTGGAAGGGAGAAGACTAGTAGCAGGCTACGGAAATTGTTCATATGACTGATAATGGGATCCTGAGGCAGACCAAGTAGCCCTGAGACTGCATCCGAACAGTCAGCCTCTTTCTGTTTATTTACATCTTTGATCATTACCAATTGTTATTGCTTGAATCCTTATGTTTTCAGGCCCAGCTGTGCCCAGAGTTGTCATTTTTATTCTTTAACTGGTTTAATTTACCATCAGAACAGAAACTCTTGCTGGCTAGGTAGAATTGACATTTGAAGCATTTTTCTTAGAGATGTTTATGTGTGTGATGATTTCCACCTTTATTCCCCACTGAGAAGTGAAGAGCAGGTCATTTCTGTGGGTTGACTGCCTGGCCAAGCCAGGTGGAATGGCTTAGTACTGGTCAGCCTTCTTTGATTGCACCATGGCACTGCCAAAATTTAAAGGAATCTTGTTTTTTTAAAACAGCTTCTCATGACTCACTGGGTTAAAAAATAATAATAGTAAGTTACTGTGGTATGTGGGAGAGTGGAGGAGAGACATTCGAGCTCACCTGATCATCAGTAAGCTTTAGACACACAGACAGCTTCCTCTGCATGGAGGGTTGGTCCCAGTGAAAGCTTTAGGAGAAAATTTCACTCTCCTTTGGGCACTGGCTTATTTGGTGACTTCATTTTTAAATTAGCATAATAAATAGCTTATCAATATTCAAATATATAGGAATCATTAAACAAACTATGTCAAAGCAAACCAGTGGACTACTAGGTCACCAACTATAAAGTTAAATATGGGAACAGTAGTAATGTTTCCAATGTTATGTAGATGAGAATTTCTGAGTAATAACTATTTTTAGAAAAATGAAAGTGTGTGTTTTAATACTAATGAATGAATACACTATGTTAAAATGGAGGAAAACACAGAACTGTATAACGGATTGATGATTTGGTGCGTATTTAATTCTACAGTAATGGAACAAGCTATGTTTCTGGAGTACTTTCCAGACTCCATGATAAATGCTATATAAATATACAATTTTATGTTATATATTATGTTTTACATATTTACTATTTATATGTTTTATATAATTATATTTATATACATTCATTTGTTTATACGTAAACTCTAGTTTATAATACATAAGGGAACCTAAAGTCCCAGAAGGGCAGTTGGCTACAGAAAATTGTTCTGAAATTCTGTCTTTGTGTTAACTCTATTCCAAGCTTTCATCCATGAATACAACCCAGGTCATCAAGCATTTTCTAGAAGAGAATTTGATGAGGGAATACCTCTACTTTGCATTTCTGAATGAAAAGCCATTAAGCAGTTCTGGAAGTATGGTCAAGCCCTGCTATGCCAGGATAGCAGGAATGCTCAAAAGAATCTTAAGAAAGTATACCTATTTCCTCTGGCTGAGTCTGATGTATGCAAAAGTCCAGTTCTTTCTAAATGCATATTGACTTTGGGATTTTTTTCAACTTGGATCCTATTCTCTCAAAATTACAAACTTTGATCTCATTTTCCCAGAATTCAGCTATATGGAAACTTCTATCTTCAACAACACTAATAATCAGAAAAAATAATAATTGCAAATATTTGTGTATATATTAGTTAAGTATAATTATATATAATATTGTACTACTATAAAACCATGACATATGCTTCTGTGACACTATATAAATATACTCATCTTCACCAAAGTTCTGTGAATAATTTTATGGATGAAGAATCTGAGGCTCAGAGAGTCTCTGATGAAGCAAAAGTACAAAAATAAATTCACTAAAGTCCAGACACTAAAGTTAATGCCCTGTATCACGTATTCATAACAACATTGTCCCAAAAATGTCTGTGTCTTTTTCTAAGACACAGCCAACAAAGTTAGTTCTTTAATCTTTAATCTCCCAAGAAATAAGATAGTACAGAGCAGACGAGTCTATTCTTTGCAGGCTCAGTGGCAGATGTGATAAATATAATTGCTGACAACCAACGGGGAGAGTACCAAAGGCCATAAACATCAAACATAAGAGCTGAAACCTCGATGGTGGTTTGGAGGGATTAGGGCAGGATGAGCATCTTTGTCTTCCTGGATGGAAGCTGAGACAGTTCTAGGTAGGTGAAAGCAAAGACAATTACTAGTTTTTACAGTGAGGATACAGAGATGGCAAGTCAAGACTTCATTACTTTTGGCGTTTTCTGTTAATAAAGCAAGGAGTGGTTAATCAAGCAGAATCCAACAAAACTCATTTGGAAACCTAAAATAATAGATCTTGAGTTCTCCGCCACGTGTGTACCTATGCAACAATCTTGCATGTTCTTCACATGTACCCCAAAACCTAAAATGCAATTAAAAAAAAGATTTTCTTGTACTGGTTAATATTTTGCTGATATGCTGTCCTCAGATTATTAGTAAAGTATGTGTCAGTGTAGATCTAAGTTGCATCCCCCAAGGTTGTTTTTTTGTTTTTGTTTTTTATTCCCTTAGAATCTGTTGTTCAAGAAGTATTCAATGGCAGCTTACAGAACCTACGATAGGGGCTGAAGGCAGATCTTATTTCCTAACTTTTATATTATATCTGCATAAGGATCTGGGTACATTCACAGAGATACTGTAACAGGACTGAAAGACATCCATCATCCATTTTAAATCTTTACATTTTTGTACCAATCTTTAAATTTTGTACCATTAAACAGCTTATCATGATTAATTTTATATAATAAATACTGTAATTATTTTTGTGAGGAGCACACCGATATGGCACTGCATCTTTGCTTTAAAACAGTATTAATAGGTATAATGGGTTTAAAATATATAACACCTTTCAGAGAATTATTTTGGGTTCTTATTCATTTTTAATGCAACTGGAGGCTCCAAAATGGAAGTGGCCTGGGCCCCACTTGGCCTTGGAGAATCTTTGGCAATTTATTTATTAACCTCAAAGAAGTCCAATGAATATTAAAGAATCTGGGTATGATCTTAATGATGTCACATCAAGGGTCTTGTTAGAAGCTGGTGGCTTCTTATAGACATAGTGCCCTATGTCATCATGAAATATGACGCAGCTGGCCAGAGAAAACTTGTTTTCTTTTGGTAAGCACAACTGGAAAAATAATTCTTCAGCTATCCTGGGTCTCTTCCTCAGTATCTCCAGCTGCCCTTTGGAAACAGGCCAATTTGCTGTGTTGGTTCATTTATTTTTATTATTATTATTATTATTATTTTTTTTTTGGTCTAAGAAACAAATGAAGCAACTTTCTTTAAAAAGAGAGAGGAAGAAAGGAAGGAAGAGAGGGAGGGAGGGAGGAAGGAAGAAGGAAAGGAAGGGAGGGAGAGAAGGAGGGAGGGAAAAGAAAGAAAGCTGACTAGCTAGCTGAGTGCTGCAGGGGAGGGTTATTGGATTCAGGCTTCTGATTAGCCTTGGAAAAACGCCAGCCTTCACAGAGGAGCATATTTTTCAATTCTGTTTTTCAAGCCTGAGCCTTTTGGAGAAGAACACCATTAAGAAGTTAAGGGCTTCAAGGGCCTTCTGGTAGCTCCGGAGAATTCACAAGGAAACCAGAGCCAACTCAAAACGTAATACCCTAGACCAAAAACAAGAGAAGGAAGAAAAATCTCCTTGGCAGATTCCCTACACTCATCAGGATATTCAGTACTGTGGAGCATTCTCAAATAAAAACTCAAGGTAGCATTGAACTGTCCAATCAAGCAGCCTATCTATGAATTATTTTCTGGATAATGGAGAGACAGAATAAATTACTAATCCAGGTTTCTGTCTTGTCAAACCTCAACCTAATCCCATTAGTGAACAGTAGAGATTGTAAAAATAACAGAGCTATAAGTTTCCTTTGGGATCAAAGTCTAATGCCTGCATTTTATTTTGAGGAATACACAGATTCTAATTAAAAGATTTCTCCTCCACAAACACCCACTCAAATATTGCTATTCAAGTACTGTCCTCAATTTTTGTATCTTTAGGAGGTTAATCAGCCTTGTGAATAAAAGTCACTTCAAATTAAGTGGATAATATAAGCTTTATTTAGATAATGTGTATGAGAGTGATCATGGGCTTATCTCAGGTCAGACAGCATTGGCTCAAAGCCTGTCGCACCTCCTGCAATCCAAAAAAAGCAAAAAGGATCCACCTGAGTACTTCTCTCAGTGTCAGTGTGAGGATTTGTAAGATGATGACTTAAAAAACTAACATGGAATAAACTCGTTTTAATAAAGTTTACTCAGTAAAGTTGATTATGATTACAATCACTATTTGGAAAGTTTCTCACAGGGAAAAAGCGAAACATTGCAGATTGGGAAACTGTGTGGAATTCTGAAGCTGAGTCAAAATTCAGTTCTATTTAAAAGATTTTCAGGGCCGGGCGCGGTGGCTCAAGCCTGTAATCCCAGCACTTTGGGAGGCCGAGGCGGGTGGATCACAAGGTCAAGAGATCGAGACCATGTTGGTCAACATGGTGAAACCCCGTCTCTACTAAAAATACAAAAAATTAGCTGGGCATGGTGGCGCGTGCCTGTAATCCCAGCTACTAAGGAGGCTGAGGCAGGAGAATTGCCTGAACCCAGGAGGCGGAGACTTCGGTGAGCCAAGATCGCGCCATTGCACTCCAGCCTGGGTAACGAGAGTGAAACTCCGTCTCAAAAAAATAAATAAATAATTAAAAATAAATAAAAGATTTTCAATGCTGTAAATCAAGCAGCCTTGTGAAATGTCTACTATGTGCTGAGTATTGTGCTAGACATTTTTTAAGTCATTAGTAATTACATTTCAATAATTTCTTCAATTCTAACACCAAAATAGTGTAGGGACGATTAACAACTCAATAAGTTAAAAAGGAAATGCCTGGAGGAAGGACTAACATTTCTTGAGGGACCAATTGAAATAACGAATGTAAGATTACATAGTGCTGTTCATTCATGTACCTAATAAGCAGTTATTGAGCACCAACAATCTACTTTCTTGATCATGATGCATTAATTAACCCCATCTCTCTATTCCCTTAACTTGCTGGACTTTTCTTCTTAGCATTTGTCAACTGCTAGCCTTCAAATTTATTTTTTTATGTCGTTGCCTGTCTTCACTCACAAGATTGCAAACTTCGTGAGAGCTAGATTTCATTAGTTGTTTCCCATAGACCTGGCACATAGTAATGCTTAACAAGTATTTCTTGAATAATTATGTAGGAAGGTAGGAATGAGAACAACTTGTTCATTCCCGCAGAAGAGCCCAACAATGAGTTGACTTATAAAGACAGCACAATGATAGTGTAATCCTGGAAGGCAAACACTGAGAGGGGGCTGTCCTGCACTTTAGCTGCATTGAATAAACAAGCATCAGGGATTTTGTGACAGCTCAGGATGTCTCTGATTAACTTAAGGAGCATATTGCAACCAAGCCAAAGTCCCACAAAAAAATCTACTGAAAGATGCAATACAATAATTTTACATATATATGTGTGTGTCTGTGTATACATATATATTCCATAGGGCTTATGGAGAACAAAGAAAGAAGGTCACAGATAAAACAATATCATAGTAGCAAATAATAAAACACTATTAAATATGAAGTATATAAATAAGAGTACACTAGTTAGCAGTGTGATTTTATAGTGCCAAAGCTTTTGTTTTTTAATGTAGAGTCTCTGTGTGTGTGTGTGTGTGTGTGTGTGTGTGTGTAAATGAAATCTTAAACTGGACCTTTTATTTGGCCAGCATTAATACTGTCTTCCCCTTTATTGTTAAGGTTACGACATAGAGCAGCAAATGGAGTTCATCTTGAATTCTGTTTTTTTTTTCCAGCAGTTTTGCTGATGCCTGTCCCCATACTTTATAAAGGCTCAAGTATTGATTATACTGACCATTGATTCTAAACTAGTAGCATTAATTCAATACTTAATTATAGCTTACAGGCTTTCCCTAGAGCTAGAAAGAAAACACTTCCTTGTGCTTTGCTGAAGGAAAACTTTTCATATAATCATAAAATCTAGAATTAATATTGGCCACCTTTACCAGAATAATTTCTGTATAATAATTTCTGTGTAATTATTTTCTTTCACTGAGTAACAAATATATTACCAAGCTCAATGGATAAATCCAAATAAAACAAAGATTATTTAATATTCTGGTGAATTTTAAAAGTGAGCAAACTTTCCTGCTTCTAGGAAAATGTATATACATATAACTTTTACCTTCTTATATATTAAATTTATTTTCATTTTAGAAAAAAAAGTAATGCAACTCAAAGGAATAGACATATAAGTAAATACCACACAATTGTATTGTCTAAGAAACAGTATTTTGGTATGTCACATTCTGAAGTTGGAAAAGTTATTTTTTTAAAAAACATATATCTGATATGCTTTTTGCAATGCAATTATCATTAGAATTATTTTAAATGTACTCTGTGCAAATGTTAATTTATATTTGAATAAGTACCAACATTATTTTAGTATTTAGATAAGGTAAATTTTTTTTCATCAGGTGGTATCCTAACATTTAATTTAGCTTAGCAAGCTTATATTTTAGTTGATCAGGGATTTTGCAGCAGGATATATCTGTAATATGCTTCCAGACCTGAAGGGACAGGGATGATCTCTGTACTGATCAGCTTCATCCCAAGAATTTGGGCCTATATGATATGAGGCATTAGTGGTTTAGGATACTGTGAAGGGCTGAAATATATTACCTTATTGGGTCTTCCAGCTATAGTGATCTATGATCATATTAAAATGCCTCCTCATGTGAAAGAAAGCCACAGCTCATTTTGGAGACGATATTCCTTTTCACCAACTCTTTGTATGAGGTTTGCTCTTCAAGATGAATTGCAATAATGATAAGATCCTTTCCCCCACCCACGCTATGATTTATGAAGAACATAGGAAGTGCCAATCACTATGCTAAGCTCTGATTATGAAGACAAAGCCTGACATGGGAACTTCAAGTTTAGCTTTCATTATGCCAGGGAATTCCAGAAAGCTGAGAGAAGAGCATTCAAGACAAAGATGACAGGCCTGCCCGGTGTTGAACAGTGAGAACACATGGACACAGGGAGGGGAGCATCACACACTGAGGTCTGTGGTGGGGGACTAGGGGAGGGACAGTGGGGGATAGGGAGTTGGGGGAGGGATAACATGGGGAGGAATGCCAGATGTAGGTGATGAGGATGGAGGCAGCAAACCACATTGCCGTCTATGTACCTATGCAACAGTCCTGCATGTTCTTCACATGTACCCCAGAACCTAAAGTGCAGTAAAATATATATGTATTAAGAAAAAGAAAGAAATGCAAATTGATGACAAATATTTTTTAAATTTCAATAAAGAAATGCAAATTGTTAATAATAACAAAAAAATAAATAAAAGATGACAGGCCTGCTGTGGTCCCTCCGTACTGATTCTAAGTTGTCCAAAAGTTTATGGAAATTCAACTGTGCTGAGTGTTGATGGGGAAAGCCCTGGGGTTGCAGGGCAAGTTCATCAGCACAACTACCAGGTTCCAGCCTGGGGAATGCTCTCGATCAACTGTTAAAAGAAATTTCATGAAATCAGGTTGTCCTTTAGGAACGAGGCTATAACCAAGCCTTTGGTCACAATTCCCTAACCTCCAGCAATGTGCAGTCTGACTTCACAGTGTGCTGATAATCAATACATTTTTGTTATGTATGCAATGGCAATGAGTCTCCAGTTTCTTCTGTCTATCTGTGATTAGTGTATGTCTTGCATTCTGATTCTATAATTAGACATTACATCTTATTGCTGCCTACGTTCCCACTTCACATATTGTGTGGCCTTATATAACATTGTGTGTGTATGTGTAACAAGCACTCCTTACCAATAGTGGAATTTGGCTAAAGCCAGGATGGCAGGTTAGAAGTGTGACTCAAAAGAAGGCATCATTTTCTTGTACAAATAAAGTCTGTTGTCCAACAAGTAAGGTTCCAGTTAATTAAAAAAGGAGAGAGAGCTGTTTCTACCAATAATCAGTTGTACGTTGAACAAATTCAGCTCATGGAACATGAATTGAAACCCTGTAAATTCATTTTCCATTGTTCTCTTTAAAATGTGCATACTAGACATAGTCTTTCTATTACCCTAGGTGGAAGGTGGGCAGGGGCTATGACTTGTCTGGTCAGTCTAGAAAGTCCTGCAATCTCTTTAAATCACAGTCTAATTTCAGAAATTAGGCTGTCTAGTCTCAGAGGATGATCAGAGCTCATAACTTGATTTAAGTGGGGAGGGATGTCTTCTTGTCCTTTTTCTCACCCTCTGTCTCCGTCTTTGAAGTTGGAGCACTGGAAAGGGAAGGGGCACAGTGGGACTGAGAAGGTATTGCTTGAACTCATGCTGCTTCAAGAGGGCTTCAAGCTCTCTTCTGTGAAGCTTCTATTACCCATATGAAAAATAAGTTCAAAGCTGACTCCTACCTTGTGGACATTTTTGTGGGCTCTTCAGAGGCTCTTCTGTGGGCCTCTGTTCCACTCATGAACCAGGCAATGTCACTCTTTGGCCAGCCACTCCTTGCTGTGCTGCTGGTTGTCTGGGAGAACGCTTCACATACACTTAATGGATAAAGTCCCGTAGCCTCTTTCAGGTGGCACTTTTGGGCATAAGTTAAAATACTCCTTGGCCAGCTTTTCTCCTCATGTGGCATAAGTGCGTGGGGAAGCTCACATATTCTTTGACTCGCTAGAGAAATGAGAGAATGCACTTACCGCAGATACCGCAGCACCTCGCCTCCACAGTCCCAGGAAAGCAGCTCATGCATTTCTCTACTGCCCTTTATTTTTTCTTGGTGAGAGTCTAACTCAAGTCTGTTGCCTCTAAAGTTCTGGGAGACTCATATTAAGCTTTCCCCAACAGGCTCATTCAAGCCACTCACCAGGCTGCTCTGAGCAGAGCCTCTTCCCCTTGGTGAGGGTTAAGGAGCAGGTGTGACCTACCATCCTCCAAACCATCTTTCCCCATATCACTTAAACAAAACCCTCCATTTCATCTGCAGAAATTTTATATCTCACATTTTGTTTAAAGATCCTTGAGTGAAAAGCCCAAGGGTCATGAAACTGGTTCTCAAAATATTTTAATCCGGTTTCTTTCTTTGATTTACAGCATCTGTTACATCTTGGGTCTTAGTTAAGACTTGTGATTATCTTATGATCTCATTAAATCCTAGTGACAATCATGTGATGTAGCTGCCACTCTTATCACTCTTTTTCTTTTGTGAAGATTAAACCTTAGAAAAGTAACTGGTTCAAGTTCACACCATCTGGTGAGACAGCCAGTATCTGATTCTGGGCTTTTATCACTCCAAAGTCCAAGCTCTTAATCATCAACTTCATATTTACTAAGACACTTACCATCTTAAATCTAACGTTCTGTAAAGGAAGTTCTAAGGTAGTGTTCAGAACTAAATTTCCTGAACTATACATTAAATTTCCGTGCATAGAATTTTCTTATAAAGCACCCATCTCAAATTTCTTTTGTCTGCAAGGTATTGATACTTAAACTCATTATAACATTTTGAAAAAACAATATATCTATATATTGCACTCAATAAGACACTTGTACTTAACTCAGACACATAAACCACCCAACTTAATCAATCTAGAATTCTGACCACCTTTAGTGAGAATGTTATTTTCCAATAATAGCCAAACCCGGAGGTCTGCGACACCTCGAATGCTTTCGTTGTCAGAATATATACCTTAAAGATTACAAAAGTAGGAGAGTTTTGGGAAGATCCCACTTAATGTGACATTTCCAACCTTTGAGGACTTCAGTTCTAAATTTATATCATCACCATTCATTTGAGGAAAATAGACATCTCAATGCTGTTTATTAGTAAGTTATTTCTTCATTTCTGTCGATAAAAAAAGTACTTGAATATCTTGGTCTAAATCAGAAAAAATAAAAGTTACATCTTTATTTATAGTCTTGATTTAAAACACTGCAAGAGCAGAGTTACAACAAGACTAGAACAGGGCACAAAAAGTTTTTGTGATAATCATATGCTTCTGCTGTATAATTAGTTTTATTAAGAGATATTTTGACATTAAAGTGGGAAGTATTTTCATTCTGCTACATCAAGCAATACTTAGGTCTCAGGAATTAAAATATTACAGCATTCAAAATTTCTATTACAATAATTATTTCTGGAAATATTCTGGCGTTTTTCTTTAAATTTGTGTTCTTGAATGAAAATTGCTGGGCCTGACATCAGATAGCAAATATCTTACCTACAATAAGAAGCATATGTGAACACTTATGATCTTATAAATCATATATCTCATGCATGACTAGTAACTAAGCACAACTCAAATCTTACCCTATCAGGCGCAATGTCTATCACAGAAAACCTCTCTCTTCTTCCCTAATTTAGGAACTCAGTTGGAAAATAGTAATACTCAGTAAATATATGTGAAGATTGACCCTAAATTCCATACATTGACACAAGTTACCTGAATACCTTTAGTAATGAAACAATATAAGGCTTACATAAAATTTGTGTAAATGATACATATAAATATCCAAACTCATAAAAGTAGAGGGTTTTGATTAAACTCTAAAATACCCCCAAGCAGATAATTCATATCATTTTAATTTTTAAATTTTTATTAATTTATTCATTTTGAGACAGAGTCTTGCTCTGTACCCAGGCTGGAATGCAGTGGTGCAATCTCGGCTTACTGAAACCTCCACCCCTCAGGTTTAAGCGATTCTGCCTCAGCCTCACCAGTAGCTGGGATTACAGGTGTACACCCCCACACCCAGATAACTTTTTGTATTTTTAGTAGAAATGGTGTTTCACCATGTTGGCCAGGCTGGTCTTGACTTCCTGACCTCAAGTGATCCATCCGTCATGGCTTACAAAAGTGCTGGGATTACAGGTGTGAGCCTCCATGCCCGGCCCCCAAAATTTTGATTTTAATTAATTAGAAAATTAGATGAACTAGAAAACCTCAAATCTTGTGAATTATAGGTGAGAAACAGTTCACTGTATTTTTTCAAGCTGGTTGAGAGATGAAGGGTAGGAAAAAGTGTTAATGAATAGACCTTGCCTTATTTAATCTGTCCTGAGGTTCAGAGAGGGGAATGACTTGCTCTGAGTGGTAACAAGTTGCACTCCAACCTTAAATCAGAACGAGCAAACTACTAACTTCAAAGCAGCATTCATTCAAGTCCACTGTGCTGACTTTATTTCCTAAAAATGGAACCTACACTGAACTACCAATAGCAATGTTTGCTAGAAAGTAAAACAGCTAAAAACCATTATATTCTGGAACTAACAAATAGAACTTTGAGCTGTCAAATTATGAAAGAAGGCTAATCATTAATAACAAATAATTACTCATTCAATTGGTAGAGACTTATGAAAGATGATGCCTATAATAATAATAAGTGATATAGTTCGGCTGTGTCCCCACCCGAATCTCACCTTGAATTGTAATTAATCCCCACATGTCAAGGGCAAGGCCAGGTGGAAATAATTGAATCATGGGGGCAGTTTCCTCCTTACTGCTCTCATGGTAGTGAAGAAGTCTTACAAGAGTTGATGGTTTTATAAACTGGAGTTCCCCTACACAAGATCTCTTGCCTGCTGCCATTTAAGACATGACTTTGCTCCTCAATCACCTTCTGCCATGATTATGAGGCCTCCCCAGCCATGTGGAACTGTGAGTCAATTAAACCTCTTTTCTTTGTAAATTACCCAGTTTGGGGTATGTCTTTATTAGCCCCCTGAGAACAGACTAATACAATAAGCAACATTTAAAGAGTGCTTTACCATTTGAAAATCACTTTCACATTCTGTAAGTTGTCTCACTTGAGTTGCACAACACTCGCTTTCTTTAAATAAGGAACCAAGACAGTTTCAGTAATTTGATCAAGATCTTATTGTTGGCAAAGCTAGCACTCAAACTGAAGTCTGGCAGGAGGGAAACAAACTGAAATAGAGACACCTCAGTAGCAGAGATCTGACCCAGCATATGCAGATCAGGAATACCATTTTCAGGTGTTTCTTGTCTGACCCTCTGTTTGCATTCTTGCAAAACTACTATAAGAAGGATGTTTGCTCTGCTTCCTGCAGTAGTAGAGAATTTCACTCTTAAATATGTGGCTGCAAGGGCCTCGGGGTACCCTCTCCATCTGTCTACTTTACACAGAGGATAAATCAGACTTTGTTTACAACCCATTAGAAACAAAAGGCAGTTTATTAGCAGTTTGTTATGATCTATGTGTAGTTTATAAATCTTATCCCAAAATCAATTTCTGTTGTCCTTCTTGGAAAGCAATCAGTTTTGTCTATAACGTTACATGTGAAAATGCTGAAACAGCAATGGTGAATGGAAGGACGGAAAGTTTATCACAAATAAGAAAACAAAAAGGTGTTCCGATTTCTCCACGTCCTCTCCTGCATCTGTTGTTTCCCGACTTTTTAATGATTGCCATTCTAACTGGTGTGAGATGATATCTCATTGTGGTTTTGATTTGCATTTCTCTAATGAACAGTGATGATGAGCTTTTTTTCATGTTTTTGGCCACATAAATGTCTTCTTTTGAGAAGTGTCTGTTCAGATCCTTCACCCACTGTTGGTAGGAGTGTAAATTAATTCAACCATTGTGAAAGACAGTGCGGTGATTCCTCAGGGATCTAGAACCAGAAATACTATTTGACCCAGAAATCTCATTACTAGGTATATACCCAAAGGGTTACAAATCATTCTACTATAAATAAACATGCACATGTATGTTTATTGCAGCACTGTTCACAAGAGCAAAGACTTGGAACCAACCCAAATGACCATCAAGGATAGACTGAATAAAGAATATGTGCCACAGAGACACCATGGAATACTGTGCAACTATAAAAAAAAGGATGAGTTCATGTCATTTGCAGAGACATGCATGAAGTTGGAAACCATCATTCTCAGCAAGCTAACACAGGAACAGAAAACCGAACACCACATGTTCTCACTCATAAATGGGAGTTGAACAATGAGAATGCATAGACGCAGGGAGGGGAATATCACACACCAGAGCCTGTCAGGGGGTGGGGGGACTAGAGGAGAGATTAGGAGAAATACCTAATGTAGATGACAGGTTGATGGATGCAGCAAACCACCATGGCCCATGTATACCCATGTAAAAAAACCTGCATGTTCTGCACATATATCCCAAATTTAAATTATAATAAAAAAGATAAATATTTTAAAATTAGCATAATTAACTCATGGTTTAAGTGAGGATGTTTTCCATCCATTACAATTCTTGAAGAGAGAGATGGTATCAGTCATTTTATCTTCACTCACCAAAGGGTGAGTGAAGTGCCTGACCAGAACCATAAAATTATTTTAAAAAATAAAAAAACCATAAGGAGCAAAAGAAAAAATGCCAGCACAAAATGGTAATAATTAGGAAAGCCAAAATGAGGTGGTGCAGTAACAGCATAAACATTATAAAGACATTCTTTATTCATTCCCTCCCTTGTTGAGCACAGCTCAGCATGGACTGAAGTTGTCCATTTCAGCTTTTCTATCTGAGTTGCTCTCACATCTGAAGTGAATTATCATGAGTAATGTTTTTGTCTATTTTTTGTCCACATTTACTCAGTAAGCATTCCTTGATGACAATACCTGTCAACTATTGTGCTCATCAATGAGGATGAAATGATTGATACCATCTCTCTCCTTAAGAATTTCAGAGTTTAATGGATTAAAGAAATCCTCACCTAAACCATGAGTTAATTATAAGTTGTTTTGCACAGCCAATCTCTATCGATTTAAAATTCTGTAAGCATTATATGGATCTTAATTTTTAATATTTCTTTGAAGATGCCAGGAGGACAGAAGAATTCTATTACAATGCCTTAAGATTAAATGGCAGGATGGTGTCAGGTATGTCAGAACATCATATTGTAAAAGATAAACATCACAGCATGAGATTAAGAGTAAATTCAAATGCCAGAAAGACCTGGGTTTAAATTGTGATCCCAGCTGTGAGACATTGGGCAAGTTAGTTAACCTTTCTAAGCCTTAGATTCTTTACTGAAATAATATAGTGGTAGCACTTACATTATTTGTAAGGATTAATGACATCATGCAAATAAAGTTCTTTGTGTCTAGTAAATGTTCAATACACAATTGCTATTATTATTTTAATAGTAGTATTACCTCATATACTGTCTGAATATACTAAGCCCTATGTTTTCTCCTATATCCACCACTGAGTCAGACAAGGAGAAATAGCTGTATTTAAATTCTAACATGCTCTTTTACAAGAGACGGAGCCATCTCTGTTTTCTGTGTTGATAATTAGCAGCTGTGAATAGAACTCTGGCAGCCCCACAAACACATGGTGAAAGAGAAGAACATTAAGAATTTATCCAGCAAGATGGGGGAAGGACACAAAAGTGGTAATTATTGTAAATCAAGCCACTAAACTTTTTTATACTTATTTTGGGCATTATAAGAAATACACAGATTCACATGGGCTGCTTTCTTAGATGCCATTTAATCAAAGCTTTATACAGAGTCTATTAAGTATGCTGAGAATAATTCACTAAGCATGGACTGGAAACCTAAAGGGGTAAAAATTTGGAAGTGAAAATCGGGAGTCTGTATTTGCCACCTTTCTTAGAGGAAAACCCAGGGATGGGACAGAGATCACCTATGCAGATTAGAATATACCTTGCCACTACTTGGCAATATTTAGTTTTAGAAACCCACGTAATAATACATGTTTCAAGATTCTCTGTAGTGATGTTTTGTATGCATGACACACTGATTCTAATTGAAATGCTGAGTGGTTTTCTTCTCCAAGGCTCAAATTCTTGATACATCATCTGAATATCAAATACCCAGAACAATGCTGCAACACTGGGAGATGTGCAAATCAGTGTGTTGTGTCGGGTTTCTGCCATGATACCAAGAACAGCTAATTTCAAAATTATCCCCAGCCCCAGATGGCTAGAAACAAAATAGTTTTGAAATCTAGGTGACCTATTTTTCAAAATTTTTGTTGCAATTGTCTTGGAAGGAAATAATCTGGATAAAAGGAAGAAGGAGGCATTGCTGTGCTTGCTGAGACTCTAAATCCAAAGGTCTTGCTGGGTAAACATGATCATTAATTAAGGGAAAATAATCTAGATAAAAAGAAGAAGGCATTTCTGTGCTTGCTGGTACTCTAAATCCAAAGGTCTTCTTCCTAGGAAAATGTGACCATTAATTTAAGAGATCACAAACTTAAGTATGTAATTAGAGAAATTACTACTTTCACAATTTCTGCAAAAGCCTCATTGAGAATCCCTCCAAATAGTCCCCATTTATTCCCAAGGCTTCAGAAGTAAGAGTATTACATAGAATTTGTCATCCAGACCTGGGCACATTTAGAGCACTGCTAATAGTTCTACCAGGAGAGCAGGTGTAAAGCTAGTCTTTCTGGAGCTACTTGAAACATTACCATTGCTTTACCCAGAAGTGTAAATTACCTCACATCCCCAAAGATTTTGTTTTGTTTTTCACGATTTCTTTTTCTAAAAATTCCAAGTAGTGCCTTTTATGAGCAAACTAGATCTTTGTGGTCTCATTGCAATCTCTCCCCTTGACCGTCCAAAATGGAACTGACGTGACTCTTATTTCTGCATTGCATTGCCTCTGTGGATCTGGCCTGGGACACTCACCTTCATTTCCTGTCTATTCATTTTATTCCAGTCTAACAACTTTGCCTCGATCCTTCTGTTAAAAAAAAATATTCAATGATATTTGTTAAAGCATAGTTTTTTTAAAAAGCCTTTATTCAGGACCATTATGATAAGTGTAGGGACCACTGTGACAGAATCTTGCCGTGGGGGAAACAGAATGAGCTTATCTTCTAAGACAGCATAAGCAAGTGGGAATGTACAGCCAGAAAGCAGGGTGAGGGGTCAGTGGAAGGAAAATCAACAACAGCACAAACATCAATGGTAAGGTAAATTCTGACTCAACTAACCTAATAGGATTCTGGCTTAAGATAAGTCAGGATGATCAGACATCACATGGGAGGCAGTAAGGGATAAGGAACCTAATCAAATATTGAGGGTGGAGGTTTTTAGCCAAACTGACTTAGCAGGGTCTTTGCTAAAACTGAATTTTACAAGGACATGAACAGCTGGACTTAGGACCCTGATGAAAGTTTGTCCAGGCAAAGAATCTTTGTCCATTTCTAAAACCTTGAATCTTACATTCTTTATCAACCTTCTAACTGGCCTGAAATGACTCAGACTTCGCCTACAGTTAAACAAACAAATATAAGTGTATCGGTAGGAAATCACCTAGTATGCCATACTCTGCAGAGACCATATATTGGGCATTTTCTATATGCCAGGAGCAATACTAAGCTCTTTGCTTACATTATTTTTATTTAATAATTTGAACCATCTTGTCAGATGGCTGTTCTTTCTATTTCACAGATAGAAAAGTGAGGCTTAGAAAGGTTAAACAACTCCTATGATCTTGTAGATAACGAATGGACAAGCTAATTTCAAACGAGGCGGAGCTGACTTTAATGTCTGCTTTCTTAACCATGACACTCAGCTGTATCTTCTTTGACTCTTGTGTTTCCTCTGCTTTGTTAAGAAAGTTTTGCAGGGAATAAATATTTCACAGAACAAAGCTTTTTATGTGACAACATCTAACCCTGCCTTAACTTTTTGAAAATATAACCATTTGAAGCATGAGGCTTAGTGATTTTTCTTTCCGCCCCTGCCCCACACCCAGGTTTTTACTGATGACACCCTGAGCATCTTCTTTTAGTTTCCAAGGGTTGTCTCAAGCATCCTCTGATTTTATTCTCAAGAAGTGAGGAGGCGACCTAAGCAAGGCTGGGATTATGACTTTATAAATGAGAAAACAGTCATGGAAGGGTTGAATTCTCAGCCAAGGTCATGCATCTGTGAAAAAAACTGACGTCAGCCAACTCTTAATTCGGGGACATCCTAACACTATGTGTGAGAGAAATTCCTCCCTCCCTTCCCTCCTTCCTGCCTTCTCTCCTCTTCTTTCCCTTCTCGCTTATACACCTTGCATGTAAAACTGTTTCTTCAGTAGTCTCAATTACAAGTCACAATGTTAACTCTTAGCAACTTTTATTTTTGGTGAAAAACTTGGTAAGCAAGTGATTCTAATTATGTACCAGGTGTGGCACCTAGGACACCAGACAAAAGTGCAGATAAGGTCTGATGGTTTCCAGCATTGCTACAGGGAACAGCTAACTCCACATGTCCCCAGAACGTATCTAGAATCTAATGGCTCTAAAGCAAGTAAGCTGAACAACTTTTGAAAGTCAGAGAAGCCGTTTGTGACCTTAAAGCATTTAGCAAACCAAATATCTGACCTGCCTAATTTAGACCAAATGTCTAAACTTTACCAATAATCTTTAGAACTGTCTTTATTTCCCAAAGATTACTTAAGTCATGTGAACTAAAAGGCATTAGTTTTTGTTTCTCCGACAATATTTGATTTAAGTACTTATTATTTTTAAGTCAATTAATCAGAGCTCTTTCATGTATAAACATCACACACACAACAAATATAAATACACAGAGATAGATCCAGTACTTGTAAGATTCTTTTCATTTGCCAGTTTTTCACGTTTCTCTTTAAAGCACTGTTTCTAGAGTCTAATAATTTGGCACAGCTGGAAGGAAAAACAGATGCCCAAAAATCAAGGATCCTATTTTTATATTACATATCGAATCCTAAAGGACACTACAGAACAAGACAGTGAAACAGTTTTACCATGCATTTTATTGCCAGGCCATCCAAAACCAATCAACCCATTCTGTGATCTCCCCACCCTCATGGGAGACTTATCTGTCAGTGGCGGGGTGGAGACATTTCCATACCTGCCAGGTGGTCAAGAGCATGCGTCTCATCCTCTCATAACTGCCATTAGCCACCTCTAAAAGTGTATTTCCTACCTAGTTATTATAAACCAAAATTCTCTCATAATGCAAAATAATTTCTGATACCCCTAAAAAGTCAAAAATGTCAGATAAGGCAAAGCAAAACAGAATGGAGCTTTAGATTTTTAAGAGGGATCTATCTGCTCTTATCCTGGGGTTTCATGAGGAAAATAGATATTTTTCTCAAAACACAGTCTGTGGCTCCTCTTGTTTTTCCCAGGGAGTTCCTGGTTTTAGTATCTTGGGTCCTCTCATGTGTGCATCAAGAGTGGCAAGAAGGCAAAATTGAGAAAACCAATTCAGTCTACTGAGAAGAAAAAGAAAAAAAAACTTTTTTCCAGAAAAACAATTCAAGAAGACAATAAAACGTAAAAGCCTTTTAAATGTTCATATAGCGAGAATATCTGCTTTTAATTGAGCTGACTTTTAACCATAGTGCTCCTTAAAAAATAAAATCCTTTTAAATCTCTTATGTTGCCACCCAAATCTCATCTTGAATTTTAGTCCCCATGTGTTGATTGACAAACCTAGTGGTAGGTGACTAGATCATGCTGTTCTCACGATAGTAACTTCTCACGAGATCTGATGCTTTAAAAGTGTTTGGCAGTTCCTCCTTCATTCTCTCCTGCTGCCATGTGAAGAAAGTCCTTGCTTCCCCTTTGCCTTCTGTCATGATTGTGAGTCTCCTGAGGCCTCTGCAGCCATGCAGAACTGTGAGTAAATTCAACTTCTTTCCTTTATAAATTACCCAGTCTCAGGCAAGTGCTTTATATCAATGTAAAAACAGAGTAATAAACCCTACTTTAGCTAGGCAAAACACCCAATATTTCTGGCTTTTAAACTTTACCAAAAATAAACTCACAGGTGAAACCAACAAGCCTTAACTAAGGTTATGACTTAACCATGAATGTACAAGTTATTTTCAAAGGGGTGGTTAGCAGTTTTTACAAGATTTAGAATCTCCAAATGTGGGTTAGAGAAAGGAAAATTCAAGAAATGAAGCCAGAAGTTGTTTATGGAGGAGAAGAGAATCAGCACATGATAAAGGCCATGCAGATATTAAACCAGAAAGGACTGATTCCCTAAGCTGGGAATTGAACCCTGAACCCAGACTGCCATTGTGAGAAGATAAAGCCTTAACTACTAAGCTACAGCACTGGGTAATTTCCATTCCTCTTCCCAGAAGGAGTCTAGAACAGCCAATTTTGAGCTTGCAAAGACTTTTAACTGCTTGAGATAATTTTTAGGGCTAACTACGCATGAACCCCCAAATTCTTGTCCTCTGGCTAGCAGAGACTAAGAGAAAGTACTGCTACATGGTCACAAGGTCAAGCTTCCAAGGACATACAAGAAGAAAAGGAAACTTCATTCAGTTATTTTTGTTTGTTTATTTCAGGGACCTGCAGCAAAGTTTGTTACTGACTAGCTTGCCAGGCTGACTTCAACAGTGGGTGTGTGGGGTCCTAAGCCCGTTTTCTGTCCTAAGGTACCCCTCTTTATGACAGAGAAATACAAAAAGATCAATTTATAGTACAAAGTACGCCAGATTTGCTACAGCTTAAAACTCGCCTCACAAATTCTTTTACCCATTAATCAAAACTTTACAGAGGTGATAAACAATTATTTTTGCCATTTATTCAACCAGTTTACACACAGAGAGGCCAAAAGCCTGACTGGTAAGAAATTCTTACCCTTTTGCCAGCATGCAGGCTTCTGCATTCCCTTTCCTTGGGTGGCCCTAGTGACCTGGCTCTCGCCACACCACAGCCCTGGTGTCCAAACCACAGCACAAAGGAAAATAATCTTTTTCCATTGTGGCCAGAGCAAAATACGTGTGACAAAACATAGATGTTAGCTCCTCCCCTTGGCACCCAATATTGAACTGGCCAGTCTCAGACTTGCCCCCTTGGGCCCTGCCATTTTTGATCCACCCAAAGTGGAGTGGAATGATCTTTCTGACCACATGTTTTAACAGGGCAAGATGGTTGTTCTGAATAACAGAAAATATATAAAAGAAGAGAAAGGAGATAAAAGAAAAAAGCATTGCCCATGGCAAGGTGGGGAAGGCAAGGAGTTCAGAGGGGCCAGAGAAAGACCCACTCATTGCAGCAACACTGAATAAAAAGTTCAGGTGGCCACTTGTCAGTAGTAAAGGAATCTTTTCCAGCAGTCCCAGTCCCATCGGCTCTCAAGTTTCCTGCTCTCAGGAGAAAAAAGCTCCCCATGTCCAGTTATCCTGGACATGCCTAATCCTGTCACCCATGGCTGTCAGCAAAGAGTGCAAGGCACATTAATCCAAAGAGAATAGCAATTAACATCCCATAATGCCAAATCCACTGGACCTTGCATAAGAAAGAATTTGGGGTAAGTCCATAAAGTGAAAGCAAACTTATTAAGAAAGTAAAGGAATAAAGACTGGCTACTCATAGGCAGAGTAGTGGTGTGTACTGCTCACCTGATTATACTTAAAATTGCTTCTTTAATAATTGTATGCTAACCTGGCTAGTGGCTCACGATTGTAATCCCAGTACTTTGGGAGGCCAAGGAGGGCAAATCACAAAATCAGGAGTTTGAGACCAGCTTGGCCAACATGAAACCCCATCTCTATGAAAAATACAAAAAAAATTGCCTGGCATGGTGGCGCATGCCTGTAATCCCAGCTACTTGGGAAGCTGAGGCAGGAGAATCGCTTGAACCTGGAGGCAGAGGTTGCAGTGAGCTGAGATTGTACCGTTGCACTCCAGCCTGGGCCACAAGGGAAACTCCTCAAAAAAAAAAAAAAAATAGTTGCTAAATGAGGTGTGCATTATTCATAAGTTTTCCAGGAAAGGGGTGGGCAATTCCCAGAACCAAGGATTTATCCCCTTTTAGACCAGATAGAGTGACTTCTTGACATTGCCATGACATTTGTAAACTATCATGGCACAGGTGGGAGTTTCCCTTAGCATACTGATACATAATAAGTAGTGTATAATGAGAAATGTGGACACCTGGAGGTCACTTTCATCACAATCTTGGTTTTGGTGGGATTTGACTGGCTTGTTTACTGCAATCTTTGTTTCATCAGCAAGGTCTTTGTGACCTGTATCTTGTCCTGACTTCCTATTTCATCTTGTGACTTAAAACACCTAACCTCCTGGGAGTGCAGTCCAGTAGGTCTCAGCCTTATTTTACCCAGCTCCTGTTCAAGATGGAGTTGTTCTGGTTTGAATGCCTCTGACACCTTCCTTCCTTGCTTGCTTTTTATCTATCTATCTATCAAGACAGTGATTAAAAAGGAAAAGAAAACATCCATCTCCTAATCTAGCTATTTAAAAATCAGCTCAAACCTACCTGATTTAGTAAGACTTTGTGAAGGAAGATAAGTGGGGTTTAGTATAATCTTCCTTCTATATCATTATTGTATTTAGTGGATCTGAGTTTGAGTCTGAGTTTGAGCTGAGCCTCCTCCTGTCAACCTGGTTCGATCAAGGGATTTAGTAAGTCACTTTGAACTGGAATTTTTTCTCATTACATTAAAATGATAATGATTTTTATTTGATAAATGTTTGGAGGATTTTAGAGACATTACCTACAAGGCACTTAGCCCAATCCGGGCACAAGAAGTACATAACACATTATGACAGTTTGTTTTTTATCATTTTTGTTGTTATTGAAGAAAAGCAAAAAATATGTAAAAAGATGCTTCTGTGTAACACCTTGCTATATTCTATCATGCAGCAGGTGGGGTCAATTAATAAGAGGAAGACAACAAAAATAATGGTGGTAGAAAATGTATGTTTGGAATGTTTACATAGGGCACCATTTGTAAGCATGTGGCACCTTAGATGGTAGAAGAAAACTACCTTGCATTATAAGTACTCTAGAATAAAACAAATTTGAGATCTGGTGCGCTGTATCCTCAGGACCAAACTCAGTGCTTGGCAGGTAGTAAATATACAAAAAATGCAGATTTATGAATAAAAGAATAATGTCATATGCTTCTTATCTTTGTAGTCCTATCCTCTTTCAGTGGCACAAAATAAGTCCTCACTGAAGTGTCTGGTTAAGTGAATTATTCCTTATAGTAAGTAGCATCTTCTAAATATTAAATTTGATTTTATTAAAGCCCCTTTGGAGATGTGAGAATACTTTCCCATGGGTAGTGAAAAATTATTAGGTCATTTCACCACAACATTTTCAGATATGTAATACATCTCTCTTTGGGGGTCTTAAACCATTCATTATATTTTTTAAAGAGTTAATGTGTCTGGGGTTACTCTCCCTAGGCTACTGTAAAGAGACAGCCATGGCTGGCGGATAAGACAGAATGAGTACTTTTTAAGCCATGTGGCGTTCTTTCCTGTAATGTCTAATAATGGTTATACAGACTGCATAGTAAGTGAGAGGAAAGGCAGAGCTGTAACTACTAAAAATAACTGTTGAAAGACACAAAAGAGTAAGAATCATCTTGTGAATATTAAAGAGGAATACCAACTTTTACTACATTTGACCAATAACTTGTTAAAAATAGCCTTTCAGTAGACACTCAGTTTTGAGAGAAAATAAGTGATTTCTTTGAAAAGTAACCAATCTTCCCTTCATAGTATTGCACAAAATTCATGTTAATAGCCCAAACAGAAACTTGTGATAGAACATGTCATTAAGAATGTACAAAATCATTGTGTTAAACTTTCTCCCTATTCTCTTTGAAATTTTTTTTTAATCGTTGAAATTTTCCTATTTTTGGAAGAGTTATTTGGTATGATCTCTACTCTATGTTAGTTAGAAAAGTATTCCATTTAACATATGTGCGAGGGCTAAGACACCAAATGCCATGTAAATTAACCTGTTTACAAAAATATACGCATATCTAGATTTTTTGTGTCTGATAATGTAGTATATATGGTATTCTCTCTAATCTGATATTAAAATAAGATGAACAGGACATAAATACCAAGTAGCTTAGAAAGACCAACCCTACTAGTGGAATGCAAAATATATACACTATTCTAAATTTCCCATTATTTCCTTTAGTTGCAATACAGTGTTAAGGATGCATAGCTAAATTTTTTTGAAATTCAAAATGTAATTAATCATATAATCTTATTTTTCATCTCCCAAAAATGCTTTCTGATGTTGTGTAACTGTACTAGTTTTGTGAAAGCAATGGATTCTCTCCTGCAATAACCACATGAAATGGGGTTGCATTTCATGAGGAATTAAAAAATTGAGGAATTAAAAATAAAAAGAAAAGGGGACGGAAATGGAAATGAACTTTCTTTTCAGACAAAACTCCAAACTTGGCATCTTCAATATCAGATGATTTAGCTTCTTCTTCATTTCATTTCTAATGATACCAAAATATTGTCACCTTCCTTCTATAACTGGCATTGTTCTATGCGACTCTTTCATTAGCTACACTTTGCTGGGGCTGGTCATGTATTTTAAAACCTTAGGTCAAATACTCTTCACCTAATGAGACAAAAATAAATAAATTTTAGCCTATGACATTCTGGAACTTACTGGGGCAAATCCTCAAGGATTTAGACATTTGGGAAACCATGGAGAGGAATTTTTAGGAAAAAGCTGCTACTTATACAAGGAACCTCCCATGTGTGACGCAGGTAATCAGAAACAAAGAAAAAAAAGGTGGGGGGTGGGGAGGGGAGTTAAGAGGAATAACGTCCGGGAGAGGAATAACTAAAAGGAGCAACAAGGCCGAGCGCGGTGGCTCAAGCCTGTAATCCCAGCACTTTGGGAGGCTGAGGCAGGCGGATCACGAGGTGAAGAGATCGAGACCATCCTGGCCAACATGGTGAAACCCCATCTCTACTAAAAATACAAAAATTAGCTGGGCGTGGTGGTGTGCGCCTGTAGTCCCAGCTACTTGGGAGGCTGAGGCAGGATAATTGCTTGAACCTGGGAGGCGGAGGTTGCAGTGAGCCGAGATTGTGCCACTGCACTCCAGCCTGGTGCCTGGCAACAGAGTGAGACTCTGTCTCAAAAAAAAAAAAAAAAAAGAGCAAAAGACAAACCTGAATCCTGTGATAGCAAGTCATAACAGCATCCTTAAATGATTGCACAGGCATTTATAAAATTATCAAGGTGAGAATTGCAACAAGAAGGAAAATACTAAGATTCATCATTTGCAGCAAAGTCAGGGGGTGACTACAAACAGCAATCAGTTGATTTTTTTTAAATGTTACAGATATTGAGGAGCCTTTAGGAATAATTCTCTTCCTTGTCTTTAAAATGTCACACCACTGAATACTTTTATATTGTAAGTTATTTATGAAAACCCAGAGTAAATAGGAGTGACACCTTTTGAAAGGAAGTAGGTATTTCATAATTATTTTGAAATGCTCTAGGGAGAATGCTTCCTAAGAGGTCCCAGCCGTGGGAAATCATCAGAAAGGTGATACCCATTTCCTCCCATACTTTAGTATGAAAGAAATTTGAGTTTTAAATAATATTATCAGATATGATATGATATGATGTATGATGTCTTGCAGGGCATATGTTTTGCTCAGAAATGAATGTTTTAGAAAAAACCTCCTACTAACACTACGGACTTGTCTATTTCTCTTTATAATTTGGTCAATTTTCGCTTCAAGTTTTTCAAAGCTGTATACTGATAGATGCACACAAATGTAGAATTAGCATGTCTTTCCAGGGGATTTGCGATTTTATCATTGTGAATTATCCTATTTGTTCTAGTAAAAAAAATTTTTTTTTTTTAGTATTAATACATCCACCACAGGTTTCTTTAGATTTTGTTTCTATATTATATATAATACAGTAACATGAATACATAATACATACATATTTAATTATTTTATATGTGTATATTAATAGAAAGGCTCTTTAGAGAACATATAATTTTAGCTGTTTGCTTATTTTTTTTTTCAGTGTGCCAATTTCTATCTTTTAATTGGTATGTTTAATTTATCTAAATTTAATACAATTACTGATATTTCAATTTAAATCTGCTACCTAATTTTTTTGTCTGCTTTCATTTATTTTAATCAACAGGAAAATTTTAGTCATTCCATTTATTCTATTAACTTACCAGTTATAGACTATTCTTTGTGTTAATTCTAGTAATTATAACATATTATTCTCTTATCAAATAATTGTAAATGTACATTTATATACCTTCTAGCCCTTAAAACCATATCAACTGTTCTTGAATTACAGAATTAGATGCTATCACTTTATGATTATATATCATAAGATATATTCATATTTTTAATAATCAATGTTCTTTTACATTTGCCCAGATACTAGTTTTTCTCACTCCTTATTTTTTCCAGTATCATTTCTTTTCTGTCTAAATAACATCCTTTAGATTTTTCTTTAGTGTGTATCTAAAACATTTTGGTTTTATCCTTATTCTTGAAGGACATTTTGAGTGGGTACAGGATTCAGATTTGGTAGTTACTTTCTTTCAACATATTAAAAATATTCCGCTGTCTCCTGCTTCTCATGTTGCTATTGAGAAGTCAGCTCTCAGTTTAACTGTTAGTTACTCTTTTATAGGCCAATTGTTTGTTATTCTCAGATAGCATTTAAGATTTCCTCTTTATCTGTGATTCTTGCTGGTATTCATTGGGATTCTTGACTCCATGGTTGGATATGTTTCATCAATTCAAAAAACAAAATTAGCCTTCAGCTCTTCAAATATTGTCTCAGCCCCATTCTGTCTCTGGGATTCTTTTAAGGCTCTACTGAACATATGACAGACTTCCATGCTGTGTTTTCTGCCTTTTTCTTCCTTTTTTTTGCATCATTTTCATCTTTTGGTCTCACCATGATTTCCACCTGTTTTTCATTCCCTGATTCTCTCTTCTTATGCACCTAAATTCCAATGAACTCATCTATTGATTTCTTAATTTTGGTTGCTGTCTTTTTCTGTTTTAAAACTTCTATTTTGTTCTTTCCCAAATTTCCTAGATCGTATCACTTTTTATATTTTCATGTTGCCTTTCAAATTTTTCATGCTTGACTTTTATTTGTTGAAGTAGGCATGACTGTTTTACAGAACCTTTGTAATGGCTACAGTATATGAAGTCTTTGTGTGTTTCTGTTGTCTTTTAGTTCTGCTGGTTTTTACTCATGCTGTCTTGTTTCCTCATGTGTTTGGTTTCCTTTTATTGTGTGAGGAGTAAGGTGTTTCAATTGTTGTTAGTAGAAGTTATTTGAGTGCCCCAAGTCAGTTATCTTTTGCTTTTCCCAGGCTTGTAGGCAATAGCAATCTGGAATTACCTTAATCTAAATAGAGGGTTTCCAATTGTCTAGGTCACCCAGAGGACCTACAGTCAGGCTGCAGTTGTTATGAGTACTCATTTACTTTTGCTTTGCCCTTTGCCTTTAAAATGTAGCACTCTGGGCTGGGCGCCAAGGCTCATGCCTGTAATCCCAGCACTTTGGGAGGCCAAGGTGAGCGAATCATGAAGTCTGAAGTTCAAGACCAGCCTGACCAACATAGTGAAACCCCATCTCTACTAAAAATATAAAAAATTAGCTGGTCTGATGGTGTGTGCCTGTAATCCCAGCTACTCAGGAGGCTGAGGCAGAATTACATGAACCTAGGAGGCAGAGGTTGCAGTGAGCTGAGATCGTGCCACTGCACTCCCACCTAGGTGACAGTGAGACACTCTGTCTCAAAAAAAAAAAAAAAAGAATGTGGCACTCTAAAGTCACAGCCCAAAATAAGAATAGTCTATTATCAAAATCTCAATTCAGCCTCTTAGCCATCATCTCTCCTGGATCAGCAAATACCACCAGAGCACAAGTCCCTGAGTGCTCTCTGTTCTTGGCTGTGGTCTCCTATTTGCCCTCAGATCTCAGCCTGATAATTCTTTATAATCTCATTTGTTCTTTAATGCTTTTTAAAATGTGCAGTTTTCCTCCTAGCCTTTTCAATTGTCTTTATTGGTTGGCGATTCTCCAGAATTACCCAGTCTGCCATTAATTAAGTAGAATCCCATATGTACTTAAAATTGTATCATTTTCTACAGTTTATTTCCTCATTGAAAAGGGGGATTATGTGTTTCATTAGGCTGTTTTAAGTAAACTGATCCATTTAAAGCTCCAAGAATAGTACCTGGTATATAGTGAATGTTCAATAAAGTTTAGCTTTGATTGTTTTTTTCTAATATTGTCACTTTTTGTTAAAAACATCTCACGTAAAAAATGGAACCTTGATGTTAGTGAAAGACTTACACTTGCAAAAAAAGTCTTCCTAGTTTGTAAACTGTCAAAGAAATTAAAGAAATGTTAAGAAACTTTATATGCAAATAATAAAGGTATACTAATTCTACGATCCTTAAAGTTAAAAAAAAAAAACTGGTGTAGCTGCATTGTATTATTGCTGGCTACAGATATCTAAAATTTAAAATGTACCTAATGAGTTGTATACAATATATTATTAATAATCAGGATGTGGTTTTTTTTTATGGAGGTTGTTGATTCTAACAATTCCTTTTACTCTCACTTTTCTCTTTCTCTTAACGTATTTTTAAATTGTTGGCCACATTCCTTAAAGGAACCCTGCCTAACTAGAATTACTTGGATTTATGAACTCAACAAAGAATTTAATTCAATTCTTAGCATTCTCTGAAAGGTTACTGCTTAGGTTTTTACTTGAGAAAGAAAATGTGTCTGTGTTTAAAATAAAATGTATCCCCTTCCATTTTTGCTTTTAAACATTCATAGGCATAGCCATTCTTTCCATCAGAGTGGAAGGGGTGGGTGCTGGGTACTGTGTGGTTATGGTGTCAAAATTAAGATGGATGAGGGAGCAACCAAGTGAAACATCCAACTCCTAGTTTTAAAATATCCCCTCCCCCGCCTCCACTAAGTGATATTGGCAAAGCAATTTTATAATGTGTGAAAGCCACACAAAGAGATGAGAATGCAGCCCCATCTAATATTATTAGTGAAAGGACTCTAAAATTTGTTCCCTGGTCTATTTGCTCTTAGTGTTTCAATAGGTTTCATATGATTTTAGAAGAGTCCTGTATGTAAAATGTCATCATTTTCACACCAAAATAAATTTTACAAAAACAGAGAAATGGGAATTTATAAAACAATGGATTTTTAAAAGACACTATCACATTAAATCCTGTCATTTAATGAATGCAGAAACTGAGACTTAGAGAAGATAAATTGCTTCATTACAAAAAAGAAAAATTGGCTGAATCCCTTCCCTGGGCTGAAGCACTCCCACGGGAACCTTGATCAGGTGGCTCGTGCAGTTATTTTCTGGAAAATATGACTTCTGTGAGTGGGTGTGGGTTGTAGCCAAGAAGGGCAGGCCAGAACAGGAGAAGCAGCTTAAGACATGACATGGGTCTGATGTAAGTGTGAAGTTGAAGACAGGTGACAAAACCAAAGGTGAGAATGTGGGAGATTTGGATCTGAAAACAGAGTTCAAAGTACAACATGGCATAAATTTTCATATTCTAAGATATGAATAAAGCAAGATTCCTCATAGAATGTTCTAACATGGAATACAGTCTATTTAACTGATTTAAAGTTCTATAGTTGATAAAGATGTCTTTATCAACACCGTAAAGTTTACATTTCTTAAAAATTTACTATGGTCCGGGTGTGGTGGCTCAAGCCTGTAATCCTAACACTTTGGGAGGCTGAGGCGGTGGATCACCTGAGGTCAGGAGTTCAAGACCAGCCTGGCCAACGTGGCAAAATCCTGTCTTTACTACCAAAAATACAAAAATTAGTCAAGTATGGCAGCTCATGCCTATAATCCTAGCTACTGGGGAGGATGAGCCGGAAAACCACTTGAACCCAGGTGGCGGAGTTTGCAGTGAGCCGAGATTACCCCACTGCACTCCAGCTGCGGTAACAAGAGCAAGAGTTCATCTCAAAAAAAAAATTACTATGGGTTACACACTACGATTTATACTCATTGCTTCATTTAATCTTCTCAAAGATCCATGAGATTAGCGATGACACTATTCTGTTTTTATCAATGATGAAACTGAGGCTTAATATAATTAGGTTGCCCCCAAATCCCATAAGTGCCTCTCCTTTAAGCTGTTTACATTCTTAACCAATATGCCCTCTTTGCCTTCCTATTCTTTAACATTTTTCTTGTCTGCTTGATTGAAAGTTCTGACAAGAAAAGAAGCCTATCCCTGGAATTCACTACTGAGGTCTGACTTCCAAGCAAAGTACCCAATCAAAATAAATACTTGTTGAATGAAATAATAAATGAGTAAATTAATAGAGTATGTTATTTTACCATCACTCCTGTGGACTTGCCAACTACCTTATGATTCTAAGGCTCTGGGTTAGATGAATGTTTCCCCTTACACTAGGCACAAGCATCTGTTTCCTCGCAGTAATGACCATATTTGCTTTTGCCATTAAACCCATGTTCTCAAAGTTTTCATGAGAGTAAAAATTAAAAAGTTGATTTTGAAAGATCTATTCATGTCTCTACTATTGCACTCTACTATTTGTCACTTCACATGTTACCTGTTCAACATTAGTGAATAATGTTTAGAAAGATTTAAGAGCCTAAGAATTTTGGCTTAAATAAGAATTAGTAGAAATATTTTTATTCCTCTGTCTGTTCAGAAGCATTCATGTGTACCTAGACATTTTACTACTTGGAATGCATCCCTATAACTGATTCAGAAATCTGCATCAAGATATAAAATAGTATTACCTCACATTTGCATAATGCAGTTAAGATTTCAGAGCTGTTTCCCATCACATCTATCATTTTATGTTTCTCTTCAGCAGAGCCTTGGTGAATTTTGAATTCATTGTGCCATAACAATGTATAGTTTAATACCATTAAAACATTGGTATTGAGGGATAAAACTACAACCTTCATTTATACTGCACTACATAAACTGCTTTCACATATATTATCTTAATGGACCTTACAACAACCCTGAGAAGGAGATAAAGCAGGTATTATAATCTTTATTTTACAGACCAGGAAATGGAGCCTAAGAAGTTAATTGACTTATTTTTGAAGGTCACTTAGCTAGTAAGTCATAAAGCCCAGACTAGATTCTAGGACTACTGATTTTTAAGTCTGTGCTTCTTAAATCTTTTTCTTCTCCCTGACGTTTCTCTGTATATAAAATTTATACCTCATGATTTTAGTTTTTTAACTTTTCTTTTCTGATATCTAATATATTTGTTGGAAGCAGTGATAAAATTGTATGTTTCAGCAGAATCTATATATCACAATAATATTATAAAGCATTCATAATTTGAAAAAATTTTGGTATGTGAAACAAAAAATCTGTATGATCCCTTGAAGAATAACTAAACTCACCCTGTAATTTTAAGGAGGAGTAAACTAGATTCCAAGTAAATTAATGATTTGCACAAGTTCAAGAAGGTAATTAATAAAATAATTCATAGAGGTGTTTATATTTCCTGGCTCATTTATTCATCAACACTCCTTCAAATTTTAAGCCTCTATTACATGCTGATCACTCTATTAGGCACTGAAGAGTTAAAAGACAATTGAAGAATTAAAAGACAAGTAAAACATCATTGCCTTTGTATAATTTCCAGCCTAATAGAGACACAAGGCATGCACATTGATAAATAAAATGAAATACAGAGGACAATGGCACCTTAAAAATAAAACTACAAATAGGAGAACAAAAGAAGAAAGACTAGAATGATATTTTTACCTCTTGCTTTCTTTATATTGACTTCAGAGTAAGTCATAGATATATAAAATACTTAATTCCATTTTTTCAATGTCTTAAAACATATATACATCAGTATATATACCTGTACATATTTATATAGGTGCTTTTATAGATCCATGTTATTATATACAGAAATATTTTATATGTAATTGTAGGCATGCATGAATGTAAGTGTAGATGTGTACATAAACATTTTTAAGTGTGTCTGGATTTACATACACAAGTACTGCAATTATGTATAAGGGGTCTCATAATACAAATCAGTAACATTCTCATTGAATACCAATATCTTCTCAATTCCACTAATATAATTTAAGTTTTCATAATACAGTTAAAAATATCACTTAAACACTGGACAGCTCCATAAATCTATTTATGTCATTTACTTAATAAATATCTGAACAAAGCAAGTAAATTTTTTTTATTGCTACAGTTCGGTTCCTTGATTTATTCAAAATACTTCATTTTAGATTAAACTATCATGCTTAAACATTTTCACTCCCATCACCATCACTAACAATTGCATGTATTGAGAGGATGATTTTAGCAAGGAAACAAAATGTGCTGTTGAGGTGGTAGCCATTGTTTACTTTAGGAAAGTCACTGCATCTCTAAAGAGTAATGCGGTGGTGTGCAGTGACCTGTGTTCACACCCAGGAGGTAAACTCAGCTACACACTGGCTTCAGAGTACTCACAAATTGAACCCAGGAACCCACAATGTTACAAATGGCTTCATGTTGTGAAACTTTGAGGTCTCTCACAAACGTTGAATTTCTTTGATTAAGGCATAATCCTTTGTATTTTGAACATTGATTTAATAACATCTTTTCAGGAAAAAACCATACATCAATTTTTAAAAGCATCTCAATTTCAGGAACATTGAAATGTGGTGGGGGAGCAGAAAGTTATTAGAATTGAAGGAACGGAAGTTAAAACTGAATGAAAAACAACAAGGTTAAAGAACTATTTATTCTGTTGCTTGATTATTTAATCATAATGAACATGTAAGTGTTGGTAATTATAATTCCAACCTCCTCCTCCTACATGACTAGCTGTTTTGTAATATTGTGTGCATCAGAATGACATGGGATCCTCCTAAAACTGAAGATGCCTAGTCCTCACCTCAGAGCTTCTAGTTTAGATTTAATGGGTAGATCCTCACTGCTCCATGGTTCACAAACTCCTCAGGTGGTATTGAATATCTTCAAGGTTAGAGAGGTCATGTCTGAAACTCAATGCTGAGGGAAATATGAATCTTCCTTTGGTCCACATCTCTTTAAATATTATTTTGCTTTCAATTTTTTTTTAGATTTATTGTTTTGGAGTCAACACTATTCTTCCATTGTCACTGAAATCTTAGTTTTGTGGAGTTTCACCATATGTATTTAAATGTGTATAATATTTTCACATGCTTTGACCCAATAGTTGCACATTTCCAAGAATGTCTCTTAAGGACATCTTTCAGAAAATTGGCAAATATTTATTGATAAGTAAAATAAATAACCAATTTAAATTGCCCTCTTCTCTCACAATATTTGGGGAAAATGCTGAGACATCATATCCAGCTTAAGAACTTTTCGAACTGACTTTCCTCAGATCAGTTGATGTAGCCTATGTCAAAACACTTATATTCTGTCCTGTGGAAGCATTTGGTTCAAATCATGGCTCCTCTCTAACCTCCTGTTTCAACTTATTTTGCTGAGAAGACTCTGTACTTACTATTGCTGATCTGATTTTCATATCAGTCGTTGACTTACCATAAATTTAGTATCAAAATCCACTGTTGTGCATTACATCTCCAGTCAGTCAAACATTTAGGAAGAGTGGTGCATGATGGGAAATGAATATGTCTATCAATTTTGGATTAGGATATGTTACCAGGGAGAATGTACCAATGTTAGGGAAACACTGATAGCTACATATTTCCAGTTCTGTGAGCAACAACATCATAAAAGTTAAGAAAGAAAATCTCATGGGGCCTGGGAGGGGGCTGTATCACTCTGAGATAATGCGGTACTAATCTAGTATTTCCCAGAGTGTGGTGTTAGATGGCACATGAATGGATTTTTCCCCATAGTAATATGCTTATTGTAGCATGTACTAGAAAATATTACTGACACACCACAACTTTTAACAGATACAGTGCTTAGATTGAGGCTAAAATAGATGCACTTTAAGGAAAATAAATGAGTTAAATAGAAATCCATTAACTAATATTAAGTTGGCATGTGGATATAGTGAACATTGCAAGGATGCTACAAAAATGCCTAAGGTTTCAGAAACACTGCACTTATTAATGCTGGTTGCACATCTAACATGGGCCCCAGGCATCACCAAGAGCATGTGTTCATTTCTGTCCCTTCTGGGACTTGACATGTTGGCTGCACTTGGTGAAGACTTAACACAGTTCCTAGAATTATTTAATATATATTCATAGTGCCTGTTTGACTGCCTGTATTAAAAAGTTCATGATTCATAACCCTCAAAAAAGTATAGAAAGTATAACACACAGGTAAACACATCAGCTCTGAGAGCAAAGAACTAAGTACTAATCTTAATTCCTTACTGACCGTTATTCTCTTGGCAAATCATTAAACTTCTCTGAGTCTGAGTTTTCTCATCTGACTAATGGAGATACAGGTTGAATATCCCTTACTTGAAATTCTTGGAACCTCAAGTGTTTCAGATTGTAAAATTTTTTTTCAGATTTTGGAACACTCTATTTGCAGTATATTGATTGAGCAACCCTAATCCAAAAAATCTGAAACACGAAATGCTCCAAAGAGCATGTCCTTTGAGCATCATTTCAGATTTTGGATTTTCAAATTAGGAATACTTGATCTTTAATATTTGGGTAAATCATAATTTTTAGGATAAGGGTAGAATATACAAAGAATTCTAGCAATACTTCAGAGTAGGTACTCAATACTGTAGTATTATTGTTATTATTTGCTTTCTTTTTTTAGGAGATATCCGTTAAACCAGATGACCATAAAAAAATGTTGAGAAAAGAATTTGTAGCTGGGCACAGTGGCATGTACCTGTAGTCCCAGCTGTTTGGGAGGCTGGGGCAGAAGGATTGCTTGAGTTCAGGAATTCGAATATCTCAATATTTCAGCCAGAGTCCCCATGCCTCTTCCTTGCCAGTCTTGGCTGAAAAGCATTGCCAGTCAACTCTTTGTTAGAAGGCAGTTGCTGGTTCTCAAGTCTTGGGAAAGATGGAAAAAGCCAGTATCCCTTCTGATTCTCTCTTGAATCAGTGAACTGAGGGAATTCAGTTCTGTAAGAGTCATTCCTTATTAATATATTTTAAGATTTTCCTGTCAGATCTAAATTTTACTTTATAATATCTGCATAATATTTCACTGTAGAGCTATTCCATTATAGATACTAATAGGTTATTTCCAGCATTTCACTACCTGAGGCAATATTATACTTGCATAATGCTATATACAAAAATCATTTCACACATATTCAAGTATATCTATAAAATAAATTCCTAGCAAAATGTCTAAATCAAAGGCTATATACATTTTGAATTGTTAAATATGTTGCCAGATGACTCTGCAGAAAGCTTGTGCTAGTTTACACTCCCACCACAACACAGGAGTGTTTCCCCATATCCACATCAAAACGGTGCATTTAAAACACATTATTCATTTTATATATAAAAAAACGGAACTATAGTTTTAAGTTGCAAGTCCTTAATTATGCATAAGGTTAAGGCTTTGCTTTCTTTCAGTGTTTATGACAAACTCCATAACCAATCTCCAGCTATACGCTTTATCCTGAGGATAGAAGGTTAGAGCACTTCTGCCCTGGAAGTAACCTTAGATTTCACTTAGTCTAATTCTCTTGCTTTGCAGATCAGAAAGGTGAAGCCCAAAGTAGACAGTGGGGTGTGGACAAAAGTCACATAGGACCTTAGACTTTTTTTTCTTTTTTTGAGACAGTTCTCACTCTGTCACCCAGGCTGGCATGTAGTGCTGCAATCTTGGCTCACTGCAACCACTCCCTCCTGGGCTCAAATGATTCTTGTGGCTTCAGCCTCCCAAGTAGCTGTAATTACAGGTGTGTGTCAGCACACCGGTCTGATTTTTCTATTTTCAGTAGAGAAGGGGTTTCTCCATGTTGCACAGTCTTCTCTCAAACTCCTAGGCTCAAGCAATCCATCCACCTCAACCTCCCAAGGTGCTAGGATTACAGACATAAACCACCATACCTGGCCTTATTGTTTACTTCACAAGTGACTATTCGCTGTCTCTGAGTTAAGAGATTCCTGGAATTCCCTTCCTGGCTCCAATAATCCACTGCTTACAATGCAGAAGATAAGTTACTTTATTAGAATTTGACGGTTCAAACTCAGCTTGATCAATACAAGGTTTTCACACACTGATAATGGGTTTAACTGATGGAAAAGGCATTTTAAGAAACCAGAGGAAAATTATTCTTAAAAGCAATGAACATTCTGTTTTGCAGCAACAGTGAACATATTCCAAAGAGACTTCACTCATGTGTCCTGGGTGTGGCATCTGATAAGATAAAATTATCCTGGCTTATTTGTGTGCAGATGTTTGCTTGTACCTTGTAATTCATACTCTGTTACATTATTCGTACTATTTTCTCTTTCTATAAAATGCTGCATCCTTCAGAAAACAGCTCCAGTGGGCCTATGACTTTCTACCTTCACATGCAGTCAAAGTGCTTCTTTGGAGAAGCTTTTTCCTAACTTCACCCCAGAGCCTTTCTGCAAAATCACAATAATAACCAGCAGTATCAAATAGATACTGCTGCCGAAGATATTTAAAAGTTAAGGAAGTGAAAACTCTGTGTGACTTACTATTGAGTAATGACTGGGGCAATTGATTACCAGAGGGAATCTAGTTGGCTTTCCATGAAGAAACTATTAATTATTAATGGATAATTTAATCTTCTGAGAGAGTGACTCATTCCTCACTCCCTGATTGTCTTTCCTCTTACCTTGCTCTACCTCTAATGTTGGAGCCTCCTCCTCTCTTCCCTAACACCAAATTTCCCAGTAAAAGGAAGCCAGGAGAAAAAAGAAGCATATAGCCATGTCCCACACAATGAGGTTTCTGTCAAAGATGGACCACACCTACCATGGTGGCCCCATAGATTATAATGGAGCTGAAAAATTCCTTTTGCTTAGTGACATCGTAGCCGTCTTAATGCTGTAGCACAATGCATTACTCATGTGTTTGTGGTATTACTGATGTAAACAAACTTACAGCATTGCCACTCTGTAAAAGTATAGCACATATAATGATGCACAATATATATTTGATCATAATAAAAGACTGTTACTTATGTATTTACTATACTATACTTCCTTGTTATTTTAGTGTATACTCCTTCTACTTATATATAAAAGTTAACCATAGACAGTCTCAGGAGGTATTCCAAAAGGCATTGTTAGTACAGGAGATGACAGCTCCATGCATGTTTTTGGTCCTGAAGAACTTCTAGCGGGACAAGTTGTGGAGATGGAAGACAGATACTGTGATCCTGACCCTGTGTATGTCTAGGGTAATGTATGGTTTGTGCTTGTTTCTTAGTTTTTAACAAACCATTTAAGAAGTAAAAACAAATGTGTAATAGAAAAAGCTTACAGAATAAGATATAAAAAGAATTTATTGTATAGCGGTAGAAAAATATTAGTGTTTCAAGCTGTTATTACAAGAGTCAAAAGTTTTAAAAATTAAGAAGTTTATGAAATAAAAAATTAAAGTAAAATAAGTTTTTGAAGTAAACAAATTATAGTAAAGTCCAGGCACAGTGGATCATGCCTGTAATTCCAGTACTTTGGGAGGCTGAGGTGGGAGGATTGCTTGAGTTCAAGAGCACAAGACCAGCCCAGGCAACATAGTGAGACCTTGTCTCTACAAAAAAAAAAAATTAGCTGGGAGTGGTTGCATGCACCTGTGGTCTCAGGTACTCAGAAGGCTAAGATGGGAGGATCACTTGAACCTCAAAGGTAAAGGCTGCAGTGAGCAATGATTGTACTACTGCACTCCAGTGTGGGCAACAGAGCAAGACTCTGTCTCAAAAAAAAATTACAGTATAACTTACTCCATTTTGGCTGCTATAACAAAACACCTTACACTTCAATAAGAAGTATGGTTAACTTCTTAGTGAAGAAATAAAACTTCTCTGTAAATTTAGTGTAGCCTAAGTGTACAGCGTTTATAAAGACTACAGTAATGTACAGTGATGACTAGGTCTGCACGTTCACACACACTCACTCATTCACTCACCCGGAACAACTTCCAGTAATCAAGCTGCACTCACAGTAAGTGCTCCATACAGGTGTATCGTTTATCTTGTATTTTTATTGTACCTTTTCTATGTTTAAGAATGTTCAGATACATAAATACTTATGATTTACAATTGCCTACCGTATTCAGTACAGTTGCATGCTGTACCCCTTTGCAGCCTAGGAACAATAGGCTATAACATATAGCCTTGGTGTATAGTGGGCTGTTCCATATAGGTTTGTGTAAGTACATTCTGTGATATTCACAGGATGACAAAATTGCCAAAAGATACATTTCTCTGAATATATCTCTCTTGTTAAATTACACATGACTGTATATCATTATCTCTTCTTGAGAGAAGAAAAGTGTAGGATACCTAGATTTTAGCACTAGATCTACCACTCACTCACTATGGGACTTGAGGCAAGCCAAAACATTTCCCTAGGTGTCCTCTTGATCTCTGCACTTCTTTACTGCTTTGAAATTCTAGGATTTTTAATGTCTTGTTAAACTATTGGAAACAATCCCATTTATTACACAATTTCCCAAGTGTATTTGTGAGGAGTCTTTCTTTTGCAGTTTGCCAAAACACAACACAAATTGACTTAAGCAGGAAAGATAATTGATCTAGGTATAGAAATAGAGCCATACTCAACCATGTTTGGATCATCAGTTTCTGACTTGCTGCTTCTCAGTCTCCTTCCCCTTTGGCTTCTGGTCTTTCTCTCTCTCTTTCATTATTTCGTTATTTCTTCCTTCTTTCTTTGCACATCATGAATAAGTTCTTTAGTGGTGATTTCTGAGATGTTGGTTCACCCATCACATAAGCAATGTATACTGTTCCCAGTGTGTAGTCTTTTATCGTTCATCCAGCTTTCACCCTTTTCCCCAGTTCTCAAAGTCCATTGTATCATTCTGATGCCTTTGCATCCTCATAGCTTAGCTGTTTCTTGTGTTAGTTCTTCCCTTGTGTTAACCACTAGCAGGTTCAGATTAATATTCCATCAACTCCAGCAAAACAGCTCCATCAAAAGTTCTAGAACTGAGTTTCATGAGACAAAATTGTGTTTGCTGTAAGCAGTTGCTCTGGATCATGTTTTGACTTCTGTGTCAGGCACTTAGGAAAGAGGCAGAAGGGAAAATGAGGCTGACTGCACTAAAATCATATGGACTGAGAATGAGGAAGGATGATTCCCCAAAGGCAGATCTGTTATCAGAAGAATGGAGAGATGATGAGCAAGCAAAATGAGTGGTCAGTAGTGTCTTACTCCATTCTGGCTGCTATAACAAAATACCTTACACTGGGTAATTTATAAATGACAGAATTTATTGCTCACAGTTATGAGGCTGTTCAGGATCAAGGCACCAGCATGTTTGGTGTCTTGTTAGGGCTCATTCCTCATAAATTGCACCTACTTGTTGCATCTTCACATGGCAGAAGGGACAAAGAGGCCTTTTTAGGCCTCTTTCATAATGGCACTAGTTGCATTGCCTATTCAAACTTAGTGCTGTGTGAAGCAGAAAATTGTTTTCTGGCATGGAGCCACAAATCATCCTTATGGTGGTTTGTGACCTATGCTTATGCTATCTATGTTAATTGAAAACATATTGGCTGAAAGGCCAGTGTTCCCAATGATCAAAGATGAGGATCAAGTTTTTGTGACCTACTAACCACCCAAAGGCCCCTCTTCTTAATACTGTCACTGTAGGGGTTAGAATTAAACATATGAATTTTAGAGGGATAAAAGCATTCAGACCATAGCAAATAACTTTTGCTCACAAGAAGATTCCTTTCTTTCTTTTCAAGTAGAGGCTGCTTTTCATCTTACTGGCACTAACCATGAGGGTAAGGAGAAGGAATCAGCATACACTTCATCTTTAAAATATTCTGTCTCCACTAATCAACCACAAAGCAGTATCTGATCACAAAGTAATTTAACTTATTTCACTGCCTCTGGATCCTAATCTTGAGCCTAATCCCAGGATACTTTCTTCCTTTTCAGAATCATATTCCTTTTATTTATTGTGTTTCTCTCCTTTGAGACCTTTTCCTTTACGGCATTGGTTCTCAGCATATTTTGACCTTACAGTTTTTTAAAAAAACAAACTCTTACCATGGCCTAAAAGACTCTACATAGTCTCCCTCTCAGCTACCACACTTTTATTATACCTTCCTCCAACCACATAAATATGCCAACCAATTCAATATGCAAAGATATCAAAGACATCACCCCTACTTTCCACTTTCTGCTAGACTGAAGTAGCTCATGACAACTCCAGGCTTTCACTGAAAACAGTTAAAAAGCCAGATACGTTACAAAAATGATATATTAAAGGCATCTGAAAGCTACCAAAGAAAGGAAGTCTAGGAGAACTAAAATTGCAGAAAGGCAAGAAACTTCCAGAGGTGATCTGAAGACCAACAGTTGCTTTTTCCCTCAGAGATTTGCTAATTCTTGGCTATGTCTTAAGGCTCAGAATCTGGACTTGGTTCTGATCAAAGCTTTTTGTAGTGACAAAATGAGGAAACAAATAAACAGCTGAATTTCTTTCATGAGACACTTAAAGACAGCTAAATTCTAAAGCTGCTGTTACATCTTCTCAAATATTAGTACACTTGTCCCCAGGTTTGCCTATTTTCTCCTCCTAGAAACTTCATGAGATATGTATTAGCCTTTCTCATTCTGATTTCCATTTGTCTTAACCATGTATATATATTTTTTAAATATCTGTCTTTTGATTCCTACTATTGAATAATTTCTTTATATCTACTTTCCAGTTCACTAAATGTCTCTTTATCTGTATCTAAACTAATGGTTACTATCCATTTAATTTTCAGTTATAATTGTTTTTCTCCTTCTTGAAGGTTCAATTTGTTTATTTTTATAACCACTAGTTCTTTGTTTATATCCTTTATTTTATTTTTTAATGTTTTTAGTATTTTTAACTATTTTAGTATAGTTCATACTCTATGACTAATAATCTTAATATTTGAATCTCTAATAGTCTGATTTTATTTCTGTTTCCCTCCCCTCCATGAACTTTTCTACTTGAGAACTTTATCTGAAGAGATGTTTTGAGGTCTGTGTTGAAAGGGTATTTCTCCAAAGAGATTTTGAATTTGCTTCCTTCTGATCATTGGGAGCACTGGCCTTTCAGACAATATACTTTCAACTAACATAGATAGAGTACATTTAGGTTACACACCACCATGAAGGATGACTTATGGCTCCATGCCAGAGAATAATTTTCTGCTTCACATAGCACCAAGTTTGAATAGGCAGTTTTCCTTGGTGTTCTTTGGGAAGGGCAGATTGATTTTAATTCTATTTGGAAATCCAATTTTATGCAAGTTCCTTCCTACAAAGAGAGTCCTACTCTTGAAACACTAGGGTTTGTTGCCTATCCCCAGTGTACAATATACATCACATTTTAGCTGATTCTGTAAGGATAGAGCCATCTGTGGTATTTGTATTTCTGGAATTCTATTTTTGTTCTGTGGTTGGCTTTTGCTATTGTTGTTAATCCAGAAATTTTAGGACTTTTTTTTTTAAAATGAGTAAGATGTTCAAGAAAACAAGTTCATTTTATGGCTGGGGTGAAAAATGATTCTTAATTCCTCTCTATTCCCTAAGCCACTCAGCCCTCATCCCACCTCACGTACCTCTCTGCCTACCCTCTTTTCTTGTGGTCTTGCTGTTATTTAAAGTCTCTCTCTCATTGTTTTTTAACCAATGTAAACAACATCCCAAGATTTTTCAATTACCTTCTCTTACCCTGGAATTCTATCTACAGCTATTCTTCATAATTCCCACCACAGGCTAGAGCCTGATTCGGTCTTATTTAACAATTGTACACGTTTTCTTACTGTAACCCATCTTGACTTGCACACAACTCTGCTCATGTCAACATCTACTCAAGCCAGCAGCCATTCTTGCAACCTACTAAATCAGAACTTTAACTGCCATTATTTCATTTAAATTTTCTTTACAGCTCAAATGTGATATGCTTTAGTGTTTTTCCTACCACATGTAATAATAGATGGGTGTATATTTTCTCTTTTATTGATTAGCATGAGCAAAGGCCTGGGGGATAGAAGAGCATAAATCAATCAGAAGAAAAGGTAGACAGTGAATATATATTATATAGCCAAATCTTAGCTAAAGTAGACTGTGATAAGTGAGGTTCAAGCCAGACTGTGAAGAGCTTTCAGTGCTGAGGAGGTGGCATCATTCTATGGGCCTCAGAGTACCAGTGAAAATCCAGATTGTATTTATTTATATATGACCACTTTCCATTTTGAGCAATTCTAGGAAGCTACATTAGTCCATTCTCATGCTGCTATGAAGAAATACCTGAGACTGGGTAATTTATGAAGAAAAGAACTTTAATTGACTAACAGTTCCACATGCTGGGGAGGCCTCAGGAAACATACAATCATGGCAGAAGGGGAAGCAAACACATCGTTCCTCACAAGGCAGCAGGAAAGAGAAGAGCTGAGTGAAAGGGGAAGCCCTTGTAAAACCATCAGATCTTGTGAGAACTCACTCATTATTATGAAAACATCGTGAGGAAAACCACCTTCATCATCCAATCACTTCCCACTGTGTCCCTCCCACAACACATGGAGATTATGGGAACTATAATTCAAGATGAGATTTGGGTGGGGACACTGCCAAACCATATCATTCTACCTTGGCCCTTCCCAAATATCTTGTCCTCACATTTCAGAATAGAATCATGCCTTTCCAACAGTACCCCAAAATCTTAACTCATTCCAGCATTAATCCTAAAGTCCAAGCCCAAAGTCTCATCTGAGACAAGGCAAGTCTCTTCTGCCTATGAGCCTGTGAAATCAAAAGTAAGGCATTGGGTAAATACACCTGCTTCAAATGGGAGAAACTGGCCAAAGAGGCTACAGGCCCATTAAAGTCCAAAATCCAATGGGGCAGTCATTAAACCCTAAAGTTTCAAAATGATCTCTTTTGACTTTATGTCTCACATCCAGGTCACACTAATGCAAGAGGTGGACTCACGGTCTTGGGAAGCTATACTGTGTCTTTGCAGGATGCAGCCCCCGTCCAGTTGCTTTCACAGATAGTGTTGAGTGTCTACAGTTTTTCTAGGCACACAGTGCAAGCTGTTGGTGGTTGTACCATTCTGGGGTCTGGATGATAGTGGTCCTTTTCTCATAGCTCCATAGGCAGTGCCCAAGTGGTGACTTTTTTGTGGGGTCTCAAACTCCACATATCCCTTTTGCACTGCCCCAGCAAAGATGCATGAGGATGCCACTGCTGCAGCAAACTTCTGCCTGGACATCCAGGCATTTTCATACATCCTCTGAAACCTAGGCAGAGGTTCTCAAACCTCAATTCTTGACTTTTGTGTACCAGTAGGCTCAATATTATGTGGAAGCTGCCAATCCTTTGAGCTTGGATCCTCGGAAGCCATGGCCCAAGCTGTACCTTGGCCCCTTTCAGCCACAGCTGGAGCAGCTGGAACTCAGGGCACCAAGTTCCTAGACTGCACACAACAGGCTGGCCCTGGACTCAACCCATGTAACCATTTTTCCTCCTAGGCCTCCAGACCAGTAATGGGAGGGGCTGCTATGAAGGTCTCCGTCATACCCTGGAAACATTTTCCTCATTGTCTTGGTGATTAACATTTATCTCTGTTATGAGTTGGCTATGTCTTCACTCAAATCTCAACTTCAATTGTATTTCCTAGAATTCCCACATGTTGTGTGAGGGACCCAGGGGGAGGTAATTGAATCATGGGGGCTGGTCTTTCCCATGCTATTCTCTTGATAGTGAATGAGTCTCACAAGATCTAATGGGTTTATCAGGGGTTTTCACTTTGCTTCTTCCTCATTCTTATCTTGCTGCCACCATGTAAGAAGTGTCTTTCACCTTCTGCCATGATTCTGAGGCCACCTTAGCCATGTGGAACTCTAAGGTCAATTAAACCTCTTTGTCTTCCCAGGCTCAGTTATGTTTTTATTAGCAGCTTAAAAATGAACTAGTAGAGGCTCCTTGTTACTTACGTAAATTTTTACAGCAGGCTTGGATTTCACCCCCAGAAAAATGTTTTTTTTTTCTATTTCATCATCAGGCTGCAAATTTTCCAAAGTGTTATGCTTCCTCTTGAACACTTTGCTGCTTAGAAATTTCTTCCACCAGATACACTAAATCATCTCTCTCAAGATCAAAGTTCCACAGATCTCTAGGGCAGTGGCAAAATGTTGCCAGTCTCTTTGCTAAAGCATAGCAAGAATCACCTTTATTCCAATTTCCTACAAGTTTTTCATTTATCTGAGACCAAGTTATCCTGAACTTCATTGTCCATGTTACTATCAGTATTTTGGTCAAAGCCATTCAACAAGTCTCTAGGAAGGTCCAAACTTTCCCATATTTTCCTGTCTTGTCTGAGCCCTCCCAACTGTTCCAACCTCTGCCTGATACCCGTTCCAAAGTTGTTTCTACATTTTCAGATATCCTTATAGCAGCACACCACTCTCTGCAGTACCAATTTACTGTATTAGTCTGTTCTCGCATTGTTATAAATAAATACACAAGACTGGGTAATTTATAAAGGAAAGAGAGTTAGTTGACTCAGTTCTGCATGGCTGGGGAGGCCTCAGGAATCTTATGATCATGGCAGAAGGGGAAGAAAACACATCCTTCTTTGCATGGCAACACAAAAGAGAAATGCCAAGTAAACAGGGAAGTCCCTTATAAAAAAACCATCATATCTTGTGAGAACTCACTGACTATCATGAGAACGGCATGAGAGAAACTGCCTCCATGATCCAATCACTTCCAACTGGGTCCTTCCCATGACATATGGGGATTATGGGAACTACAGTTCAAGATGAGTTTTGGGTAGGGACACAGCCAAACCATATCAGAAGCATACATGAATGACATCCCCTGAAGTTGTGCAACATGTCGGTCTCAGTAAAACTTCTATAGAACAATATCTTAAATATGGTTCAGTATATGTTTACTAAATTTTGTCCAACTTCCATAAAGGATATGTCCTCCTGACCTTTACTGAGATAAGGAAAGTTAAGGCTGCTAGAAGACTATGATTGGGAAGATCTTCATAAAATATTGTTGTATTTTTGTCTCTCCTTTAAAATGGAAGCAAATATTACAGAATTATGTTCAGATTTTAAACACTTGATCTGTTTGGGCTTTAAAATGTATACTATAATAGAACTATGTATTATTCTGTATAACTTTGCCAGAAAAAAAGTTCCCATTATATATAACTTATGTGTTAGTCTAAGTCAAGCAGTTACATCAAGAGCTAAATCTCAATTTCTATAAATCAGTATATAAAAATTAGTATAAATGAGGAGGAAAAGTCCCTGAACTTGCTCATTTGTTCTTTCTCTCTTTCTTTCTCTGTCTCTCTGTCTCTTCCCCCCCCACACACACTCACACACACACTCGCATGCACAAACACACAGGCACACCCACCTCTCACTTCCGTAACAACAGAGGAAGAAAAGAGAAAAGCAATCCTTACTTGCTGGTCAGAAGCTACTGAAAAACATATAACAAATATCTGGGCCTGATGTCTATGCTAGGAATGGTGCTATTGGAGAAGTGCCATTACCATTCAATAATGCCCTAAGGAGGAATCCTATTCATCTGGCTCTCTTGAGACAGGAAATGTGGGAACTGATATAGCCAAGCTGCAGACTAACAGCCATTAATCCAGTATCCATCATAAACTTCATCTATCTGGAGTCTATGAAAAGGAAGTCTGGATCCTTGATAGTCTTCTGCCTTAGAGATAGGTGTGGAAGAAAGCCAGGCAATCAGTGCCATTTTGCTTTTCTTTTTTAGCTTCTTATCCACGAAATAGGCTTTTCTTTATTTAAGCTTGTATTCAAGAGCACTTAATTTAGTTGGATCATTGGCAACTGTCTATAAACTACCAAATTTGGTACAAAAAAATCATTCCTTAAGAGTCCTGGGTGTTAATACTTATTGCATTGTTAGTTTGTTTTCAGTCTAGCTTGATCATGAATACTCATCTCTAGCATAAATTTGAAGGGAGAAAATCCGTCAGATCCTGCATCTAAAATGGTTACATATAAAACAAATTGGCTTGCTTGCATGTGCTTTTATATCCTGTGCCTCCAAGTTATTCAGCCTCCAGTGTAGAAACTTAAACAAACAGAAAATTTGTCACAATTTGATAGGATTTGAGCCAATATGTGCATACTTTCATTAAAAGTACAACAGACATAAAATTTAATTCCTATGCCTGACAAAACAGTTTAGTTCTCTGTGTTTTATTTTCTTCATTTGACAGTTGCTTTTATTTTCACAGTAAATTTTTCAAAGATGAATTCCGGCTATTCAATAGCAAAGAAGAGTGAATCTGAACAATACCAAGAGATAAGTTTGAGAAAGATGCAGTCTCAAAAGTGGAAGTGACACAAAGACACATTCAGGAAGACATGAGAGGCCAAATTACACATCAAACTGTAAAAGCTGCAGATGGAAATTGCCAGCCACCAGGAGGGAGGGGGAGACAGGAAGGGAGACTGCCAAACAGCAGTTTTGACAAGCATAGCCTATCAATTTCACTAGACAATTATAGGATCTGTAGGCATCTTTTCGGTTTGTTCATTATCCTGTACAGCCTCTTTATCTCTGAGGAAGTGCTGACCTGGGGTAATGACTGCTTATGGTGTAGATAGCCCATCAAGGAGTCCTGTTCCTATTTTAGTTGCCCATGATATCTGTGATTCCACAATTAACCACAAAGACAAGATGGGAGACACCCAAAAAGAGCACAAGCTGCTGACATCTTCCTGGAAAATAAGCTTCATTCTCTCTAGCCAAAATGGATCCTTAAAGGAGTTTTCTTTTAACATGGTATTTTCCCAGTATAGGCAGTAGTGATTTTCAGCAGACAAGTCAACATTAAATCTGAGGTTGAATGAGAGTGATCACATTTGACACCAGGAGAAAAGCTAAGTTCTAGCCTGGCTATTCTGATACCAATTTAAAATTACTAATTGGCTTTCTTGGGAGAGGAGATGTGGGAATTGATACAGCTGAGCTGCCAATGAAGAGAAGATATTAATCCACTGTCCGTTGTAAACTTCACCTATCTGAAACTTCAACAACCAAGTTCTTGAAAATATTGTTAGTAGAAAGGATTTATTTGAGAAGGGGCCACCAAGCAGATGTGCTTAATTGTTTTGATTTTCTGTAATTCTATGTATTTGATCATCGGTATAACCCCCCAAATTGATTGCAATTCTAAGGATTCAAACCATTTAGTTAACCTGATATTTTAATAGTCGTTTGAAATTTTGACTTGATAGGATTGAAACCAAAGTGCGAAAACTTGAACTTAAAAATCTACCATAAAATAAATTAATGCTTTCAAAAGAATGAAAGCAGGGAGTTTTAATTCCAATTTGGTTTTTTTTAAATTATTTTAACATTTTATTTTGTGACTCTTATTCTCTTGCCACAAATTAAAAGATTAATTATGTTTCCAGCCCTTTTTTAATTAAAAATAAATGTGTTTGTGATATCTGTCACTCTTAATCCCACACATCACTCACCTATTTTGTTCATTGCTTTCTAATTCTTAAAAATGAAAAGGAAAAATGATTTGTAATGTGTAGTTCTTATGTAAGTAGTTGAGAATAGCTGAATGACAGTTCACCATGATCTCATCAGATGTCAGCTGTCTGATAATATTAATGGTGAAAATGTATGGAGGTTTACAATGTGCCAATTACTTTTGCATGTGTTTACATGAGCAGTAGTAGTTTATTAGATACATCCAAACAACTACTCTATGAGGCAGAAATTGAAAGCTGAGCAGAGAGACATTGAATAACATGTCCAAGGTCACACAGTTGGTAAGTGATAAGAGATGGTCTTTAAGCCTGGGGTCTGACTCCAGGATTCCTGTCCTTAAGCCTAAAGCAGCTTCATTCTTCCAGTAATTTTATATTTATACATTATATTTATAAATAGCTAACTCTAAAGATAGGAAAAATGTATAATTTTACTTTTTTCTGTCAAATAAAAATTATTTATAATTTTAGATCGTATACAAAATTGGTGGCACAGATAATTATGATTGTGCTGTTAATAAGATATAAGATAAAGGGCATTCATTTTCTCTAAGAGAAATGATTTGTTTTCACTTGTCACAGTTTTACAGTAATTATCATCAGTGTTACTGTTGACAGTTTTTTCTGATATTATGAACTGTTTTGTCAATCTTATCATTACCCATAGACTTTTTGAAAGACCATTGTTCAAATCTAAATGGAGAAAGAGAGAGTTAGCTTTATTATGCTTTCAAATGACAGTTTCCCCATGTCCCCAGGCCAAAATTACAAGTGCTGTACTCTCTTCTTGTCATTCATCAATCCATTAATTCATTTACTCTTTCTTTCATTTAAAAAATGTTTATCATACTGTTTTTATATTAGTTGGTAGTATCAGCAGACACTCTCCCTGCTTTCACAAGTCTTTTCATTTTAGTGGAGGAGATAAATATTTATTTAAAAAATCAAATACATAACCACAAGCTGTGATACATGCTATTTAGAAAAACAGCTGATGTTGTGAAAACATGCACTAGATGAACCTGGCCTGATCTGAAAATCTCGGAAGATCTGTATTCATTTCCTAGAGCTGCCATAATAAATTACCACAAACTGGTGGCTTAAAACAACGGAAATGTATCCTCTCACAGTTTGGGAGGCCAGAAGTCCAAAACTGGGTGTCAGCAAGCTTGGTTCTTTCTGGAGCTCTGAGAAGATGATTCTATTTTTCTCTCCTAGCTTCTGGTGGTTACTGGCATTCCTTGATGTTTTTTGACTTGTAGACACAATACCCCAATCTCTGCCTTCATTTGTACATGACATTCTCCCCTGGATGTATCTGTATGTTTGTGTCTAAATTTTTCTTTTAAAAGGACACCAGTCATCTTGATTACATTTGCAGAGACTCTATTTCCAAGTAGGGTGACATTTTGTAGTACTGGGAGTTAGGATTTAAGCATATTTTTGAGGGACACAACTCAACCAACAATTACATTGAGTCAATTACACTGGAGCTGAGATGATTAGAATCTAAGGAAGACGGGACTTTGCAAAGGGAAGAGGACATGTAAAGCCCTGGAAATGAGGGAGCATCCTGTTTAAAGACTTGAGAGAAGGGCACAGAGACAAACACATGCACAGAGAAACACGGGAGCAAAGAGCCTCAAGGAGTGCACCCACGGTGCGGCTTATCTGTCCCCATGCACAGACTCCCCTCCCATGAGGCGTGGACCTCACAAACCTAATCTTTGCTGCTGGTCTACCTCCATTGACCAGCCGGCACCCTCATGTGCCCTTGAGCCAAAAGAGAAGCAAACACTCCTCTGTTCTGGGCTAGACTTTAGGAGAGAAAGTCTATGTGCTAAAGAATCCTTCAGAGCCAAAGCGTGGGTTGTGCTACATGAACACAAGGTTTGGGAGAAGATTTGGGTTAAATTCCAAATTCGTACCAACTTGGATAAGTGCACAATTCTGAGCCCCAGTTTTTTCATATAAAAGGTGAGGTATGTATAGTATCTGCATTGTATTCAAGTACTTTGTAAATTTCAAAAATAAGGAGAAAGAATGCTACTTGTAATAGGGAAGATGAAAAATCCTTGGCCTTTTAAACCCAGCACAGTTCATCCAAATTACTTCATGGTAACAGAACTGGGTCGGGGAGGGAGAAACTATTAATAGCATTCCCAGTCTGTGTGCCATAGATTAGGTGAGAATGTTAATAATAACAATAACATTTCATCTGTGCACAGTGGAGAGGGTGGGGGAGCAAATATTAATCATTTCAATAATGGAATATGTTTACAGTGGTTTATGGGTAACAGTGTTTTCTCATATACAATCTTAATGCAATACTTGTGTCTTTATTCCACTTTTAAAATAAAACTCATGCATTTGGGGGATGAGAAAGTTTTAAAATGCCAACCTCTCTATCTGCTAGCACTTGACTGGAGTGGTTCATCTCATTAACCAATCTTGAGAAGGCTGAATGAGTAGGCAAGATAATAATCCATGAGGAAAAGGAGACCAGAATACAGCTTCAGACACCCACCTGCAGAAGGTCTTGGAAACAGGGGAGAGAGGAAAAATCCGATTTTCACCCAGCACCCATCCTGTGTACCCAAAGGGTCTCAGCATTTCCAGAAATTAATCCAGGTATGTAATTTGTCAGAGTTGTGGTCAAGGTTAGATTGATCCTGCAGAGTGCCACACAATGTGCATCATGCAATGGTCACCAAGTGCTGGACAATGAGCTGCTCGCCTACCCAAGACACATTCCCCAGAGGGCTTGCAATGAACCCTGTAAGGCATCCATCCAGGAAGACTTTTGATTCCTCAGTGAGATTGACCCCACTACCTCATATACTTTTCCAAAATGTTTTTATGCATGTATGTACATAAACATCCACATAGATGTGTGTGTATATGTGTATATGTATGTATAATCTCTTTAGTTTTTTTACATGAATGATATACTTTCTACTTCATCATCTTGCTCTTTAAGTGTTTTGAGGTGCACCTAGCCTCAATGGTTCAGGTAGATCTTGTTATGTGTTTTTATACTATTGCATAGCAATTTGTAATCTGGACATGCCACTTTATTAAGTTAATCCCTTTTTTATTTTTATTTTTATTTATTTATTTATTTTGAGACAGAGTCTCCTTCTATCGCCAGGCTGGAGTGCAGTGGCGTGATCCTGGCTTACTGCAACTTCTGTTTTCCAGTTTCAAGCAATTCTTCTGCCTCAGCCTCCCGAGCAGCTGGGACCACAGGCGCGTACCACCACGCCCGCCAGCTAATTTTTTGTATTTTTAGTAGAGACAGGGTTTCACCATGTTGGCCAGGATGGTCTCAATCTCTTGACCTTGTGATCCACCCGCGTCGGCCTCCCAAAGTGCTGCGATTACAGGCATGAGCCACCGCACCTGGCACTTATTTTTATTTTTAAAATTTTGTTTAGGGATAGGGTCTCACTTGTCACCCATGCTGGAGTGCAGTGGTGCCATAATAGCTCACTGAAGCCTCAACCTTCTGGGCTCAAGTGATCCTCCCACTTCAGTGCCCCAAATACCATGCCTAGCAATTTTTGTTTGTTTTTGTTCATTTGTGGAAACAGGGTTTCATGATGTTGCCTAGGCTGGTATCAAACTCCTGGCCTCAAGCAATCCCCTCGCCTTAGCCTCCTAAAATGCTGGGATTACAGTTGCCGATCACTGCATCCAGCCCAAGCTGTTCCCCTTTACATAGACAGTGTGTTGTTTCTAAGTTTTCACCATGATAGTGTTGCACAGGTGTGGGCTAGATTGTCATGAAGTCTCTCATTATTACCTTTTAACATGCTATATAATTCACATGGTTATCTTGCTGATTTGGGTTCCTCTCTGCTAGAATATAAACTCTGGGAAGGCAGAATGTTTGTTTATTCTATCTTCAGCTCTATCTGCAGCCCCTAAAACTGAACAGGCAGTGGATATTTGTTGAACAAGTGTGCTATTAGCCATATTCTTCAGCACATATAGTTATGGTGTAACTAGTAGCGTCTTAATAGAAGGACAGCTCTCTGAGGGCATGGACACCCTCAGAGTGTTTCAGCTGCAGTGTCTGGCACAATGCCCTGCTTAGAGTGGGAGCTTTATACATTTTAGGGTCAAACAGTAAAGTGTATTGTTTAATACATCATCAGATCAATGTGGCTCTGCCTCTCTGCTCAACTTACGTAGATCCTGTGATTCTAAGGAATCACAAAAATGTTTACCATCACCTTGCATTTAGTCCTATCACCACCTCCCTTGCTCCCACTCTGGTCTAAACCACTACCATATCCAAGCTGGACTTTCGTGGTGACCTCCAAACCAGTCCGCTTAATTTCTCCCTTATGCTCAGTCTTCTCCTTTGACTAGAGCAGTCAGAGTGCAATCTGACTTAGGTTTTACTAAGTCAGATCTGGGCACTGCCCCTCTCAGCTCCTTCAGTGGCTTTCTACCCACCCTGAGTGAAAGGTTAAATCAATGCAAAAATGGCCTAAAAAGCACAGCATGGTCTGCACACACCGTTTTCCCATTAATGTCTGCCCTCTACTTGGCTGCTGTCCTAGCTCACTCATTCCTCCAGCCTCCCTGGCTCCCTGAAGTTCCTGGAACTTGGACGTCTCTGCCCACTGTGGAGCTCTTGTACTAGTTCCTTACTACTCTGGCATGCTTTCCTCCAGGCATCAGCCTTTAATCAAACGGCAACTACTGAGACTTTCCAGGATCTAAAATCACAACCTCACTTAGACCCTTCCTGTCGACCTCTGTCTTGGATTATTTTTTTCCCATAGCACATTATCATAATCTAGCATAGCATATTTGCTTAGCATGCTTATTGTGTGGTTCTCCAACTAATATAGTAGTTCCATGAGCCAACAATGTATGTCTGTTTTATTTACTCACTGCTGTATCTTCCATGCCAAGAACAGTGCTTGGTAGCTATGCAGCATTCAATACATATGTGTTGAAGAAGCAGATTTCAGAACTGAGCACTTTTTGAAACATACCATGCTAAACCCTTTACCGGCCTTATTTCATGTATCTTTCACCACCATCCTATAAAGGTGGAACTATAATGATACAGTTAAGAGAATGGGCCCTAGAGTCAAACAGCTAAGATTAAATCCTATCTCCATTGCTTACCAGCAGTGGCAAAAGGTCAATCATTTATCTTCACTAAGTCTTTGCTATGTGAGTGATTAAAAGGGAAATATTAATGGTTATTATTTATTATTTGTTGCATTTAATCAGACTCTATGAAGCAACCAATTAAACACCATAAGAAGTTTTTCAACCACAACCCTAGGTTTAAGCACCAAATCCCCTCTTATTTAATTATTTATCTCATGTGATCATTTTATGATGTGATAGCTATTTTGTGCATACTGTTTTGCAGGAGTAAAGCACTCCCTTGTCTGAACTCTACTTCACACAGGAAAAATATTAACTTCTAGGTTATAACCACCCTGAGAAATGGGATTTCTAAGTAAAAAGCCCTACACGATTATTTCAATCAGAGCTCAGAACATTATGACAATGAATGATGCATAGCCTTGTGTTAAATCTTCATAATGCTCTGCACAGCAAATGTGTTTAGTGGCCTTACACTTTGACTTCTATAGGACAGGACTTGTTTCTAAGTCATCTGAGAGTTCTAAAGGCAATAATAGATATGACAAATAGTATTGTCTTTCTGGTCCTAAAGGAAAGGCCATGCAGTGGTTAAAACAAATGTTTTTGAAGCCGGCTGAACTGATTTTGTCAGACACATCACAGGCTCTCAAAAAACATTAATTAATGGAGTCAATGAATGACTCATAGGCATGCAAGTTGCATGACATTGGGTAAATTCAAGTTTTCATTTTCTCTTTTGTATAACTGAAAAATATTATCTACCTCATTAATTTGTTTTAATGAGTTAATATATGTACAATGGTACATACTGTGCTTAACATGTAGAAAGATTGTAATAGTTATTATTAAATAACTTCTTTCCATTCTACAGTTCAGAAAATAGAACCATCTTCTCCCAAATTAAATGTTTTACCTGTAGTATGAAGTGTAAGAGCAGACCAGTTTAATATCAGATATAAAAATGAGCCCTTTGCAAATTCTCTCCTCCTTCTGCATCCTACCTTCAATGCCAAGCTAATCAAGAGTCTTGATACATCCACAATTCTTACCAAACTTTCTTACATAATATTTACTCAACTCTTCTTTATTGCCAGGACCACATGGCAAATCCCCTCTCATCTTTCAAGACTCAGCTTAGCCATCCCTTCTGTTAGACATACTCTCTTTCCTTCCCAGAGAGATGGCTCTCCTCCTCTGAGCACCAGTAGTGCCTGGTTTTCTTCTCTGTTACAGTCCTCATTACATCTTCAGGCCTGCAGTTCATTATTTACTAGTTGGTCTCTCCCAGTGGGGAAGAGTTGTAGAGAGGATTCATAAATCATACATTCAGGGCTGAACTAGATGACTTTTAACACTCACCTCAGAGCGTTAAAAAGATACGGCATGTAGATAGATGTGCACAGTGGCCAGCAGCAGTAAATTGTCAATAATGATAATTATGGTGATGATTAGCAGTAGTAGTAGTGTTCTTCCTTCACAGTAGGAGGTGAGTAAGTGGATGAAGAATAGCAATTATCTTTACAAGTGCTATGATGATCTAGAATATTATAGGTCAGGACTCCAGGGCTTTGGAATATCAAAGATTGCTTACTATACAAAAGAAAGCAATGGCTCCCAGAATCTTCTGAGATTTGAAGATATGAAAGAAAAAATTATGAGCCCTTGAGATTTGTTTTTCCTAACAAGGTGTCTATAGAAATAGCTTAAAACTTAAAATGAGAAATTGTAATTCCTAATTTCATGTGCCAGGTAATAAAGAAAATGCTGGGAGAAAAATGTGTTTCTCAAATATAAATCTCTTACATTTGGAAATGTATTGCTTAATTTTTAAGTATGTAAATATAATTAATATGCTACAGAGTTTGATGTGGGTAAAACAACATTTGGTTACCTGAATGGTGACACTTCATGCTGTAGTCATCTATTCTTTGGAAGAACGACATTAAAATTTTGTGGGTTTAAAGAGTTCTTTACTTTTGCCAATGATAATTTCATTTTGGCTCCACTCAAGTGCTCCTTCAGCAAACATTTTAGAGTTCCTACTGTGAGGCACCGTGCTAAGTACTGCAGATAGAGCGGTGAACAGGTCCAGGGAAATTCGTGCTTCTACAGAGCGAATATGGGATAGCGACATTGAAGAGAAAAAAGTGAATATTATAGGGAATCCAATTTATTTCCCTGAGTAATTTGTACCCTTGAGTTCAGTAAGATATGCATGGGAGAGGCTGGCTTCCCTGAGAAAGGAAGATTTGATGGAAAACAGTGCCCCCCAATGATTTCCAAAACATGGTTTATTCAAGCTCCAATCCAATTGACTGCCCAGTCCCTTCATGAAAAGGGACTGGCATACATTCAGAAGTTTGTTCTGGCCTTATTGATTCCAATTAAGTCGGGTTTTGCAGAGTGGAAAATTATGCTGTGACTCACTATGGCTAATGGCTGGTTCTCTGTTCAATGGAGAGGAGAGGCACTTCAGAGCCCAACAAATTTCAGATTAGGAACAAGGTCCCGGTGTTTGCATTAATTCCAGTTTTTCATGATGTTATGTCAAGAACATGGCCATTGTGTTCCGGTCTCACTCCTAGCTTCGATTGGTTGTCTACCTTATTTTCCCTTTGCTCCACTTTCCTCACTGATTTCTTCTGTTGTTTTCGTCCCCACAGTACCCGCCGCCTCGCTCCATGCCAGAAATAATATTTTATTCCGATTGTAGAAGCTATAACAATTACGGAGATCCTGAGGAAAAGAAAAGCCTCAATTATTTTAAATTAAGATCTCTGATCATCTATTATTCAAAAAAAAAAACTACTGCTATTTGAACCTATCTTTATATATGTAAACATGTATGCTATCCACTTCATTTATATATGTAAACATGTATTCTATCCACTTCATTTTAAATGCCTTATATCACACTATGTAGAAGTTTATTTCTATAAAGTGCTTAGAAATTGCTTTCAAGTAAGGTGTGGAATAAATGTTTTCTAAGTAGGTAAATCAGTAAATAGTAAGCAGATGGTACTGCTGTCCCTCAAATGTGATTTCTCTAAAAACAAACTGAAGTATTTCTAGTACAATGTTTCTGCTACAGTTGGGCTCCAGAGTACAGCTATCCGTGTTATTATGTACTGCCTTTGCTATGTACCACTTGCAATTTGGCACAATCTGTATTTCTTCTTTGAGCTTCTTTTTTGGTTAATATAATAGTTAATATAGATTGTTTACTATAGTGCCTAGCTTATATTAACCCCCCTGAAAGTATTAGTTTTTATTATTTTGAAGCACATGTGTGACTCCTTTGATCTTACTGAGTTCATTGATGTTACCCATATTCTTCCAATGTCCCTTACTGAGAGTTCGGTATCATCTTCAACCTTTCCTTCTCTCTTTGACTATTGCCTAATTATCAGCACATTATATAGACTTTTCCTGCATTGCATACCAGCTGAAGAGAAGCACTAAGAAGCTTCAGGCTCAAACACATCCTAATTATGGTCATTTTGCTATCACTGTGACTTTGAGTAAGGAACTGACTTCCTATTAACTCAAGTATCCCATATATAAATTGGAAATAATAGCTCCATGTTCCATAATCTTGTTTTAAGTGTGAAATGGAAGGACACAGATAAATTGCTACATTATACAATGGTCAGCACATATTAAGTGCTCTCTAAAGACATGTTGAATGATGAGGAAAATGCTAATGGTAAGATTAATAAGTTCCTTTAGCTTAAGAAAGGGAAAATTCCCTTACCCCTGCATTGTAACCCAAGTTACACTTTTTATCTCTGAACATGTATAATGGATTTCTATCAGGCCCTACAGCCTCTAATTTCTTTCTCTTCCATTCTGCCCTACATATAACTTCAAGATTAACCCTTCTTAGAAAAAAATATGGAGCATGCCTCTTCTCTTAAAAATATTTTTCACGTTCCCAGTAATTATTAAACCAAATACAAATTCATTGCATAGGCAGGCAAGATATACATAGTTTGCCTTCAGTTCATTTTTCTAACTGTGCATCTATTGGTTTCTCAGATTAAACTTTCCATACCAAATATAGTGATCTACAACTTATTCCTCACACTTTTCTCCACTTGCCCTACCTTCCTAACTTTCCTCCGTCCCTCCTATTCACCCTCCATTTCTCAGCCTTAGCCATAAAATCTACTGTTTTAGTGAAGTCATCTATTTAATAAGAAGTTTTTTTTTTTTCAGAATGTACTTGTGCCCAGTACGCTAGTATACACTGGGAGGGAGCCAGGTATAGTCTTGGCCTTCTGAAATGATTCCTCTTGTTCTCTCTCTCCTCTCTCTCTCTCCCTCTCTCTCTCTCTCTCTCTGTGTGTGTGTGTGTGTGTGTGCGCGCGCGTGCGCGCACGCATGTGTGTCCGCCTCTTTGACACTTAGAATATGTAGGCTTTTTTGATAGAGGCATATGATGTTATCTTCAACTCTACCACAATACCTTGCACATAATTATGGTCTAAAAGATAGCTGATGATCTGATTTCTGAAGTGATATTCCTATGGAATTTGGCCCATGTGGTTAGGTTGACTACCTTCCATTAGTCAATCCAACAGTCTTGCTTTCAAGTTACCATCAACTGGACAGAAATCGTAGGTGAGCATTGACTCCTGGGACAAAACTCAAAACAAAATCCTCAGTGTTAAAAACAGATTTGTATTGCTCTGTAATTTATTGCTATATTATACCATACCATAGTATAACATAGGGAAAATACTTATAGCTAGTTTCTCTTATGTAAAGTATGTAAAATTAAATGAATTCTTTATAATAGAACTATACAATACATCCAAAAGCTATTTTATCCAGCCTTCATGTACTTTTACTTACGTAATATTAACCAGTACATATCCCTTTATATTGAAATTGTTATGCCTTTTTTAAGTAGCAGGCACACATTATGCACCTATATATAGACCTTTCTACTCATGTCTGACACTTAGAAAAGGTGGCTTTATGATAGCTTTTTTCAAAAATCCAAAGTCCTTGAAAACGGTCACCAAGAAAACAACAAAATAGGTTGTTATGCCTAAAATAGAAAATCTTCCTATCAGTTATGTTCTATGAAAGAAACTCTCTCCAATAATTTGGGCATTTTTCTTTAACTTTACATGCTAGTTTTTTTTGTTTTGTTTTGTTTTGTTTTGTTTTTAACACAGAGTTTTGCTCTGTCACCCAGCCTGAAGTGCAGTGGCATGATCTCGGCTCACTGCAACCTCCGCCTCCTGGGTTCAGGTGATTCTCATACCTCAGCCTTCCTAGTAACTGAGATTACAGACATGTGTCACCATGCCTGGCTAATTTTTGTATTTTTAGTAGAGATGGGATTTCACCATGTTGACTAGGCTGGTCTCAAAGTGATCTGACCTCAAGTGATCTGCCTGCCTTGGCTTCCCAAAGTGCTGAGATTACAGGCATAAGCCACCACACCTGCCCTCCAAATTGTTTTAAGTAACTGTGCACATATACACTAGTTGTCTGCTTTAGGTAGGAGCACCGATGCATGTTTCTTGCTCTCCCTGACCTTAAATACATAATTGCTTCCTGCTCTGTTTGAAATTTCTCCCTCATGTCCAATGAAGCTGACATTTCTTACTCTGCAACAGCTGTAAAATACTTCGAATCCAGAGGAAAAAAGACAATAAAATAAGACTATATGACACTTAAAAACTTACTTTATTAACTTCATCCCAGCGAAAGCCTTCTAAATTCAGACCAAAGAATTCAATACAAAATGACTTGCCCAGTGCTGAGGAGGGAAATTAAGCTTGAGACTATGATGGATGGGAGCAAGGATTAAAAAATGTCAGCATGTGTTTTAAAGAAAAATACATTTAATTTTGTTTATTCAAGTGTTATATCAAGCTTTAACTTTTGCCTGAAACAGCTATTCAAGGGCTCCTGCAAAGTAAAAGAAATTTCCCACAATAAAACTTACTATAAATGGTCTCTGTAGAAATGATGAAATATATTACTCAATCTCAGTGTTTTCCTGGAATCTAGATCAATGTTAATTAAACTGAACTTCATGGTAGTCATTGTTGACAGGTACAATGAGCACAAAGATGAATAAGACACAGTTTTACTCTTGACTGGGACTCAGTCACCTAAATAATAACTATTGAGTAGTTATCTTTACGTATGTATACCGGATTATGGCCACATTCTCCTAGCTGTTCTTTGTATACCTGTGTTCACCTTTGTAGTTTATTCTACCTTCTATTGCCAGAGTTCTATTACTAAAACCAACCTTTCATCAAGTCACTCCACTATATGAAATCCTTCAGTGACTACACATTGCTTTGTGGATAAAGTCCATATCTTTGACATAGTTTAGACTACCCTCTACCATCTGCCACTGCTTACCTCTCCGAGCTCATCTCTTGCCATTTTTCTATTCACTCACCAAGTTCTTGCCAGTATTCCTCTCCAGAGCATCATCCTTATTCTCTATTACCTCTAGACCTTGATGCTCAGCATTCCTTCTGCCTAGAATATTATTCTTTCTCACCCTAACACTTTGCTTGCTGGTTCCTTCTTATTTTACAGATCTTAGTTATATATGTCACTTTTCTTTTTTCATTTTTTTTTTCTTTGACAGAGGTTTGCTCTGTCACCCAGGCTAGAGTTCAGTGGCACAACCTCAGCTCACTGCAAACGTGACCTCCCAGGCTCAGGTGATCTTCTCACCTCAGCCTCCCAAGTAGCTGGCGTTTGCCACCATACCTGGTTAATTTTTTGTATTTTTGGAGAGATGAGGTTTTTCCATGGTGCCCAGGCTGGTCTGGAACTTCTGGACTCAAGCGCTTCACCTGCCTCGGCCTCCCAAAGTACTGGGATTACAGGTGTAAGCCACCACACCTGGCCAGTATGTTCACTTTTCTTAAGAAATCTTTCCTGACTCAGTAAGATTCCTATGATGCCTATCTTCTGTCCTCTGTGTGATTATCACATTGTATTAAATTGCTGATTCCTCCTCTAGGATGGGCAGGTATCCTGTCCTCTTGCTTAGCACACATACGTCTTCTACCAGCTACTTCATAAATATTTGTATTTTAGTGAGTTAATAAATTGAAGAATCATTGTTGAATGCCATAAGAAGTATCTTCAAAGTGAAAATGAAAACCTGGATGAAGGAATAATTTATTCCACCCATGGTATGGTGAAGAGGTATGAAGAGATATGACATGACATTTGATCTGGCCCTAAAAGATGAGTAGAATGGAGTTCACCAGGGAATTGAGGGAGGAAAGGGGAAATCAAGCATAGAATTGCATGAGCAAAGTCAAGGGTTTACTTAGTTGAATCTACTTGCTGACTCCAAAGCAAGTAGTATTCATGTAGAATACTCAACTTAGACATTACTTCTACCAATCCTTCCTGACAGTCCCCCTTAAAGAAGTTGGATGCCTCTTGCATGTGTGCTGAGTGCTTTCTCTCTATACTTTATGAAGCATATTTCAAATGTGAAGTTTTAAACCTAAGATCCAAATTATTTATCATGAGTAATAACTTCTTGGTTATATTTCTCTAGCATTCTTTTCATGTAAAAGTGTATTGACTTTAAATAATTTTTAATAATAACCACTATGATGATTATATGATAAAGAGGGTGATTTCATAGAGTAGGAGAGAGAAAAACAAAAAGATACATAAACCTGGAAATTTACAATCCCAAAGATGCATAATTGCTACTATACTGAATGTCAATAATTCACATTCATTTTTCTCTGACAGACATGTAATGGATTAAAATTTTGTAACCTTATAGCCATGCCACCACATTCCCTTTATTAAGAGAATGTAGAATTTCAAGGTTGGACTGGCTTAAATAGCTCCTTTATATTAAATTCTTGTGTCAAATTCATGAATACACAGTGCGACATTTTTCCTGGATGGAGAAGGGTTTAACAAGTAACAGCATGCCACTGCAAGTGAGCAGAAATAAAGCAAGTTTACTTCTTTCATTTTTAAACACTAATAGCATCTAATTCAAAAGTATCATCTTGGGAAAAGAAGGGAGGCTTAGGAGAGAGAGATCCAAGATGGCTGATCGCTAACAGCTCGGGATTGTAGCTCCCAGTGAAAGCTCGGAAAACGTGAGGACGCCACATTTTCAGAGAACTTTTCGTCGCCCACGGACCAGAAGATTTCCAGTGGAGGAGCCCTGCGGGTTGCCAGCGCGACTTCTGTGGCCAGTGCAGCATTTTTGCCGTGGCCTAGGCGCGGCAGCTCTTCGCGCACAGTGAGCGGGACTGGTTCCCCTACTGACTGGTGTTTGGAGCTCCGGGAAGGCAGAGCCACTTGTTGCGGACTCAAGAAGGAAGCCCAACCGGAGATTCCCAGGCAGAAGAGCACCATCAGTCTTATCACTGCTGTTTTGGCTGGCGCAGTGGGTTGCTCAGATTCCAGCACTGGGAATCAATAAATTGGACGTCCTCTCAGGAACTTAATGAGAAAGGCGCTAATTGTAATGATATCAGATGGATAAAATCACAATAAAGGGAAAAAAACAGCCTAAAAAGGCCGAGAAAACAAAGTCAGAACCCTTCTCCCTCTACAGGGGATAGTAATTCCTCATCAGCAATGGAACAAGCCCTAATGGAAGAGGACAGTGTTCCAGTATCTGAAGGAGGTTTTAGAAGGTGGATGGTAAAAAACCTCTGGGAATTGAAACAAATTGTTCTAAACCAATGCAAAGAAACTAAGAACTTTGAAAAAAGGTTAGATGAAGTGTTAAAAAGAATGGATGATATAGAAAGGAATATAAATGAACTAATGGAGTTGAAAAATACAACACGAGAACTTAGTGAAATATGCACAAGTTTGAATAGCCGCATTGATCAAGCAGAAGAAAGGATATCAGAGGTCGAAGACCGACTTAATGAAATGGAATGAGAAGACAAGAATAGAGAAAAAAGGATAAAAAGGAATGAGCAAAGTCTCCAAGAATTATGGGACTATGTGAAAAGACCTAATCTACGTTTAATAGGTGTACTTGAATGTGATGGAGAGAATGAATCCCAGCTGGAAAATATTCTTCAGGATATTATCCAGGAGAATTTTCCCAATCTAGCAAAGCAGGATACCATTCAACCTCAGGTAATACAGAGAACACCACAAAGATATTCCTTAAGAAGAGCAACCCCAAGACACATAATCATTAGATTCACCAGGGTTGAAACAAAGGAGAAAATACTAAGGGCAGCCAGAGAGAAAGGTCAGGTTACCCACAAAGGGAAGCCTATTAGACTTACAGCAGATCTCTCAGTAGAAACCCTACAAGCCAGAAGAGAGTGGGGGCCGATATTTAACATCCTCAAAGAACAGAAATTTCAGCCCAGAATTTCATATCCTGCCAAACTAAGCTTCACAATTGAAGGAAAAATAAAATCTTTTATGAACAAGCAAGTACTCAGAGATTTTATTACCACCAGGCCTGCTTTACAAAAACTTCCGAAAGAAGCATTACACACAGAAAGGAACAACCAGTATTAGCCTTTCTAAAAATATACCAAAAAGTAAAGAACATCAACAGAAAGAAGAATTTACATCAACAAATGGATAAAATAGCCAGCTAACATCAAATGGCAGTAATCTTAAATGGAAATAGACTAAATTTTCTAATTAAAAGATACAGCCAAAATCTAACGGTATATTATATCCAGACCTATTTTATATCCAAAGACATACATAGACTAAAAACAAAGGGTTGGAGAAAGATTTACCAATCAAATAGAGAAAAAAAACAAATAAATAAACAAAAAGGAGTTGCAATTTATGCATTTGATAAAACAGATTTCAAACCAAAAAAGATAGAGTGGTATAAGGATCAATGCATTCTAACACCCAGACACATAAGACCCATAAAGAGATTCAGACTCAACAAAACAGAAAATAAATAAGGATATCCAGAATCTGAACTCAGATCAGTAACAAGTAAACTTAATAAGCAAACTCTCTACTTTAGATAAATAAAATATACATTCTCCATTTTAAATACATAAAATAATCATCGGCCATTATTAATAGCCATTTATAGAATAAAGCAATATTTCTGTTCTCTCTCCCTCTTTTTCTTCCTCTCTTTTCCTTAAAAAAAAAAAAAAGAAATCTTCCTTCCTCTCAATTCACCATCTTTTCATCATTGTCAACCTCTCTCACAACTACCATAACTAATCCTCTACTGATTCTCATTAATTTTATCTCCTAAGAAACATTTCCTAAAAAAAAAAAAAAAAAAAAAAAAAAAAAAAAAAAAAAAAAAAAAAAAGGGAGGCTTAGAGGAACTAAGAAGGCTTTGTTAGAATTGACATATCCAAATATTAATTATAGGAAAGGGTTGAAGCGTTTAGCTTCATACATGTGAACTCTAGCTATTTTATTATTACAGTTGCTTTCAAAGCACAACTCAGTAGCAACAGCCATATTGGAAACCTTGAGATTAATAATGACGTTATTCAGCTTATAGCTTGGGGCAGAACAAGCTACAAAACCAAGACCCCTGGGTTGACCCTGTCAATGTAGGTCCCATTTCCCCAGAAGTAGAAGCATGAATTTCTTTAGTCTCTTTAGGGATCTCTGCTTTCTCTGCCCTGTCCTTTTAACACAAAGAGGTGATAAATCAGTTTCCTATTTCCACTAAATTAAGATTATGTTTAGTGGATAGTTAGGTCATGAAAAAGGAAATATAACAATGATAATAATAATTTGCTAGTCATTTTACATACTTTAACTCATTTATTCCTTGAAACAGCTCAATGAGGTAAACACATCACTTTTCGTATTTTACAGTGAGGAAACAGAAGCTTAGAGAGTTTAAGCAACTTCTCAAGAATATACAGCTAGGAAATTGTATTCAAAGCCAGTTTCTGATTTCAAATTCCAAACTTTTAACTGTTACCATCTACCATTCTAATTCGTAGACTCCAGCTGACACCTTTGCCACCTCTGCAGCCTACCAGCAACCAGAGCTGAATCCTGCCCTCTCTTAGCAAACCGTTATTACAGCTAAGCCACTCTGGAGACTGACATGTGTATTTTAGTTGCAGCTCTGCCATTTCTTAACTGTGTAATTTTTACAAGTTAATTAACCTCTTTGAGCCTCAATTTCCCTATCTAAAAAATAATAAATGTCCACAAAATTTAATTGGAGTAGTTTAATGAGTTAATGCTATTGCCTGGTACAGAGTAGGAGCTCCATTAAGGTAGGTAATATCATTCAGACTCAGCTCAATGCCATCCTTTTGATGAAGTCTTCATGCTTTATCACTCCACTCTGAGCTACATCCATAGTATTTACCATTCATGCTTTCTACTATTAGTTTTCTTTTTGCAGATATTTGTCTCCTCTTTAGGTTGAAAGGCATCTAAGGGCAGGAATGATACACTTTTTAACATCTACCAAAAGCCAAGAAGAGTATTCAGTAAATAGTGGCAATATTTTCTTGACCACATGTGGCTACCTTTCTGACAAAGAATTGTGTAGGGATTTTAGGATGTGAAAGTCAGTAGAAAATGTAGTTGGAGGCTGGGTGTGGTGGCTTATGCCTATAATCCCAGCATTTTGGGAGGCCGAGGTGGGCAGATCTCTTGAGGCCAGGAAATTGAAACCAACCTGGACAACATGGAGAAACCCCATCTCTACTAAAACACAAAATTTAGTCAGGCATGGTAGTACATGCCTATGATCCCAACTACTTGGCAGGCTAAGGAACGAGAATAGCTTGAACCTGGGAGACAGTGAGCCAAGACTGTGCCACTGCACTCCAGCCTGAGTGACAGAGTGAGACTCCACATCAAATAATGAATGAATGAATGAATAAGTAAATAAATAAAATGTAGTTGGACATCAAAACAGTATTTGTAGGATATTTTTACTTTCCTGGACAGATTGTACAACCACGATTATAACCTAAGATCGATAGCATGGATTCATCATATTTTTTTGCTTCTGAGTTTTTTTTTTTTTTTTTTCAATTTTTGTGGATACATAGTAGGTATATATATTAATGAAGTACGTGAAATGTTTTGATACGGGCATGCAATGTGAAATAAGTACATCATGGAGAATGTGGTATCTGTCACCTCAAGCATTTATCCTGAGTTACAACTCAATTACACTCTTAGATTCATCACATTTAAATACTTAAAAATTGATTTGTTGTTTCCAATTTCTTGATTTTAATCTTGCAGTGTCTGTCATTAAAAAAGAATAATGCTATTATTCACAATAACCGAGATATAAAATCAACCTCAGAATCCATCACCAAATAAGTGGTTGGAGAAAATGTATGAAATACTATTCAGTTTTTGAAAACAAAGGAAATTTTTATTTGCGACATGGATGAACCCAGAGGACATTATATTAAGTAAAATAAGCAAAGTACAGAAAGACCAATAGTGCATGACTTCATTTATTTGGAAAATCATACTCATAGAGTAGAAGAGAATGGAATGGTGGTTAAGGGAGCAGGTGGGAGGGAAGAATGGAGAGATATTGGTCAAAGGATACAAAATTTCAGTGAGTTAGGAGGGATAAGTTCTGGATGGAGATCTGTTGTATAACGTGGTGAGTATAGTTAATAACAATGTGTTGTGTACTTAAAAGTTACTAGGAAAGTAGATTTTAAGTGTTCTCACCACAAATAAAAGTATGTGAGTTAATGCATATGATAATTTGCCTTATTTAGACATTTGACAATTATACATATTTTGAAACATCATGTTGTATGCCATAAATACATACATTTTTGTCAATTAAAGAAGAAGAATGCTGAATGGGAATTTTTAGACCTGGAAGTTTGGTTATGAAGAATGGATCTGGAAGCTGCCTAAACACTGAAAGATATAAAAAGGACTATGTTGGGAGTAGATGATTCAAGATTATTTCAGATGGGGCTTTCCACTTATAGTCTCCAGAAGTAGTCTGCCAGGAGAAACCTTGGTGAGGAGGGACAGAGTCTGCATTTGCCTCTGCTGATATCATTCCTCTCCTCTCAGTGGCTTCTCTCCCTCAAGAGTTTTGTGCCAATGCCTAAATAAAGGGCTCTTGCAATATATGAGCCCTTCTCTAAGTGTAGAACTTGAGTTATCAATAACTTTGCACATCCCCTGTCATTCTGACTCCATTTAAGCATGTTGAGGACAGCGCTTATAGGCTGTTTTATTTCCTCCACTGTGGCTAACAGTAGAAACAAAACACTCAGTAACTGGTTAGTTCTTGTATCACGAGCTGTGTAAGAGCATCACTTACATCCGTTTGTTTAATTGCCAAGCAACCCAATGTACTAAGTACTACATATCCCCATCCCTTCAACACCCATTTGAAAGATGAGAACTATTGAGACCTAGAGAATTAAGTGATATAAGATTATACAGCTACTAAATGCAGAGGTGGGATTTAAACAAGTTTATCTGACTCCGTATCCCTTACTCTTAATCAGAAGTTCTCAAAGATGCCTGTGTATCAGAATCATCTGCCTGCTACTAAATCAGAATCTCAAGAAGTGGAGCTCCTTATCACTAGAGCTCTCAAGTAGATTTTGATGCAACCAAACCAAAGATTCGAGAAGCCCTACTCTAAAATACTACACTGTATTTCCTTCTCAATAAATGTCTTTTAAATGAATGAATGATGCCTGTAATTCTTTCACTAATAATCCATTACTGCATAAAAGTGTGCACTTAAGTAATGATTCTGAAAATGCAAGAATTTCTAAAAGGCTAAGAAATTCTTAAAGTGCAATAACTTCTAATAGTCTAATTTCTAAGAATTTCTAACTTCTCTAATATCTTTATCAGAGACAGAGACCATTACAGAGAAACTCAGTCTCAGTGGCTGTATGAAGTGTCTGATTAAGGATAGTGGAAGGCCAGAAAAGTAAGCTAGAATTCACATATTGTATACCTCACAATGTCTCCTGTGACTACTGCTGCCTGACCATGCAGCTAGGAGCTAGAAACCTAGGACTCACTTAAAGTTCCTTCAAGTTTTTTACGTTGTAAAGCTCCCACATATTGGCCCTTGGTGGAACAAGGCTCCTATCCTTCCTGCTGTTAATCTGCTTGGTTAGACATCATCAGGGGCAAGGACTCTTGGGGTGTCCAGAAACATTCCACCTGTGTGCTGTGACGCCTTCAGGCACTCTCTTTTATGCACTCCTTCACGAGTGGTGTCCCCTGCCGTGGTTGGCAGCTTCTGTAGAAACCTGACCTTAAGCCACTTACACAAAGGCAGCAAGAGTGTCCATCAGGCAATGAACGGATACATAAGACGCAGTTTATCCTTATAATAGAATATTATTCAGCCATTAAAAATAAAGTATCAATCCATGCTACAACGTGGATGAACCTGGAAAACATTATGCCAAAGTGGAAGGAGCCAGTCACAAAAAAAATACATATCATATGATTCCATTTATACACAATCTCCCGAATAGACAAATCCATAGGGACAAAACTAAGTAGAGACAAAACACTAAATAGTCTTAGTGGTTGCCTAGGACTGGGAGAGCTGGGTAGGGAATAGTGAATGATGGCTATTAGGTACAGAGTTTCTTTTGGGGGTGATGAAAATACTCTCATATCGATTGTGATGATGTTTGTGCAACCTTGTAAATACACAAAATCCCACTGAATTGTACATTTTAATAGTGTGAATGTTACAGTATGTGACTTATATCTCAAAGAAGTTATGAAAATAAAAAAAAGCAAGCACAAAGAGACAAAACAGATGCAGTAAAATTAAAGTCTTAGAATCATGAGATTGCCAGCCGCCCATTACAACCAGAGAGAATTTGGAAAGTTCTCCTCCACCAGAGGGGTGTATGGGACCATGGTGTGAAGTTGCTCACCTTAAAGCACCCATAAGCTGATGCTATCAATAACTTCCTGTGATGCTTTTTTCTATTCTGAATGTGCATGCCATTTTTTTCACCCCTTCCTTTTCCTCAGCCTTTGTGAGACTAAGTTCACAATACTTCCCAGGCTAAAAATAGATAAAGTCCGGCACATAGTGTTATATTTTTAGGTGGAATTATAAATTAATATGTAAAATGTATTTATTATATCTGTCTCTTTGCACATTTTTGCTACAAGCAATTCTGTAGAGCTCGTACCTAATATTTACAATGGGAGAGAAGAATGTTCGAACCAGTAGTAGTGTTTACAAATTTGGCATGATTCCATCAATGACTCCTTGTGTCAAGGTTGCCACCTTTTTTTATATGTTGAGGGCTGTATTACCTCTCACATGGACCATTAAAGCAAAGCAGCCTAACTGACTTTCTTCCACCATGTTCCACGATCCTGACAGTTACCTTCCTAAAATGCAAATACAAGGCAGTACAGTCCAGAGAATAAGAGCTTGATTCCCAGTCTCAAATTGCTTACATTCAAATCTGAGCATCACCACCAATCAACTTGGTCCATTTAGGCAAGTTACCTAATCTTTTGATTCATCATTTTTCGCTAAACTTTGTGAGAATTGTAAGAACAGTATGTTAAGCCCTTAGTCCAATGACAGACACATCATAAGCAGTCAGTCACTAGTAGCTCTTATTATTACACATATGTTCAAATGCTGCCATGCTTCCGCATGCCTGTATAATCCGCTCCACACTCCCCAGCCTATCATGCAAGAACCTTTGAAATCTCACCTGTTTCTCTTCTTCCAGTTCACAACCTTTTCTAAATACACTAGGCAAATTTGTGACTTCAGGTTTTTGCTCAAGCTCTTTATCTACCACTCCATATATGCGCTTAAAAAAAGCCTGTTCTTCATTCAAGAAGACAACAGTGAAGGGACTATGAAGCTATTCCCAAGCCCCTCTTTTTTTCTCTGTGTTCTAACAACACTTTAGGGATTTGAGGGAAATTGGCCAAAGAGAGTCACATTTTATAGGCAAAGCAAGCAGAACTTCTTAGTAAACTGAAAAAGAGAAATAAGGAATAAAATAGAAGAAAATATTATTTCTAAGCTTACATCTCGGACAGCTGAGAATGTGGTTTTTGCCATTTGATCATCTAGGAAAACCTGGGGAGAAGAAGGTTTGAGGGGACTAGTGTAATAAAGACATCTGTATTAGTTATGCTAGGTTTTAGATGCCAATCCGATATCCAAGCAGCTTTGATAAGTAAAGTGTTGTATGTATATACAAGTCTGGTGTTTGAATAATGGCCAGGGCTACGGATATAGAACTGTGGGTCATAACTATACAGGAGACCAGTGGAGGTCATCTGGAAAAGCCCAGAACAACAACATTTAGAAAGCAAATAGAGAGAAACCCGTTAGATACACATATGTGAACTTACTCACTCAGTACCTACTTGAGCTTAAGAACTATCTTATTTGTCCATATGCCTAGTGATGCTTGTCATACAAATGTTCAATATATGCTTGCTGAATTCATTCCAAGACTAAAAGAAAAGAAAGGTGCCCTCTCAGAGGCCTCATAGCCCTGCACTTTAATAATTTGGCCAGATTTGCAAAGAAAGCATGAAGGACAACTCTAGCATGTGGCACAGGATGGATGTGGTGGACAGTTCCCCAACTGCTGCAGACATCATTTCTGCCTCCTAATCTCTCCCTGTCCCCTTCCCCCAGGGACACACTCCAAAGAGCATAACTTCAGTGCTCATGAGCAGATGGCACAAAGCCCAGGATCCCAGCATGGCTGTCAATGCCAGATACAATGGTCTTAAGAGAGCAGCAGCTGCTGGAACATATGGGTAGTCAGCAGGAGTTCTCCTTAGCTCTGGACAGAAAATCCTCAATATACACAATGCCTGATTTTCTGAAAGGTTGCACGGGAAACTTTCTCTAGGATCTTGCCATGTTTTTCCCATTGACTTTAATTATTTAGTGTCCTTTTTTCTGGGCTCCTTGTTCCTATGAAGTATTCAAGAATTTGTAAATCAAGACACATCTGCCTCCCACGACTCCTTTTCTCTCCTCTTGCCAACATTCTGATTAGGCTTTCATCCTTTACCTGGACAAATTCAGTTGCCTCCTATCTGGTCTCCCTGCATCCATTCACTCTCCATTCTGCCACCAGAATAACCACACCAAAGTACTGCTCTGGTAGAGCACACACCTGCCAAGAACTTCAACAGCTTCCCCACTGCTTACTTAAAAAGAATTCGAACATTCTAAGCTTGGAATTCTAGGCCTCCCTGCCATCTATCCTTTCCAGGAAAGCTTTCCAGTATTAGTGCCCATCAACCACATTTTGGGGTATAATTAATCAGGCCCCGTTTCTTCCCACAAAATAGTCACTGTGATTTCTCTCTGTTGTGTCTCAGCACCTGCTATTTTCCTTGCCCATGATGCTTCACCTGTTTCTCCATCTGTTATCATCTTGCCCACTCCTCAAGTTCTAAGCCAATGGTATCTTCTTCAGGAAGCCTTTCCTATTCACCCAGGTGGAAAGAGAGGTCACTGATTATACTCTGAAACAACTCATGCATATTTTTTAAAAAAATTTTTTATCAGATTATTAATGGTGATATAGATGGATAGAGAGAGAAAGAGAAATATAGGTAATTTTTTTCCCATGGGAACTCTGACTTATTTTTCTATTTCAACATTCTGTACCTAACACAGTACATGGAAGGAGCTCTAACAATATTGACTGAATGAATGAATATATGAGTGGCTCACTTCAGTGATTCATTTATGGTTATTCCCCACTTCTCACGGTTTAGCCATTGCATGCAATCCTGTCTTTATATATTGGATTTTCTTAAAGTTGGGTCTCTGCTTTATGAGGTCATCACATAGTGACGTCCTTTAACAACCATGTTTCTGATGTTTGGAGCATCAGTGAGTGATGTGAAGGAGATAAGGATAGAAAAGCAGGCAGTTTCAGGTAAAAAGAGCACTCAAAGACATCAAAGAGATATGCTTATAGGTGAAGGATTTTAAGCAGGATATTAACATAATTAGATAAGCTTTTTGAAGAAAAATCACTCTAAATTTATGTACAAAGTGGACAGGAGATACTGAGGATAGAAGAGCCTCAGGAGGAGGTTCTTACAGGCAACTCAGGCTGAGAGTAGACTGACTGACGCTTAGACCAGGTCTTTGCCAAAACAATAACTACTATCTCTGCCTCTTCTCAGGGCTTCCAGGGCAGCTGTTGAGGAGACCTTACCAAGGAGCACCACACAGTAGATGCTGAGACATCGCACTCCAGGATAAGAAACAATAACATGGCAGCACCTGCTTGAAAGAAATTAAAAAACAACAGACTCCATTTAGAAAGGAACAATGTCCAAGAAAGGGCGAAATAAGGGCGAGAAGCCCGAGGCACTCATTGTTGCCCTCCAAGCTGCCAATGAAGACCTCAGGACCAAGCTCACAGACATTCAGATAGAGCTGCATCAAGAGAAGTCCAAGGTGAGCGAGGGCTACCTGAGGCCATGGCTTTGAGAGCAGCTCTGGCTATGTCCACATGCATCGAGCACAGCTCTGCCTGCTGGCCCACCCCAATGGACTCCTGCCCTTTGCCAGAGAAGGCAACATTCCTTGTATACATGGAGAGCTTATTGCATGTGCCAGGAGGGAACTAAGCACAGGACACACAGAAAGTGAGAACAGCATGCTCACTAGACAGATTTCAGCCTCCTCTGGAAGCCTGGTTCAGGAAGCCAGATAGGAAAATTCAGACAGTGTCCCCCTACCACCACCAAACATTTAATAGTTGCATGGCCTTGGTCAAATTCCACTCTTGCCCTCTGTAAGTTTTACCCCCTAGAGCATTCAGAGCAGTCCTTCTGAAATGTACCACATCATGTTACTCTACCGTTCAATACCTTCCAATGGCTTCCTATCTCTCTTAGAGTAAAAGGACTTTCCCTACCACAGCAGGACATTAATTAGCTCCAGCCCCCTCTTTGACTCATCTCTCATTTCTCTCTCTCTCTCCTGATCACTCTGCTCCCCATTTTTTCTGGATCAAGAGAGAGACCCTGATCACATTTAAGGCCTTTGCACTTGTTCTTTCTAGTCAGCTCTATGCTCCTTCACTCACCTCCTTCAGATGTCTGCTCAACCATCAATCATCTGACCACAGTCTCTAAAACAGAGCACTTCCCCATGCCCAGGTACTCCCCATAGCCTATTCTTGACTTATTTCATAGCAATTTGTATATTTGCTTTTTACTTGTTTAGTAAAAAGCACTCCTCAATCTCTATGAAAGCAGGAATTCAGTTTAAGTCCCTGGAGCCTAAATAATGTCCAGAACTTAAAAATCTCCATATGTATGTGTTGAATGAATAGAGCAATAATTTAAAGATGATTCATTCCTTTTACCTCGGTTTCTTCATCACATCACTGCTGTGATGCGGTATGAATTAGATAAGTATATAAAGTGCTTATGAGGATTGAGTGAGAAAATTTATGTCAGGTGCTCAGGGAGTTGCCTGACATAATAAACTCAAAAAATTATTAATATTCATTTTAATATTCTCTGGATTTAAGTCAGTTGCTAACTAGACTTAGAAATCTCTAATTCTTTCAATCCCATCACCTCAATGGGTATGCAAACACACATCTCACCAGGGTGGGGTGAATATCAAATAGGGTCATGGCTAGGAAAGCATTTTGAAATCTCCAGCATTCATAAGATGTTTTTGCTCCCTGCGCACTAGAGACCACCATGACAGCATAAAGTTGCCTTATTTAGATATCTATACAGTAAGAAAACATTCTTGATCAACAAGCAGTAGTCGCAAGCCAAGAGATATCTTTATTCCATTTTTGTCTACCTCTTCTTCCTAGACATCACTATTAAATTTTAATTTGTTATTTCTCCCAAAATCTATTACTCCTCATTTTAACAACAGTAAGTAGACTTTGGATCTGCCAAAGCCTGTTGCCCCCTGCCTCAGCTAAGTCCTGACCTTAGATCAAGAGATGGTAATGTAAAGTTTGTGAAGGAAATGTTTAGTTTCCTTGAAGCCAAAGGGAACATGATGTCATTTTAGAACAGCATTTGTTTGAGAGTCAGAAGACATGGGCATTATTTGTCTTTCTCTCTCCTTGCAGATGAATTTCAATGTCTCAGTGTCTCTATCTGTAATTCAGCTGACTGAATCTGCTTCTCCATATCTGTGCTTGTAAAACATCACTGTGCAATGGTATAACATGGGGAACCTGATTAAATATTGAGATTCCCGATCCCACAATTCAAGAATTCTGATAAAGTAGTTAGGTGAGAACCAGGACTTGTAATTCAGTAAAGCAGCCCAGGCAATTCTGATGCGCTACAGATGCAGATGACTTTTAGCCTTTGCGTTGACTAACACTCCACTGTAAGGTTCCATCCAGGTCTGACAATCTATGAACATTTCATTGGCCTTAACTCTCCCTGCAGCAACAACACACTTCAAGGGAGGCAGACTCCTCTAGTTGTAGCTATGACAGGATGACAATCTAAATTCCTAGGAAAAAGCTGGTCAATCTGGAGACTAGGAACCCTAAACTGCTGCTGCTTTCCAGAGAACAAACTGATGAGATTCCTAGAAAGAGAGGCCCTGAGGACTCCACCACTGCCAATAATCTACATACTCAAGCCTTTTAAAATAGGGAACTCTCAAGTTTGAACCAGGCTGCCTGTTTATCTTGGGCCTGGCACCGTTGTGTAAGCCCGCAGGCCAAATGTAATCTCCCCTTCCTCTGATGATTGACTGGCAGCCAGCCTCTTAAATGAGCGCACACAGTCTCGTCCTTTTCTCTGCTGGCTGCCCCTGCCTGGCTCCCTCTCCTTGGCAACCCAGGAGCTAATTAGGGTCCCAGCCCAGGAGCTAAAGCAAAGTCTCTCCACCTGTCAGCAGCCTTCCCCAAAGAGCAAAGGGAATTTAGAGGACAAGCAAGTCATAAAGCACTTCTATTATAAATAAACATCGTGTTTTCAAAGGGCCAGGCTTCAAGAGAGAGAATATGAACAATGCCAAGATGTGAATTTATACTCTCAGGTTGGCTCTGAGGCTCTGATGACAAAATGGCAGTTCAGCTACTGGGGAATGGACAAGTTAAAAGTGGAAACCTTTGGGGCAATGAGACAGTACTCATTTATCCAGCAAGACAAATAATTCCACTGATATTTACAGAACAGCCATTGTGCATAGAGCTGAGTCTTAAGAGCTTTGGGCTGATGATATAAATAGCTACAATGTATTGACTGTTCACTGTCTGTCATGGGCTGATAAGTGCATTCCATCCTGCCAGAGTCTCAACTGTTTCACTAGCACCTGGCTGACCTGGAGAAGGTCATAAAACCCCTCTGCGTTTTTCCTTCTTCATCTGTCAAATGGGACAATAATAGTTTCTGCCTCACAAGGGTGTACCTGTATGTGTTAAGTTTTGAGCAATTAGTTTGTGACAAGCATGTTAAGTGCTTTCGTGGCATTATCTCATTTCATCCTCATTTCCACCTGCTGAGCTGGGCATTATTAGCCTTACTTTACAGACAAGGAAGCTTCCTGACCTGTAGGAGGTGCTCAAAACTACTCATGGAGTGAATTTACATGATTCTTTTTAATAGCGTTCCCCTAAACCCTGTGACAGTACTCACTTAGGTGAGAACTCCAGGCTTGGGTAGAAAAAGGATTTCCACCCACCTAACCCTAACCCTAACCCTAACCCTAACCCTAACCCTAACCCTAACCCTAACCCTAAAACTATCTGCTTCTTGGAGCAGCACCTGAGACACTAAGTTACGATATTTGCCCTGTTTGTCTCTTCTATGGAGACCATGAGTCCATGATCCATCAATGCATGATCCAGTGGTTCATGTGTATGAACACGCCAAGGATTGCCCCAGGGCTTTTTACTCTCCCTTAGAGTTAAACTGTTTACATGAACAGCATGGGCACAGTGGCATAGGGAATGAATGGACAGGAGCAGGAAACAGGGTTCTCAGGGCAGAGGCAGCAGGACAGCGGGCCCAGGTTGCAACGTTGAGAAGAATCAGCCCGAGACAGGAGCTGCCCCACTGGCACAGCCCTTCAGACTGCAAAGCATTTTCACACCGAGCCTCACAACCATCAGAGCAAGCCTGCAACAAAGACAGAGTGCAATTACTATTCTGCTTTCACTGAGGAAGAAAATGAGATTCAAACTGTTTAACTCATTTGCTCCCAGAGACACAGCTAGTGGAGGAGCCACGATGGTAATTCCTGTATTCCATAAGATGGTGGTGATCAAGGTAATGCTCTCTGTCTGATTCTACTGCCCTCTATTGCCTTCAGGGCAATAGATCTTCTGAGAATTCAAAAAATCAGCCAACATTCTCTATCCTCAAGTGATGGTTCCCCACAGCCTCCAGGTTCAGCTACCAAATTTGGGATGGGGTATATTTTCCTATCTACTCCTTTAGTTCTGTTTTCAGGAAGCATAAGTGGCTGAAAACAAGAAATTTTAAAAATAGAATGCTTTGCACTGGATTGTGTAAGGTTGTATAAGACTTCCCTTGTAAGCAGCCTTCTTAGAGTGACTCGTTTACATCTCCTCTCTGAGAGTCACTTTATGCCCATGAAAATCCCTTCCTACTGTGAGTTTAGACCTCCAGGAACATCCAGTGCAGATAATCCAGGCTAAAGTTTATGTTAGTTTAGCGTGCCTTGATAACCTCTCAACCTTTTCTTTACCTTTAACTGAGCTGTCCAATTTTTAATCCTAGATTTCTAAGATCACTTTTAAAGCTCAAATCATCGCTATCTTTCTCTTGGCAGAATTTACACTGGCATTTTCCAAAGGCTAGACCAGAAGTAGGACAGAAAAGAAAAATACAGCATGAGGTCTGTGTAAGATAGTCATAAATTCTTTCTCCTCTGTCACAGTGTAACCTTTCCTTGGTAGGATTAAGCTTTCCTAATAACCTTTTTTTTCCGTAGAACCTCTAGGGTAGAAGGGATTTGGGAGCCCATCGTTCAAAGCCCTGCCGAGTGCTCTTCCCTTCACTCTGCCCCACCCTGCACCACTCCTTAGGCCCACATGTACCCCAAGTGTCTTCCACATCATTAGATGCCACCAATGCCAAGTAACAGAATACATACTGAAGAAACTCAGCTTTGTATTCGAACATCTCTTTGTGTTGGAAAAACAGTTACCATCTTAATAATGTAATGTAGTAATATTAGTCATATCAAGATGATATAGGTACTTTTATATTTATGTTGTTGGTATGAATGTAACAGTCTATAATATAATATTAACATACATACAATATTGATCAAAATGAATATGATAATATCCACCACGTGTTAATGATTAAGAATCTATCATGTGTTCCAGCCTTTCCAAAGGGCTTTTGAGCCATTGCTTAAGTCGATCATCACAGTAGCTATATGAGAATGATATTGACAACTCCAGTTTGCAGATGAGAAAATTGAGGTGGACACAAGTGAAGCAAAGTTTCAGAGGCAAATACAAGGTACCCAAAACTTCAAAGCAGACAAGGAGATGTAGAATCTGACCTGGGGCCAGTTCCTGGCCCACACTGAATTTTAGAGACTTTTTAACATTGTTCTTATGTAAAGACTGTTCCTCACTTTTCTCATCACAAATTGTGATGAAACAAAGATTTCCTACATCATAGAGCTGCCCAGGAGGTTACATGCACTGATGTGTGTAAAGCCTATTTAGAAAGGTGCCTAACTCATATTAAACCCTCAATAAATGCTAGCTAGCTATTATATGTTTGAGCTGAAATTTTTCTCCATGAAACATCTCCATGTATCAAAATTGTTTTCTTTCTTCTATTAATTTTTTTCCATTTCTAAGTATTATCATCTTCACATTTTCACTGTTACTCAGGAATAGTTTATCATTTTGCATGTTCATTTTAAGATTCATATTAAGATATTTGAATCTATATCCTTAGTGATGCAATCTACACTGAAAATAATATTTAGAAAATTTTTATTGGCTTTTGTTCTCTCAAAATTTCAGTCATATTATTTGGCTTTTCTTCAGAGCAAAACATTTCTTCCAGACTTAAAAAGAAGTCATACCTAGAAATCCTGCAAAAATAAAAAAAAAAAAAGTCAGTTTTCATGACAAGCAAAATAAGTAAACATAAAAAATGTCAAATGTGACTCAATTCCTTTGAATTTTCTTTAGTTTTCGTGGATTCTTTTAAGGGCTAGATAGTGTTTGTTTTTGTTTTTGTCTTCAGGCTGGAATATGTGTTTCATATATTCATATATTTCATGTATTTCCTGTATTTTCATTTTTAAGAAATAATTTCCTTCATCTCCCCTTTGGTCTACATGCAAAAGCTACAAGTTAATAATTCGGAAGAAATGACCGAATCACAGGAAGATACAATATGATGCACCCCCAGAGAATTTTACATAAATAATTTTAGATCAAGGAGTATCTCCTACTATATCCAGTAATAATATTACCTTACACTTCATAGTACTTTACAGTTCAAGTTACTTTTCCATACATTATCTAGTTTAACCCTAAAAATAACCCTGTTACAGACATTTTTAAGTGTAATAAAAAATCCTCAGAAGGATAAAGCAATTTTCTTAGAGATAGCAAATGGTGAAACAAATACAAACCTGGGCATTCTTTTTTTTTTTTTTTTTTTTTTTTTTGAGACAGAGTCTTGCTCTGTCTCCAGGTGCCAGGCTAGAGTGCAGTGGCACGATCTTGGCTCCCAGGTTCAAGCAATTCTCCTGCCTCAGCCTCCCGGGTAGCTGGGACTACAGGCACATGCCACCATGCCCAGCTAAATTTTTTTTTTTTTTAAATTAGAGATAGGGTTTCACCATGTTGGCCAGGATGGTCTCGATCTCTTGATCTCATGAGCTGCCCGCCTCAGCCTCCCAAAGTGCTGGGATTACAGGCTTGAGCCACCACTCCCGGCCCAAACCTGGGATTTCTTACCATTCATCCATTTTTACTATAGTTTGTCATAGTTCTCGGAAGAATGGCTAAAAATTTCCCTTGTTACCCACCACCCATTGCAGTCATGATACTGTTCCAAATGTCTGATGTAAATGCATCCTGCAGAAATTGAAGATTACTAAATTCCTATCACTTAAGCTAAATTAACTTTCCCAAGGTCTTATATGAAAGGTAAATTATCATAGTTTCTAAATCAGTAGAAAATAAGGCTTTTTCTTTCAAAATATGCGTGATCTAGAATAAGAATCAGCAAACTCTTTCCGTGAAGGGCAAGATAGTGAATGTTTTAGGCTCCGTGGGCTAGACAGTCTCTGTGAAACTACTCAACTCCATTGCAGCATGAAAGCAGCCTTAAGCAATATGTAAATAGATGGACATGGCTGTGTCCTAATAAACTTTACTTATAAAAACAGGAACAGGACTATTTGGTTCATGGGCTGTGGTTTCCCACACTGATCTAGAAAATGCCACTTCCATTCACTCCAGAAAGATGGAGAGGAAGATCTAGGCTGTCCTTACTGAAGCACCAGGAGAAAGGCATAGCAGAGAGAAGTGAATATTCTTATATGTTAGGGTTTGGTTTTGTTGTCATTTTATACAGGGAAGGAGTTGAGGAGGGGCTGATCTGGTAACCCTGCAAGCCTGCATTCTCTAAGCTGTATGACAGAAAATATTATTCTTGCCTCTGGCTAGAAGCATAGCCAGAGAGATATAATGGCATATATCCTGTAATTCCACACATGCCTACTGGTTTCTTATGTATTGTTCTGGGAGCCAGTGGGTACATTGGCAACCTTCCAAAAGTTCACTGTCTAGGGCAGGGATAGGAGAGGAGGTAATGAGGACAGACAAGTGTGCAAAAAAAAAAAAAATTGCAAAGAAAAATGTGGAAAACACTAGTAAGGAAGTGTTTCAAAAGTATACTAAGAAGACAAAGGTAAGGGAAATGAGCTTTGTCCTGGGTGAGTAGGGTGGCATGACAGGAGAGGATGACATCTCTCCAGGCCATGAGGAATGTGAGGATCCCAAAAGGAGCTGATGGAAGAATAAGTCAGGAAGAAGAAACTGTCGGCATATGGGTACAGAGATGCAGGGCATGTGCAGAAAATACCATAATCCACCCTACCTAGAGCATGGGACAGGTGAGAAGACAGAGAGGGAGAAGTAGGAGCTGGAAATCCAACCAAATCTTCCTGAGGGCCTGAAAGGTGAAGCTGGGTATTGAGATTTTATTCCACAACATAAAAGAGCCTGAGTTGTTTTGAGCAGACACATAAGCAAGACCAGAACTGAGCTTTACTTAGAGAGTATCACCAGTAGAGTGGGGAAAGCTAGGTTCACTATACGAACCTCTAAGAACTCCAGAGCAACACTGTCTAAGAGAAATATAATGTGAACCACAAATGCAAGCCATATCTGATATCTGTGATTTTAAAATTTCTTGTTAGCTGCAATTTTAAACAGTAAAAAGAAACAGAATTAGTTGTAATAATATCATTTAGTATAATTTCTCCAAAACATAGTTTCAATGTATAATCAATATAAAAATGATAAATGAGATATTTTACATTATTTACCTCACACTAAGTCTTCAAAATCCAGAGTATATTTTACATGAAGAGAAAATCTCAGTTCATATTTGCAGTATCATAGCTAGTGGGCACCATATAGGACCGCACAGGTCTAAAGCCTAAGAGAGAAGAGGCCTCCAGGAAGGGACTGTAGGCATAAGGTGGAGGTGAGATCAGAGGACGGTTGTTTGAGGATGCCTGGCTCTTTATTTCACCAAGTCCCCCTGTGCCCCAAGCTCTTTTCGAATAGCCATCACGGGAATAATTGCTGTGCCTTTACAAAATAAACTGTTCATAAAATTCTATGCAAACTCAGAAAATACTGTTCTATCTAAAGGTAGGTAAACTATTAAGGTGAGTAAACTCTCAGACACTGTATACTTGTCAGGGTTCTCTAGAGGGACAGAAATAATAGGACCGATGTATATATAAAGGGGAGTTTATTAAGTAGTATTGACTCACAGGATCATAAGGTCCCACGATAGTCCATCTGCAAGCTGAGGAGCAACGAAGCCAGTTCGAGTCCCAAAGCTGAAGAACTTGGAGTCCAGTATTTGAGGGCAGGAAGCATCCAGCACAGGAGAAATATGTAGGCTGAGAGGCTAAGCCAGTCTAGTCTTTTCAGGTTCATCACCCTGCCTTTATTCTGGCTGCATTGACAGCTGATTAGATTCTGTCCACCCAGATTGAGGGTGGTCTGCCTTTCCCAGTCCACTGACTCAAATGTTAACTCCTTTAGCAGCATCCTGACAGACACAACCAGAAACAATATGTTTCATCTTTCAACCCAATCAAGTTGATACTCAGTATTAACCATTACAGTTTATATTGCAATGTTTATAATATGGTGTCTCAACCTTAATATTTTTCACCTGAAAAGACTCTTAATTATTATTTTATAAAAGCTTCCAATTCTACAAATGGTGGAGACTCAGTATCACTCAACTAGCTATTACTCCTGGGACTCCCTCCCCAATTTTCTTCCCTTTTTATTTTCTTTTTTTTTCTTTTTTTTAAGATGGAGTCTCACACTGTCTCCCAGGCTGGAATATAATGGTGCAATCTTGGCTCACTGCAATCTCTGCCTCTTGGGTTCAAGCGATTCTCCTGCCTCAGCCTTCCCAAGTATCTAGGACTACAGGTGCCTGCCACCATGCCCAGCTAATTTTTATGTTTTTAGTAGAGATGGCATTTTGACATGTTGGCCAGGCAGTCTCGAACTCCTGACCTCAGGCGATCCACCCGCCTCAGCTTCCCACAGTTCTGGGATTACAGAAGTGAGTCACTGTGCCCGGTCTCCTTTTTCTAGATTGTGTGTGTGTGTGTGTGTGTGTGTGTGTGTGTGTGTGTGTGTGTGAAGGACAGCAGAACAGGATCATGGAGAAGCTTTTTCAAGACTCAAATGTCTGGGCCCCATCCTGATCTACTGAATCAGAGACTCACAGCCATTGCTAATCTACAAGGAGGCCTATATTATCACAGGAAATTTAGCAAAATGTTTAGGATATTTTTAAACCAGAATCCCCAAAAGGTAAAAAGCTTATTAGAATACTTTATCAAACTATTTGGAGTGTAGGCGTGGGGGGCAGGAAGGGAGGAAGGGGAGTGAGAGTGAAAAAGGACTCAAAGAGATATTCATGGCAATTCAGAAATAGTAATGACCACTAAAGTCCTTCATCAGAGAGAGGACCCAATAATCTGCAGCTCTCTGTGTGTGTGTGTGTGTGTGTGTGTGTGTGTGTGTGTGTGTGTGTGTGTGTGTGGTGTTTGTTTAAAGTTTGGGACTGAAACTAACCTGGCATACTAAGAAAGTAAGGTAAGGTTGAGGCTATTATCAACTGTCTTCATTTTTCACCTTCTTAGCAGCCACAGCAGCATCTCTTCAAACAAACAAACAAAGAGGGAGGCGGATGCTCAGTAATACCATTTTAGGCATTTTATTAACCCGACCATAATATCATACTATGAGGTATTCTAAGACACACATTTATCAGTTCGGATCTAGCTAGGATTGCGTAGTCTAAAAAGCTCTCCAGGTGATCTGCGTTGCAATCTTCCCCATAAAGGGAAAAACCATGATAGCAATACTTCCTAATTTTAATGTGTATATGAATCGCATGGGGGTTTGTTAAAATGCACATTCTGAGTTATAGGTCTGGGGCTAAGCCGGGGATTCTGTGCTTCTAGCATGCTTCCTCCATGATACTGATGCTGCTTGTCTGCAGACCACACATTGCTTAGTAAGGCCCCAGAACATCAAATATTCATCTGAACAAAGTAATATAAACATCCTCAGGTATTTCCTCCTTTTACACACTGTATTCCCAGCTTCAAGGCCTGTAGTTCTTTTTTCTCAGAGGGCCTGGAATTGGAAAAGAGATGAGGAATTAAGAGATCACAGCAGCCTGAGCTGCAAATCCTGCTTAAGAGTACACCTGTCCTTTGAGGCTCATTTCTCTTCATCCTTTTGCCTCTCTGTTTTTAGGTATCAAAGCTTGAAAGAGAGAAGACTCAAGAAGCGAAGAGGATTCGTGAGCTGGAGCAGCGCAAGCACACGGTGCTGGTGACCGAACTCAAAGCCAAGCTCCATGAGGAGAAGATGAAGGAGCTGCAGGCTGTGAGGGAGAACCTTATCAAGCAGCACGAGCAGGAGATGTCAAGGACGGTGAAAGTGCGCGATGGGGAGATCCAGAGGCTCAAGTCCGCTCTCTGTGCTCTCCGTGACGGCAGCAGTGACAAAGTAAGGACAGCGCTCACCATTGAGGCCCGGGAGGAGGCCCGGAAACTGTTTGATGCAGAGCGCCTTAAGCTCTTACAGGAAATTACGGACCTGAAAACGGCCAAGAAGCAGGTGGACGAGGCTTTGAGCAATATGATCCAAGCAGATAAAATCAAGGCTGGGGACCTTCGGAGTGAGCATCAGTCCCACCAAGAAGCCATCTCGAAGATCAAGTGGGAGTCGGAGCGGGATATTCGGAGGCTGGTTAGTACAGTAATCCCACCAGACCCATGCAGGACCCTTCTCTTCCAGGTTTCAGAATGCCATGGGATTTGCTTCTTCATACGTTTTCTTGTCAGTGGATTATACACAGTGCCTACCTTTTGTCCAATGCTCTATACAAGATAGATCAGTAGGCAGGTAGATAGGTAGGTAGATCAATAGAGAGATATGCTCAGGCCAAAACTGAAATTGTAAAATGTAAGAGATTTTGGAAACAGCCTTTCTCATAAAAACTGGATTCTCCAAGGACCGTATCTATTCAAGGACTCCTGTTTTCTTAGATATTTATAAAAAATATTCTAAACCGTGGACTTTTCTAAAGTAGCATATTTTTGTGGGCTTTTCATTTATATAGTTTTATTGTTTTATTTTTTTAAATAGGGGGTAGAAGTTTCTATGATTTTCATGGTGTTTGAAAATGGCAGCTACTTAGAACATCTTGAGTCTTTTTTCCAGGAACTAGATACAAAACTATAAAAACCATAGTCATTTTAACATAGATATTTCCCCCCAAAGTAAACAGGGGTCATTTAAAATAGGAGCCAGTATAATTTTTAAATTGGTTGTCATCCCTAAGCAGCTTGTTTGCTATTTATAGTTTCTAAGACTTAACTCAGCCCCTACAGAGTTGGGTCTTTCCTTCTAACATGTATGACCAAAAACCAGATAGGCCTCTCACTATGCTTAAATATAATACAAATATAATTATAATCTGATTATTAGAATGTCTTAGGTTGACCTTGTATAATTATTTTGGACTAAAAAATATTATGGTCATTTGCATTCAGATGTTTAATATCTGTTATATATCTTGTCACACTATCACCTGTTAGAATGTACATTATGCTTCTCTGGAAAAGGTTTCTTAGGAAAAACTACACTTTTCCTCTTTTATCTTCCAGTTCTAAGCAATTACTTTCTGAGAATTCTAATTATGTTCCATGGGTGTTATCTCTAGGCTTTTAATTTTAAGTTCAAAGTGGTTATCACAGAGCATTTTTAAAAGCTAATGTTTAATTTTCTTTTCACTGTAATACAGTGTAACTGTAAAATATTGCCTTTGCCACACTTTCTAAATTCTTTATGTCAACTGGTTCTACTGCACTGTTTGACAATAAAGACCAAACACAGTGCAGAAATATTGGTCTCTGCCCTGCATTTGGTTTTTGAAACCACGGTGACTGATGATGGAAGAATCAGGACTTCGATCTCTGGAGTTGGCAGGTAAATATATTCAATGAAAAGGAAGGTTTGCATTAAATATTTTCATTTGTTGATGGTTTTCAATATAAAATCTGTGAGTGTATCCACTTGATCTGTTAATTTTTTCCATGATCTTTTTCACCTGCATATTGCTGAAATAGACATGAAATCCCTCTTAATAACAATATGAAGGGGAGGGGCCAAGATGGACAAATAGAAACAGCTCTGGTCTGTAGCTCTTAGTGACACCAACACAGAAAGCAGGTGATTTCTGCTTTTTCAACCGAGGTACCCAGTTAATCTCACTGGAACTGGTTTGGCAGTGGGTGCCACCCACAGAGAACAAGCAGAAGCAGAGTGAGGACGTCGCTTCATGTGGGAAGTACACACAGCCAGGAGACCTCCTTCCCCCAGCATAGGGAATCCAAGAGAGACTGTGCTACCTGCCCTGGGTATTATGCTTTTCCCATGGATTTTTTGCAATCCACAGATCAGCACATTCCCTCATGAGCCTATGCCACTAGGGTCCTGGCTTTCAAGTACAAATCTGGGTGGCTATTTGACCAGGCTCTGTGCTGCAGGAGATTTCTTTTCTTTTCTTTTCTTTTTCATACTCCAGTGGCACCTGGAACTCCAGTGAGTTCCAGGAGATTTAACCACTGTCCAATCAGTGGGGGCTGAAGCCAGGAAGTCAAGCAGTCTCACACAGCGGAGTCCCAGTCCCACTCCTGTGGAACCCAGCAAGCTAAGAACCAGTGGCTTGAAATTCTCACTGCCAACACAGATCTAGAGTCAACCTGGGATGATCGGGTTTGACTGGCAGAGGGGTGACCCTCTTTACTGTGGCTTTAATTTGTGGTTTCCCCTTGACAGTGCTAAAGAGACTGGGAGTTTGGACTGGGCAGAATTCACCACAGCACAGCAAAGCAGCTGTGGCCAGACTGTTTCTCTAGAGTCCTCCTCACTGGGCAAGGCCTCTCTGCAGGAAATCCAGCAGCTCCAGTCAGGGGCTTGCAGACAGAACACTCATCTCCCTGGGACAGAGCACCTGAGGGGAGGGGTGGCTGCAGTTGCAGCTTCAGCAGACTTAATCTTTCCTGCCTGCCGGCTCTGAAGAGAGTGGCTATCCTGACAGGGGGATTCTTCCAGCACAGTGCACCAGTTCTGCTAAAGGACAGACTGCCTTCTCAAGCAGGTCCCTGATGCTGTGCCTCCTGACTGGGAGAGACCTCCCAGAAGCAGTTGACAGACACCTCATACAGGAGAGCTCTGGCTGCATCAGGCCAGTGCCTCTCTGAAATAAAACTTCCAGAGGAAAGAGCAGACAGCAAGTTTTGCTGTTCTGCAGTCTCCACTGGTGATACCCAGGCAATAAAGTTCTAATGTGGACCTCCAACAAACTCCAGTAGACCTCCAGAAGAAAGGTCTGACTTTTAGAAGAAAAGCAAACAACAACAAACAAAACTAAAAAAGCAACAACAACATCAACAAAGAGACCCCCCCTAAACCCCATCCAAAAGTCATCAGCCTTGAAGATCAAAGGTAGAGAAATCCACAAAGATGAGTAAAAAAAACAGGCAAAAACACTGAAAATCCCCAAAACCAGAATGTCTCTTCTCCAAGTGATCACACTGCCTCTCCAGCAAAGACACAGAACTGGATGGAGGACAAGATGGACAAATTGACAGAAGTAGGCTTCAGAAGGTGGGTAATTACAAACTCCTCTCAGTTGAAGGAGTGTGTTCTAATCCAATGCAAGGAAGCTGAGAACCTTAATAAAAGGTTACAGGAACTGCTACCTAGAATAACCAGTTTAGAGAGGAGCATAAATGACCTGATGGAGTGGAAAAACACGCATGAGAACTTTAGGAAACATACACAAGTATCAATAGCTAAATCAATCAAGCAAGAGAAAGGATGTCAGAGATTGAAGATCAAGTTAATGAAATAAAGCATGAAGACAAGATTAGAGAAAAAAGAATGAAAAGAAATGAACACAGACTCGTGAAAAAGACCAAACCTACAATTGATTGGAGTACCTGAAAGAGATGGGGAGAATGGAACCAAGTTGGAAAACATACTTCAGGATATTATCCAGGAAGCTTCCCCAACCTAACAAGACAGGCCAACACTCAAATTCAGGAAATACAGAGAACATCACAAAAATACTCCATGAGAGGATCAACCCCAAGACATGTAATCTTCAGATCCTCCAAGGTCGATATGACAGAAACAATGTTAAAGGCAGCCAGAGAGAAAGGCCAGGTAACCTACAAAGGAAAGCCCATCAACTAACAGTGGATCTCTCAGCAGAAGCCCTACAAGCCAGAAGAGAATAGAAGCCAATAGTCAACATTCTTAAAGAAAAAAATTTTCAACTCAGAATGTCATATCCAGCCAAAGTTTCATAAGTGAAGGAGAAATAAAATCCTTCCCAGACAAGCAAATGCTAAGGGATTTTATCACCACCAGGTCTGCCTTGCAAGAGCTCTCAAAGAAAGCACTAAATATGGAAAGAAAAAATCAGTACTTGCCACTGCAAAAACACACCAAAATATAAAAACCAATGGCACTATGAAGAAACTGCATCAACTACTGTGCAAAATAACCTGCTAGCATCATGATGACAGGATCAAATTCACACATAATAATATTAACCTTAAATGTAAATGGGCTAAGTGTCCCAATCTGGGGCAAATTGGATAAAAAGTCAAGCTCCATTGGTGTGCTGCAATCAGGAGACCCATCTCATGTGCAAAGACACACATAGGCTCAAAATAAAGGGATGGAGGAATATTTAGCAACCAAACGGAAAGCAGAAAAAAGCAAGGGTTGCAATCCTATTCTCTGACAAAATAGACTTTAAACCAACAAAGATCAAAAAGATAAAGCAGGGTATTACATAATAGTAAAGGGATAAATTCAACAAGAAGAGCTAATAATCCTAAATATATATGCACCCAATACAGGAGCACCCAAATTCATAAAACAGGTTTTTAGAGACCTACAAAGAGACCTGGACTTCTACACAATAATAGTGGAAGACTTTAACACTCCACTGTCAATATCAGACAGATCAATGAGACAGAAAATGAACAAGCATATTCAGAACTTGAATTCAACTCTGGATTAAGCATACCATATACAACAGAACTCTCCACCCTAGATCAACATAATACATATTCCTCTCATGCCACATGGCACTTATTCTAAAATCGACCACATAATTGGAAGTAAAACACTCCTCAGCAAACGCAAAAGAACTGAAATTACAACAAATAGTCTTTCAAACCACAGTGGAATCAAATTAGAACTCAGGATTAGGAAACTCACTCAAAACCACACAACTACATGGAAATTGAACAAACTGCTCCTGAATGACTCCTGGGTAAATAATTAAATTAGCAGAAATTAAGAAGTTCTTTGAAACCAATGAGAACAAAGAGACAATGTACCAGAATCTCTGGGATACAGCTAAAGCAGTGTTAAGAGGGAAATTTATAGCACTAAATGCCCACATCAGAAAGATGGAAAGATCTCAAATTGACACCCTAACATCACAATTAAAAGAACTAGAGAATCAAGAGCAAACAAATCCAAAAGCTAGCAGAAGATAAGAAATAACTAAGATCAGAGCAGAAATGAAGGAGATGAAGACAAGAAAAACCCTGCAAAAAATTAATGAATCCAGAAGCTGGTTTTTTGAAAAAATTAACAAAATAGACCACAAGCAAGACTAAGAAAGAAGTAAAGAGAGAACCAAATAGACACATACTAAAAAGTTATAAAGGAGATATCACCACTAACCCACTGAAGTACAAACTACCTTCAGGGAATACTATAAACACCTCTATGCAAATAAACTAGAAAATCTAGAAGAAATAGATACATTCTTGGACACATACACCCAAGCAAGACTAAACCAGGAAGAAGTCGAATCCTTGAATAGACCAATAACAATTTCTGAAATTGAGGCAGAAATTAATAGCCTACCAACCAAAAGAAAAAAAAGCCCTGGAGCAGACAGATTTATACTCCAATTCTACCAGAGGTTCAATGAGGAGCTGGTACCATTCCTTCTGAAACTAATGCAAACAATGGAAAAGGAGTGACTCCTCCCTAACTCATTTTATGGGGCCAGCATCATCTTCATACCACAATCAAGCAGAGACAACATAAAAAGAAAACATCAGGCCAATATCCCAGATGAACATCAGTGTGAAAATTCTCAATAAAATACTGGCAAACCAAATCCAGCAGCAGCACATCAAAAAGCTTATCCACCATGATCAAGTCAGCTTCATTCCAGGGATGCAAGCCTGGTTCAACGTATGCAAATCAATAAATGTAATCCATCACATAAACAGAACCAATGACAAAAACCACATGATTATCACAATAGATGCAGAAAAGGTTTTTGATAGAATTTAACATCACTTTATGTTACAAACTCTCAGTAAACTAGGTTTTGATGGACTATATCTCAAAATTGTAAGAGCTATTTATGGCAGACCCATAGCCAATATCATACTGAATGGACAAAAGCTGGAAGCATGCCCTTTGAAAACCAGCAAAAGACATGGATGCCCTCTCTCACCACTCCTAGCCAACATAATATTGGAAGTTCTGGCCAGGGTAATCAGGCAAGAGAAAGAAATCAAGGGTATTCAAATAGGAAGAGACGAAGTGAAATTGTCTCTGTTTGCAGGTGAGGTGATTGTGTATTTAGAAAACCACATCATCTCAGCCCAAAATTCCTCAAACTGATAAGCAACTTCAGCAAAGATTCAGAATACAAAGTCAATGTGAAAAAATCACAAACATTTCTGTAATTTCTATACTTCAACAATAGACAAGCAGAGAGCCAAATCATGAATGAAATCCCATTCACAATTGCTACAAAGAGAATAAACTATCTAGGAATACAGCTTACAAGGGACATGAAGGACCTCTTCAAAGAGAACTACAAACCACCGCTCAAGGAAATAAGAGAGTACACAAAGAAATGGAAAAACATTCCCTCCTCATGGATAGGAAGAATCAATATCATGAAAATGTCCATACTGCCCAAAGTAATTTATAGATTCAGTGCTATTCCCATCAAACTACCATTGACATTCTTCACAGAATTTTAAAAAACTACTTTAAATTTCATATGTAACCAAAAAGAGCCCATATAGCCAAAACAATCCTAAGTAAAAAGAACAAAGCTGGAGGCATCACACTACCTGACTTCACACTATACTACAAAGCTACGGTAACCAAAACAGCATCATACTGGTACCAAAACAGACATATAGACCAATGGAACAGAACAGAGACCTCAGAAATAACACCACACATCTGTAACCATGTAATCCTTGACAAACCTGACCAAACAAGCAATAAGAACAGGATTCCCAATTTAATAAATGTTTCTAGGAAAACTGGCTAGCCATACGTAAAAAGCTTAAACTGAACCCCTTCCTTACACCTTATACAAAAATTAACTCAAGATGGATTAAATACTTAAATATAAAACCCAAAACCATAAAACCCTAAAAGAAAACCTAGGCAATACCATTCAGGACATTGACGTGGGCAAAAACTTCATGATGAAAACACCAGAAGTAATGGCAACAAATGCCAAAATTGACAAAGGGGATCTAATTAAACTAAAGCACGTCTGAACAGCAAAAGGAACTAACATCAGAGTGAACAGACAACCCGTAGAATGGGAGAAAATTTTGCAATCTACTCTTCTGAAAAAGGTCTAATATCCAAAATCTATAAGAAACTTAAACAAATTTACAAGAAAAAAAAATCATCAAAAAGCAGGCAAAGGAGAAGACACTTCTCAAAAGAAGACATTTATGTGGCAAACAAACATTAAAAAAAAGCTCATCATCTCTGATCATTTGAGAAATGCCATTCAAAATTACAATGAGATACCATCCCACATCAGTCAGAATGCCAATTATTAAAAAGTCAAGAAACAATAGATGCTGGTGAGGCTGTGGAGAAATAGAAACAATTTTTGCCCTGTTGGTGGAAATGTAGATTGGTTCAACCATTGTAGAGGACAGTGTGATGATTCGTCAGGGATCAAGAACCAGAAATACCTTTTGACCCAGCAATCCCATTACTAGCCATATGACTATGACTGAATTTTTAATAAATCATTCTACTAAAAGACACATGCACATGTATGTTTATTGCAGAATTGTTTACAATAGAAAGACATGGAACCAACCCAAATGTTCATCAATGATATAGACTGGATAAGAAAATGTGGTACACATACACCATGGAATACAATTCAGCCATTAAAAAGAATGAGATCACATCCTTTGCAGGGACATGAATGAAGCTGGAAGCCATCATCCTCAGGAAACTAACACAGGAACAGAAAACCAAACACTGCATGTTCTCGCTCATAAGTGGGAGTTAAACAATGAGAACACATGGACACAGGGAGGGGAACAATACACACTGGGGCCTGTCCAGGGTGGGGGACAAGGGGAGGGAGAGCATTAAAACAAATACTTAATGCATGTGGGGCTTAAAACCTGGATGACAGGTTGATAGGTACAGCAAGCCACCATGGCACATGTATATCTATATACCAAAGTTGCATGTTCTGTACATGTATTCCAAAACTTAAAGTAAAATAAAAATTAAAATTAAAAAACGTAAAATCTGAGCCACCCGATGAGTGGCTCACAAACTGCATGAACACAGAATAACACAGGAAACTTTTTCCATAGCATGGATATACTCATCTTCATTGTTTCCTTCTGTGCCTTCCCCCACCCCAAGCTCCATTCTTGGAACTGGAAGGGAGAAAAATAGGAGCTTTTCTGTCTAGAAAATTTCCCCAGAGAATTCTGGTATACTCTTTCCCATCTAAGAAGTAGAGCCTTGGTGCATTTTTAGTATTTTGAGATCAGAGTCCATGCTCATAACCATTATGCAATAAAGCTTTCTCAATACTAATTATTATATATTCCACAGGAAACCACTTAGGGAAATGCTTAAAGTAAATAGTCTTAAAGCTAGTATAGCATAGTACCTAACACAATGGGCTCTACAGTCAGAAGATTCCATTAAAAATAAGGCTTCACGACTTACTAGCCATATGACTATGACCGAATTTTTAAGCTTTCAGGTCCTCAGTCATCATCTGTAAAATGATGACGACTGAACCTACTGAATAGGATTCTTATAAAATAGGGTATATTAAGCTTTGAGTATAGTACCCTGAATATAGTAAAAGATTGATGAATTTCAGCTATGATGATGGTGATGATGAGGATGAATGTGGACAGTAATGGAATGCTTTCTCAATAAGTTTAGCAAGGTGAGTACATAAAAAACAACTAGAACTATGTTAACCTGTAAATAAAAGTAACGCTCTAGATGGCAAGTCTGACAAATGAACATACTGCTCAGTTAAGAAAAACGCTGGTTACAGGCGGTCCTCTCTCCCAACTCAGAAGCTACTGCTGCCTCCGGACGCTCTCAAGATGGCGACCTCTCTGGGTTCCAACATTTACAACAGGCAGAACTGGGAAGATACGGACTTCCCCATTCTGTGCCAGACATCTCTTGAAGAAAACCCATATATCTGAATGACCAAAGAAAAGTATGGGAAGGAATGCAAAATCTGTGCCAGGCCGTTCACAGTGTTTCGCTGGTGCCCTGGAGTCCGTATGCGTTTCAAGAAGACTGAAGTGTGCCAGACCTGCAGTAAATTGAAGAATGTCTGTCAGACCTGCCTCTTAGACCTAGAGTATGGCTTGCCCATCCAGGTTCGTGATGCAGGATTGTCTTTTAAAGATGACATGCCAAAGTCAGATGTCAACAGAGTACTATACACAGAATATGGAGAGAGAGATTTCTAACTCTGATGGAACACGGCCAGTTGGCATGCTGGGGAAAGCCACATCTACCAGTGACGTGCTGCTCAAAATGCCCCGGACCACACCCTACTACAAAAGGAATCTACCCCACATTTGCTCCTTCTGGGTGAAAGGAGAGTGTAAGAGAGGAGAGGAACGTTCATACAGACATGAGAAGCCTGCAGATCCAGATGACCCCCTTGCTGATCAGAATATTAAAGATCGATACTACGGAATCAATGATCCTGTAGCTGACAAGCTTCTAAAGCGGGCTTCAACAATGCCTCGGCTGGACCCACCAGAGGATAAAACTATCACCACACTATAGGTTGGTGGTCTGGGTGATACTATTACTGAGACAGATTTAAGAAATCATTTCTACCAGTTCGGAGAGATCCAGACGATCACTGTTGTGCAAAGACAGCAGTGTGCTTTCATCCAGTTTGCCACAAGGCAGGCTGCAGAAGTGGCTGCTGAGAAGTCCTTCAATAAGTTGATTGTAAATGGCCGCAGACTGAATGTGAAATGGGGAAGATCCCAAGCAGCCAGAGGAAAAGAAAAAGAGAAAGATGGAACCACAGGGATCAAACTGGAACCGGTTCCAGGATTGCCAGTAGCTCTTCCTCCTCCTCCTGCTCAGAAGAAGAAGCCTCTGCCAACTACTTCAACTTGCCCCCAAGTGGTCCTCCAGCTGTGATGAACATTGCCCTGCCACCACCCCCTGGTATTGCCCCACCCCCACCACCAGGTTTTGGGTCACACATGTTCCACCCAGTGGGACCACCCCCTCCTTTCATGAGGGCTCCAGGACCAATCCACTATCCGTCTCAGGACCCTCAGCGGATGGGAGCTCATGCTGGAAAACACAGCAGTCCCTAGCACCTTGTCACCACTCTGGGGCTCTGTGGAAGAAAGGGCACTTAAAAATCCCAGTACATCTTGGAATAAATGTATTTTTCCTTCCCTTGTAGTTTCCATGGTAGCTGAGTGTGCTCAGATGTGGGCAGTCAGACTGACAGCCATGCTTTCCGACACGTTCAGAGGATCAGTGTACCACGAATAAGCTGCCATTAACACATCTGGTTACTGCGATAACACGACTAATAAAACCTGACGCCTGTTCCCCTTACCCGTGTTGGGGACAAGCAGATGTGTGAATTGGAATGTCCAGTGGAGTTACCACCTTAATTATATGTTCATTTTGTATATTTTTGGGTGGGGGAAAAATTGACCTGTGGTAAAAAACAAAAACCTTTGACCATTTTTATGTCCATTGGGTGTTTTCCTTTTTATCATCTGAAAAAAAATGATTACTAGGACTAATCATTGTAGTGGCCTAAGTGTGACACTTTTGTAGTCACACCCTCAGAAAGATGAGCAGAAACCAGCACCAACATCGTCCATGTTTTTTCTTTCCTTTTCCTCATTTATTCCTAGAGGAATCTGACCATTTTATGTCTCTACGGCCCAAAGAAAGAAAAATAAAAATTTCTTTGTATTCCTGTCAACTGGATGGAAACAAAATTTCATGGAGCTGTGTACCATTGAAGAAACCTGGTGTCTGGCATGAAGTTATTGTAAAGAACTTCCTATAAAACACGTACTTTAACAAACTGAAATGAAAAGCATTGGAGTGTTTGGATGAAAGACTTCTGACCTCCTGCTGGGAATCTGATGGTCCTCAGCATTCACCTTCGTGTGTCTTCACTGTCTCATTGTCATCCCTGCTTCTGTTTGGTCTTAGAGTGTTTGGATATAACTGAACTGTAGATGGTAAAGGAAATTTGATGTATGTTTTGTTCTTAAATAATTAAAAACGGGTCAATGTTTCAAAAAAAAACAAACAAACAAACAAAAGAAAAACACTGGTTACAAGGAGGCACAAACCAGATAGATACAATGCTATTATTCCCAATTAGCAAGACAATATTGAATTCTTACCAAGTTATCAGATGGTGTTACAAGATCATGAAGAATTTAGCCCAAAGGTCTTTCAGAATTGACCTAAAATTTAAGCATGTGACAAAGGCAGTAGCTCACAGATACTTATATGTGGAACATATGTGACTATGTAACAACATTTCTGTTGCAAATATTTTTTTTTCTGGTCTAAGAGCACACAGCAAAAAAGGATTTAAACAAAATTATTTGTTTTGTATAAGAAGACACTTTTAGAAAAAGCAAAACAGCATAATGTTGTTTGTATTAAATGTCTTTTCCTTATCTCCATTTTGAATGTACACATAGAATATAGTGAAATGAGAAGAAAGTTTCCACCCAACGGCTATGATCTCTTTAAAAACTGTTCATAGACATTCACTTTATCATCCCTTATCCTAGGATGGTGAAAAGGTTTCAGTCTAAAGGAACTCAAATCCATTGGTATTGAAGCCTGTGGTCTTTAGCTGAGAAATTCCTCTGAGGCCATGCCTAGGCTTAGCAGAAATGCATATTGGAATCAATAAATATATCCCACACATGTGGGAGGGAAGCAGTGGTTAATATTGCCAGATATTTTCTATTCCTTTTAGTCGCAACCATGATTTTCTTACAGTAATGGTAAAATGGTTGCTAAGATGGCTGCTGTGAAACACAAGTGAGAATAGAAAGAGATATAACACATGAACTGTGGAAGGATCTCCCTCCAAATCCATCACCTGAACGCAAGCCTGTTAGTCTTGGAAAAGGACTAGGCCACTGCGAAGTCTGAAGTTTCTTCAGTTACAAATGATCACCTACTAACAAGAGCAATGGCTATTGTGGTTGAATTTGAATACCCATTTTTCCAAAGAAGAAGTGACATCAAAAAATGTCCTAGGAAACATTATAGTGGCATATTTAGTATTCATGTTTATTAAAATTAATGACCATTTTAAAGTTAGACATACCTAATCAACCAAGACTAATTCAAACAATATATTGAATTAAAACATCTTCACAGGATATACTAGAGAGAAAAAAAATTACTCTCCTTGACACTAAGTCAACCCAGGATACTTCAGTACACAATGTTGCCTCATCTTATATGTGAAATCAATACACTTGTCATATTCATGATTTTTTTCCTGTATCATTCAGATGAAAGAAGTTAAATGCATACCATTATAAAAATGTATTTCTTTTCAGCATTGTTAAATAAAATGTCCTGGGTCTCATTTAATTCAGATGGATGAAATCAAAGCCAAGGACAGGATCATCTTTTCCCTGGAAAAGGAACTGGAGACCCAAACAGGCTATGTACAGAAACTCCAACTTCAGAAGGAGGCTTTGGATGAACAACTCTTTCTGGTCAAGGAGGCTGAGTGCAACATGAGCAGCCCAAAACGAGAAATTCCAGGAAGGGCAGGTGATGGTTCCGAACACTGCAGCAGTCCTGTAAGTCCATTCTAGTTGAATTTAAGAACACACAAGTCATCTTTTATTTAGCTCCCAAGCTTTACTTTTCACTTAAGCTCTTTTCTTGTTTACTAAAAAGAAATCAATCTACCTTCTACTATAAACTCATCTAGTATCTTGGGAACAGGGTGTTCTAAACTCATAAATGACTAAGTGGTCCACACTACCTTAGCAGATCACATGAGACTTACAGATTTCTTTAAATCCTTCCTAGAATTTTTCTAGTCAGGCAATATCTATTTAAACTTAAGTCTATTATGGGAAACATAAATTAGATGAAAATATTTTGCCTCTTGCCTAGACTGGTAATTTTCCCTTTTGTGAACAATTGGGTTGGAAATTGACAAAGATGGTCATCATCTACAGGGTACAAAATGTATAACTGCATAAAAGACAAAACCGTTTATAAACTTCATCTAAAGACTTATTGAACTTACCACTTACTTCCCTGGGTTTTCATCATTTTATATGAGAAATTATTTTCAGAAGTGCAGCAATAGAAATGGCCTTATATGCAGTGTCTATAATGCTTATACCTTTCCAACTATTTAGCTATTATAATGATGGAAATGTATTATTTAGGAACAGAGATGGGTTCCAAAGTACTACTTAGAACTAAGTAATGAATAATTTATGAATTGGTATTCAGGATATACATATATATATCTTAGTAGGTGGTAGAAAGACTACTTATCTAGGATTTAACAGATATAAGTTTCGGTTATGACACTGACAGGTACCTGCAATATAGCATAGTTGTCAAGAGAATGGCTCTAGAGTCAGACTCTTTGATTCAAATCCCAAATCTGCCATTTACTGTGTGTCCTTAGGCAAACAACTTCACCATTCAGTTTTCTCATCTGCAAAATAGAAGCTATAGTAGTACCTCATAAGGCTGATCTAATGATTAGAAGACATAATCTAAGACATAATCATGTAAAACTTTGAGCATGGTGTCTGGTACATAGCATTTAATACATATTAGTTATTGATCTTTTCATATTAGCCACAAGACCTTAAAGGAGTTATTATATACCTAAATTTTACCTATTTTGCTGAATCCTTTAGGATATTGTGAATGTAGGGATATAATGTGTTTGAAACTGCTTCGTCATTTGGCATACCCCAAAACCTAAAATGCAATAAAAATTTAAAATAAATAAATAAAAAGAAAAACTTGAAAAAAAAAAGAAAATAAATCAACCTTTTAACTAAAACCAAAGAAAAAAAGAGAAACTGCTTTGTCAACACTACAGCATTATCATAATGTAATACGACAATATAATTGCTAGCACATGACAATAACAGTCCTATGTAATTCTACAATATGAAATTAAGCCATGAATGCCCTGTGTAAGGTGATTCATAGCCACTCTGCCAGTGGAGAAGCTGGTTGCATTGGGCAGAATATACTAATGAGGCCTATCCTATAAACGACTGCCCTTTATACATAAAGGTAATACACCAACATTTTCTCACTTTGACCTTTTTCTTCAGGAGTATGAAGGAATTGGCAATATCCATCCCTACTTCCTACTCTCTCCCCTCTGTGGCTAATGGTAATAGCAAACAGCTGTCTAAGCTGTGGGAAGCAATGTGTGGCCATGACACAAGGGATGCCCTTTGAATTCTATGTTATCACAGCATGACCTTGGTCTCATAGCACACAGCTCTGATAGGTTGATCCAATCTTCTGACTTCCCCTTCCCTGAGTCCTGGTTCCAGGGAGTATCTACCACATGAATTCATTTGCAATTACAACCTGGTATGGTCTTCAACCCAAGTGGTGAATATTGAAAGTTATAAAAGGTAAATATTTACTCTTTGGATAAGAGAATATTTTATTCTCACTTCAGAAATCAGATAAGAGAACTGAGCCTATTACTTTTATGAATAATAAGTGATATTCTTAAACTTTGTGAAAAATGTTGTTGAAGAATACCCATTTTAATTTTTCGGTGTAGGATTTGCGAAGAAACCAAAAGAGAATAGCTGAATTGAATGCCACTATAAGAAAATTAGAAGACAGGAATACCTTGCTTGGAGATGAACGAAATGAACTGGTGAGATATACTAAAATGTTTTCTTGTTGTTGTTGTTAAGCATTATGTTACAGAATTATGTACTATGTTATAGACATGTACCATAATAGAGAAAAGTGTACAAATAACAAAGATACCATTCCATAGATATTCACAAAGTGGCACACTCAAAAAACCACCATCCAGATGAATAAGTGAAAGATTATAAGCATCTCAAACCCCTGCCTCTTATGACCCCTCCCAATCAGCATCCTATTAAACTTAATCACTATTCTGACGTCAATCACTATAAATGTCTATCACCATGTAAATTTTTTTTTTGTAAATGGAATCATACAATATTTTCTCTTTTTTGTCTGAATTCTTCTGCTTCTTTACTCAGCCTTACGTTTGTGAGATTTATCCATTGTGTTGCATGTAGAATTCATTCATTTTCATTTCTCTATAGTATTCAAATAATATATCACAATATACTCATCCATTTTATTGTTAATGGACATTTATGTTGTTCCTTAAAATTTCTGAGCTGTTTTGAAAAGAACAGTGCTTTCTACGTGTCCTTTGTGAAAAAATTTGCCCCTTTCTGGTGGAATATACAGAGGAGTAGAATTACTGGATGTTAGAGTATGGGTGTAGTCAGCATCAGTAGTTATTACCAAACAGTAAGTTGTCACAATTCCCACCAATCATGAATGAAAGTGGTAGTTTCTCCATATATTTGCCAACATAGAACAATAATTGTTAGTCATGCTGATGGATGTAAGGTATACTCTTACACCTTACATTATGGTTTTAATTTTCCTCATTATTAAGAAGGTAGGGTAACTTCTCAAATATTTACTAGCTTTTCAGATATTTTTTATAATTTGCCCTTAGTCTTTTGCCCATTTTCTGTTATGCTGCCTTTATTGTTTTAGTTACTATTAGGATTTTTTATCATTACCTGTGGTACATTTGCATTTAAATTATCTTGTTCTGTGGCTTACATTTTTTACTTTAATAGAAGTAGTCACATAAAAGAGTTATTTTCAGTCTTTGCTTTTTTCAAATACATGAATTTTAGGCTGTAATTGTTCCTCTAATCCTTGCTTTAGTATGATATATTGTTATTTCTTTCAAAAATTTTGTCTAATGTCACGTAATTTCTCCTTTGATATATGGGTCACTTGGAAGTATATGGCTTAATTTCAAAACATTTAGAGATTTTTGAGTTATCCTTCTGGTATCAATTTCTACCTTCATTCTAACTATACTCAGAAAATGTACTTTGTATATTTTATTCCTTCAGAATTTGTTGAGATTTGCTTTATGACCTCCGCATACAGTTAAAATTTTAGAAATGTTACATGTTTACATGAAAAGGAGGCATATTCTATAATTATTAGTTGCAATTTAATTGAAGTTTGTTAAAAATCTTGTTTAAAATTTTCTAAATTCTTACCGATATTTTTGTCTGCTTGTTCTCCCAATAGATTTGTCTATATCCTTCTCAGTTCTTTCAATTTTACTTTATATGAATATAGAACATATAATATATATTTATAATATATAATATATTAGACATTATGTTACTAGATGAATATAAATTAATAATTGTTGTATTTTTTTGTGTGTATTGACCCTTTAATTATTATGCATGTTTCTCCTCTGGTAGTACTTCTTGACTTAAAATCTTTGTTATTAGTTGAACTGTATCAGATTTTTGTTTTAGTGTTAGTGTGAATGTATATGTGTATGTGTGTATATATACATGTGTGTACAACCATATACACATACATATATACATACATATTCACACATACATATATACATATACACACTTTTTTTTCAACCTTCCTGTGTTTTATTTAAGGTGTATCTTAAAAGGAATATTTTGGTATTGTGGAACTATGGTTATTGACGTATGATATAATAAATTATAGATATTTTCTTTGTGCATATTTGCATTTTCTATGAGTAGCATTAATAAGTAAATTGAAATATTTAAAACTCACATCATTGACCTTCAAAAGAGACAGATGAAAATAGTGAACCTAGTAGAATAACTTATTATACTTTTATGTATACAATATTTAATATTAATGCTTCAGGCACTAAGGAGTAAGGCATTAATGCTTCAGGACTAAGTCAGATTATTTATAAAAATAAATCCAGTTTTTTCCTTTAATATGAAATGGAGGCCGGGTGCAGTGGCTCACGCCTATAATCCCAGCAGGAGGCCGAGGCGGGTGGATCACAAGGTCAAGAGATTGAGACCATCCTGGTCAACAAGGTGAAACCCCGTCTCCACTAAAAATACAAAAATTAGCTGGGCATGGTGGTGCGTGCCTGTAGTCCCAGCTACTTGGGAGGCTGAGGCAGGAGAATTGCTTGAACCTAGGAGGCAGAGATTGTGGTGAGCAGAGATTGTGCCATTGCACTCCAGTCTGGGTAACAACAGTGAAACTCCGTCTCAAAAAAAAAAAAAAATGAAATGGAGTTCTTAAATTGAGATTGAGATGGATTTGTGGAAGTGCTGCTTAAGAATCATAAGATTAGATTTTACAAATATTCATAAGTAGCTAAGTCTCCTACCTCAGCAATTCCCAAGATCTTAGATGCTCATGAACAGGAGTGAGTACTTTAAAAAGTCTTCTCAAATATTTCTGATACATCCTTCCTTTTTCCTTGCTCCTCTCCCAATACATTTTCACTTTCAGAGTTGGTATGAAAAGAATAAGCTAATCATGAGAAGCTGAAAATGAAAATTTATTGTGTATAGGATGATTATGAAATATACAAACAGGAGAGTTTTATAAGTAAAGTGGAGGACTATTAACTATCACCCCAAGACAATTTTCATAAATTTAGACCAGTGGTTCCCAACTACAAGTTATTTTGGCAATATCTGATGTTTTTGGTGGTCACAATCAGCAGAGTGTTACTGGCATCTAACAAGCAGAGGCCAAGGATCCACCAATGCACAGGAAACCTCACATCAAAAAAACATCTGCCTCAAAAAGTCACAGATGCCAAGACTGAGAAACCCTGCTTTAGACTAACCAAGCAAATGAGAGTATGATCACTCTTAATCATGGGTGGATAACGATACAGTCATACTTAACTAAGCGTGGGGAGAATTCTGTATCCTTAAACACAAACATTTCAAACTTATGTGAGGTTTTGTCCTCAATAAAAGTTCTTTTAAAATAACAACTGTATGTGAGTCAGGAGATCTCCACAAGATCTCTGAAAGAATGACCTTTGGAGATAACCAGGCTTGTATTCAGGTCCTGGTTGCAATACTTAGTGACCCGTGTGATTTGGGTGAGCTCCTTTATCTCTGAGCTAATGAAGGTAATTCCAGGTACAGAGATTGCAGCTGAGCACGGTGAGGTAACGGGTGGAGGAAGCGAAAGAAAGCAAGGAGAGCAGGTCCTCTGGAGCATTTCCAAAACCAGTGTCTGTAGTGCTTTCCTTAAGATAATGAATCGATATGGGGTTATGAAGGCTGTGATGAAAAGCCATTAGAGAAAACTGAAAAGAAGGCCATCAGTCTGTTAAATGAAGGACTGAAATGGCAGTGGTTAGTCCTGAGCCACATAGTGAAGCAGACAATGCCGGCTCCAGAGATGCTTTCACGCCCACCACTTTACTTCCCTGCCCCCATGTCCTTCAAACACAAGACACAAATCTTAACTTATTTCTTCCCAGTTAAAACGTGTGCGGGAAACCGAAAAGCAATGTAAACCTCTCCTGGAAAGGAACAAGTGCCTCGCCAAGAGAAACGATGAACTGATGGTGTCCTTGCAGCGCATGGAAGAAAAACTAAAAGCCGTTACCAAGGAAAATTTAGAAATGGTGTGTATCACAGACTCTGCGAATCTGCACCCTCATTGATTATATTACTCCAATAACGGGACTTACTGCTATTTCTCAGCTTCTTTTTAAAATACAATGCTATTTGGATTTTTCCTTATGTAAGCAAGGAAGCTTTAAGAAATAAAGCAAGAGAAGTTTGCTGGCTCTGAATTTTATGAGGTTTCTATATTTGTAAAACCGTAGGAGTGCTTCCAGGAATTTGCATGCTTTCCAAAAGCTCGGAAATGGAGAAGGAAAGCTTTGACATAGCCACAGAAACCTTCTATGACTTCACTAACATGCTATTTACAGATCTAAATCCTAGGCACATCTTGTCTTCTAAGATCATGCATGATGGTTGGAAAATGGATACCATTACTTGTGTTATATATATGGACAAGTGATATGCTAATGTACTTCTTAATAGACTTTCAATAGATCTATAGAGAACTTCAGACAATCTCCAATGATGATTTATTATGCCAGATAAAATGTGCTTAAGGATTTAGTAGGTGTGTGTGTATTCAGGCTGCGTAATTTTCAGATTTAGCTGGAGCATCATAAACTTTCTACAGATATTTTAACAACCAAAGTTTGAGATTTTTAAAGACTTCACTTGTACTTTCTTCTTTTCCAATTCAGAGAGAAAAAATAACATCCCATCCACCCCTGAAGAAATTAAAATCTCTGAATGATCTCGACCAAGCTAATGAAGAGCAAGAAACAGAGTTCCTAAAACTTCAGGTCATCGAGCAACAGAACATTATTGATGAGCTCACAAGGGTACGTGTCAATCAATCTGTAAACCCTAAGTTGTTCCCAAAGACAAGTAGCCAACAAAATGTATACTGAAATCAGTTAATTTTAGATTAACTCCAGAGGCCCAAGTTCATGTGTTCAATATGTAATTTTGTTCTAGAGGTTACATTCTAATATTTTATATTGTTAAACTGCTTTACAACTTTTAAATTATAGCCCTTTGTTAACTAATTTGGTAGCACAAATAATAACAGCAAAGTACATTAAAAGAACTTTTAAATGTGTTGTGGCATAAGTCTGTAGGTAGGGTGGGTGTGTCTTGCAATTGCCTTCCAGTAGCAGGATCCTGAGGCTCAGAGACTTCATATGTTGTCTATGACAACAATGTCACATATATCTCTTGTTTCCCAGCTCACAATTCAGTGTCTAGCACATAGTTGCAGTTTAATAAATACTTATTGGATAAACAGCAACTATATAATTCTATAACAGAACTAAATTTCAGTCCTGATTTTCTGATCATTACTTCAGTGCCTGCTGAGTGGGTGGAAGAGTTATTACTTCCATCCGAGTTTGGCTGAGGTTTATGTTACTAGTAAGTTTGCACTAAGACCTCTAGATGCCTTTGGGTTTTCTTCTTTGCCTCTCCATCTTTGTTCTGTGAATGACATCTTTGGTTTCTCTCACTTCAGAACCAAGTCAAGGCCTAAAGATTTGAATAGCAAAGCGGGAGTTAGGCAATAGTCTCCAGAGTAGGGTAAGAAAATTGATTCACTGCCACTGAGGGAAAGGGTATAGCTTCAGTTTATGATTACTTATGATTCATCCTTTTTAAAATTTCTATGTTGACTATATGTTATAATGAATACATTAGATTAGGAAGGTAATTTAAATATATAATTATATTAGGATTCTCTAGAGGGACAACTAATAGGATAGATGTATATATAAAGGGGAATTTATTAAGGAGTATTGATTCACACGATCACAAGGTGTGGTCCCACAATAGGTTGTCTACAAGCTGAGGAGCAAGGAAGCCAACCTAAATCCCAAAGCTGAAGAACATAGAGTCTGCTGTTCCAGGGTGGGAAGAAATAGGAGAAAGATGTAGGCTGGGAGACTAAACCAGTCTAGTGTTTCCATGTGCTTCTGCCTGCTTTTTAATCTGGTCACTGGCCGAGCTGGGAGCTGATTAGGTGGTACCCACCCAGATTGAGGGTGAGTCTCCCTTTCCCAGTCCACTGACTCAAATGCTAACCTCCTTTGGCAACACCCTCACAGACACACCCAGAAACAATACTTTGTATCCTTCAGTCCAATGAAATTAACACTCACTATTAATCAGTACAAAAATGTATAAATTGTAACAGTCTCATATATAGAGATGGCATTTTTACTCTTAAAGGTGAAAAAAATTAAAAAAGCCTAAACACCACTGGCTTAAATCAGATTACTTATTAAATGTGGGCTCCCTGTTTTCCTCATTTCATTTTCACATCCTAGTAGCTTACAAATTTTCCAGATTCATGAGCCCAGGAATTTTCCTGGCTTTGAGTATCCTGAGATTAAGCTGTAAGTTTTTTATAGAATCTTGGGCTATTTAGGCATACTCATCAGACTTTCCAAAAGATGCTCTATCTAGTTTGAATTTGTACAGTAAATACATGGAGTACTTAGTGAATAACCCCAAATTCCCTGGATATCTCCATTCACAGCAACAATAAATCATGAATTTGATCAATATTTCTAGGCATTCTTTGAGATTCCCAGAAAATTTTTTAAAAACTGAAAACAAAACAGAAACACTAAATGGCTCCAACCCACTAGACACTCTGTTCCCTGTCCTATTTTCAGGGACTGCAGGTGAGAACAAGGATCCAAAAATAGGCAAAAGACAGTTTTCCATGCATTTCAAATGACTAAATGAAAAGAATACGGTTTTACTTTATTGTGAAATGATATTTTTTAACACAAATTTAAAGTAATTTTGGATCTAGGAGAACTAACGTACTGTGCTTTGGAGGAATATGAGTAACCATTTTCATAGCTACTTGATTTTCAAGCACAAAACAAAGGATTCTAATTAGGAACACAGTACACTTTCTGATCATGAGGCTCCTTGATCCACGTAAGTCATCAGGAGTAGTTGTAGAAGATTCTTATTTTGAATATATGTAAGTATCAATCCCAAAAGTTGCCAACATTAAAAAAAACAAAGTCTTATTCTATTCCAAATATAATGCCTTAAGGGAAAAAAATACTCTGTCTTTGCAAAAAGAAAAAAAAAACTATTGAGAAATATCTACCAGTTCTGGAACTGAAAAAATCTTCCATTTGTTTTCCAGGACCGAGAAAAGCTCATCCGTAGAAGAAAGCATAGAAGAAGCTCCAAGCCAATTAAGGTAATAAGAAATCGAGGTTATCAGGCATTCACCACTAACAGCCAGAGATATGAGTCTTGGCATGGAATCTTCCTGCAAAGATGTGATGAATCAGATGTTCCTGAACTGTTGCAGCAAACCATGAGCTTTATTTGCTAGAAGAAAATCTTTTCTGTTGACATTTCTTCAAAGTCTAAAAATGATTCTGTTGTAAATTTTAACCTGAAAGGGTTTGCTTTAATATGACTTTCTCTAAATGGAGATGCCACTAGGTTTGACTTAGAAAGGATTACCTGACAAGTTGGAGAGTCATACTCTAAGAATATTCAAGAAATATACATGATCTGATGTCTCCCACTGAACAGTATTAATACATTTTTATTATTCATTCAGACAATAATATTGATAGTGATCTTCCCAATCCACCAATATCTGTATAGCCTCTTATAACCCACAAAGTTTTGTTATTTAGTCTGTTTGATTTTTATTTTTGTTTTTACTAAGTATATCATTTGTTTTTGATGTGGACTTGGATGACAAGTCTTAAGATTTGATCATCTCCATCACACAGACACCTGAGTTTTCAAAGTCCTTGGGTCGTCTTTTAAATACAGGAAAGAGTAAACCACATCAGCTCATCATGATATAACCTGTATATGAAAGAGGCTTCAGTGTTTCTATGAAAAATGCTAAATGAATTTTTCTTGAAGATGTCAGAAGTGAAATAATATTAGAGAAACACTTATTGGAATTATTATGTTCGTGCCTAATGTTTTTATTTCAACAAAGAAGCATTGGGGATCCACGTCTTCTATGTTAGTTTAAATGCATGCTAGTTGACAGTATTTTAATGTTTAACTTTCCCTACTTTTAGCTGTGTCAGTAAATACGTACTTTCCCTCCATTCAGAGGCCTGTTTTAGACCCGTTTATTGGCTACGATGAGGACTCTATGGATTCCGAGACATCATCCATGGCCTCATTTAGAACAGACAGAACACCAGCTACTCCCGATGATGACTTGGATGAAGTAAGCTTTTCTACGTTTCTAGCCATGGGTGATGTTGTCACCAAATCTTTGATTTAAGTGGGGAGAAAAAGCATTCCGCTTTTTATCTCCTTTATAAACAGCACAAAGTTTATACAAACTATAAACCATATCTCATAATGGTGATAATAGTAACCAATTTTGAGACTATGCGTTGTTATCTCTTGAAAACGGGCAAACCTTTTAGAAATTTCTCTACAGTTCAGCTCTCTTATTTGAAGACTTCTTTCAAAACGAAAGTTACTTTCCAAGATTCTTTATCTAGGGGAGGTAGGAACCACAGAGCAAGCTTAGCAGGCTTTTGGATGTGGTCTGAGACACTCGTGAGTGAAGTGTGCTCTGTGGATCACCCTCATCAGAATGATCTAGAGGGCTCAGTTACAATGAAAATTCTGGACCCTACCATGCAACTCCTGACTTGAGATTTTAAGAGTGAAACACCCCAGTCTTCATTCCTTCCCAAAAAGTCCCTGTTGATAGTGTTAGATCCTGACGTTTAAGATCTAAAGCAATAAAACAACTTTTATGATTTATCTGGGGTGAAAAAAACAAGTTGTTGGAGATGAACATATTGAAAAGAAATAAGAGTAAAATTCTAGAGTATCATTTCCTCAAATTTAGGACCAAAATCTGGATATGACTTTTTCTCATTTGGAACCCAAATGATTAACAATGAGAAATGTTATCAAATGGTAAATGCTTCTTTTACTAAAATAAATATTTACATATTTCTGCAGTGTCCAACTTGAAACTATTACAGTATTTGTGCCCAGATATATACTTGAGAGCTAAAAGTAAAATCAAATAGACTGCCAAACAAACCTTTTACTTGTTTAAAAAGTGGTCAAATGTTAGTATTTCACATTGAACACAGGACTTGAACGTAACACAATTGTTTTGGTGCTTTTCTTTTAACCTTAAGAGTTTAGCAGCTGAAGAATCTGAACTAAGATTTCGACAATTAACAAAAGAATATCAGGCCCTCCAAAGAGCATATGCCCTCTTACAGGAGCAGACGGGAGGCATCATTGACGCTGAAAGAGAAGCCAAGGTTAGTGTGTATCTGTGAGAGTGCTCTGAATTAGCGTGCAGCAGTCACAGCATAAAAGTACCATGGACATAAAAATATCAATAGGACAGCTTTCCCTGTACTCTTCTCTTCTCGGCAACTTTTGAACTGGTATAGGTTTTATGTCCACAAACCTTGAAGCCAGATGTATTAGAACCAGCTTAGATCAGTGATTTTGTTCCCTTAAAGATAGTTGAGTACATAGTTCTTATTCTTGCTATTTGAAAACATACATTTTCAAAGATAGACAATCTTGGATTTTGTTAAGCCATTTTTTAGTTTGTTGCGTAAAATAACTTTTTTATCTTTCAAAAGCAATAGTGAGCCAATTTCTTCTCTTAGTTATTAAGTGAACAGCATTTATGTTTGACAGCTTACCAGTATTTTCACAGACAATATCTCACTTAACCCTTGTGACAGCCGCCAAGGCAGATATTTTACAAAAGAGGGATATGAGACTCAGAGGGGTTAATTAAATTGCCCCAAATTGCACAAATAGTAAATGGCAAAGCTGATATTACAACTTAAGTTTTACTGGGTCAAATGTTCTTTCCTTTATATCATAACTGCCTCTCATGAGCCTATTTCAACAAAAAGAAAAGATAAGATAAGCATGTACTATACTAATTCTTTTTTTTTTTAATTTTAAATTTTTATTGCATTTTAGGTTTTGGGGTACATGTGCAGAACGTGAAAGATAGTTGCATAGGTACACACATGGCAGTGTGTTTTGCTGCCTTCCTCCCCTTCACCCACACTTGGCATTTCTCCCCAGGCTATCCCTCCCCAGCTCCCCCATCCGCTGTCCCTCCCCCGTTCCGCCCAATAGACCCCTGTGTGTAGTAGACCCCCTCCCTGTGTCGATGTGTTCTCATTTTTCTCACCCACCTATGAGTGAGAATATGCGGTATTTCCTTTTCTGTTCTTGTGTCAGTTTGCTGAGAATGATGTTCTCCAGATTCATCCATGTCCTTACAAAGTACAAAACCTCATCATTTTTGATTGCTGCATAATATTGCATGGTTTATATGTGCCACATTTTCCCAGTCCAATCTATCATTCATGGGCATTTGGGTTGGTTCCAGGTCTTTGCTATTGTAAACAGTGATGCAATGAACATTTGTGTGCATGTGTCCTTATAGTAGAACGATTTATAGTCCTTTGGATATATACGCAGTAATGGGATTGCTGGGTCAAATGGAATTTCTATTTCTAGGTCCTTGAGGAATCGCCACACTGCCTTCCACAATGGTTGAACTAATTTACACTCCCACCAACAGTGTAAGAGTGTTCCCATTTCTCCACATCCTCTCCAACATCTGTTGTCTCCAGATTTTTTAATGATCGCCATTCTAACTGGCGTGAGATGGTATCTCAATGTGGTTTTGATTTGCATCTCTCTAATGACCAGTGATGATGAGCATTTTTTCATGTGTTTGTTGGCCTCATGTATGTCTTCTTTGTAAAGTGTCTGTTCATATCCTTTTCCCATTTTTGAATGGGCTTGTTTGTTTTTTTTTCTGTAAATCTGTTTGAGTTCTTTGTAAATTCTGGATATCAGCCCTTTGTCAGATGGGTAAACTGCAAAGATTTTTTTCCCATTCTGTTGGTTGCCGATTCACTCTAGTGATTGTTTCTTTTGCCATGCAAAAGCTGTGGAGTTTGATTAGGTCCCATTTGTCTATTTTGGCTTTTGTTGCCAATGCTTTTGGTGTTTTGGTCATGAAGTCCTTGCCTACTCCTATGTCCTGAATGGTTTTGCCTAGATTTTCTTCTAGGGTTTTTATGGTGCCAGGTCTTATGTTTAAGTCTTTAATCCATCTGGACTTAATTTTAGTGTACGGTGTCAGGAAGGGGTCCAGTTTCTGCTTTCTGCACATGGCTAGCCAGTTTTCCCAACACCATTTATTAAACAGGGAATCCTTTCCCCATTGCTTGTTTTTGTCTGGTTTATCAAAGATTATATGGTTGTAGATATGTTGTGTTGCCTCTGATGCCTCTGTTCTGTTCCATTGGTCTATATCTCTGTTTTGGTACCAGTACCATGCTGTTTTGATTACTGTAGCCTTGTAGTATAGTTTGAAGTCTGGTAGTGTGATGCCTCCCGCTGTGTTCTTTTTGCTTAGAATTGACTTGGGTATGTGGGCTCTCTTTTGGTTCCATATGAAGTTCATGGTGGTTTTTTCCAGTTCTGTGAAGAAATTCAATGGTAGTTTGATGGGGATAGCATTGATTGTGTAAATTACTTTGGGCAGTATAGCCATTTTCACAATATTTATTCTTCCTAACCACGAACATGGAATGTTTCTCCATCTGTTTGTGTCCTCTCTTATTTCGTTGAGCAGTGGTTTGTAGTTTTCCTTAAAGAGGTCCCTTATGTTCCTTGTGAGTTGTATTCCTAGGTATTTTATTTTCTTTGTAGCAATTGTGAATGGCAGTTCATTCTTGATTTGGTTCTCTTTAAGTCTGTTATTGGTGTATAGGAATGCTTGTGATTTTTGCACATTGATTTTATATCCTGAGACTTTGCTGAAGTTGCTTATCAGTTTCAGGAGTTTTGGGGCTGAGGTGATGGGGTCTTCTAGGTATACCCTCATGTCGTCTGCAAATAGAGATAATTTGGCTTCCATCTTTCCTATTTGGATACACTTTATTTCTTTTTCTTGCCTGATTGCTCTGGCTAGAACTTCCAGTACTATATTGGATAGGAGTGGTGAGAGGGCATCCTTGTCTAGTGCCAGATTTCAAAGGGAATGCTTCCAGTTTTTGCCCATTAAGTATAATATTGGCTGTTGGTTTGTTGTAAATAGCTTTTATTACTTTGAGATATGTTCCATCAATACCAAGTTTATTGAGGGTTTTTAGCATAAAGGGCTGTTGAATTTTGTCAAATGCCTTCTCTGCGTCAATTGAGATAATCATGTGGTTTTTGTTTTTGCTTCTGTTTATGTGGTGAATTACATTTGTAGATTTGCATATGTTGAACCTGCCTTGCATCCCCGGGATGAATCCTACTTGATCATGATGGATAAGTTTTTTAATATGCTGTTGCAATCGGTTTGCCAGTATTTTATTGAAGATTTTTGCATCTATGTTCATTATGGATATTGGCCTGAAATTTTCTTTTCTTGTTGAGTCTCTGCCAGGTTTTGGTATCAGGATGATGTTGGTCTCATAAAATGATTTGGGAAGGGTTCTCTCTTTCTGAATTATTTGGAATAGTTTCAGAAGGAATGGTACCAGTTCCTCTTTGTGTGTCCGGTAGAATTTGGCTGTGAACCCACCTGTACCTGGGCTTTTTTTGTGTGGTAGGCTCTTAATTTCTGCCTCAACTTCAAACCTTGATATTGGTCTATTCATAGTTTTGGCTTCCTCCTTGTTTAGGCTTGGGAGGACACAGGTGTCCAGGAATTTATCCATTTCTTCCTGGTTTACTAGTTTATGTGCATAGAGTTGTTTGTAGTATTCTCTGATGATGGTTTGAATTTCTGTGGAATCTGTGGTGATTTCCCCTTTATCATTTTTTATTGCATCTACTTGATTGTTCTCTCTTTTCTTTTTTTATCAGTCTGGCTAGTGATCTGTCTATGTTGTTGATCTTTTCAAAAAACCACCTCTTGGATTTATTGATTTTTTGAAAGATTTTTCATGTCTCTATCTCCTTCAGTTCTGCTCTGATCTTAGTTATTTCTTGTCTTTGGCTAGGTTTTGAGCTTTTTTCATCTTGCTCCTCTAGCTCTTTCAATTTTGATGATAGGGTGTCAATTTTGGATCTCTCCACTCTTCTCATGTGGGCACTTATTGCTATATATTTTCCTCTACAGACTGCTTTAAATGTTTCCCAGAGATTCGGGTACATTGTGTCTTTGTTCTCATTGGTTTCGAAGAACTTCTTTATTTCTGCCTTCATTTCATTGTTTATCCAATCAACATTCAAGAGCCAGTTGTTCAGTTTCCATGAAGCTGTGCAGTTCTGAGTTAGTTTCTGAATTCTGAGTTCTAACTTGATTGCACTATGGTCTGAGAGACTGTTTGTTATGATTTCAGTTGTTTTGCATTTTCTGAGGAGTGCTTTACTTCCAATTATGTGGTCAATTTTGGAGTAGGTGTGATGTGGTGCTGAGAAGAATGTATATTCTGTGAATTTGGGGTGGAGAGTTCTGTAAGTGTCTGTCAGGTTTGCTTGTTCCAGGTCTGAGTTTAAGTCCTGGATATCCTTGTTAATTTTCTGTCTGGTTGATCTGTCTGATATTGACAGTGGAGTATTAAAGTCTCCCACTATTATTGTGTGGGAGTCTAAGTCTCTTTGTAAGTCATTAAGAACTTGCCTTATATATCTGGGTGCTCCTGCATTGGGTCCATATATATTTAGGATCATTAGCTCTTCTTGTTGTATCGATCCTTTTACCATTATGTAATGACCTTCTTTGTCTCTTTTGATCTTTGTTGCTTTAAAGTCTATTTTATCAGAGACGAGAATTGCAACTCCTGCTTTTTTTTTTCTCTCCATTTGCTTGGTAAATCTTCCTCCATCCCTTTATTTTGAGCCTTTGTGTATCCTTGCGTGTGAGATGGGTGTCCTGGATACAGCACACTGATGGGTTTTGGTTTTTATCCAATTTGCCAGTCTGTGTCTTTTGATTGGTGCATTTAGCCCATTTACATTCAGGGTTAATATTGTTATGTGTGAATTTGATACTGCCATTTTGATGCTTGCTGGCTGTTTTGCCCATTAATTAATGTAGATTCTTCATTTTGTTGATGCTCTTTAGCATTTGGTATGCTTTTAGGATGGCTGGTACTGGTTGTTTCTTTCTATGTGTAGTGCCTCTTTCAGGAGCTCTTGTAAAGCAGGCCTAGTGGTGACAAAATCTCTGAGTACTTGCTTGTTCACAAAGGATTTTATTTTTTCTTCACTTCTGAAGCTCAGTTTGGCTGGATATGAAATTCTGAGTTGAAAGTTCTTTTCTTTAAGGATGTTGAAGGTGAAGGGGGTATAGCTCAGGGGGTAGAGCATTTGACTGAAGAAGGATGTTGAATATTGGCCCCCACTCTCTTCTGGCTTGTAGAGTCTCTGCTGAGAGATCTGCTGTGAATCTGATGGGCTTCCCTTTGCGCGTGACCCGACCTTTCTCTCTGGCTGCCCTTAGTATTTTCTCCTTCATTTCAACCCTGGTGAATCTGACGATTATGTGCCTTGGGGTTGATCTTCTTGTGGAGTATCTTTGTGGTGTTCTCTGTGTTTCCTGGAGTTGAGTATTGGCCTGCCTTGCTAGGTTGGGGAAATTTTCCTGGATAATATCCTGAAGAGTATTTTCCAGCTTGGATTCATTGTCTTCATCACATTCTGGTACACCTATCAAATGTAGGTTGGGTCTCTTCACATAGTCCCACATTTCTTGGAGATTTTGTTCATTCCTTTTTGCGCTTTTTTCTCTAATCTTGGTTTCTCATTTTATTTCATTGAGTTGATCTTCGACTTCTGATATTCTTTCTTCTGCTTGGTCAATTTGGCTGTTGAAACTTGTGCATGCTTTGCCAAGTTCTCGTGTTGTGTTTTTCAGCTCCTTCAATTCATTCATATTCCTCTCTAAGTTGTCCATTCTTGTTATCATTTCCTCGAATCTTTTTTCAAATCCTTTTTCAAGGTTCTTAGTTTCTTTGCATTGATTTACAACATGTTGTTTTAGCTCTCTGACATTTCTTATTATCCATCTTCTGAAGTCTGATTCTGTCATTTCGTCACACTCATTCTCCGTCCAGCTTTGTTCCCTTGCTGGTGAGGAGTTTTGGTCCTTTGTAGGAGGTGAGGTGTTTTGGTTTCGGGTGTTTTCCTCCTTTTTGCGCTGGTTTCTTCCCATCTTTGTGGATTTATCCACCTGCCGTCTTAGTAGTTGCTGATTTTTCAATTGAGTCTCTGAGTGGATGCCCAGATTGTTGATGATGAAGTATTTCTGTTACTTAGTTTTTCTTCTAATGGTTTAGCCCCTCTGCTGTACGACTGCTGAGGTCCACTCCAGGCCCTGCTTGTCTGGGGTACACCTGTAGCAGCTGCAGAACAGTGAGGGATGCTACCAGTTTCTTCTTCTGCTATCTTTGTCCCAGAATGATGCCCACCAGATGTCAGTCTGATTAGTCCTTTTTTGAGGTGACTTTTTGGATATACAGGGGTCAGTGAGCTGCTTGAGGAGACGGTCTGTACTTTATAGGAGCTCCAGTGCTGAGCTGTGAGCTCTGTTGTTCATTCAGGGTTGTTGGGCACCTGTGTTTTGGTCTGCTGCAGCGGAACTTATAAAACCGCCTTTTTTTCCCCCTCAGATGCTCTGTCTCAGGGAGTTGGGGCTTTCTTTACGAGTATCTGTTGCACTGTCCTGCCCGGCTAGGAGGTAGTCTATTCACTATTTGCCTGCTGAGGCTCCGCCCTGCTAGTGCAGGTCTGCCCTGCTGCCATGGGGCTCCATTCTACTGTGGTGCGCTCCGCCCTGCTGGCAAAGTCTCTCTGTTATGGCGGGTTGCCTCGGCAACGGGAGGCTGTGTCAGCACTGGGCATTTACCTCAGTAGGGGCGAATTGCGTTTTTAGTGGTGGACGCCCCTCCCCCACCAGGCTGCACCGCCCTGTATTCAGCTAAGCCCGCAGCAAAACTCTCAACCCCGAGCGCCTCCAATCGCCGCCCTGCTTGTCCCTGTGAGGGTGGGACCTGCCGAGCTCAATCACCTGGCTCCCTGCCTCAGAGTCCGTCCTCTCTCTCTGTCTCTTTTTCTCCCCAATTTGAACGGTTGACTCTCTCACTGGTGCCCCAGTAGCCTGCTGATAGGACACTGGGATCCATGAGATCTCCCGTGCCACTGCCCACTGCACTGTCTCAAATCATGCTTCCCAGGAATCTCCTGGTCTGGCTCATTGTCCAAGTCCCATTTAATCAGATGAACATGTCAATCTGCCCTTCCAAATCTCAGATTGCCGGTTTAACAGGGCACCAAGACCAGTGAGTTTTATGCCAGGTGCCGCTGCGCTGCGGCGCTGGCCGAACCAGCCTCGTGAGCCAAAACACTGGCTGTGCTGGCATCCCATGTCTCTCCTACACCTGGGAATTTCCCCATTCTGTGGGCAACAAAGGTCCATCTGGGAATGCGGCTAGGACTCACCCTCTGCACCTTCACTGAGAGCTGCAATCCTGAGTTGTTTCTATGGCACCATCTTGGAAATCCAGGCTATACTAATTTTTAATTTTTATTGAGTGCTTGCTGTGTTCCAGGCATTGAGCTGAACACTTTACATGCATTATCTATCTAATCCTGAAACAACCCTAGGAGCCAGATATGTTTATTATCCTCTTTCTACAGAAGAAGAAATTACAGCGTAGTAGAAGTTAAATGTAGCCTAGTAACGTTAAATTATTTACCTAAAGTCACAAGGCTAGGATATAGCCTGGGATGATATATTTGGGAATACAAACCTAGCCTTGTGACTTTACAGTCATAATCACCAAGCTATAATTGCCTTGTAGGTAAATTTACATGAGTCAAAAGGGAGCATGACCACCCAGACCACCCAGGGATTTCATCCTTCTGTCTTTCTGGAGGGTCTAAAATGCACTGAGGAGTTTTGTACAATAACTATTGTTAAGTGGGAAAGGAGAGCTGTAACAGTTATAAATTTTTAAGCAGTAGTGTGCATACACACATGTATAAGTAAATAAGCAGGTTTTTTAAAAACACAGATTTAAAACAGGCAAGCAATCATTACAAAAGAATGTGCCTATTTACTGTCATATATATGCCCCAGTGCCATGATATTTGTGATTTCTTACCAACATGGATTGGGCAGTTAAAATAATAACATATGTCCCCTTTTATTTTTTGGAGCTTCCTCCCTGTTTCATCTAATTCTTCTATCTAAATAAAGGTTTAGCATTATCTCTGGCCATTAAAGTCAGAAAAACTTGCCATTCTGAGAAAACTAATCTAAAAGATAAAGATGTTAGAAAAAAAAACAACAGTAAATTTGAAGAGATTAGAAATTAAAAAATAATACAGATGAAAGCATCATTGAAAACAAAAGATATAATTAGGTACAATAAAAAGTAGGTTACGGTCAACCTGATTCACAGTTAAAATAAATCTTAGCAAAATTCAGCATTCTTTTGGACTTGATAAAGGTAAATGTAATATTTTGTAATCAAAAGAAATATTCACCTCACCATGAATAAGGATATCTATCATTGCTGTTTTTATTCAACCTGTACTAAAAAACCTATCTAGATTATATTTTAAAAAATTGGTTTACAGGCAGGAAACAAATTACTAGGCTAAATCACCTAGGACAAGAAGGTTGTTCCATACAAGATGAGTATTCAAAACTCCTTATACATACAGACACACAAAATATGACAGAGAGAAATTGATTCGAGGATTTAAATTTAGGCACAAAGTTTTCTCTGAAATAATAGAAAGGCCAGGTGCGGTGGCTCACGCCTGTAAGCCCAGCACTTTAAGAAGCCAAGGCAGGCAGATCATCTGAGGTCAGGAGTTTGAGACCAGCCCGGCCAACATGATGAAACCCCATCTCTACAAAAAATACAAAAATGAGCTGGGTGTGGTGATGCACACTTGTAATCCCACCTACTTGGGAGGCTGAGGCGGGATAATTGCTTGAACCTAGGAGGCGTAGGTTACAGTGAGCTGAGATCATGCCACTGCATGCCAGCCTGAGCAACAGAGAGAAACTGTTTCTCACAAAATAAATAAATAAATAATAAGGATGGAAAGAAATTTGGGGAGGCAAAATGGAACAAGGCTTTCATGAAAGGGAAATCATTCAAATAAAGAGAATAGTGGAGAATTACAAGGCATATTTAGGAAGCAAGGATTATACCAGTGGGTAAGAGTTTGACTCTAGGTTGATGAGTATTAGGAAAAGATTGGAAATATAATGGGAGTTCTAATAGTTTGAATATTATCCTGAAAATAAAGAATGCTTCTGGGAATTTTAAACAAGAATTTAGGTCAGAAAGATTCTTGCGTCATAGAAAATTTTTCTTTTTTTTCTCTCTCTCTCTCTCTCTCTCTCTCTCTCTCACTCACTTGTTGAGTTCTAGTCAAGAAGGATATTTAATGATTATTTCACTTGTTGAGTTCTCGGATTTTGATCTCACCAGGCTCAAGAACAGCTCCAAGCAGAGGTGCTGAGGTATAAAGCCAAAATTGAAGACCTGGAAGCAACTCTGGCTCAGAAAGGGCAGGTAGGCATTTGGTTGCTTAGCTCTTCTGCAGATGCAGACAATTTAATCTGACCTTCCTCTAGCTCACCTGTGCATGGGCCGCATCCAGGACACAGCTTGGCTCTCCACAGTGATCTTTCTCAAAATGTGTTAGAATGCTCAACTCTGTATTTCTGTCCCTGGTGTTTTTCTGGGCAGAGTATGAACCCACCACAACAGTGAATGAGGCTGGGCAAGAGAGAGAATGCCAGAGGAAGAGGAGCCCTGTACAAATAGCCTAGAGTTGTCATGAGCTGCTAAGACCAAGACCCACCCCTCCAGCTGCGTTCTCTGCCTCTATGCTACATTTCTGCATTTTAATGTTTTCCATCCATATGTATCTAGCCTGTGTGCATTCTGACCCTTTTCACTTTTTGCCTGTGTGGTCACTTCTGAGTCCCCAGAAGTCTGGTCCTGGATTATTCAAACTGGAAAAGGTAGACATAGGGAGTGATGATGAAAAGGGGGTTAAATTTTCCAGGCAACTTTGGTCTTAATGTCTTTGAGGGAGCTGGCAGGGGTGGGTGCTACTTACCAGTCTTTGGCAGGCAAACAAACAGGGTGGGGAGAAGGCAGCTCTGACAAAGTGGTTTGAAGACACAGGCTCTTTAGTGCCACTCTGAAATGCTGACTGCGCAATATTCTTTGTCAAACAGGATTCACACTGGGTAGAAGATAAACAACTTTTCATTAAGAGAAACCAGGAGCTTTTAGAAAAGGTATGTTGGGCGTAACACCCTAGTGGGGCAAAGAAAAAATCATGAGAGATCCAGGAGCAGCAGGGGGTGCTCTCAGGAGTGGCACAGGGGCCAGGGGAAGGGGAGGCTTTTCTGGCGCTGCTCTGTCCTCGGCTGCGTGCTCAACCGCATCCCTGTCACCGCCATCACCATCAGTGAAGTGGCATGTGTGCATGGCTCTGCGCTGGGCATTGTGCAGACTTGAAAGGATGTGATCCCTGAAACCTCCTGATTTGTTAGCCATACATATATATATACTGTGCATATATGTAAACACACACACACACACACATCCTGTGTGGGTGTCTACAAAAAAAAAGCCTCTAGGAGGGCCAGGCACAGTGGCTCATGCCTGTAATCCCAGCGCTTTGGGAGGCTGAGGTGGGTGGATCACCTGAGGTCAGGAATTTGTGACCAACCTGACCAACATGGTGAAACCCTGTCTCTATTAAGTACAAAAAATTAGATGGGCATGGTGGCGCATTCTGTAATCCCAGGTACTTGGGAGGCTGAGGCAGGAAAATCACTTGAACCCGGGAGGCAGAAGTTGCAGTAAGCCGAGATTGCGCCATTGAACTCCAACGTGGGCAACAAGAGCAAAACTCCATCTCAAAAAACAAACAAACAAAAATCCTCTATGAATAGAATTTATTATTTTGTGCGAAGAAGTGATAGTGTGACTCCAAGACCATGCCAAAACCTAGCATAGACTTAGATTCCCACTTTTAGTCTTTTTATTAAGCCTGGGTCTTTCTTCTTCTTCTTTTTTTTTTAAAGAAAGAATTTTTTTTAGATGAATACTGTTTTTAAAGCACAAAACAGTATTCCAGGAAATTACTCAACAAATTAAGAAACTAAAACATAGTTTAGACTTGAATAGATATAATTAATTTTGGTTATCTGAACATAGGGGTAATTAAACATAACACATTTTCAGTTCAAAGGTGGCTTTCCTTTGGTATTTACCTTCTACACATCTAGCAAAATATTACAAAGGAATTTTTTTTTTGAGACGGAGTTTCACTCTTGTTTCCCAGGCTGGAGTGCAATGACACAATCTCGGCTCACCGCAACCTCCACCTCCCGTGTTCAAGCAATTCTGTCTCAGCCTCCCAAGTAGCTGGGATTACAGGCATGTGCCGCCAAACCTGGCTAATTTAAATTACAAAATAATTTTATATTATGTTTGACAAAAACAGAATTTAAAAGCCCAATTGTGTAAGGGAAAAATAATTGTGTAGGTCAATCCAAAGTTATACAGAAATTATTTTAGAATTGTTTCTATGAATATTTCTTATTCTTGACAAGTAATAAAAATTAACCATAACATCCTGGCTTGTAAGCATGAGAAGGAAGAAAAAGATGCTTATCCTACTTCCCCTCTAGTGTGGCAAAGTGAAGACATCCTATCACATATTTTGCATTCTGTGAGAGAGAGCTGATGTGTACCTCACATAGATGTACGGGTGATGTATATGTCATATACAGGATGAGCAGGTATTCAAAAACTGAGAACTGGTGTTTTCAGGAAGGTTGAGGGGCCCTATAAAGAAACTTTATTGGCATTGGTCCTGGTCTATGAATCACAATCTGTGAACCACTGATCTAATTGTTTCATTAACCACCAGAACCAGCAATCTCCCCAAATATTCCACCACTGATTCAGTAGAAGATTCTAGGAAGTCAAATCTCCTTTAGAATCTAAGTTAACTTCTACAAACTTTTGAAAGTTTACTAGGCCACAAATATCTGGGGTAGAAAACTTGACTACATTAATTAATGTCATATAACTTCTCACTATTTCCCTTTCTTTTTCTAATAGTTTCAAAGATGCCCAGAAATAAAAGTGTTATTATATTTCTTTATCATAAAATAAAAAGATTCCCATTATGTCTTCTATCTTATTTTCATTAGTCTTAATCTCTTTGGGCTAAAGGGGGAATTTTTAAATCAGGCTTCTAAGAATAAAAGGATGGCAGAAATGAAAATGAACCTAAATATTTAACTTCAAATGTATATATTTGGGGAAGTAAGATTCATCCTATGTTAAAAAGACCCTGAGTTTTTATTTTTAAATTCAAGATTTTAAATATTTACTGTATGTAATGCCCACCCACACAGCTAATATTAAGGGAAGTCCCAAATTCATTGTACTCATAAAGATTTTCTGATCCCTTAAAATCCAAAGATGACTGAGACATGAACCCTGTCTACAAGGGAAGGTGCATTTGTACGTAGCTAATTGAAATCCATGCTTCCTCAAGTTATACAAGAGGTCCTGTAAGAAAGTCTAGAGGAAGGCCAGGTCCAGTGGCTCACCCCTGTAATCCCAGCACTTTGGGAGGTCAAGGTGGGTGGATCACCTGAGGTCAGAAGTTCAAGACCTGCCTGACCAACATGGCTAAACCCCATCTCTACTAAAAATACAAAAAAAAAAAAAATAGCCAGACATGGTGGTGGGCACCTGTAATCCCAGCTACTTGGGAGGCTGAGGCAGGAGAATCGCTTGAACCTAAGAGGCGGACGTTACAGTGAGCTGAGATCGTGCCGTTAAACTCCAGCCTGGGCTACAAAAGAGAGACTCCATCTCAAAAAAAAAAAAAAGAAAGAAAGAAAAGAAAGAAAGTCTAGAGGAAAATAAAAGGAGAGGTGTCACTTCTGAATGGGTTGACTAGGGAAGGCTCTTACGGACAGTAGAGCTTGTTTAAGCTCTGTGTTTAAGAGCTTAGCTTTAAGGTCTTTAAAGAAGTATAGAATTTTCTCACATAGAAAAGGAGATGAGGTAAGTCATTTTCAGGCAGAGATGAGTAGACACAGAGTTCCTGGAGTAGTCAGTTCATTGGGATGCCACATTTTCTAGACTCTGGTGTTTGCATGATCATGTGTGAGTGTGTTTGTACAGCGATGACAGTGATAATATTTAAAACTGGAAAGCTAGGTGGTAATCTGATTGTTAAAGTTTTTGAATTCTGTATTAAAGAGCTGGTTTCTTCTGTAGTAATTGAAATTCAGCAAAGTTTTGTATATGATGAGAGCTTTTTTAAAAAAAATCTGTAGCAAATATAACTCAAGAAATGAGAAGTATTCATCCCTCTTATGTATACCATTAAATTTGGTTCCAGTAGACTGTCTCTGACCCATCACAAGGGCAAAATGAGTATTCTCAGATTCACTATTCACAGAATTCCTAGATTTTCATTCCAAGGAACAGAGACATCTTCTGGCATTTTTCTCTGTGACTCAAAAACTCAACTGAAGGATAACTAGAAGGAAAGCCAAAGACTTATTTTATTCACATCTACTTGGGAATTTTGTTCATGGTCTGGAAGACGTATTCACTGAGTAAACTGAACACTATTCATGCTTGATTTGCAAAGTTGTAGATGCCTTTTGCAATGCTTACCTAACTTCAGGATTTACTTTATTAGATAGAAAAACAGGAGGCAGAAAATCACCGGTTACAACAGGAACTACAGGACGCCAGAGACCAGAATGAGCTGCTGGAGTTTCGAAACCTAGAGCTAGAAGTAAGGAAATGATGATGATAATAATAAAAATAATCATAACGATTAACATGCACTGAGCACACTGAGGAATTAGGGGCTGAGTTAAGCATTTCAGATTCATACTCTGACTGGACCTCACAATCACCCTCAAAATTACATAGCAGAGGCAACTGAGATTGAGTAATTTGCCTAAATCCTGTAACTAGTAAGTGGTGAAGCCTTGATGCAACTCCAAACTGTCTGCTTAGATACTGTGCATTTCAACACCACTATCTTTATAAACAAGACTAATAAATAATTCTTAAATAAGTTAAATAATAGATTTCAACCATCCTCAATATTTCATTGTTTATAAATACTCATGTCCATCTTTCATTGAATTTTGACTCATTAATACATATTACTTAAGAATTATTTTTCAAAATGTGCTATATGTAAAAATATTTTGTAGAAAAATGTGAATTTATAAGTAAATGTTTTAGTCTCTAATGCATTTCTGAAGAAAAAGGCTAAGAATCAAGATAACTTGTCTTAGAAATATTAGTCTGACCAAATTTCAGGTCAGATTAATAAAGACCAAATTTCAGGTCAGATTAGAAAATGTCTTTTTTAATCTGACCAAATTTCAAAAGTGTTGCTTTGTATTTTGAAAGTAAAACATAGAAACATCAGATTTTAAGTGTATCCTGCAAAATCTGACTTAGGATCTGATTCAGTGTATGTTGACATATAAAGGCATAAGAAAAATTCCCATTTGACTTCTGTTATTTTGCCAGTTATTTCTTCTAGAGGTTATTTCAAATTAGGTCTGGATAAAAAGTTAGGTGTTAGTAGGCTTCAGTGAGGAAAGTCATTCTTTTGTAGCCCACATATCTTACTTATAAAGCTTGAATGGATTGAATATGCAAAAGGCTGTTAGGGGCCATAAAACTTCATGGCAAGACCACAGTATATTTGAAAGCTCTAAATATTCATACAGTTTAAACTGGAGCTCCATTTCCTGCATTTCCCTGATCAAAAAATTTGCAAGAATGGATGACACCATCTGTAAATTCTTCTCAATCTCTTAGTTGACTAGTCAGTTTTTTCCATTACATTTAATCATGAACATCTTGAGTTTGATTTTTTTTTCTTTTTGCCAAATTACGTTAATAAACTGTTGAAATAGCATAAAGAGACCACTGGTTTAGTGTTTAATCAGTTTTTTTTTTTAAATTTCCACATATTCTTCACTGAATTTCAAGGAGAGAGAGAGACGATCCCCTCCATTTAATCTCCAAATTCACCCATTCTCAGATGGTGTGAGTGCTCTACAGATCTACTGTATGAAAGAAGGTGTTAAGGTAGGCAGATATTTAATTTTTTATGTTTTTAGAAATTAGAAACACTGGGAATTGGAAAAGGGGAGGTCGCTCATGACTATTTTGTCTTTTAGTCACTGGATGTCATCATTTTGATACAAACCATGTAGTAACTGAAAACAGTCACATCTACTAGAAAATTAATAGAATTTTTTTAATGTGGTGACAGATGTATAAATGGTAACAGTAAAAAACACAAGCATCTATGATTAATTAGAACAGCGTCATACAAATGAAAATGCAGAATCAAAATTAGCCTTAACTACCTGGGAGAAACGTGAAATCAATTTAATACTTCAAGAAATATATTTCAAGTCTGCCAGATAAAAAAGTTTGATTCCATTTGTGGAGCCATTCTAGGTGCTATGAAATTCAGAATCATTGAATTGCAAGTTAGAAGAGGCTTTGAAGTCATCTAGTCCACCATCTCTCTTGATGTGTTTAATTTAGGGAGGATCCCTCTTTTGGAAGGGCTTAGGGTTTATAACAGGTTGCATATTAAATAGAATATAATTCTCTTTTTAGTGCTACTGGATACATTTTAAACATTAGAGTTGAATTGAGGTGGCTCTATCCCTAGGGAAATATATTGTCCTTACGTGTAGTAAAATCACAGTGTGAATATTGTTCCTTGGGTAAAGCTGAGATGCTGCCTGCTATTTCTGGTCTCTCCTTACCTTCTGCATGGCCCTCCCTGCTCCCATTCTGAGCTGCCAAATATACTTGCTTCAATTGCTTTCTCTCTACTTATGAGATTGAGCTAGGCTTTCCCTTTCCCGGTGGTAGGGCTCTATTGTACTGCTGTTTGAACATGAGTAAGAGGACAATGCGGAACTAATAAGTAAAAAGTGGGAAATAACTTGGATAGTAAAACTGTGCTTCCTTGTCTTCCATCTTAAACCATTGTCCTGGTGTTTAAATTTCTGGCCTTCCTGGGCAGCATGGTAATTTGTAAACCAAAGCAATTTTTTTTATTTCACTGTAATTAAATGAAAACAATTTACTTTGCCTTTTCCTTCAGTGCTTTTTTTCTCAGATAAATCACAACATAATCCAATGAACTCTTCCAAATGGAGTTCAGCTGCTTCAAACTGACTCAAGGAACAGGGTAAAAATAAAACAGATGAAATTAATGCACGCTAGCTTAAAAAAGGCGGGACTGCACTATAGTTTTCTACATGGCAGTCAAAATTCAATCAGGTCAGAATTTTGCTAATTAGAATGACATTGGTTGATTCTTTATATTTATTACCTATTACTATTTTATACCTGAAAGTTATCATAATTTAAAAAAAAAAAAAGGCTTGGCAGTCATGAGAAGAAAGTTAATGAGAATATTCCAAGTCCTTACTACAGGCTAGACTCTTTCATACATAGTTTCTTTACCCTGAAGTAGGTATTTATTATCTCCGTTTTGCAACTAGCAAAATTAAGAACGATCTGTTAAGTACCTGGCCCAAGTTCATACAGCATGTAAGAGGCAAAATGGAAACTTAAAAGTAGGTGTGCCGGACTGAAAACATGCCAAGGAATTTCAGGCCCTAAAACGTGTTCCTCTAACTTTGTGTTCAGACAGTGATGGAATCGTAGGCCACATTTGTCTTTGACATGAGTTTCTGCTTAATTTTGCAGGATGTGAACATCCCTGATCTCATAAAGCAGCTTGATATCTTGGGTGATAATGGAGTAAGTAAAGAATTGATTAAGTATAGTATTGATATGAATCTGCCTAAACAGAGGCAAGAAATACTTAACAATGCATCATGTGTAAAGTAAGAGCAAGTGCGATGCCATGCTCACTTAAGGATGTTGCTCCTTGGGAAGAATCTACAATTTATCAAACAACTTGGCTAAGGGGTTGTAAGGATCTTTGGAAGGTATTGGCAGAAATGAGACCTGGTAAAGTGCTTCTCATGGGCAGGTTTCAGGTTTGAATGCCGACCACATCTCCAGTGACTAAAGCTAATTACTGTCTGACTGGCTCAAAGGCAGCCAGTGTGAAATCGATCAGTCATGCATTTGCAAAGGCTGCCAAATACTAGGGTTGTTGGCAGCTCCATAAAAATGGATCAGAAAGCTATAATCCATTTTCTTTCTAAAAACACCTTCCAGAAAGAGTCAAGGCACATTAATTCAGTCGGAGGACCATTTATTGTGATACTAGGTGAATGGTGCTTGTAGGTTGGAGTCACTGTTTTTCCCTTGAAAAATTATCAAAGGAGAGAACAGAATTAGTAAAATTACACCAAAACCACTATGAAGAGACTGTTCTTTATTCCATTTTGGTTTCTGTTTTTCTCATAACATGACTATTAATAAAGTATGCCTCCAGTGACACGGAATCAAGTCAGTGTTATGGAGATATTTTTAAAAATCACATTTAATATACTTCTTTCAGGTTTTGATTAACTCTTTGTTAAGAATTATTACTTAACAGAATAGGAATTTATTAAGGTTCTATACAGACTTATACACTATGTTCTGAGGCAGTCAGTCAGACAGTATTTTCTTTAGGGTAAAATGATATCAGTATCTTCAGCTTATGGTCTTTCTTATTTTTTACAGAATTTACGAAATGAAGAACAAGTGGCTATCATTCAGGCCAGCACTGTGCTGTCCCTGGCAGAGAAGGTAATGAGTCATACAAACATTTCAAATCATCTCTGTCTGGCTTAATACTGAAAGAGCACGATAGGGTGTGAAGGGCATTCCCTCTGCACATGACTTTGTGTGTGAATACATAATACACATTTTACTTTTAAGGCTAGTACAACCCAGATAAAATGAGAACACCCAAAAGAAAAGTCTGTACACTGATTTGGGGTGGGTGAATAATTTTTGCTTTGAAAGTCCTTAAAAATACGTATAATTCTTTAAAAACAGAAAACCTTCTGGATTACATTATTTGCACATCCTTACAAAGCTGGGAAACCAACAAAGAAGAGTTTTGTGGGGCGGTGGTAAACTGGAGCATTGCTCTTGTCATAGACTTTTCCTCAAGTGTGTACATACTAATTGCTTCCAGCTGATTGTGTGGCTTAGTAATGACTCATTGCTGTCTCATTCAGAAAGCTCGACAGTCAGATCAACACTGAGTGTGCTCTGGCTCCATCTTGTGTCTAAACCTGGTAAATGGCCAGATAAATTGGTGTATTCAGAGTACCTCGCAAATCAATGTACAAAGCCTGGCAGGGTGACATGTGCCTTTAGTCCTAGCTACTTAGGAGGCTGAGGGAGGAGGCTCACTTGAGTCTAGGAGTTTGGGGCTGCATTGTGCTGTGATCATGCCCGTGAGTAGCCACTGTACTTCAGCCTGGGCAACATAGTGAGACTCTATCTCCTTTGAAAAAAAAATGTACCAGTAAATAGTTGAGAGTCATGTGCACATGGTTGGATAACATGAGAGCAAGCAGTCAGCTTTCTCCAGCCTGAAATGAGGGAATTCTACAGATCAAATGACAGTTTAGTTACTCAAACAAAAGAATGACATAAAGAAAAAACAGAGATAACAAAAATATAGATATGAAATAAAAAGATGCTTAAGAATAATTGAAATGGTTCTCTTTTGGATCCTGATTTAAGCAAACCAGGTGTCTTTTTAAAAGGACATTTTGTTGACAAGTGGACTGGGTATCAGATGGACTGGGTAATGTGGACTGGGTATCAGATGACAAAAGTCACTAATGTTCCTTTTGTAAAGTGTACAAATAACTTTGTGGGTTTTTTTTTTTTTTTAACAAAAAGGCCTTATCTGTTAGAGATACATATTGAAGTGTTTACATGTGAAGTAACATGAAAGCTGGGATTTCTTCTTTTAAAAACACTTCCTTCCTTCACAGTTTAATTGCAGAACTGATCACTTTCTCTAATCTTTCCCCAGCAAATTAATAATGCTGCATGATCTCTAACATAAGGTCCAAATTTAGAATTTGGCACAAAGACCCTGTGGGATTTGAGCCTTATCTGTCTATATCTCTAGTGTCTCCTCTCCCTTTTCTCTCTCTCCATTCTTTCTCTGTCTCTCTCCATTCTCTACTCTTCATCCTTTACACTGCTCTTTCTACCTGGAAGATATTCCCATCTTGCCTTTCTGCCTCTGCCTGGCTAAATCTTAATCATCAGACCTCCCCACACATAAGGAAGCCTGCCTATTCACCCAAGCTCCCTTAGGTGTTCCCGCTGTATGTTCCCACAGTGGCCTGTGCATCTGCTCTCGTGGCTTTTAACAATTACATTGCACTGTCCACTGCATTTGTCATATCTCCCCATCTAACTACCACTAGACTCTAAGGCCCACGAGAGCAAATAGTGGTGTCTCTCCATCCCCCACCCCCTGTTTTTTGCCCTAGCTTTTCACACCAGTCCAGCACGTATACTAGGTGATGAATACATGTTAACCGAAGGAGTAAAGCTGTGAATTTGTGAATGCTCACAAGACACTATTTCAGTGACAACACAAAGATGAAGGAAACACAGTCTGTGCCTCCAGTGCTGCTATTATCTGGCAATTATAGCCAGAGAGCCTCATGCAGTTGGAATCACGAAGGGCTGCAATTCTTTATTGAAAGAAACAATCTCCTTGGTTTAGGGCTACATACAAAACATAGGCTGATTCTATGGAAGATGAGGACCGAGGAGGTGAAAGAAAGGAAATATAGCCTTGTGTGTCTCACATCTATAGAGGTTGATGGGAGAAACGTCTCCTGCCCTGTGTGGGTGCAGTACAATTGTACTTATCAGAACCAACACTTGTGCTGTGTTCCTTTTAAGATAGGCACTTTCTAACTGCTGAAGACTAGGCGCTATTGTGACCTTTATTTCACACAAGGAATCTGAAGCACAAAAAAAGGTAGATAACTGCCTAAGGTCACACAGCTTGAAGTTGATGGAGTCAGGATTCATACCCAAGTAGTCTGGTTCTAAAGTTCATGATCTTAACTCTTGCACCAAACTCCCTCCTGCAGGACATAAGCTTTGCAGACCCCGTGGGAGCTGGGCTATCAGCGCTGTGGCAAATTAGCCCATGCCTCTGCTTACCTTTTTTACAAAACAAGTATAAGGCTCAGTTGAACAAATACAGGGTGATGATGCTATGCTTGGCTTTGTGGTAGAAAGCTAGGAACAAGATGAACAAGACACAAGCCTGCCCTGGAGTGCTCATGGTCTGTTCAACTGCCTTTTGTGCACTTTTGCAATGCACAGAGTTACCTCTAGTCTGTGGGACTCAGAGATAATAGTTTCTGCTTCCAAGTAATTCCAAACATCAACAATGAATTTTTTGAGATGACCAACTTGAACAGCACTCTATTATATGCAAGTGTGATTTTTAGTCAGAGTTCGAACCTAGACAAAATTCCAACAAGCAAACCCAAATGTCATTTTGTATTAAAAATAATGGCAGTGACCTTGAGTAAGAATATATTTGGGGCTAGATACCACACTAAATGCCATAAGTACGTTATCCCACCATTCCTTACAACCATTCTACAGGTGCCACCATTTTTTAATTTGTATAAATTTAAGGAGTACAAGTGTACTTTTGTTACATAGATACATTGTGTAGTGGTGAAGTCTTGGCTCTTAGTGTATCCACCACCCAAATAATGTACATTGAGGTACCATTGTTTTTATTTTATACATGAGGAAACCAAGGCTTGGGATATTCAGTAACTTGTACTGGATTACACAAGTAGGAAGGAACAGCAACCAACAAACAAATCCGTATCTAATGCTCATGATTTAATGACTTTAGTTCACAGTACTCTTAAAAACATAATCTTTAAAAATGTTTCTCAACAACAAATGGGCAACAAGCAAGATGAAGGATTTTGGATGGATACAATTGCAATATGAGTCTATTTACACAATACCGATGACTGGCTGCAATTTATTTCAAGGGGAAGCCATGTGTCTGTACAAAGAACTAAGGGATTAGCGCCTCTCCAGTCTCAGCAGGCGTTTTTTTCTTTCACCATGTTCCCCACAGCCAAAGAGTGGTTGAACATGGTATCCCCTTGTAAGTATCAAGGCTGTAATGCATAGAAATGCTCACTGTGCTGCATAATTTATCACAGGTAAACTAAAAAAAATGTCTGGGGCCGGGTGTGGTGGCTCACACCTGTAATCCTGGCACCCACCAAAGCGGGTGGATTGCCTGAGCTCAGGAGATTGAGAACAGCCTGGGGAACACAATGAAACCCCATCTCTACTAAAAATACAAAAAAAGTGGCCAGGCATGGAGGTGTGCACCTATAATCCCAGCTACTCAGGAGGCTGAGACAGGAGAATTGCTTGAACCTGGGAGGCTGAGGTTGCAGTGAGCAGAGATCGTGCCATTTTGCTCCAGTTTGGGCAACAGAGCAAGACTCCATCTCAAAAAAAAAAAGAAAGAAAAAGAAAAAAGAAATATATGGTAGTGAGATACCACTAGTACATGCAATACATGATGAATAGTGCCTCATGTTATTTATTTCCTTAATATTTACATTATTATTAATCTTATTTGACAGACAAGAAACTTGAGACTTAGAGAAATCAGGTAACCTTTCCATGCCACCCACCCATGAAAAGCTGGAATTGAAATTACGGCCAAGGTAGTCTGCCTTCAGAACCCACTTACTTAATTATTATGCCCAATTGCTTCCCTAAAATATAAGCTGCCATTTAACTTGATAGAGATTCATTATAATAATTTTTCTATTTAAAAATGTATATGGTTAGGTCACTTCATATTATTCAAAGTCTGCATTCAGGGTGTTTATCAATGCTAACATAAATATATATTCTGGGCACTGGGAAAGATAAGTTTTTATGTGATTTAAAATATCTTCACTTAACACAAGTAATTCCTCCACACTCTGCTGTAACCAGGTTTTTCTTTTGTTTTGTTTTGTTTTGTTTGAGACGAAGTCTCACTTTGTCACGAGGCTAGAGTGCAGTGGCGCAATCTCAGCTCACTGCAACCTCTACCTCCCGGGTACAAGTGATTCTTCTGCCTCAGCCTCCCAAGTAGCTGAGACTACAAGTGTGTGCTAACATGCCCAGCTAATTTTTATATTTTTTTAGTAGATATGATGTTTCACCATGTTGGCCAGGATGGTCTCGGTCTCTTGACCTTGTGATCCACTCGCCTTGACCTCCCATAATGCTGGGATTACAGGCATGAGCCACCACACCCAGCCTGTAATCAATTTTATGTACTGAAAAATTACCATTGTCCCAACTCTCCAGTGTACCTGGCCTTCTTTCTCTCATCCTTCTTCCTCCAACAACAGCGCTAATGGACATGATGTCCCTTCTACTTGTAACTTCTTCATTTTTTCCCAGTCATCCACCCATTCTTTGGACCCTGGTACAATTAACGCTTATGAGAAAGACTCCCATGGTATTCTCCAGTAGGGGCAGAAGTCTTGATCTTGTTCACCACTGCAGCCCTAGGACTTGGTATAGCACCTGACACTTGCCAGTCATCCATAAACGCGTTTGTTGAATGGGTGAATGGATGAATACAAGGAAGACCATAGTCTTGCTTCTGAACTATGAGATAAAAATGTGTTGTTTTTGCTTCAGTTCTCAGTCTGCTTCCTGAGATATAAGGGAAAGAGACTGAGCACCTCAGGGGGACACACAGATATACACCATGTCAAGCAGTCATGTCAAACACTTTTGCCTTGTTAACTCCTTAGTGGATCCAGCAGATTGAAGGAGCAGAGGCTGCCCTACACCAGAAAATGATGGAATTGGAAAGTGACATGGTAAGTACAAGATGAGGTATTGTAAAAATTAAGAAAAGTTTACAAGGCAAAGGGAAAATTAACATTGCCTCTACCAGTTTTATCTGGCACTGATGAAAGTTTGTCATCTTTCCATTATTTTATGTACAAAACATAGAAAGAATTACCAGAAGTACCAAGCAATTTCAAGCTATATTCTCCCCCAAAAGTGTTAGCTGTTCAAAAATATCCAAAACTAATGCTGAAGAAAATTGAATTTTCTTCTATTTTCTTTCTTAGGCTAAGTAATTTTTCCACTGTATTTAATTAACAAGTAAAAACTACAGAAATAGAGGGTATAACTCTGATTTTAAAAATCCCTAAGCCACCTTACATCCATTAGAATAGCAAAAAAAAAAAAAAAAAACTAGAAAAAAAGACCTAGTGCAGTGGCTTACACCTGTAATCCCAGAAATTTGGGAGGTTAAGGCAGGAAGAGTGCTTGAAAGCAAGAGGTTGAGCCCAGCCTGGGCAACATAGTGAGAACCCATCTCTGCAAAACCTAAAAAATAATTATTGGGCATAGTGGTATGTATGTGTGGTCCCAGCTACTCAGTGGGGCAGTGGGTTGGGGGGGGGGTTGTGAGGCAATAGGATCATTTGAGCCCAGGTCATGGAGGCTGCAGTGAGCTATTTTCGTGCCACTGCATTCCAGCCTGGACAACAGAGGAAGACCCTGTGTTCCCACAATCAAAAAGATAAAACAAGTATTGGCAAAGAGAAGGGGAAATTCAAACCCTTCTTCACTATTGATGGGAATGCAAAACTTGTATATCTACTATGAAAAATAGTATGGTGATTGCTCAGAAAAAAATCAAAATAGAATTACTATATGGTTCAGCAATAGCACTTCTGGGTGTGTATCCAAAAGAATTGAAACCAGAGTCTGGAAGAGATACTTATAGACCATGTTCATAGCAACATTATTCACAATAGCCAAAAGGTAGAAGTAATCCAAATGTCCATCAACAGGTGAACAGATAAACAAAGGTACAGTATATATATCATGGAATATTATTTAGCCTTCAAAAAGATGGAAGTTTTGACACAAGTTACAATACGGATGTACTTTCAGGACACTATGTTAAGTAAAATAAACTAGTCACAGAATGATAAATACTATATGCATCCACTCATGTGAGGTGCTAGATTAATCAAACTTAGAAACAGACAGTAGACTGGTTGCCAGGAGGTGAGAAGAGGAAACATAGAGCTGTTGTTTAATTCGTATAGTTTCAGTTTTGCAACATGAAAAATGCTGTACATTGGTTGCATAACAATGTGAATACACTTTGTACTTCTGAATTGCACACTTAAAACCGGGTTAAAAATGAGTAAGGTTGTAAATGTTATGTGTATTTTACCACAATTTAACAAGTTTCCTTTTACTCACGAAGTCTAAAAATTGGTTAGTATTAACTTACAGCAATGCATAGAAATTTATAACAAGATTCAGCTGGGCACTGTGGCTCACACCTGTAATCCCAGCATTTTGGGAGGCTGAGGCAGTTTCAGACCAGCCTGACCAACATGGAGAAATCCCGTCTCTACTAAAAATACAGAATTAGCAGGGTGTGGTGGTGCATGCCAGTAATCCCAGCTAGTCAGGAGGCTAAGGCAGGAGAATCACTTGAACTCAGGGAATGGAAGTTGCAGCGAGCTAAGATCACACTATTGCACTCCAGCCTGGGCAACAAGAGCATGTCTCTGTCTCAAAAAAGAAGAAATAAATTTATAACAAGATATCATTAATGTTATCATTAACTAGAAAACATGAGTGAATTCCTATTGGGTCAAGGAGTCCTAAAAAGAAAACTTGCATTTGTGTAGCATATTATAGCTTATAAATCATTTGCTTATATTTTATACAGTGCTCACATTTTACTGAGAGATTAGGCTCTAATGTCAAAGCATATAAAAAGAACAGTTTGTTATTTTATTTGATTTTTATATTTGGCCAAGAAAGATTTCCAAATGAACAATTTGTTTCCAAAATTACCCTTGGAAGCTCTTTAAATGCACAAATATTAATTAAACAGTTAGCCTGTATCAGGCACTGTTCTAGTGCTGGAATTCAGCAATCACCAGCAAAGTCAACACCAAAATTACCGCATACAGATATACGTTCTCTCAAAAGTCAACACTATTGAGATTTTCTTCAGAGTTGGAAGAGGTCTTTGTTCCTTCAGTTAAGCACCCAAAAGGACAATTGACTTGTGTTTGGGACTATGTGGTACACAAAGATACAGTTTTAAGTGCTAATGGCAAGGTGCCCATAATATGAGAAGCACATAGAAACTGAGAACAAGAGAGGGAACATGAGATTTATGTTTCCCAGCCCACACTGGTTTTGTAGCTAAAGCAGACACCCACTCATTAAGTGGCAGTGTGGGTGGAATCACTCCTACTCTTTAAATTGCTATTTTTGTCCTTGTGTTTGCTGATTCTACACACACGAATTTAAGTTAAACTTGTTTACTATGCAACCTGGCTATGTTACATTTTATCACATTCTTACAAAAATATATTATCATAATATATTTGCACAGAGAGTGTTCAATAATAATTAAACACTAGTCAAAATCTATACTTAATCACATACTCTCAGTTTGAAAATCTTTTAGAGCATTCTATGTGGATTTTTCATTGTATCTTTTATGCTGTTTTCCATTGATTTTCACATTTCTTGTGTGAAATTGCAAGAATCAAATTATTTGCCTAACAGACAAAATTTATGACTCTACAAATACTAGTGATTTGTCTTATGGTAGAATTAGGGAAAACATTAATCAGTACAATTTGTATGTCACTTTCTAGTTAACTAAGCTAACTCTATCTATGGCCCTTTGTTACAGGAACAATTCTGCAAAATAAAAGGCTATCTGGAGGAAGAACTAGACTACAGAAAACAAGCTCTTGACCAAGCATATATGGTAGGTACAACAAGCGATAGAGACACCCAGAGTATTTACAGTTACGTACCGTGGAATAAAGTATCCTATTTAATTTTCTATGCTATGTACTTGAATAGATCACAACATGCAGTTCATTTATTTATGGTTTTGAGTTCTAATTTTAGAAGAAAGACATTCCTAGCTCTTATTATGATATTCTTATAATATCTAATAAATATTCAATTATACTGCATTTTTTAACAATTAAGAGGCCAGGCGTGGTGCCTAATGCCTGTAAATCCCAGCATTTTTGGGAAGCCAAGGTGAGCAGATCCCTTGAACCCAGGAGTTCAAGACCAGCATAAGCAACATGGTGAAACCCTGTACCTCCAAAAACAAACAAACAAAAAATACAAAAATTAGCCAGGCATGGTGGAATGCATCTTGTAGTCACAGCCACTCAAGAGGCTGAGGAAGGAGGATCCATTGAGCCTAGGAGATCAAGGCTGCAGTGAGCTGTGATGGTGCCACTGTACTCCAGCCTGGGTAACAGAGCAAGATCCTGTCTCTAACAAACCAGATAAAAAAACAATTAAATGTATGTTGTTAGATAATATTTAGGGGAAGAACAGATGGGATGGCAGTGTAAATTAAAGAGAAATTTTATTAAATAAAATACAATCATTTGGGAGTCTGTTCTAGTGGTGGAATAATAATGTGTTTAATGTTTGTTATGCATATTTTAATTCGTTTATCTCTTACAACAACCCTGTGAGGTATAGGCAAGATGATTATTCATATCTTACAAAAGAGGATAGTAAGATTTAGAGAATATAAGAACTTTACCCAAGTTGATAAATAGGTAGCGTGCAGATCTGACTCCAGATCCTGTGGCCTTAACTGCCATAATCCAGCCACAGCAACTGAGGCTTTCATGGCAAATAGGCTGTGCCTTTTTGTCTACCACAGATTACGATGAATAAGGAGCACATGTGATCCATTCCTTGCTACCAAATTCCTATTACACAATTCTTCATACTGAACTACAACTCACATTTATTCTCTCCTTATGCTCCACCCTCCCTTAATTCATGGTTATGAGTCAAAAGAAAAAGAGAAAACTAGAGGAATATTTCAAAGAATTCCTAGCAGAGGTTTTCATAATGCTTTGCTGGAAACAGCCTGAGTCACCTTTGGGGAAAGAGTGAAGCACTTAATCCCTGCTTGTAACAAAGATGAACTTGTCTTTGCATTCCAAAGTGAATAAGAGATTCTGAGCATTGTTTGATGGAGAAAGAAGAGAATGAGCATTCATTGCTAATTAGAGACAGAGAAGAAAGTGACTTTTGCTTCACTTCTACCTTTCACCCCTGCCTCTTCTACCTGTAAGAAATTAAGTTGTGTGTTTATGTGGCTCCCAAGACTATTGAGTACTTATTCAGAAAACCATATTTATCCTTAAAAAGATGAGAACTGCTTAGCCCAGGACAAGAGCTAGGAAAATATCTCTCACCAAAGCATGTCTGGTCACTTCTGCCAAACTTAAAAGGGATTAAGATTGTAGATTATAGCAACTGTTATCTAAAGCATATCAAAAAAGAAAGAAGAAAGAAACACATAGAAGAGGTAGTGGATTCTTCATCTACAAAAAAAAAGACTCAGAGAAATATTATAATGAGAGCAGCTATAAATCTCAGAGAATTTAAAAACAGACCAATTCCAAAACTGTAGGTCATTTTTGGATTTTATTTCTCAATTTTATTTCAAGAAAAAATATGGAGACTCTAAAGCCATCTTTAAGTACCAGACGTTTGTCATGTATTAATAGAACAGGAGCAGTATTTTGTGCATAAAATATATCTCCATTTAAGTATTTTGTCCTAACTAAGACTATTTATTTCTAGAAGTATGACCACCATGGTAGATATCTTTAAATATCTGAAGAGCTGTCTTTTTTTTTTTTTTTTTTTGAGATGAAGTTTCACTCTTGTTGCCCAATTCGGAGTACAATGGTGCTCACTGCAATCTCCACCTCCCAGGTTCAAGCAATTCTCCTGCCTCCGCCTCCTGAGTAGCTGGGATTACAGGCATGCACCACCATACCTGGCTACCTTTTCTGTATTTTTAGTAGGAATGGGGTTTCACCATGTTGGCCAGGCTGGTCTCAAACTCCTGACCTCAGATGATCTGCCCGCCTCAGTCTCCCAAAGTGCTGGGATTACAGGTGTGAGCCACCGCGCTCAGCCAGAGCTGTCAGGTAGAAGTGAGAACACACTTATTCTCAGCTACACATTAGGATATGAAGTACAGTTATTATAACAAAGTGAGGTATTTCTAAAAAGGAAAATTATATAAATTGGGCAGGGTCCAAAGAAAGAACAAATGTTCCCTCACTAGAGAAGTTCATGGATTGGCTAGATGACCCTTACGGAATCTCATAAAACGGGATTTTCAGAAGTGTAATTAGGCTCAAGACGCTTTGAAGTTATTTTCTTGCTAAGATCCTAAAGACCAAAGTTGACAGCCATACACATATACATACATAGCATACACTCCCACACCACATATAAATGCCAAGTTCCGAAGTTAGACTTTTCTAATTCTATTTGCCAGAGAATCCAGGAACTAGAAGCTACTTTGTACAATGCTCTGCAGCAAGAAACTGTTATCAAGTTTGGTGAATTATTAAGTGAAAAACAGCAAGAGGAGCTGAGGACGGCAGTAGAAAAGTTACGGCGGCAAATGCTGAGGAAGAGCAGAGAGTATGACTGTCAGATTCTTCAGGAAAGAATGGAGCTCTTACAGCAAGCCCATCAGGTGAGGACTGAGTCACTGTATCTGTGTAGGGTTAGTACTAAGCAAATGAGACTTAGTACTAAGTACACTGTATTGAGTAAGGGTATGGAGAAGCCCAGGAAATATAAATTATTTTCAGAGACTACAATAAATAACCATTGTTTTCCACCTTCATGTGCACACAAAATGACAGTTTTGCCATAATTCATTCTTGAGAAAATTGGCCTTTCAGAAGGACTGCATACTGCTACTATTTTTAGAACTACATTGTCATGAAATGCCCTTTGAATTTTCTGGAGTCTGATTATGTGATTTATTCAGGGAAGCAGGACACACTCCAAGACCAAAATAGTGCTTCCCATTTATTGCTCACTCCAGTTCACAGCCTAACCTGATGAAATAATCTGAACAGTGTAAAAGAGAACAAGCGCCGTTCACATTACAAACTTCACCACCAAAGAAGCCTGGCAGCTGCCATTTACTTACTGACATTTGCTGTATCAGTAACTAAGGGTTCTACTTACATTATTTCATTTAATCTTCATAATAGCCCTATGAAGTAAGTATTTTTATTATCTCAATTCTGGAGATAACAATACTGAAGATAAGAATGCCTAAATGACTTGCCCAAGATGACGCAGTTGGTAAGCAACAGTCAGGATGACAGCGTAGGTCTGCAGGACTCCAAGGCCAATGTGTCTAACCACTGTACTGTACTGTCATTCATGACTTATGTGATTCATCTAGACCAGCAAGACTCAAAATAGGCACCCAATACTAATTTCCAGCCAAAATTTTTAATTGCAACTCTTTATTCATGCCATAGCTTGGCAGTTGAGGGCTGAGACAGATTCAATAAGGATTCCAGAATTACAAGTGTCATGTTATAGTATTCAATCCTCAGAAGCTATAAGAAGCAACTGGTACAAAATCCAGATAGTATGTATAGGCGCTAAGAATCATGTGGTCATCAGTGATCGAGGTGAGTGGAAAAGAAGCAGGGGTTCTTCTATGATGCCATTAAAAACAACTCATGGGGGACATGACACTTATCACACTTCAGATGCAGCCAGGAGCTTTGTGGATTTTATAAGCTAACAGATTACCCAAGTAGGCGAGAATTCTGAAGCCATGTGTCCCAGAGATGATAAATACATACATGCTCCTATTAATGCTCCTTCAGATTCCATCACAAAGGTTTGTATTTTGACCCTTGGAAAGACTTCTTATAGTCTTTAATAATAGACTCTATGGCATCATTGCATTACTTAATGCACTCTTTTCTTCTAGCAGGAGACAAAAATGTCCTCTGTACAAATGTCTTGTGCTGCAATAGCATGTAATTCCTTTCAACAAATTGGGAATTATGTCGTAGAAACACAGAAGTGTCCTATTTTAAGATGGACTAATAGTTATCTAAATTTATTTATGATTAAAAACTGTATTCTATTTGAGTGTTTCTTTAACCATTTAGTTAAGATACTTCACTCCTGAACGAGTTGGTTTTGTGTAAGTTATCCAGTATTGCCAATAGTACACTACATTTCTGAATCTCAGAGAGTATCGTTGACAATTTCCATCTTTCCCCTAAACAAATACTCATTAGCATATGCCTTTCCAAGTTATTTCTTAGTCTTGTTCTTCCCTTTTAATCAATAGCTGAGTTTCATAGAATTATTCGAGACGACATTGGCCAGGACCTTTCATATATAACTATGTAATACATTCTAACTTCTAAAGTATATCACTAACCATTTATTAGACACTTCTGCTTGAATGTTTCAGAGTAACTCATGCATTCTTATCTTTACTTCTCTTCTCTCTCCCCATCTGCCTGTCTTAGTCAGTAGAATTACCATATCTCAAATCACCCCAGCTAGAAACACTGGCATCCTCTCTGTTCTTTCCCTGTAAGCACTAATATAGCACCACATCCAACTGGAATTTCCCCTGAAATGTTTTTGATACTGGTCCATTTTGTTGATACTTGTCACCCCAGGCATGTGCAGGACTTTTCATTATTGCACCAGCTTCCGGGTACTGCCAAATGTTCTTATGTGAATTTGACTCCACCATCTATCTATGCATTTATTCAGTCAAACCTTTAAATGTTTCCTTGGTGCTAGATACCATGTTAGACATAGAGAATTCACTGTGGAGCCTGCCTTCACAAAATGTAAGACCCATAAATGGACATTAGAAAAGATAAACACAAAGAAAAATAATTATGATATATCATAATAAATGACATTTTTAAAAGCATATGCAGGTACCATGGGGACCTAGTTCTAGCTCTCCTCTTTTCAGTCCACCACACGTCTCACCACAGATCCTTCTCACTTTTCCTCATGGTACATTCTTGCCCCAAAGCCTCCATGATCCCAGTTTCCAGTTGAATTGAGTCTTACACAGGTCTCTTCAGATCCTTCCGTAGCTGACTACCCCTCCCACAAAATCCAGATTTGACCCAACCCCAGAGCATACTTCCTTCTCCACTCATTAAAAACGTCCTGGTCCCACTTGTACTGTGATTTTCCACCTCTAAGCCTTTGTTTGCATGATTGCTAACCCTAAAGTATCCTTTAGTTTCCACTGCAATTGGTCCAAGTGTTCTCATTTTTCCAGTCCCAGTTTAAGATCTAACCCATTCATGATCTTCTCCCTGGTTAAAATTGAAAAATGAACCACATACTGCTCAAGAAATCTACCTTCTATATTTGGTTATGCACTCATTCACAACCATTTATGGAGGGCCTGCTGTGTACCAGGTGTTGGGAGTGTGATGGTAAGCAATGACTACAGATCACTACACTCATCTATCTCACAGAGGGACACGAACAGAACCACAGCACAATGAACAATGACTGAGGCAAATTCTGAGAGTGGCAACAAGTGACATGCAGAAAAGTATACAATGTGTGTGTGAGTTTTGGAGTAGAATTGGCCACTTTAGGCTGGCTAGTCAGAGAAGGCCTCTCTGAAGATACCTAAGATCTAAGAAACAAGCCACACAAAGATCTTGGCCAAGATCCTTACTGTCTTCTGGGACAACAAGGGCTAAGTTCCTATCATGACAATAAGTTTGGAATATTCAAGGAACAGAACAAAGGCTAAAATGTCAGGAGCACACAGAGCCAGGGTGAGATTGATAGGAGGCGACGTTGAAGAGCTAATAAAGGGCCACATCACATGGGGCCTTGCAGGAGTTTGTGTTGTACTATGAGTGCTATTCAGCTAACTCATCTTCTTTCCTTCCCACCTGCTTAAACTCAGGGGACCATGGAGATCATTTTTACATTCTGAGCGTTCACAATGCCTGCTATAGATGATGTAGGATGGTCAAAATAAGAGGCAGGAAGAGCAGGTAGAAGGTGCCACACCAGTCCTGACGAGGGAAGGCAATGAATTGGTGAACTTGGTAGCAGTAGAGACAAAAAGAAGTGGGTAGAAAAGGAATGTTTGAATCCAACAAGCTTTCTTGTTGGTTGGATGGCAAAGGGATGGGAAGCAAAAAGAAATCAAGCATGCATTATATGATGTAACATGACACATTTACTTAACTAAAAAATATGTATGGACAGCTTCTCCATGGTAAACACTGTACTAGGAATTGGAGATGGGTGGTAAAGTTATTCAGCTTTTCCCATTGTTTTCCTTTACTGTTTAATTTTGTCATCCCATCTGGATCTGATAGTTCTTTCAAATCAGGAACTAATTGATACCTTATCTGTACTGTATATTACATTCAGCACACTCATGAGCATATAAGGAGGTGCCCAACAAGCATAGACATGACGGAGGAATAGATACTGCAGTAATTTTACATATTCATGATTTTTTCCATATAGTACTTGCCTCCACATCCAGAAGACATGCCAAGAAATTACTTGCACACTCAAGGTGGAAATATCTAGCAAATGTATTCTTTACTGTGTACCTATGGAGCATTGACAGCGCTATGGAAATATACACCAGCACACACATCACACATGTATACACATACCATCAACATTCCAATCCCATCCCTTTCTCCAGCATTCATTATGGCATAATTTCAAGGTTAAACTTTATTTTCCCACTCTGACCAAAACATACCATCCCTTGTTGCAAAAACTTTAGCTCCCTTACTTTAAAGCAGAGTTTCTCAATCTCAGCACTACTGAAATTTTGAAGCAGATAATTTTTTATTCTTTTTTAGGCGGAGGGGTGGCTGTTCTGTGCCTTATAGAATGTTTAGTAGCATTCCTGGCTTCTACTCCGTAGATGCTAGATGCACACACTCCCAGTTGTGACAATGCAAAAATGTCAACACATTTAGATAGTGGTGATGGTTGCACAATTTTGTGAATATACTAAATTAGCCACTGAATCACACAACTTAAAATAAATAAACATAGTAATTAACTTTTTTAAAAAAATATCCAGAACTGCCAAATGTCCCTGGTGGGGACAGGGGGAAATAAACAGTTGAGATCCACTGTTTTAACGAGAAGGAGATACGATTTCCAAGTTCAAGTATCCTCTGTTCTAGCTTCCTTTTTATTCTCCTACTATTGCATTATCAAAACCTCTCTTTCTACATTACCATCCCATTTGGCTTCTAGTGTTTTCTTCATGGACTCCATTTCTCTATTTTCTAATTATTCCCAACAGAGGTATTAAATCAGAAGCCTGCATTGTATAACCATGTATATGAGCACTAAAAGCCTTTAGATTGCTGATATAAATGTGAAGACTTAATTTTACTTGTAAATAATTGTTGCGTAATGTTGATTTCAAGTCTTCAGTGTTTAAATTAGCGGAATTTTGTTACATAATTAAGAGGTAAGTTCAAAGACAGTCTTTAGAATGGCTTGTGTTATGTTTGTTATGTTCTTCTGTTTTTTCCCTATTTATCAGTTCCCTCCTGGGAATGTTTGTTGATGTGCAACCACTACTTTGTTTTATGAGAATTAACCAGTTCCGCTTGTGAGAAAATTCTATCTTGAACCAGGGTTGAAATCAGGTTAAGAAAAAAGGTTAAGAAAGAACTATTGGATTGTTTACATCTGTGTGATTCAGCTCAGCCATCTTTAATGTGGAAAGAAATAACCAAAATCTTAATCCAAATGGTTCCTAACAAAGCTTATTTCTTGCTCTCTAGTTCTGGGACATACTGCCCCCTCTACAAGAATTTCATACTCCCACATCTTATTCCAACTCACATTCCACTGGCCAAAACAAGTCTGTTTGCCAAACCCAATGTCAGTGCGGTGGGACCTATAACTCACTAGGAAGGGGTCTACAGAGGTAGGCCCAGTAGAAAGGGTGGCAAATATTTTTTGAAAAGATAATCAATAGCAATGATTTTTACCAGAAGCGTAGATAATTTCTGAAACATACAACACATTTTTGGGTAGGGAAAAACATACATGTGATATTTCCAGCTGCTTGTACAAATATTCATGTTCGTATAGGAAGTTTCGTGTTTTAGTTTGGTGAGCGATTTTTTCACACAACTGAACAGCCACTGATGCTTTCTCTTTTTTCTTTCTTCAGAGAATTCGTGACTTAGAAGATAAAACAGACATCCAGAAAAGACAAATAAAGGACTTAGAAGAAAAGGTATGTGTCAAGTTCAATAACTAACTTATTCTTTGTTTAATCAGAAAGTAATATTGATTTTGCTCACTGTATTGTCTTTCTGGCTTCTCAGTTATTGTATGTCTTGCAGAGGCAGGTGTAGTTACAGGAAACGTAGCCCTCACCTTCAGTCAGGCACCAGAATGCCAGCAAGGTCTCTCATCACTAACCTGACCTTCAAATGTTTTGTCTTTTGTGTTGCTTTCTTATTTTTTCCTGTGTCTTCTTTTCTTAGTTTCCCCATCCTCATCTTCATTTCCTTTCCAAAAGTTTCTTCAGCTTTTTATTACCCTACTTTGCTCTTTTTTAAAAAAAATCTTTTAGCACCTTTTTTAATCGTTCCCATTATCATTCATAAAAAGAACTTTCATCATTGTGCTGCAGTTTCACCTCACCAATAAGTTAGAAACTTGGATTGATACATGATAATTATGTTGTCCTGCCACTTCCCCAGTGATCTGAAAGAGCGGCTGCTTCCTCCAAGCCAGCCAGTGTTTTTGAGCGGTATAACATTGCGGCTCTTACAGAGGGCACTTGGAAATGTGTGTGGGGTAGGAGAAGAGACAGAGCTCAGGCTGGGATGTTGAACAAGCAGCAGTGAGCTACTCAGCCTTGCACAATAAAAAAAAAGCCTGGAATTTTAGGGCAAGATGGCCAAATAGGAACAGCTCCAGTCTGCAGCTCCCAGCAACACCAATGCAGAAGGTGGGTGATTTCTGCATTTCCAACTGAGGTACCCAGTTCATCTGAATGGGACTTCTTAGTGGGTGCAGCCCATGGGGGATAAGTAGAAGTGCAAAGGGGTTGGGGAACTCCCTTTGCTAGCCAAGGGAAGCCATGTGGGATGGTGCACTCCAGCCCAGATACTACACTTTTCCCATGGTCTTCACAACCCACAGGCCAGGAGATTCCCTCAGGTGCCTACACCACAAGGGCCCTGGGTTTCAAGCACAAAAGTGAGCGGCCATTTGGGCAAACAACGAACTAGCTGCAGGAGCTTTTTTCATACCTCAGTGAAACCAGGAACACCAGCAAGACAGAACTATTCACTCTCTTGGAAAGGGGGCTGAAGCCAGGGAGCCAAGTGGTCTTGTTCAGTGGATCCCACCCAAACCAGACCCAGCAAGCTAAGATCCACTGGCTTGAAATTCTCACTGCCAGCACAGCAGTCTGAACTCGACCTGAGACAATCAAGCTTGATGGGGGCAGAGGCATCACCATTACTGAGGTTTAAGTAGGCGGTTTTCCCCTCACAGTGTAAACAAAGCTGCTGGCAAGTTCAGACTGGGCAGAGCCTACTACAGCAACACAAAGTCATTGTAGCCAGACTGCCTCTCTGGATTCCTCCTCTCTGGACAGGGCATCTCTGGAAGAAAACCAGCAGCCCCCGTCAGGGGCTTATAGAGAAAACTCACATCTCCCTGGGACAGAGCACCCGGGGGAAGGGGCAGATGTGGGTGCAACTTCAGCAGACTTCAATGTTCCTGCCTGCTGGCTCTGGAGAGAGCATCAGATCTCCCAGCACAGTGCTCAAGTTCTGCAAAGGGACAGACTGCCTCCTCAAATGGGTCCCTGACTTCCATGCCTTCTGACAGGGAGAAATATCCCAACAGTGGTCAACAGACACCTCATACAGGAGAGCTCCAGCTGGCATATGGTGGGTGCCTCTCTGGGACAAAGCTTCCAGAGAAAGAAGCAGGCAGCAGTCTTTGCTGTTCTACAGCCTCCGCTGGTGATACCCAGGCAAACAGAGTCTGTAGTGGACTCCCAGCAAAACACAGCAGTCCTGCAGAAGAGGGGCCTGACTGTTAGGAAGAAAAAAAAAAAAAAGCCATAGCATCAACATCAATAAAAAAGGACAACCACGCAAAAATTCCATCCAAAAGTCACCAACAGCAAAGGCCAAAGGAAGATAAATCCATGAAAATAAGGAAAAATCAGAGCAAAAAGGCTGCAAATTCCAAAAACCAGAATGCCTCTTCCCCTCCAAAGGATCACAACTCCTTTCCAGAAAGGGAACAAAATTGGACAGAGAATGAATTTGATGAATTGACAGAAGTAGGCCTCAGAAAGTGGGTAATAACAAACTCCTTTGAGCTAAAGTAGCATGTTGTAACCCACTGCAAGAAAGCTAAGAGCCTTAATTAAAGGTTAGAGGAATTGCTGAATAGAATAACCAGTTTAGTGAAGAACATAAATAACCTGATGGAACTGAAAAACAGCACAAGAACTTTGTGAAGCATACACAAGTATCAATAGCTTAATCAATCAAGCAGAAGAAAGGATATCAGAGATTGAAGATCAACTTAATGGAATAAAGCATGAAGATAAAAATTAAAGAAAAAAGAATAAAAAGGAATGAACAAAGCCTCCAAGAAATATGATAGTATGTTAAAAGACTGAACCTACATTTGATTTGTGTACTGGAAAGTGATGGGGAGATGGAACCAAGTTGGAAAACACACTTCAGGATATTATCCAGGAGAATTTCTCCAACTTAGCAAGACATGCAAACGTTCAAATCAGGAAATACAGTGAATGCCACAAAGATACTCCTCGAGAAGAGCAACTCTAAGACATATGATTCACCAGGTTGAAATGAAGGAAAAAATGTGAAGGGCAGCCAGAGAGAAAGGTTGGGTTACCCACAAAGGGAAACCCATCACACTAACAGTGGATCTCTCAGCAGAAACCCTACAAGACAGAAGAGTGGGATCCAATATTCAACGTTCTTAAAGGAAAGAATTTTTAACCCAGAATTTCATATCCAGCTGAACTAAGCTTCATAAATAAAGGAGAAATAAAATCCTTTATAGACACGAAAAGGATGAGGGATTTTGTCACCACCAGGCTTGCCTTACAAGAGCTCGTGAAGGAAGCACTATACAGAAAGGAAAAACCAGCACCAGCCACTGCAAAAACAAACCAAAATGTAAAGACCATCAAAACTATGAAGGAACTACATCAACTAATGGGCAAAGTAACCAGCTAGAATCATTATGACAGATCAAATTCAAACATAACGTTATTAACCTTAAATGTAAATAGGCTAAATGCCCCAATTAAAAGGCACAGACTGACAAATTGGATAAAGAATCAAGACCCATCAGTTTGCTATATTCAGGAGACTATGTCACATGCAAAGACACACATAGACTCAAAATAAAAGGATGGAGGAAAATTTACCAAGAAATGGAAAGCAAAATAAAGCAGGGGTTGCAATCCTAATTTCTGGTACAATAGATTTTAAACCAACAAAAACAAAGAAAGACAAGGGCATTACATAATGGTAAAAAGATCAACAAGAAGAGCGAACTATCCTAAATATATATGTACCCAATACAGGAGCACCCAGATTCATAAAGCAGGTTCTTAAAGACATACAGAGACTTAGACTCCCACACATTAATAGTGGGAGAATTTAATACCCCACTGTCAATATTAGACAGATCAATAAGACAGAAAATTAACAAGGATATTCAGGACTTGAACTCAGCTCTGGACCAAGCAGACCTAATGGACATCTACAGAACTCTCCAACCCAAATCAACAGAATATACATTCTTCTCAGCACCATATAGCACTTATTCTAAAATTGACCATTGGAAGTAAAACACTCCTCAGAAATGCAAAAGATTGGGAATTATAACAGTCTCTCAGACTACAGTGCAATTAAATTAGAACTCAGGATTAAGAAACTCATTCAAAACCACACAACTACATGGAAGCTGAACAACCTGCGCCTGAATGCCAACTGGGTAAATAACGAAATTAAGGCAGAAATAAATAAGTTATTTGAAGCCAATGAGAATGAAGGTACAACATACCAGAATCTCTGGGACACAGCTAAAGCAGTGCTTAGAGGAAAATTTACAGTGACAAATGTCCACAGGAGAAAGCAGGAAAGATGTAAAATCAACACCCTAACATCACAATTAAAAGAACTAGAGAAATGAGGGGAAAGAAATTCAAAAGCTAGCAGAAGACAAGAAATGACTAAGATCAGAACAGAACTGAAGGAGTTAGAGACACAAAAACCGTTTAAAAAAATCAATGAATCCAGGAGTGGTTTTTTTGAAAAGATTAACAAAATAGATAGACTGCTAGGCAGACACTAAAGGAAAAAGAAAGACGAATCAAATAGACACAATAAAAAGTGATAAAGAGAGATCACCACTGATCCCACAGAAATACAAACTACCATCAGAGAATACCATAAACACTGCTACACCAATACACTGAAAAATCTAGAAGAAATGGATAAATTCCTGGACACATAAACCCTCCCAAAACTAAACCATGAAGAAGTAGAATCCCTGAATAGACCAATAACAAGTTCTGAAATAGAGGCAGTAATTAATAGCCTACCAACCAAAAAAAGCCCAAGACGAGATGAATTCACAAATGAATTCTACCAGAGGTACAAATAGGAGCTGATACTATTCCTTCTAAAACTATTCCAAACAGTAGAAAAAGAGGAACTCCTCCCTAACTCTTTTGATGAGACCAGCATCATGCTGATACCAAAACCTGGCAAGAACATGACAACAACAAGAAGAAAAATTCAGGCCAATATCCCTGATGAACATTGATGTGAAAATCCTCAATAAAATACTGGCAAGCCAAATCCAGCAGTACATTAAAAAGCTTATCCACCATGATCAAGTCAGCTTCATCTCTGGGATTCAAGCCTGGTTCAACATACACAAATCAACAAACATAATCTATCACATAAACAAAACCAGTGACAAAAAACACATGATTATCTCAATAGATGCAGAAAAGGTCTTTGATAAGATTCAACATCGCTTTATACTAAAAACACTCAATAAGTACTGATGGAACATATTTCAAAATAATGAGAGCTATTTATGACAAACCCACAGCCAATATTATACTGAATGGGCAAAAGCTGGAAGCATTCCCTTTGAAAACAAGATAAGGATGCCCTCTCTCACCACTCCTATTCAACATAGTATTAGAAGTTCTGGCCAGGAAAATCAGGGAAGAGAAAGAAACAAAGTGTATTCAAATGGGAACAAAGGAAGTCAAATTATGTGGGTTTGCAGATTACATGATTGTATATTTAGAAAACCCCATCATCTCAGCCCCAAAACTACTTAAGCCGATAAGCAACTTCAACAATGTCTCAGGTTACAAAATCAATGGACAAAAATCACAAGCATTCCTATACACCAGTAATAGACAGAGACACAAATCATGAGTGAACTCTCATTCACAATTGCTACAAAGAGAATAAAATACTCAGGAATACAACTTACAAGGGATGTGAAGGACCTCTTCAAGAAGAATTACAATACACTGGTCAAGGAAATAAGAGAGAACATAAATGGAAAAACAGACCATGCTCATAGAAATAATCAATATTGTGAAAATGTTCATACTGCCCAAAGTAATTTATAGATTCAGTGCTATCCCCATCAAGCTACCATTGACTTTCTTCACAGAATTTAAAAAAGAAAAACTACTTTAAATTTTATATGGAACCAAAAAAGAGCCTGTATAGCCAAGACAATCCTAAGCAAAAAGATCAAAGCTGGAGGCATCAGGCTACCTGACTTCAAACTATATTATAAGGTTACACTAACCAAAAGGGTATGGTACTGGTACCAAAACAGAAATATAGAGCAATAGAACAGAACAGAAGCCTCAGAAATAATGCCACACATCTACAACCATCTGATCTTTGACAAAACTGACAAAAACAAGCAATGGGGAAAGGAGTCTGTATTTAATAAATGGTGTTGGGAAAACTGGCTAGCCATATGCAGAAAACTGAAACTGGACCTCTTCCTTACACCTTATACAAAAATTAACTCAAAATGGATTGAGATTCATACATAAAACGTAAAACCATGAAAACCATAGAAGAAAATATAGGCAATACCATTTAGGACATAGGCATGGGCAAACTTCATAACTAAAACACCAAAAGCAATTGCAACAAAAGCCAAAATTGACAAATGGGATCTAATTAAGCTAAAAAGCTTCTGCACAGCAAAAGAAACTATCATCAGAGCAAACAGGCAACTTACAGAATAGGAGAAAATTTTTGCAATCTATCTATCTGACAAAGGGTTAACATCCAGAATCTATAAGGAACTTAAACAAATTTACAAGAAAAAAAAACCCCATAAAAAAGTGGGCAAAGAATATGAATAGACACTTTTCCAAAGAAGACATTTATGCAGACAGCAAACATATGAAGAAAAGCTCATCGTTACTGGTCATTAGAGAAATGCAAATCAAAACCATAATGAGATGCCATCTCACACCCATTAGAATGGCAATCATTAAAAGGTCAGGAAATAACAGATGCAGGAGAGGATGTGGAGAAATAGGAATGCTTTTACTCTGTTGGTGGGAGTGTAAACAGTTCAACCATTGTGGAAGACAGTGTGGCGATTCCTCAAGGATCTAGAACTAGAAATACCATTTGACCCAGCAATCCCATTACTGGGTATATACCCAAAGGAGCATAAATCATTCCACTATAAAGACACATGCACACATATGTTTATTGCAGCACTATTCACAATAGCAAAGACTTGGAACCAACCCAAAAGCCCATCAATGTTAGACTGGATAAAGAAATTATGGCACATGTACACCATGGAATACTATACAGCCATAAAAAAGAATGAGTTCATGTCCTTTGCAGGGACATGAATGAAGCTGGAAACCATCATTCTCAGCCAACTAACACAGGAATAGAAAACCACATGTTCTCACTCATAAGTGGGAGTTCAACAATGAGAACTCATAGGCACAGCTTGGGGAACATCACTTATCAGGACCTGTTGGGGGATGGGGCAAGGGGAGGAATAGCATTAGGAGAAATACCTAATGTAGATGTTGGGTTGATGGATGCAGCAAACCACCATGGCACATGTATACCTATGTAACAAACTAGCATGTTCTGCGCATGTATCCCAAAACTTAAAGTATAATTAAAAAAAAAAAAAAAGTCTGGCCCAGGACACCAGGAACATTCTGCAAGAGTAACAGCAAAGATGCCAAAGAGATTTTTCTCTGGCTTTCCAGTCAGATTGACTGAAAGTAGCTACCTGACTCCCTGTATAGTAAAAAGATGTGGCTGTTTTACAGTAGCTTCCAGAGGCACACAAGAAGAAAATAGCAAACTATCTGCTCCTCTTGTGACATGGTTAGAATTTGGTTTATCCCAGATTGCCTCTATGATTATCTGTATATATGAAGTTAAAGGGAGTTGGTGGGCTCAAGTAGCCAGACCACCAGGCACCCAGATTTTTATATTGGCTGGGTCTTTAGGTACTCATTTGATCTTAGGTAAGTAACTTCACTTCCTCTGTCTAAGCCATGTTTCTAAAACAGGGATGATAACACTCGCCCTTTCTTCCTCCCCCGGGTTCCATGAGGAACCAGTGAGGTCACTTACGTGAAAAAGGAAACACTAAAAAAGTGTAAGTCAGATTCTAAAAGTGTAATTTTTAAAAATTCCAATGCAAAGTATACATTCTCTGAAAAATTTTAAATTTGAATTTTCCAGATTTCAGAAGGGGCTATTTAGTTCTGCAGGACTTAATGAGGCAATGATAATGTACAATAAATTTCCCAGTGATTGGAAAGAAGCCCCAGAGAAGACAGGGATTGCTTTCAGCTTCCCTGTTTGTCAGAGACCACATTTAACGTCTTCAATTTTCCAAACTTTTGAATGTCCAGTTCTTGGCTATCTCTCTGCTAATTCACAAGCTACACTTGGGCTGGCTCAAGGAAGAATTTAAGGTTAAGGTGATTCTATTCCCAAAACCTGATGATACCCCTTCAGTCTTCATCCAGCTGCGGTTTTAAAAAAAAAAAAAAAGGTGTGTGTCGGGGGGGGGGTTAGAATTTTAAAAAAAACTATCAACATCATCACCCTAGACATTCTCTAAATAAACTCTCAACAATTTTGGAAGAAGGAAGATTAAGATCATGTTAATTGTTGGAATTAAATGTGAACATTTTCACAATTCTTTCGCTCAGTATACTTTACAGATCTGAACTTCCTAAACATTTATGATAATGGGGTCATTATTCTACTTGAAAGAATTGTCAACACTGCATATTTCACATAGGGTAGCAAATTCAACCACTTCAAAAACAATCCAGTTGTCTTCTGATTCGATATTTGACTAGAGATGAGGTTTATGAAGTACTTTCTACTCACTTGACCTCAGTTCTCCACACCCTTAATCTAGTAAAGAGGCTGAAGATTCCTTACGTCAGACATACTCTTCATTCTTCCCTTATGGTTCTTGAACACCCACTCAGGGTACATGGAATATCTCTTCTTTACTGCTTATTTCCATGCACACAGTATGAATCAGGTGGTAACAACAAACCTAGCCAAATTGCTTCAGCTGTGTGCAGCACTTACCTAGAGCATAATATCTGTATGTACCTTATCTAGGGCACTTCCACTGCCATCGTTTCATCTGCTTCTCATAATTACTCTATGAGACAGACACCACAGATGTTATGGTCCCCTTTTATATAGATAGTAAAACAATGGCTCAGCCGGGCGCGGTGGCTCAAGCCTGTAATTCCAGCACTTTGGGAGGCCGAGGTGGGTGGATCACAAGGTCAAGAGATCGAGACCATCCTGGTCAACAAGGTGAAACCCCGTCTCTACTAAAAATACAAAAATTAGCTGGGCATGGTGGCGCGTGCCTGTAATCCCAGCTACTCAGGAGACTGAGGCAGGAGAATTGCCTGAACCTGGGAGGCGGAGGTTACGGTGAGCCAAGATCACGCCATTGCATTCCAGCCTGGGTAACAAGAGCGAAACTCTGTCTCAAAAAAAAAAAATGGCTCAAAGAAATTAAACAATTTACCCAAAATTATATAACCAATTTATGGCAAATCAAGACCAGACCCGGGGTATCTGATTCCAAATGGCATGATCTGCCCACCACACTGCAGAGATTAAGACTCTCATTATAAACTAAGTGATGGGCATCTCCTCTGATATCTGATCTTCTCATAGGAATAATGGGAATGGGAATTCATCCATTTCTCTCATTCTTGAACTTCTCCCGCTGTAAGTTTCCCTTCAAGGAATGAGAAAAAGCACTTTTCTGGTTTTCATAATAATAGGCTCATCACCAATACATGCCTTTTAGAGCCATATTCATAACTTGTTTGTAGAATTAAGCCATAGTGAAGCAAGAGCCTTATAAGCAGTAGCGTTAAAGGAAATATGCCAATAACATTCACAATATGAGAATGCCAAACATAACCCTCATTCACAGATGTGTCCAACACTGTGTTCCTGGAGTGTGATAATCAAGTAAAAGATTTACTCAATAAAAGTAAACCACTAAGGAAATCAATTATTTTTTAAAACACTGACCTGACCCGCTGGGTGTGGTGGTTCACGCCTGTAATCCCAGCACTTTGGGAGGCTGAGGCAGCTGGATCATGAGGTCAAGAGATCAAGACCATCCTGGCCAACATGGTGAAACCCCGTCTTTGCTAAAATACAAAAAAATAGCCAGGTGTGGTGGCATGCACCTGTAGTCCCAGCTACTTGGGAGGCTGAGGCAGGAGAATAACTTGAACCTGAGAGGCAGAAGTTGCAGTGAGCTGAGATTGTACCATTGCACTCCAGTCTGGCTGACAGAGTGAGACTCCGTCTCAAAAAAAAAAAAAAAAAGAAACTAACTTGACCCATGACTTTTTACAGTTAGTATACAGTTAATTATACACCCAGGCTACTCGAGTACTGTTTGCCCATCCAATTACATTTCTCAAGTGAAGATTTTTAGTGAAGAAAAACAAATCAGACTCCATTTAACTTCCATGAGTCAAATAAGGAGAAGTCTATCTCAGAGGTATAAAAGCTGGAATAACATCACACATTTATTACCTGAAATGTCCATTGATACAAAAGCAGGTTTGATGCCAATAGCATGACCACCCATCCTCACTTGCCCAGGACGGACCCAGTTTTTACCTGTCAACCCAATGTAATTATTAATAATGTCCATATCCTTCTCTGAAATCTTCCACTATGAGTAATTAAGTATATATTTAGCCTACAGATTAATATTCTCCCTGCTGTCCCTTAATCCTAAAACCTATCGTATTAACCAAAAAAAAAGATACCACTGAGTGATTAAGTTTATGTTCTGATCATATTTTGTGTTTTTGAAATACCCTCTCAGGTGTGAAAGATAGAGACAGTGATATATAATGAAATAGGGCTCAGGCTATCTAAGCTTTAGCCCTCACTATGCCATAAATTGTATGTAATTAAACTATTGATTTACTGCTCTGTGATTATTTTTTTTATCTATAAAATTGGGAGCTTAGGCCAGTAGTTTGCAAGACCCCTCATGACTCTAAAATGTCTGAATCAATGTTAGTTGAACACTGGTACTTTCTGTCAGTAGCTAAATAAAAGGTGTGGATATTTTTAAACAAAAAGGTACTTGATGTTCATGTGTTAAGTGGTTAGACTTGAGCAATGTGGAAAAGCAGAGGTTTTGTACTACCTGAATCGCACGACAGAAATTCAGATTTACATAATCTTCTTCTTTTTCTTCTGCAGTTTCTGTTTCTATTCTTGTTCTTCTCTCTTGCCTTTATTCTATGGCCTTGATGTCAAGGTGCCTCTTAAAGGTAAGATTCCATTTAATTCTCAAAATGTGGTTCTAAGAGGTATTTGATAAAAAAAGAATGCTGCTTATACTTACTATGCCTTTCTTTAGTTTCTTTTCTTTTCTTTTCTTTTCTTTTTTTTTTTTAGACAGAGTCTTGCTCTGTCACCTATGCTGGAATGCAGTGGCACAATCAGACCATATTTCACTGGATCCTCAATCTCCCACACTCAAGCGATACTCCAATCCAACCTCACCCTCTTGAGTAGCTGGGACTACAGGCATGTGCCACCATGCTCAGCTAATTTTTTTATTTTTTATTTTTATTTTTTTTTTAGAGACAAGGTCTCCTTTTGTTGCCCAGGCTGGTCTTGAACTTCAGAGCTCAAGCAATCCTCCTGCCTCAGCCTCCCAAAGTGCTGAGATTACAGGCACGTGCCATCATGCCTGGTCTATATTTTTTTTAAACTGTGCTATATTTTTTAAAAACAAACACACTTGCTTTGGTTAGCATAAATGCCATAAATTGAGATACAGATCCAGTCTATTTGAGGGATCGTTAGAAAAATAAAGAAACTGAATATTCTGGGAATCAAGAATTTGTTCCAGTTAACTGTATCACTTCGGGAATTCACAATGTCTGTGGATCTTAGTATTCTCATCATAATCTCCCATTATACAGAAAGTTGTGTCTGTATCTGCAAAGTGAAGAAATAATGACTTTATCTTTAGTATTGCTTTCAGCTTGAAAATTCTGATTCTGCTAATCTAACAATCTAATAATGACTGCTTTTCACCCCTTTTCCCCAGTAGAGACTAGGGAGTTCATTAAAACCCAAGAAAGAAGGCTAAGTAAAATTGGATCTTGTTTTCAGTTTGTCAATATAGAAAAGTCAATAAGTTACTTTTCAATTTGTCAATATAGAAAACGAAAGGGAGTCTTATTATCATTATTACCAAGTCCATGTCTCATGAGTACATGCATATATGATCTTAGTGAGTCCCAGTCTTAAAAATACATATTTCTAAGCCCCACCTCAGACTTGCTGAATCAGATCACTGGAGATAAAGGTGACATAGAGAGAGGGTGGGAGAGGTGAGAGCAAGGACTGGTCTGTATTTAACAAGCACACTATGTGATTCTGATGGCCAGCCAGGTAGGGAAACTGCAAATCTCAATACCATTGTTAAAAAAGAAGGGCCAGAAGCTATTCTAAATCAATGTATCATGGTTAATGTCAACTCTGATTATCCTATTGAATTATATTAGGCTGAGATCCTTCCTGGACCTCAGGTGATTTAACATTTTCTATAGCAAGTTGGAAAACAGAAGAGAGATCATACTCTCTTCATAAGTATGAGATCCATTACCTGGGCATGGACCAGACAAGTAAAAGTGCTTTAGCATAATCTGATATAAGCAAAGAGTTAAGCAGATATGCTCAGAAAACCTATGAATTCATAACTCACTCTCTGACTGTATTCTTTCTTCCAAAAGATTTTCTTTTCAGACTTACCAGTATCGTTTGTCTGTCAAGAAAGGTGATGGCACTGTAGCACAGAAAGAAGAGGATTGAGTCTCTTAAATTGAATGAGAATATCCAAATTGAAATGAAATGAGATTCTCTAGCAAAGGATCAAAATGGCCAGAGTATCAGAAAACAAACAGCCCTCACCCACCAAAAAAAACAAACAATAAATAAATTTTACAAATAGGGAAAATAAATTTCAGTAAGAGACAAGTAATACATGGTGGTTTAGAGAAGAAATGTCAAACCTCGTAAGTACTAGGTAGAAAATGGGTAGATTTCAGCATTAACATCAATGCTGGCTAAAGCCAATTATAAGCTGTTCTAAGTAATAGATACATTTAATCCTCACAGAGTCTCCTGTGGGATAGGTATTGATTTTATTCCTAAATTACAGTTGGAGAAACTATAGCATGTGACTTTCCCAAGAACATAGGGCTACAAATTTGTACCCAGGCAGCCTCAGTCCAGAATCCACTTTAAACCACCAAATTGCCTCACAAATAAAAGAGAGCCTTTCTCTTGTGTTTTAAGCGACATTGCTGTTCATATGTATTTTAATCAGGGGCATCATCTTCTATTTGTGTAGTGCTCCTTAGCTATTGGCTTTTGAAATTACAGTGTGCACATCTCTGTACCTTTTCCCATTTTGTGTAACTCCTTGAGGGATGTACAAGAGTTGATGCTTTTCCTCCAAAGTAGCACATAAATAACACTTAGTAATTGTCTGTTAAATGGATGACTATAATGAAAATTAATAATCTAGCAGATTTATGTGACAGTGAATCTGGGCAATATAATATAATACATATGCAGTAAAATGGCTGAGAGGTTAGAGTGCACAGCCTACTAGTCAGATATACTTTTAAGCTGAGTCCTGCCATTTACTAATTGTGCAATGATAGGCGGTTTGTTTATTCCACCCAAGATTAGGTTTCCTATTCCACAAAATGGTTATAATCATGTTACCTACAGCAGGATATTGTGTAGAGAGAATGAAATGAGGTTATGCATGTCAAAGGTATAACAGTGCCTGGAAAATCATTAAATAATCAGTAACGCTTAGTGATTATTATAGTTTAAAAATAGCTACCACATCTACTGAATTCAAAATTAGACTAAATTATACTAGTATACTAGCACACAAAATCATACTAATTTCAAAATTAGAACCTCTAGTACTGGTGAGTAGTTTAAATCCTAACCCCAAATAAGTAGTTGCTTTTTTGACTCCTCAGGGTATAATCTGGCTTTCAATAACATTAGGGAATAAAACATCACTGAAAACTGATTAATGTTACATCTGTCTCCAAAGCTGGCAAGAGAGAAATAAGAATAAGTAGGGGGAAAATTGCTTGTTTATTGGTAGGTAGTGAAAGCTTACTGCAAATAGCCATAAATTTTTTTTCCATACTAAATTAGTGATTTGTATTCTGTTAATAAACCCAAGACTAGCTTAAATTACAAAGTCCTCGTTAAAATGGAGTGACTCTTACTTCTTTTTTTTTTTTTTTTTTTTTTTTTTTTTTTTTTTTAGTAATTACCTAAGTCATTATTGTCAGTGATGATATAGAAGCCACTGAATGCTCCCTAGAAGGCACCCTTACTGGACTCAGTGCTTGCTGACTAAATAACTGCATGAATTATATTAGGACTTTTACTTTAAACAAGGGGACTCCACATAGTTCCAGAAGATGTCATCTGCCCCTGCATTCTGGTTTTGCAAATGAATAGTGTATCAATGTATTAGTCAGGGTTCTCCAGAGAGATAACTAATAGGATAGATAGATAGATGATAGATAGATGATAGATAGATAGATAGATAGATAGATAGATAGATAGATGATAGATAGATAGATAGATAGATAGATAGATAGATAGATAGATAGATAGATAGATGATAGATAGATAGATGAGAGATAGATGAAAATGAGAGGGTCTTTATTAGGAGAATTTGCTCACCTGGTTTTGGGGGTAGAGAAGTCCTATGGTAAGCCATCTGCAAGCTGGACAACCAGAGCAGTAGCATGGCTCTGTTCAAATCAGAAGACCCAAGAATCAAGGAGGCCAGAGGTGCAACTCTCAGTCAAAGGTCAAAGGCTTGAGAGCCCCAGCAGGCTGTTGGTGCAAGTTCCGGAGTACAAAAGCTGAAGAACCTGGAGTTATTAGACATTCATTCCACCCTCGCGGCCTCTCATCAGGCTCCCCCTCCCAACACTGTTGCATTGGGGGATTAAGTTTCTAACACATGCTTTGCGGCAGACACATTTAAGCCATAGCAACCACGCATTGTTTCACATTACATGGTTACACAGGGAGAAAGGAAAGAAAAAAAACGAGAGGAATACAAAAATAGCTATCACCAGATTAGTTGCTATATCCAGGTTACAATGACCCATTGAAAATCCTCCTCTTACGGGTAGGGATGAATTAATGAAGAACATGAACAAGTTTTGCTCATTATGAAGTTGGGAGGCCCAGAGATCAGGTGGTCATGATTCTTTATCCACATACACTGGTCTAGCTCACTTTTACTCTTCCCCCTGGACAAATTTTACATGAATCTGTGTGTGTGTGTGTGTGTGTGTGTGTGTGTGTGTGTGTGTGTATAGAGAGAGAGAGAGAGAAAATGTTTAATGATATTTCTACAGTGTTAACCATAAATTTTTTAACTTGACATCCCAATATTTTTACATCCTGTCTAGTAACATAAAAAAAAGTCAAAAGGGCCAGGTGTGGTGGCTCACGCCTATAATCCCAGCACTTTGGGAGGCTGAGGCAGGTGGATCATGAGGTCAAGAGATCGAGACCATCCTGGTCAACAAGGTGAAACCCCGTCTCTACTAAAAATACAAAAATTAGCTGGGCATGGTGGTGTGCGCCTGTAGTCCCAGCTACTCGAGAGGCTGAGGCAGAAGAATTGCTTGAACCCAGGAGGCGGAGGTTGCAGTGAGCCGAGATCGTGCCATTGCACTCCAGTCTGGGTAACAACAGCGAAACTCTGTCTCAAAAAAAAAAAAAAAAAAGTCAAAAGGCACATAATACTGCTATTGTTCTAATGAAAAAAAACTTAGGAAAAAAATTTTTTTTAAGAAAGGAGAGAAGGAAAGAGAAAAAAAGGAGTGAAGGAGAAGAAAAAAGAGAAAGAAAAAGAGGGAGAGAAAACGGGAATGTTGCTTTATTCTAAAAATGAGTATTGAAAACCTCTTTTCTGCCAATAATTGTGCTTAGTAATGGCTGATCAATATTTCATTTAAACCTATGAATAGGTGTGATGTGGTACTGACAATAATGTATATTTTGTGTATTTAAAGTGGAGAGCTCTGTAACTGTTTATTAAGTTTACTTGTTCCGAATCTGAGTTCAAGTACTGGATATCCTTATTAATTTTCTGTCTTGCTGATCTATCTAATATTGATGTTGAAGTCTCCCACTATTGTTGTGTGGGAGTCTAGGGAGTCTAAGTTTCTTTATAGGTCTTATGTATCTGGGTGTTGGGATCGTTAGCTGTTATTGTTGCATTGATTCTTTTACCACTATATCTTTGCTGCTTTCAAATCTATTTTATCAGATGCGAGAATTGCAACTCCTGCTTTTTATTTATTTATTTATTTTTGCTCTCCATTTAGCTGGTAAATGTTTCTCCATCTCTTTCTTTTGAGTCTTTGTGTATCCTTGCATGTGAAATGGGTCTGGATGTAGCATACCGTTGGGTTTTGGCTCTATCTTTTGATTGGGAGATTTAGTCGATTTAAATTTAGGATTACTACCATTTGATGTTAACTGGCTGTTTTGTCCATTTGTTGATGTAAATTCTTCTTTATGTTGATGCTCTTTACTTTTTGGTGTGTTTTTAGAAAGGCTAATACTGGTTGTTCCTTTCTATGTGTAATGCTTCTTTCAGAAGCTCTTGTGAAGCAGGCCTGGTGGTAATAAAATCTCTGAGTACTTGCTTGTTCATAAAAGATTTTATTTTTCCTTCAGTTGTGAAGCTTAGTTTGGCTGGCTATGAAATTCTGGGCTGAAAGTTCTTTTCTTTAAGGATGTTGAATATTGGCCCCCCACTCTCTTCTGGCTTGTAGGGTTTCTGCTGAGAGATCTGTTGTAAGTCTGATAGGCTTCCCCTTGTGGGTAACCTGACCTTTCTCTCTGGCCGTCCTTAGTATTTTCTCCTTCATTTCAACCCTGGTGAATCTAACAATTATGTGCCTTGGGGTTGCTCTTCTTGAGGAATATCTTTGTGATGTTCTCTGTATTACCTGGGGTTGAATATTGTCCTGCTTTGTTAAGTTGGGACAGTTTTCCTGAATAATATCCTGAAGAGTATTTTCCAGCTTGGATTCATTCTCTCTGTCACATTCAGGTACACCAATCAAACGTAAATTAAGTCTTTTTCACATAGTCTCATATTTCTTGGAGACTTTGCTCATTCCTTTTTATCCTTTTTTCTCTATTTTTGTCTTCTCGTTTTATTTCATTAAGTTGGTCTTCGACCTCTGATATCCTTTCTTCTGCTTGATCAATTCGGCTATTCAAACTTGTGCATATTTCGCTAAGTTCTCGTGTTGTGTTTTTCAACTCCATTAATTCATTTACATTCCTCTCTATATTGTCTATTCTTGTTAGCATTTGGTCAAACCTTTGGAAAATACTCTTCAGGATATTAAATACTTCAAGAAAAATTAAATACTGTATTGTTTGTTAAAATATGCAAATATTTACTCAGGTAGCCTGGGGAAAACAAATGACTACATGACCAGTCTCTACTATATTTATCATTCGATCAGCTGGGCACAGTGGCTCATTCCTGTAATCGCAGCACTTTGGGAGGCCAAGGCGGGTGTTGAAGACCAGCCTGGCCAACATAAAACCCCATCTCTACTAAAAAAAAAAAAACAAAATTAGCCAGGCATGATGGCATGTGCCTCTAATCCCAGATACTTGGGAGGCTGAGGCAGGAGAATCACTTAGAACTTGGGAGGCAGATGTTGCAGTGAGCCAAGATCGCACCACTGCACTCCAGCCTGGTGACAGTGTGAGACTCTGTCCCTCAAAAAAGTAAATAAACAAAGTATTTGTAGGAAAATTTTACTCCTTATTTTTTTACATTGATATGGAAAGTCTGTAAAATGAATCATTGTATGCCAGTTAGTAATTCCTTTTTATGTAAATATATCCATTAGCTTTATCCAGTCATGTATAAATTGTTTCCCTATTTGTCTCAAAAATTGTACTAATAAAGCATAGAGTAAGAGTTTTATTCATCTTTGTATCTTTGTCTATAACAGTGCCTTATCTATCCTAGGTGCAGAATAAATTTCAGATTGACAGATGAACTGAGAGGCAGATGGATGAATGAATAGCTGAGAAAATGAATATGAAAGCAGATTTGGGATATGTTAGATCAGAGCCAAGAATAGCATAGTCATATCTTATAAAGATAACATATTCAATTTGTTTTTTTTATATACCGTTTGGAGACTACCTTAAATAATGCATTGACAAAGGAAAGAGGACACAAATATATTTCCCTTCCCGCTCCATAGCTGAAGTAGCCCACTAACTGGGCTCAGTGCTTCCAGGTTAGACATTCTTTTAACTCATTCTCTACAGAGTAGTTAGAGTGAGCTTTTAGAAATGCAGTTCTTACTTTGACCTCTTCCTAGGAAAATATCACTATTAGGATCAAGTCCCTTCAACCAACCTATTGATAACAAGTTTAAAAAAAAATATCAAATTTGAATTATTTAACTTGGCCAACAAAGCCCTGCCTGGTTCTACCCACACAGGCAATCTCTCAGGCTTCCCGGTGCTCCAGTTTCCCTTGATGAGCCACGCGCCCTCCTGCCTCCCACAGGGTTTGCCCAAGCTGTCTTGGTGCACAGAATGCTTCCCTTCTACTTTAACTAGTAAACACCTGCTCACCTACCTTTTGGATCTCAATTTAGTTGTGATTCCCACAAGGACATCTTTCTCAATTTCCTTTCTGGACAAGTTTACATGCATTGGGAATATAAAAATTAATGCCTCTCTCATTGTAAATAAACTTCATGAGTTTAAGGATCATATAATTTTGTTCAACCTTGTATACCAAATACCTAGCACATAATCAACAGTGTCCAGCACATAGTCAATAATCAATAAATACTTTAAAAATAATATTAATGATATTATGATAAGGAAGAAGGAGAGGACATCTTGCTTTACAGTTCAAAAAGTATATTTTTATTTATTATTTTTTGTAATACTTAAAACAATCCTGCATAATAGAGACTGTTATAACTCTCTTAGTCCATTTATGCTATTATAACAAAATACGTGAGACTAGATGGTTTATAAATAATAGAAATGTATTTCTCACCATTCTGGAGGCTGGAAGTTGAAGATCGAAGCACCAGCAGGTTTGGTGTCTGTTGAGGGCCTGGTGTTTGCTTCCAAGATGAAGCCTTGTTGCTGTATCCCCTGGAGGGGGCAAAGCTGTGTCACAGGACAGAAGGGACGGATGGGCAAAAGAGCCTAAGTTAGTTCTCTCCAGCCCTTTCATAAGCCCTCATCCATTCTGCACTTACAGCCTAATAACCTCCTAAAAGTCTCACCTGTTAATACTCTTGCACTGGGGATTAAGTTTCAACATGAATTTTGGAGAGGACACAAACATTCAAAATATAACACTCTCCAAACATTAATTTTCTAATATAAAAAATTAGCAAGTAATAGCACCCACTGTTTTTCTGAGGATTGAGTGATACTACACAGATTAAACAACTACTTTCGTATTCCGCACATAGAAACACTCATTTAAGGTCAAGTTTGTAGACATACCAAGCATTGTGTCTTGAATCATGCCTTTTAGGATGTGTTTCCATCTTCCTGGACCACATTTCCCACATCAACATTAAATGGTTGATACTCATTCATCCTTCCCATCTCAATGGAAAATCAGGGAAGACTTACCTGATCTTCCAGCCTCAGTTGCATTTCGTTGAGTATTATTATGTGTTCCCTACCAGGATTTTTATGGACCAATTATTTAATAATCTTCAGACTCCATGTCCTCATCTGTAGAATGGAGGAAATAATAATAGCTACCAATTATGGAATACCTTATGATAAATTGCATATGAAGGATGAGGAGTGGAAGGTGTCAGAGATGGCCCTTGTGTTCCTGGATGGTGTAACTGGTTAGATGATGGTGTCCTTACAGATGCTACAACCACAAGTCAGAAGTGACATCACTGTACTCAGGACTCGGAGTTTGTGGCATTGGCCGGATGCAGTGGCTCATGCCTGTAATCGCAGCACTTTGAGAGGTGAAGCAGGCAGATCACTTGAGCCCAGGAGTTTGAGACCAGCCTGGGAAACATGGCAAAACCCCATCTCTACAAAATAACCAAAACTAGCTGAGCATGGGGGTGCGTGCCTGTACTACCAGCTACTTAGGAGGCTGAAGTGCAAGGATCACTTAAGCCTGGGAGGTCGATGCCGCAATGAGGCGAGATTGCACCATGGCACTCCAGCCTGGACAACAAAGCAAGACCCTGTCTCAAAAAAAAAAAAAAAAGAATTTGTAGACTGTAGTAATCTCAAAAATGATAGTGGTAATTGCTGTTTTCCGTTTTACAGATGAGGAAACTAAAGTGCAGCACTGTTAAGCAACCTCTTAAAAAGAACCCCTGTGACCCATTGGGTAACTAAAGTAATTCAGAATGCCAATTTGAATAAATCTCACTTTACTATAGAAATCATAGTTCCTTTTATAAGTACTTCTCAATTTATAGAAACTTAACATTCCAGGAGACTGCCTGGACTGCCAGTAAGGTCCATTGGTTTTTAAAACCAACATGTGTTTACTCAATTGAGGACTTGTACCTCAGTTGCGATAGGTAGAAATGATACACACATGCTTTGACACAATATATAGGATTTAATCTTTGATAGCCTATACATTGAAAGTTTGCAAGTAAAAGATTTTTTGTGTTTGTATGTTTATTCTATGTTTAAAAACCCAAACAAAAATATATTCCCAAAGAATTTTTTATACACATTCAGATCAACTCCCTTCTTTGCCCAGGAATAGGAGAATGTTATATTTGTAACTAGTTATTTGCGGCTCTCATCCCAGTACAATGTAAATATGAACTCTATTTTCTTAATTCATAGCTTTCTTCACTCAGGTACTGTGTTATCTCACTCTATCATCTTTTAATTAATTATTAGGTTGGTCCCTCAACTTTTAACTCTCAAAAGTCTTAACCCAGTTTAAAAGTTCAATTTCAATCTCTGCCTATTCTCATTTCTTCCCTTATTTTACCTTAGGCATGAGCCAGGTACCCCAGTGGAGCTGTAGTTCAGGGTCTGATTCTAAGAGATCTATTCCCCGTCTCTTCCTCCTCAAGGCTGAGCCTTTCTGGAGAGCAGGGAGGAAGCAGAGGGGAAAGGATTCTGCCTCTCAACTCCTTTGACAGTTATTGCAGCTGTTTTTCTGACTACTATTGACTAACATGTGATGTCTTTTCTATGAGAGGTGACCAAAGGCCGGCTATTCTGGGCAGCATGTGTGAATTCTTCAGAAGGCTATGCAGAGGATGCCCACTGCACTACTCCCAGCCTGGCCAAGGCCCAGCTTCTTCCACTGCCTCACTGGCTCCCATCATTGGTGGTACAATCCACAGCTTTTTGCTGAGGAGGTAGCTTTTTGACGAAGCATGGGGCAAGGAGACAACTATTCTGTGGCCCTTGTCTCTGCCCTGTCATCCCTCTTCAGTTCTCTGCTCAGATATAGGCAAGGGAAGATGAGCAAGTCTGTGACTGAGCAATACAAGGCAAGTGTGCCTCCATGCATGCACCATCAATCTCTTTATGCCTCTTCGTACCTTCTCCCTTCGTACCTTCTCCTTGGGGAGAGTGTGGTCTCTCCCCAACCACTGCACTTCCTTCCCGTAGGAAAGGGACTCTCTGTGATTCTCTCACTCTGTCACTCTTTCATCCCAGTCTAACCTTGTCTTGGGAGCAAAATGGCTCTGCGAATACGCATTCATGGCATGAATTTCTTTGGAACTTTAAGTTGCCTCTGGTTGGTTCACTGGAAGTATCCTTGGGGTACTAAGTGCCTCCTTTCCCTCCATTTTGGATTGTGGTTTTAACATTTAACTTTGGATTTAAGATTTCTGGGATAATAGTCAAGTCCTTCTACAGAATCAGTGTCCTTATTCATAGATGAGGAAATCGAAGCTTAGAGAAGTCAATCTTTGGGCATACAGCAAGAAAATAGAAATCCCATTTTCTCTATCCACTTTGTTCAGACCCTAAAGGCCCTGCCCTTAAGAAGTGCATGACAGCGTATCTTCATAACACATCCTCTGTGCTATTTCTGGCTTTCATTGGAAGACAGCATTAAGACCTAGATTTCTACACAAGTGAAAACTCAGACATATGGACTTACAGAGGAGCAGGGCTAGGAGTCCTGACTGGCACATGCCCAGGATAGCACCTTTTCAGGGACCTCTCTGGGCCAACCAAGAAACATGTGTAGCAGAATTCCCAGGGAGTTCTCCCATCAGGACTTTAGGTAGAGACAACATGCCAACAGTTACAATTTTGTTGGGGAGGAAATGTGACACAGAGTGAGTCACTGAATGGAATAGACAGATCTTCTTTTAAAATAACGTATCACAAAAACAGTAGATACCGGAGACTCCAAAAGTAGGGAGGCAGAGAGGTGGCAGGGTTTGAAAAACGACCTGTTGAGTACTATGTTCACTTTTTGTGTGATGAGTTCAACAGAAGCCCAGACCTCTGCATTATGCAATATATCCACATAACCAACTGGCATATTTATCTTCTGAATCTAAAATAAGTTTCAAAAATAAAATAACATCTTAAATGGATATGTTGGGGCATGATGATTCAATTTAACTTCTTAACCTATCACCTTGGAAGGCCCCAAAGGAAAGGACACTAATGACAATAGCTAATATTTCAGGCCACTTACTTTGAGACAAGAACCATTCATTGTTTTATCTGCATTATGTTGCAGCAACCCTTGAAACAGATACTTTTATTTTCTCACTTAAAATTAAAGTAACTAAGCTTAGAGATGTAACTTGCCTAAGATAATAGACATCTAAATGTGGTAAAGAATAAAAAAATTGTGTCTTTTTTAAAAGTTTGTTTTTTTTTACGATTCAGCTATTAGTAAAAATGATGGTTAAATAATTTTTCCTCTGTTTTACAGAGTAACCGAAATCATGGATAAGAGTCCAGAAAGGCAAATGCTTCTAAACCTTCAAAGATGGCAAAATTGTTTACAGCAGTGAGTGGGAGATCAAAAGCTAAGAACTATCCTGTAGCCAGGACTACAGCTGTGTATTTTAAAGCCATTATTCAAGGTTTCTTACTTGACAGTTCCTACACAACCCTGTTGAAAATCTACAATATATGCTGCATTTAATGAAACATGTATATGTCAAATCAGAAGAGAAGAACTATAAACATATATTGTGTAAAGAAAAAGTTCAGCAATGGAACTAGTTTCAGCAGATCAAGCAAAGATGTGTCTTGGGCATGGAACCAAAGTTACAATGAAACATTCAACCCCTGCTGTGCAGGGGGTGTCATTTTAATGTAACACCACACCCCATGGAAACACTAGTCCTGATAATAAACATCATTTTAAAAGATCAGAACAAAAAAAAACAAGGGTGGGTGGGGAGTAAAGCACGAGGAATACCTATGAAGAGCTATTTACAATAAAATGTTTCATTTGAAAAGTCTGGTTTCTTACTACAGGGATTTTCTTTTCTGTCTTTATGATTGTTTTAAACTCAGGAACAGAGACATCCGCATCGTGAATGGGAAGAAAAACACCCTATCTTTTGTTTTTCTGCAAAAGGTGGAGCTTGTGGAATTCATTCCACAGACAACAGATGAGAAGTGGATCACAGTGACCATAACAAAACTGGTAACCAAGTCAAAGGATCTGGGCGAATGTAACATGCGAAACAGAAGCGGATTCGATGCTTCCTTGTCCTACTCTCACATCTGTGTCCCTCCATCAACAATGGACTGATCTCATTCATATTGAAAATTAAGAAGATAATACTGTAAATCACATGATCCCTGACTTAGTTCCGTTTAGAACGCCAACGTCTATAGGGAACACGGGCCAGAGATCATCTATGAATCTTTCATTTCCAAAATACTGGTTTTCAAATGGCTGCTTAAAATTGCCTGCAAATGAATATGCTATATGATTTGGGCAAAAACACAATAGAGTCAATGAATAAATTTCTACCAATAGTTGGGTTTGACACAGAGATGTGAATATTAAACAAAACTATTATTTTTTAAAGAATCCTTACATGCCTAGAGCATTCTGACCTCTTCTTGTTTAGAGTGATAACATTTTTTCCCAGACAGCTGACAGCAACAAGATAGCTCTACTTTTTTATATAGAAATAACATTATGTTACTGACAAGGTCTTTTTCTAACAGAGACAATTAGAAGACTGGTACTTTTCCTAAGTTGTATGTTACTGAGTCTTGATTCATCTCTGAGAGCAAATATAGGTTCCTGAAAAGCTAATTTTACACCTCATTTACTCTAGATAACAGAACAACCTCAATTTTTCAAATTTTTGAAGTTTTATTTATGGGACTAGAATTCCCATGCATAGAGAATATGTGTAGGGAGCCAGAAACTCTTTCTATGAAATGCTATACAAATCTTTCCATATGTGGGTTCAGTATCATCCTTCAGTTTTAGCACTGGCATTTGCAAAGCCAGAATAATAAGTGAAGAATGTACAAGAAAAACTAGAATGCTGGGGTCCTACTTTTTGTTCTGATATTTACTGCTGACCCAGCTATCTTTGGCCCAGTCACTTAACCTCTGTGCCTCAGTCTCCTCATCTGCAAAATGGGGTTAAATGCTTTTTCATAAAGTTTTATTTGCAATTTTAGAACAAGAGGTGCTTAAAGTAGCACAATGTGCTTTGTAATTATTATAAGTGCTGTATTATTTGACTTTCTTGTGTTATTGAGAAAAAAACTCCCTCATGTAATAAAATAGTGCTTCAGTTTGATTAAATTTAAGCACTATAGCACTGAAGCTTGCCCATCAAGCTACTTGGGACATTATTAGCAATAAAAATTGAGAGATTCAGAACCAGGATCTTTAATAATCTATAGCAAATAGCTGTCTATCTCATGCTATTGAACAAGATAGAAGAGTATGTCATTTCTATGATAAACATCTCCCAGCTGTCTTGATTGCATATGCATGCCATCATACAGAATCGCACTTCTATCACAGGAGAGCCAACCATTAAACAAAGACTTGGAGTGAACTGACAGTATCACATAATTAGCTTGACTTCTTTTATTCCAGAGGAAAGTGACATGTCCTACTGAGAAGATACAAAACAAACTATCCTGCTGGATTCTTTTTATTTATTTATTTACTTATTTGAAACAGAGTCTTGCTCTGTCACCCAGGCTAGAATGCATTGACACAATCTTGGCTCACTGCAACCTCCATCTCCCAGGTTTAAGTGATTCTCCTGCCTCAGCCTCCCAAGTAGCTGGGATTACAGGTGTACGCCACCATGCTCGGCTAATTTTTGTATTTTTAGTAGAGAAGGGGTTTCACTCTGCTGGTCAGGCTTGTCTCAAACTCCTGACCTCAAATGATTTGCCCGTCTAAGCCTCCCAAAGTGCTAGGGATTACAGGTGCGAGCCACTGTGCCTGGCCTTCTGCTGGGTTCTTTATTCAACTAGGTAGGTTCTAGATTAAATATGAAGAGTAGGCTCAGTAGGCAAGGAATGTGAAAGAGGGTGCCTCTACACTGTTGGTAACTCAATCCTAGCAAACTTGAGTCAGAAAATATGGAAGAGGATACATAACTCTAAACTACTATCTCATATCTAAAATGTTTCAGTTTATCTTCACTCTACTCCAGGGCCCATATGAGTAAATCTATATTCCATCTGCTCCAACACACACCTTCCTTCTCTTAATTTTGCTTTCCCACCAAGAAATTTGTAACTCAAAATTTATTTCCAATAACTATTTCTAAATGATTGGAAATATTTGCATAAGTGGTATGGTTCATATACCTAATCTGCTTATCTGCTATAAATCAGAATCGTATCATAAACACACAAAATCGTATGAGAACAACAGCTAGGATGATAGTCTAAGCAGCTTTGGCTGTGTTTAGTGCCAGGCAAAAAGGTTTGTTTTTTTCTTTTTGCTTAAGATCCAGGAGATTAGCAAATTTCTCTAGACTATAGACTCAACTGTAATTTTTACCAAGTCTTGTTCATGAGCCTCAAAATTAATATATCCTTGAATAAGTCTAAACATTTCAATAGAAACATCTCTCTCTTATCCATTTTCACGATTATCAAAGCATCAGCAAAAATGTGGATGTATATTCTAGTCACTCATGGATCCATGGAAATGGACCATACTTAAGTGAATGCTTCCCTTGGATAGAATGCTCAGCAATAGAAAAAGAAAAAGGTGTTAATAACAGTGGGATTTCCTGTGACTCCACCTCTGCATCTGTACTACCAGACGCATTTGGACAATGAGTTTGCAAGAGTCAGAACAGCATTCTTTGGGGGTCATTAACTTAATTTTTCTTAATAAAGTATTTATACTCTGGAAAATAAACGTACCTGACTACTAAAGATGGTTTGAGATAAATAAAAGCCCCAATTTACATAGTTATTTGGGATAGAAAAATTTCATGAAAGAGGGGTAAAACATGGACAGACTGCATTTGACTATCATACTTAAAAAGCATCTATCACAAATTGACTGTCAAACTTTTTTGTAATGCCACCCTACTTTTAGGAAATAGAATTTGCTCAAAAAAATTACATCCCTTCTGACTTATACTACATAAATTAAATTATTGCCAACAGTTACGTTTTAGGGGTGGAAGAATAGAGCTTGCTTTATTTTTATTTTTTTTGGTTCACAAATAACTGTTCATGCAGGTAGTACGTGTCTTCCCAAGTCAGTAAGATAGAGCTGATATGGAAGGCATGGGTTATTACTTATGTAGAGATTAAACTTGTTCTCCTCTAGTAACAGGAGAAATAAAGTTTGCCAAATAATTTTTGCTACAGTATTTTATTTCAACTTTACTTTCAATTTTAAAGACATCTCTGGCAAACTCGTTCCTTTTTGCCCATTGATTGTCAACTTGTTCTGTAAACCCATTGTGTACTTCTTATGTTTGCTTTAATGTAATTAACAAGTTCATTGTTTTAAAATGAAGCACGTCTTTCTAAGCTGTCTAGGTTTTTGTGAAAACTGTAAAAAGAATATTCACTGGTTTTGTGTTGATGTTTAAATAATTGGATCATCTGTGTTATATTACATCAAGATAGACGGATAGCATAGACATTTTATTTTTAAAATATTCAATTGCATTATTTCAATCTGTCAAAGAGTGGCACAGAACACACACACACACACACACACACACACACACACACACACACACACACACACACCACAATAGAAATTTGCTCTGTAATTTGGGAGTTGCATTGCTTGTTGCCTTTTGTGAAATTTTCGTAACAGTGTTTTGGTAATTTAATGATAGCTTTTGGCAGTTTAATTCTGTTACTTCACTAATTTAGATTTATCTACTATATTGAAAAAGTTCAATATAACTTTTAAATGATAACTTTTAAATGTAAACAAGTCAAATCTTAGATAACCGTTTATGCTATCAATATGGACCCACAATCCTCTTTAAGCAGACTTCTAGGTCTTAAGTGAGGAAAGCTGTCATTCTGTTCTACTGCCTTGTCATTTCTATATAATGTACTATCTTGAGAGTTAATTTCAGGCATATTGGCAAGAGGATTCAAACATAATGGAAGGTTGGAGCTAATCCCTGCAAGGCCTCTTCAAGTGCCAAATGCTATGATTCTGTTTCAGAACGGGGCAGGGCAGATTCACATTCCTTTGCTGTCTTTAGTTTGACAGTTTAGTTCTTCCTAAGTAAATCTGTTGCTGAGAGTCCAAGTCCAATGTTTAATCAAAATTCCTAAAGATAGCTACTCAGAAAGCTAAACTGGGAGGATAGCTTGGACCCAGGAGTTCAAGACCAGCCGTGGCAACATGGTGAGACTTCATCTCAAAAAAAAAGGAAAAAAACTACTAAAGATATACGTATAGGGGCAATGTAGCAAAAACAGGATTATAATTTGCTATATTTAATGAAGTATGTCAGAGGTTCAGGTGGCTGATGCGGTGAGGGTTCCTGGTTTGGTTTTTTTTTTTTTTCTGCATTTAGGTCTTTGTACCCATGCTTATATTTTCATCCTTTTTATATGCAAAGTTCTGTAGGGTAAGAGTGGTGAAGTTAAACAACTTTGAGCCCAATTTTGCCTACAATCAAGACCCCATGAACTTACTAAAGAATGGATGATGCAATTTTCCAACCAGAAGCAGATCCCCAGCATCTGTTAGTAACAACACTTCTATTTGACTGACATCTCACAGACTGTGCCTATATCCCCCATCAACCATAGCAACTTCCCACAGCGAGGCAGATCAAACTCCAAACACTTTTATAAATAAATGATGTAAATATATGCACAAATGTATTCTGTACATAGTATGGTGGTGTGAGCACTTACTAAATGTGTACTTCTGTTCTAGGATGCAGGACTTCAAGAAGGGTTTTTTCTGCTGCTGCTGGGAACTCATGTTCTTGTTGAGCATTTAGTGTTTGAACTCTTCCCCTCCTTGACTACCTCTTCTCTCTCTCACCCCACCTTCTGTTCACTACAATTATTTCCGATTGGTGACTGAGGCAGAGACTACTTGGTTTTTCAATTATCCAGTCCCATAAACCAGCAAATAAGAAATAAGTCTTTTTATTTGTTTGGTTAGTTTATTTGTTTGATATTCTTTTTGAAAGCAACAGAAAGTTCAGCACAATCTACAGTATTAAAATTAGCCAAAAATCCCATATCTTTATTAGCTAAAAATTCCATTTCAACAGGGTTCATGCATGTTTTAGCCTTCAAGATCCAATACTTTGGGGACTCAAGTATAGAGCTAATGTGTTTGAATACATAATTCCCAGGTTCCTACTGTGTCGATGTAGCCAAGGGTCCAATTTCACAGAGTTTTCATTCAATCAACTGTCTCAATTGGGGTTCTTTCTGTCCATCTCATTAGCATGACTCCATATATCACTTCAGTGCTTGTCGATTAATGAAAGAAAAATAAAAATTGACTGAGTTTCGTCAGAATGATCCTCGGAAGTACACCGAATATGTAAATGTACTGTATGTATTACCGTAGAGATTGGAATCAACTTACTGTATGTAAAGTTTTATGAATGGTTATTTTATAATTTATGTATTTAATATAGGAATCAATGAACTCTGGTGTTTTAGTTTATATAAAAATAAAACAAGCTGCATTTTTTTAAAACTTTATCTTGCATTGTTCATAGCTTGTTTGTTTAACTGAACTCTATTCTACTTTTTTTTTTTCCTGAGGCAGTCTTGCTCTGTTGCCCAGGCTAGAGTGCAGTGGTATGATCTCAGCTCACTGGCTCACTGCAGCTTCCACCTCCTGGGTTCAAGTGATTCTTCTGCCTCAGCCTCCCGAGTAGCTGGAACTACAGGTGTGCACCACCACATCCCGCTAACTTTTTTTGTATTTTTAGTAAAGATGAGGTTTTGTCATGTTGGCCAAGCTGGTCTCAAACTCCCGGCTCAAGCAATCCACCCGCCTTGACTTTCCAAAGTGCTGGGGATTACAAGCATGAGCGACTGCACCCAGTCTCTAATCTACTTTTGAAAAACAAGGTGAGGCAAATCAGGGCCATCAGTGTAATGGAAGGAAACAACCCTATGTCTGGGACAGTAAATAGATTTCTTCTCATCTTCCCACTCTCCATTTGTTATCGTGTATGCCATGAGCACTATGATAAGGAAGTCAAAGCAGAATTTACACCCCTGGGGAAAATCTATCATCATTAGCATCTCTGTTATGAACGTAGTTTGGGAAAGAATCGTGCCTGCTATTTCCCATCCTTATTTTGAATGTTGCTTCTCCTACTCTATCCATCTACCTTTTTCTCTACCTTGTAGACCCACTAGATGTAACAAGTTAACAGCTGTGTGTTATGTAAGCATTCATTATGTGCACATTCCTATAGGCTATGTATGTGTGGATCTACCCTCAAAAAGCTTATAGTCTTATGTGGGAAACAATCCCTGTATCCATGAATCAAATAAGAAACCAATATGACACAATAGAGGTACAATTTTGAAAGTCACTATGAAGAACTGTTAAAAATAGGCCAGGCACAGTAATTACACCTGTGATCCCAGCACTTTAGGAAGCTAAGGCAGGAGTATCCTTGAGGCCAGGAGTTCAAGATCAGCCTGAGCAACATGACAAGAATACATTTCTACAAAAATTTTTTATAAAATTAACCTGGCATAGTGGCACATGCTTTTAGTCAGAGCTACTGGGAGACTGAGGAAGAAGGATCACTTGAGGCCAAGAGTTTAAGGTTACAATGAGCTATCACATCACTGCACTTTAGCCTAGACAACAGAGCAAGACTCTAACTCTCAAAACAAAAATGAAGACAAAGAACTATCAAAAATAATATTAAGCAGGATATTGTAGCTGACATTTGTAATATAGTGCTTTGGAAGACTGAGGCAGGGGGATCGCTTGTGGCCAGGAGTTTGAGACAAGCCTGGGCAACATAGCAAGACCCCCCCATCTACAAAAAAAATAATAATAATAAAAATTCACTGGGAATGGTGATGAGTGCCAATAGTCTCAGGTACTTGAGAGGCTGAGATGGGAGGATCACTTGAGCCCAGTAGTTCAAGGTAACAGTGAACTATGATTATGCCACTGCACTCCATCCTGGGTAAGAGAGCAAAACCCTGTCTTAAAGAAACAAGCAAATAAAGAAAAATTAGCATTTTGAAATGGGTCAAAGTGATCCATGCTAAGAAGATTTCTTCTTTTAATTGCAACCTCATTTTGGCAAAAAAAAAAAAAAAAAAGTCACTCATCAGTTTGTTATAACGTTCTGTCATTCATTCATAGGAACCACCTTTTTGCCAGGAGCCATATCGAATTCTAAACACAAAGAAGAATAAGACGTAGGCCCACCTCTCAAGACATCACAATTTACATTATTTGACGATGGTTTACAACAAGCGACTCTCTATGAGAAAGGTACCTTACATATCAGCATGCAGTAAAATAGGCAGTTATTATGGGATTCTGTATAACTTTATAAAAGAAAAGCTCTCTTTTGATTAGCTCCAATTTTAGTATATAATTCAAATGTTTATGTCAACACCTCAACTGACCTCTTCTAGATCCAGAGGAAAGCAACGTAGTGTCTTCTGGAGATGCTAAAGTGGGCGGGGGCGAGGGGCACTTCCTTCTACAGTGCTAGTGAGACAAGGAAGCATTCACTAGGCTCGTACAAAACCCACACAAAGGAATTCCTCCAACCAGCTTATGACACAGCTCTGCCACCTATAGGCACAGTTGTGGAAGTGCAGAGACATAGTCAAATTCCTATCTAACCCATAGGTTAAGATTTGTGGCAAACAGCTGATAAAGAATGCTCATTTTATTTAAGCAACTTTGTAGCTGCATACGGAATATAAAAGTACATTGTGCAGGCTTCCTCATCTAAAATCCTCTAAAGAAAAAGAAACTGTTTTTAACTGAAAACATGTTTGTACATACACATATTTATAAATATACAGTAAATTTTTGATCAAAAAGCTCTATAACAGATAGTCATTGGTAATTTGTGCATGTAATTACCATAAAAATATTGAAAACGAGGGCTATGATGTTAGTGTCATTTAGGTGAAGCCCCACATGCACTTTCTTTCAGAATTTAGAAGAAGGTAAACACAAAAAATAACAACCACCTCAGGAGCAAGAATTTTCTTCCCTTGTGATAAGAGAAAATTTACTATGTTCCCATTGTGCCCTGCCTACAAATGTGAAAACAAATCTATATTTAACCGTGGCATCTAACAATTTTTTTCTATTTTCTTTGTTGTTTTATTATTTATTTTTTATTTTTTATTTATTTTTTTTTTTTGAGACAGAGTCTCGCTCTGTCACTAGGCTGGAGTGCAGTGGAGTGATATCAGCTCATTGCAACCTCCACCTCCTGGGTTCAAGCGATTCTCCTGCCTCAGCCTCCCAGAGTAGCTGGGATTACAGGCACGCACCACCACACCAAACTAATTGTTGCATTTTTAGTAGAGATGGGGTTTCACCATGTTGGCCAGGATATCTCAATCTCTTGACCTTGTGATCTGTCCGCCTCAGCCTCCCAAAGTACTGGGATTACAGGAGTGAGCCACTGCACCTGGCCTTATTTATTATTACAGTGAAATCTCACTGTCACCCAGGCTGGAGTTCAGTGTTGCAATCATAGCTCACTGCAACCTTGAACTCCTGGGCTCAAACAATCCTCCCACTTCAGACTCCCAAAGTGCAAGGATTACGGGTATAAGCCACTGTACCCAGACTTTTTTTTTATTTTATTGATCTTATTGTTTCGCCTTTTATTTGGTTTGATTTTGCCTTTAATTGATATTACCTCCAATCTTTTTTGTACAGTCACAAGATACGAATATGATATAAAAATGCACATTAAATATTCTTACAGCCACCACAGAAATGTGTGTAGATGAAATATTCAAAACTTAGAAATAAGGGAAAATAAAAAGTATATGTCTTTATAGTTTCTCTATAGTTTGTAATATTCCAATTGGGGAAATACAACAATTCAAGAGAGCTCAGAAGTTTTACAATTTTATAAAGGTAGAGGCTAATTCATAGAAAAATGATAAGGTATGATGCATTTTTCAACTTGATAGAAAAAATAAAACCAAGCAAATAAAGATTGTGTTTTCGTCCTATAAACACATTAACCACTTTTGTTTCTAACATACTGCTGTCATTTCAGCAGGTCTTTTCCCATTCTTCAATTCCTTCTTCAACCAGCTCATTCTACCGATTCCTTTAATTAACAAGGTATATAAAATTTGGATACATGTTTGTTTGAGAATGACATTTTCAATAACTTAATGAGTTATTCTTCAAAATGCATTTTAAGGAATATTGAGATAGAAAAGACTTAGTCTTTGTTCTCAATGACCTTACAGTAAAGTAAGACAGATAAAGCTGTAATAATGTGATGGCTCAAACCTGTAATCTCAGCACTTTGGGAGGCCAAAGCAGGTGGATCATGAGGTCAGGAGATCAAGACCTGCCAGGCCAACATGAAGAAACCCCAACTTTACTAAAAAATACAAAAATTAGTCAGGCATGGTGGCACGCACCTGTAGTCCCAGCTACTTGGGAGGCTGAGGCAGAAGAATCGCTTGAACCTCGGAGGCAGAGGTTGCAGTGAGCTGAGATCCCACCACTGCAATACAGCCTGGTGACGACCAAGACTCCTTAAAAAAAAAAAAAAAAAAAAAGCTGTAACAATGAAGCAGAACTCAATACAGGATGGTTAAAGCCATAAGGACACCACAAGCTACTAAGTATCCTGAATGTATTTTTCATTCCAGACCTGCACCTTCTGTCACCTTCCCCAAATCACTGAGAGATGTTAGATGGAAATATGGTGGATTTTTAAACTTAATTCTCATCTCTTTTTTTTTCCTCACCCTCTACATTTAATTCTTCAGCAGTCCTATAGATTTAGTTCTTCAATCTATCCTCTATCCTCATCACTTCTGCTAAGAGTTTTTCACCTGAACTCTATAAACTACCTCAAGTTTTGTCCCCTTTAAATACACCTTACTCATTGTTTTCAGCTTGATTTCACATGCAAATCATACCAGGTTGTTCTTCCTCCCTTTCCCATTCCCACTGGTACCTATGGTTAACTCGTAGATACTTACAGAAACTAAGCTTCTAACATAAATATGGTTTTTAGAACTGAAGTAAGAGACTTTAGCCAAATTAAACAGAAGGCTATTGTTTTATCTAACCCAGAACTAGAAAATAAAGTCAAACTCTCTCCTCAGCTTGACCATGGGGCACTTACTTATACAAGTCATACTGTTATGTCCCATCTTCTCCAACACAAACACACACATACACGTAGACGTTGGCAGGTCAAAAGAGTTGGTATTTATGCAGGCCTCGAGTCAGATTCATGCTCTGGATTTTTTGCTTTATGCTCTTTATGCCTAGAAATGCTTTTTCTATTTTTTATCTGAATAAATATTATTCCTACTTGAAGACTCAGCCCTCATCTTCTTTAAGAGCTGGACAAAATATCATTTGTTCTTGCAAAGCGCTCTATGTGTACCTATCATGCTATTTACCATGTACATTAAAGTTACTTGGTCTGTCCTTTTTTACTTAATGCCCAGTGAAATCTGAGTTATTTGAGGGACGAGATATTCCTTTATCAAGTTTTCATTCCCAGCACCTAGCACAGGTCCTGGCACCCAGCAGAGTCTTAATAAATTATTATAGTGCTAGTGTTTATGTTTATGTATGGAATTGTGGAGGAAGGCATCACTTCTTGTTTAAATGCTCAGCAAAGGCCCCATGAAGGTGGAAATAGGTAAACTGGGCCATTTTTTTGGAAAGTCATTTTGTTGTTATTCTTAGTTTTTATTTGCTTTGTTACTTCTTTTCTTTCTGTTATCTTTTTGGTGTTTTTGTTTTGTTTTGTTTTCTGAAGGAGTCTTTTTCATAAGCCATAAGCTTTTCAGAAAACATAAAAATAAATCGCCTCATTCCCTGTTCAATTCCACCTTATTTTCCTGGTCCAAGTTCTCTGTTTCTCTGTATTCTACTGTCCGACCACAGGAGGGTAGCATTTTTCCAAAAGTCCAGGGAAAAAAGTGTGAGCCTAAGGAAAACCTAAAGCTGATTCTATGTGATGTTTTGTGCCCCTTGCTTTTGCCTTTTAATTCCCCACATCCACATGAAAGCAATAACCTAAACATAAGCATTGTCTTGTCCACTCCTCTGGCATGATTTTTCACTCTCTCGGGTTTCGTAGCCTCTCGTTATTTCAGGGAGGCTGGATTGCTGTCTTCGCCGCAGGCAGCAAATTCATTTCCAAACACAAAGACTCAGGGAAACTTAGCGACCAATTACACAGTCTCCAAATATTTTCAGACTTGCTCAGACGCCAGACAAAAGAGGTCACGGCAGTTCATCGGATTCACTCCCTAATTCCCCACCTCTGAAACAAGCTTTCCCCAGAGAACAGAGGAGGGAAGGTATGTTATTGCGTCTAGAGTTTTTTCCTATTATGTGGGTGACCTTGATTTTTTTTAAATAACAGTGTTAATGTTTTAAATATTTTTGCCAAAACATATTATGTTTCTTAAAGGGATTTTTAAAGAAAGAAAAAAAGACAATTAAAAAAAATTACCTCCCAAGAATCCCAAGAATGAAAAAAAAAGCAGCAATTTCTTGTTGTTCTTACAAAACATTAGCTAGATAAGCTTTTATTTCATTATTCTGCGATTCCTAACCATAAATGGCATTTTATAAGTCACTCAATAATTCACCGAGGATCCCTGCTTCTTCTTTTTTTTTTTTTTTTTTTTTTTTTTGACGGAGTTTCGCTCTTGTTACCCAGGCTGGAGTGCAATGGCGCGATCTCGGCTCACTGCAACCTCCGCCTCCTGGGTTCAGGCAATTCTCCTGCCTCAGCCTCCTGAGTAGCTGCGATTACAGGCACGCGCCACCGTGCCCAGCTAATTTTTTGTATTTTTAGTAGGGACGGGGTTTCACCGTATTGACCAGGATGGTCTCGATCTCTTGACCTCGTGATCCACCCGCCTCGGCCTCCCAAAGTGCTGGGATTACAGGGGATCCCTGCTTCTTAGTGCTATATCTCCTCAGTTATTACGGGCTGCTATGGGAAAGTGCCATTCAAAATAAGCCAGGTGCTTTCATTTTATTTTAATTACAAATGGAAATAAAGCAGAGATGCGATGATGCTGGCTTTTACTCCTTCTGATCTATTTTTCTTCCCACTCTGTTACAAGAGGCAATATGTATATAGGAGACATAAGAACTGGGTCCTAATTCTATCTCTGCCACTAGGTATGTGTCACTGAAGAAGCGACTTCAGCCTTTTAAATCTCCCCGCAAATGGGAAAATCACACCATTTACCTTGTCAGGTTGTTGAGAGAATTAAATAAGATATGGAACAGGATTCACACAAAAAGTTGCAATGTGTGCTATATGGTAAAGGCTCAACAAATCACACTTTTATTATGTTGTTCAGCTCATCTGTTAATATAAAGCGATAAAGTGCAGAAGGGTAATATGAGTGTATAAAGTCTGAAAGAACAGGAACATGAACGGATGCCTCCTACCCTAGACAGCCTGTTTTCATCATTCTCCCCTGACTCCTGGTGCTCTCTGAAAAAGCTAAGCAAAACGTCTTCAGCAAGAGCATTGCAACGTTGAGTAAAGAAGCAGTGATTTATTTAAAGAACCAGAAAAGGTCTTTTTGTTCAGGACAGGGTTAATAGGCCGTAGAGGAAGAACAAACAAGTGGCAGGGCAAACTCCAGGCAAAATGCCAAGAACCAGGCACTGTAGGGAAGCCTGGGCAATAGCGGGCCCTCGCAGTACTTGCCGACACCACAGGGGGTCGCCGTAGAAAAACCGCTGTGGTTTGGGGAGCCTCTCACTCAGACATCACTGACAACTTTTCATTTGATCATCAATTGTTTAATTTTTCGTGTGTGTATATCACGAGAGTCATTTTTAAGACTTGAAAAGGACCTTAAGAATCTTCGTTTTTTTATTCGTTCTTTTGTTTTTTGTTGTTGTTGCTGTTTTTACCAAATATTTATTGAAAAGCTACAATGTGGCAGGCATGTCTGAGTATGAATGAGAGAGAATACTGTGTGAGTGGGCCAGGCGCCGTGGCTCAGTTTGTAAACCCAGCAACTTGGGAGGCTGAGGCAGGAGGATCCCTTGAACTCAGGAGTTCGAGATCAGCCTGGCAAACATGGCAAAACCCTGTCTCTGGGTATTGTGGCAGGTGCCTATAACCCTAGCTACTCTGGAGGCTAAGGCAGGAGGATCAATTGAGCTCAGAAGGCGGAGGTTGCAGTGAGCCAAGATCACACCATTGCACTCCAGCCTGGGCAACAAGGGAGACACTGTCTTAAAAGAGAGAGAGAGAGAGAGAGAGAGAGAGAGAGAGAGAGAGAGAGAGAGAGAGAGAGAATACTGTGTAAGTGACTTGCCTATTGTCACTTATTCACAAATATATTGAATAATAATATATTTCATTTAATTAATGTATATTATATAATCCAGCCAGGCACTGTGGCTCATGCCTGTAATCCCAGCACTTTGGGAGACTGAGGCCAGCAGATCACTTGAGGTCAGGAGTTCAAGACCAGCCTAGCCAACATGGTGAAACCCAATCTATACTAAAAATACAAAAATTAGCTGGGCGTGATGGTAGCCGCCTGTAGTCCCAGCTACTCGGGAGGCTGAGGCATGAGAATCACTTGAACCCGAGAGGCGGAGGTTGCGGTCAAGATCTTGCCACTGCACTCCAGACCTGGGCAACAGACAGAGGCTCAGTTTAGAAAATAATAATTATACTAATAATTAATGTTTATTATATAATCTTACATTTCTTACTATAATTACCAATATAGTGAACATATAATTCACTATATGTTAAACAAATAACATTATAACAATGACTGAGCCCCTATGTGTGTAAAAAATTGTTCATGCATTTTTAAATTTGCTATGTGACCTCTAGAGTGGTCTGAGGTTACAGGCTTTAGAATACTATGTTTGAATCCCAGTTCTGCTCCCCACTAGCAATATGACCTTGATCAACTTAATGAATATCTCTGAGGCTCAATTTTCTCAGCCACAAAATAAAAATCATACAATCTGGGTTTATAGTAAGGATTAAATTAAATTAAATTAAAACATTATTTAAAATGTACATAAAATGCCCTGTACAGGGTGGAAGCCCAATCATTATCATTCATGCTCCTAACAAATTTGCATTTACTAAGGAGTAAAGTAACACATAAAAGTTCAGTAACTTGCCCAAGTTTATTCGGCCAATAAGTGACCAAGTCAGAATCGGAACTCAGAGCTAATTCCAAAGTTTATGTTCATTTTACTATTACAATGCCAGTGTGATTTTGTCTCTAAACAGCTGTTAGGTCTTTAACATTCTTTCACACACCTGGAATAGGCTACACATATAAGAGTTAATGTACACATGTCTATTAAGTGTTAGCAAAACTTTTAGACAAGGGGAGGATAGATATTGTTTTGTTTTCCTCTTTTTTTGTTACAAATAATGTACTAAGGATTAAAAGAAGACATAGCCTAGTTCCCTCTTTTTCACTGTTCTGTCTTTTTCACTAAAGACAAAAGGATATGGTACTTCACTATCTAGAAGCTTGTGAATCCACACTGTTACCCACAAAGAACCCCTGTGGTTTTTACTCCTTTTCAAGTTTAAACCAAAGTCCTTTTCCCAGTTCCCATAATCTGCCTCAACAGAAGGGACTCAGTGAGTCCCTGCATTTCTAGAAAGAAAGACACAGGGCTAGGAGTGAAAGCCCCTGAGTGTGGATGAGATCAACAGCTGCCTGCTTGATGGGAACTGAGAGGGCCTAAAAGGATTCTACCCAATCGCCACCCACGCAACACACACACACACACACACACACACACACACACCCTCAAATGTTCTCTTGGAATTAAATATGTATCTATATTCCAGGAAGTCCATGGGCAAAATGGAGATAATTTACCCAGAAGGATCATATAATAAGATATTAGAATCCATTAACAGAAAACCTTGCATTTTTATTAAATTATTTAGCTGCCTTATTTGGCAACCCTGAGAGGGAAAAAAGCATCATACATGATAAGGGAATGTCCTACTAGGGAGTTATGTTTTACTGAAAGACCCAGATAAGAAGCACAAGGGGAACGGGGATTTACCAGGACAACCTGTAAATGCTGTGCCAGGAGTGTTGTGTTGGTAAACAGGCTCTAGGAAGCGAGGGCGGGGGCTTGATGTATACTCTGCATATTTCTCCGAGGTAATTATTTCACCATAGCTGACTTCAAACTACCAATGACAAAATTCCTAAATATTTAACAAATGGCCTCCAGGGTAGGAACAAGCCAGCTCAGGCACATCATTACCAATAATTTTGGAAGGATGAGGTTACTTCTGGCCAATGTGTTACAATGGATGATAGACAGTGTGACTTTTCAAAGCAGGTGTGTGTTTATCCATGTCTAGTTTAATTTGCTTTCTACCTAACCCCACCCCTCATAGCAGGGCTCACAAAGGAATACGGAGAGTTAAGGTGGAGTAACACCACAAATGAGTGCAGAAAAACTGGAGAAATCTGAATACAGTCTGCAGTTCACACTGCACCAATGGCTGTTTCCTAGTTTTGCCATTTTATTCTAGTTAGCTAAGTTCTTACCATAGGGAGATGCTAAGTGAAAGGTATGTGATACACTACGTGCTAATTTTTGGACTTACTGTAAAGTTTATAACTACTTTAAAATAAAAAAGCTATAGTAAAAATCCTCAAGCAATATAGGAAAATAGATAGATGACAGCAAAGTTTACCCCAAAATCATAACACTCAGAAATAATCGTGATTATCATTAGGTGGACATCATTCTAGCCATCTTTTGGTGTACATACATAGCTAGAAAAGGGAAGAGTTGACGCTACTTTTAGAGAGATGGAGCTTCAAAATAAATGCTATTTTTAAGTGCATGTAAATAATTTAATTGAACTTGACAGAAGAATCTGATGTTAAATTGTATGAATCAGTAAACTTCAAATCACACACACACACACACACACACACACACAAACGCACATTCCATATGACGGAGTATCAGATTTCTTAGATGATGAGACCAGAGCCTGTGGGACCATTTTTTTGGCTCTAAAATTAAGGCCTTTAAAATTATAAGTTAAGTTATTGCATTTCCTGTTCTCAGAGACTATAGCACTAAGAAAGAGATACAGCCCACTAAGGTTTCAGAACAAAATGCAAAACCACTGAGCATGAGATGCCTTAGAACCTTGATTGACAACTAGCCTTTTTATATTTTACTTCTTGCTCTGAAGTAAAATTTTAAATAATAAAAAATAAATCACTTGGCATAGTGCCATGACATATTAAAAATATTAACTATTATTATTTTTCCTACCCAATACCAAAAGTTATATGTCCTGTGTTCCATTCCTTTAGTTCTTGTTGCATAAAAAAAAACTGAAGCTTTTGACCACACTGTCTTCTTTTTATCTCTATCTTGAGGCCACCAATATGATAATACAGTATTAACTAAAAAAATTAAAATGTTAACTTTATATTTTGTCATAGGGTTTACTTTGCTAAGTATTTCAATGAGGTAATAAAATCACACTACAGATCTACCCAACTTTATAATTTTAAAAGCTTAGCACAGTTTTACCTCCTTTGAATGTCATAGCAAATCTGAACAACAGTCCAGGCTGATACTTTACCCTCATTTTAGGAGTGGTGAAAGTGAAGCTCACAGAAGGTGGGTGGCATGACTGCAGCCACAGGGAGGAAGTGGAAGGGCCACAGGATCTCACAGATTGCTGGATTTTTGGTCTTTCTATTATCATATGTTAGTAGAAGCCTGGCATGGCTTTAGGACCCTAAAAACCTCCATATGTCAACTGTAATTCAATGCAGTTTGTAACACACTCAGGAAATTAAAGCTTAAAAGGAACTGAAATCTTCCCTACTCCCACAAAAGAAAAATATTTCAAACCTACTAAGAGATTAGTAAGGATTTTTTAAAAATCAGATTAGCAGTTTGTTTCATTTCATGCAGCAAGAACTAAAGGAATGGAACACAGGACATATAACTTTTGGTATTGGATAAGAAAAATAATAATAGCTAATATTTTTAATATGTCATGGCACTACGTCAAGTGATTTATTTTTTATTATTTAAAATTCATAATAATTCTTTGAGGTATATACTATGATTATCCTAATTTTGCAAAAGAAGAAACTGAAGATTGAAAAGTCAAACAGGTAGGACGTAAAAGAAGATCTAGAATTTGAGCCTGTGTTTGACTAAGGCTATATTATACTCTCTGGAGAACAGAGGAAAGCCAAACCAACAAAGAAAACCCTAGACTAATTAAAAATTTAACTGAAAAGAAGGATAATTAACCTTTAGGATTGTCATGTATTCTCTACGTTTTCCTCCTTAGTCCCCTTTTCCCCTCCAATTTTCAAAGCCAATGGAATCTATCTCTTCTCTTCCAAATCCAAAGTTGCTGTCTAAAAAGTGTCTGGATCTCACTTAAGGTAAAGAACAAGTAACTCTTCACAACGTTGAAAACCATTGCTCCTGGAGCTTTAGACCAAGCTTTAGCTAATCCTTAGGACAGTTCATTTTTTTCAGTTCTCCGTAAGTAGAAATTTGAGATAGGAAAAAACAACTATAAAAAATATGGTGTCCGGGCGCCCTGGCTCACGCCTGTAATCCCAGCATTTTAAAAGTCCAGGTGGGAGGATCATGAGGTCAGCAGATCGAGACCGTCCTGGCTAACATGGTGAAACCCCGTCTCTACTAAAAATACTAAAAATTAGCTGGTGTGGTGGTGGGTGCCTGTAATCCCAGGTACTCAGGAGGCTGAGGCAGGAGAATGGGCTTAAACTCAGGCGACAGAGGTTGCAGTGAGCCATGATCATGCCACTGCACTCCAGCCTGGGTTACAGAATGAGACTCGATGTCAAAATCTATCTATCTATCTATCTATCTATCTATCTATCTATCTATCTATCTATCTATCTATCTATCTATGGCATACAGTAAATTGATGACAAAAGCACCAAGACAATCAAATGGGGAGAAAAGAGTCTTTTCAACAAATGCTGCTGGGACAGTGGGATATCTACATGTAAAAGAATGAATGTGGACATCTACCTTACGTTCTATATGAAAATCAACTCACAATGTGCCACAGACTTAAATGTAAAAGCTAAAACTGTAAAACTCTTAGAAAAAGGGTCTAAATCTTAATGATTGTGGATAAGGCAGCAGTTTCTTACATATGACACCAAAAGCAAAAGCCACAAAAAAAAAAAAAAAAAATAGATAAACGAGACAGCATTAAAATTAAGAGCCTGTGCTTCAAAGAACACTACCAAGAAGGTGAAAAGGCAACCCACACAATAGGAGAAAAATTGGAAAACCATATATCTGATAAGAAACATGTATCTAAAATACATAAAGAACTCTCGGCCAGGTGAGGTGGCTTACCCCTATAATCCCAGCACTTTGGGAGGCCAAGGCAGGCAGATCAACAGGTCAAGAGCTCAATACCAGCCTGGCCAATATGATGAAATCCCTGTCTCTACCAAAAATACAAAACAAAAAAAATTTAGCTGGGCATGGTGGCAGGTGCCTGTAATCCCAGCTACTTGGGAGGCTGAAGCAGGAGAATCACTTGAACCTGGGAAGTGGAGCTTGCAGTGAGCCAAGATAGCGCCATTGCACTCCAGCTTGGGCAACAAGAGCAACACTTCATCTAAAAAAAAAGAAAAAAAAACCCTATGATTAAGAGATCATTGCATAAAAAATACTGACAATACCAAATGCTAGTGAGGATTTGGAGAAACTGGGTCTCATACATTGCTGGTAGGAATGCATAATGATATGCCTTCTGGGAAACAGTGTGGTACTCTCTTAAAAGAACATTTTTATTTATTTATTTTTGAGACATGGTCTGGCCCTGTTGCCCAGACTGGAGTGCAGTGGCGCACTCATAGCTCACTGAAGCCTTGACCTGCCAAGCTCAAGCAGTCCTCCCACTGCAGCCTCCCAAGTAGCAGGGACTAAAGGTTCCTGCCATCACGCTCAGCTAATTTTTTTTCCTTATTTTTTGTAGAAACAGCGTCTCACTATATTGCCTAGGCTGGTCTCAAGCTTCTAGGCTCAAGTGATTCTCCCACCTTGTCCTCATAAAGTGCTGGGACTACAGGCATGAAGGAACCATGCCTGACCAACAGAAAAGGTTTTATATAAATGAAATCATGTTGCCCAGGCATGGTATCTCACACCTGTAATCCCAACACTCGGGGAGTTTGAGGTGGGCTGATCACTTGAGGTCAGGAATTTGAGACCAGCCTGACCATCTTGGAAAAACACTGTTTCCGTGTCTACTAAAAATACAAAATTAGCTGGGCGTGTTAGCACATGCCTGTAATCCATCTACTCGGGAGGCTGAGACAGGAGAATAACCTGAACCTGGGAGGCAGAGGTTGCAGTGAGCCAAGATTACGCCATTGCACTCCAGCCTGGGCAATAAGAATAAAACTCCATCTTAAAAATAAGTAAATTAATCAATTAATTAAAAAAATAAATCATGCAATATGTGGTCCTACATTCTTAAAAGAAAATATGCTTACCCGGCTGGACGCGGTGGCTCACGCCTATAATCCCAGCACTTTGGGAGGCAGAGGCGGGTGGATCACAAGGTCAAGAGATCGAGACCATCCTAGTCAACATGGTGACTACTAAAAAATACAAAAATTAGGTGGGCATGGTGGTGCATGCCTGTAGTCCCAGCTACTTGGGAGGCTGAGGCAGGAGAATTGCCTGAACCCAGGAGGCGAAGGTTTCAGTGAGCCGAGATCGCACCATTGCACTCCAGTCTGAGTAACAAGAGTGAAAACTCCATCTCAAAAATAAATAAATAAATAAATAAAATAAATATGCTTACATACAACCAAGCAACCACAATCCTGGGCATTTATCCCAGAGAAATAAAAACTTATGTCCAAACAAATTTTGTACATAATTGATCATAGTAGCTTTATTTTTAATTTCCAAAAATGGAAACAATGAAAATGTGTTCAAGAGATGAATGCTTGGCCGGGCACGGTGGCTCATGCCTATGATCCAAGCACTTTAGGAGGCCGAGGCGGGTGGATCACGAGGTCAAGAAATTGAGACCATCCTGGTCAACAAGGTGAAACACAATCTCTACTAAAAATATAAAAATTAGCTGCGCATGGTGGCGCGTGCCTATAGTCCCAGCCACTCAGGAGGCTGAGGCAGGAGAATTGCTTGAACCCAGGAGGCGGAGGTTGCGGTGAGCCAAGATTGTGCCATTGCACTCCAGCCTGGGTAACAAGAGCAAAACTCCATCTCAAAAAAAAAAAAAAAAAAAAAAAAAGAGAGACGAATGCTTAAACAAACTGTTCTATATCACAGAACATTACTTGGCAATAAAGTGAACTGGCTGGGCACGGTGGCTCATGCCTGTAATCTTAGCACTTTGGGAGACTGAGGTGGTCGGATCACCTGAGGTCAGGTGTTCAAGACCAGCCTGGCCAATATGATGAAACCCCATCTCTACTAAAAATAAAAAAATAAAAAATAAATAAAAAATTAGCCAGAAGTGGTGACAGGTGTCTGTAATCCCAGCTACTTAGGAGGCTGAGGCAGGAGAATTGCTTTAATCCAGGAGACAGAGGCTGCAGTGAGCTGAGAGCTCCAGGCTGGGCAACAAGAACAAAACTCCATCTCAAAACAACGAAACAAAACAAAAAGAGTGAACTTGCAACTTGGTTCGATCTTAAAGGCATTATGCTGAGTGAAAAGGTCCAGTCTCAAAAAATCACCTCCAATATGATTTCATTGACAACAACCTTCTCAAAGTGTCAAAAATTATGGAGCTGGGAAACAAATTAGTTGTTGCCAGTGGTTATGGATGCTGGAGAGAAGGGATGGGTGTAAGTATGAAGGGTAATATGAGAGAAATCTCTGTGGTAATAGAGTAGTTCTGTATCTAACTTGAGTCAGGGAGTGGTTGTCATAATCTACACATAGTTCTCATAGAACTATATGCATCTTATACCAACGTCAATTTCCTGGTTTTGATGTTGTACTATACTTAGGTCAAGTGTAATCATTAGGGAAAACTGGGTGAACTCTACAAGGGAACCTGTCTGTACTATCTTTGCAACTTCCTGTGGATCTAGAATTATTCCAAAATGAGCAGTTAAGCCTGGCATGGCAGCACATGTTTGTAGTCCCAGCTTACTCAGGAGACTGAGGCAGGAGGATAACTCAAGCCTATAGAGAGCTATGATCACACCTGTAAACAGGCACTGCACTCCAACCTGGACAGCATGGTTAGATCCTGTCTCTAAAAAAACGTTTAAACAACACAGACCTACATATGGCAATGCAACTGGTAGACACTCAATGTTGGAAATAGATGCTTGGTGCCTCAAAGAAAAATTGGCACTGAGACAAAGCATTTTTTAGCAATGCAATTTTTACTTCCTGGACTGCGGGAAGGGTACTCTCATTAGCCATCTTGCCACAGGAGTACAATAAACAAAGGAAAATAGGCATATTTATTCCTTCTGCATTTGAACTTGTCCTTACTGCTGTGTCTGATCTCTGTTTGCTGGAGCCAGACCTCACAATCTACATTAAAACCTGATTGGCTAACAACTTAAAACTTTTAAAGCAGTGGAGACCTGGGACATGCCTGTGAGCATGTCCAACACAGGTATGTTCATTAAGTACAAGTATCGGCCGGGTGCGGTGGCTCATGCCTATAATCCCAGCACTTTGGGAGGCCGAGGCGGGTGGATCACGAAGTCAAGAGATCAAGACCATTCTGGTCAACAAGGTGAAACCCTGTCTCTACTAAAAATACAAAAATTAGCTGGGCATGGTGGTGCGCACCTGTAGTCCCAGCTACTCAGGAGGCTGAGGCAGGAGAATTGCTTGAATCCAGAAGGCAGAGGTTGTGGTGAACCGAGATCGTGCCATTGCACTCCAGTCTGGGTAAAAACAGCACAACTCCATCTCAAAATAAATAAATAAATAAAGTGCAAGTACATAGAATATACTGCATGCCTGTAAGCATGGCATGTCTAAGAGCTACATAGGATAGGGCATAACAAAGTTATTAGCAGACTTATTCTTTAACAAGAAAGGAAACTTTAAAGAGAAACTTTTTTACTTATCACACTCAATATCTAAGTCATTTATACAGAAGATATATATACATGTACATCAACTACACAAAAATTCACTAAAATTAAGCCCATTGCTGCTCAAGCTCTCATACATCAGTACCCATGATAGAACCCAAGAGAAATAAATCATCTTCTGGAGAAGTTATAATTCCTTAGACATCATGTCTACATTGAAAATGTATGTAAATAAATGATAAATAAACATGACACACTTCCTACATTTTGTCAGTTTCTATATATTCATCGTAATAGGGGACTGTAGTCTCTGGAGATATCTAAATCATGGCTAAGATCCCCCAATCTGGCTGAAAGGCTATGCCATGACTTCATTTCCTTCCACAGTAATTTTCTCTTTTCAGGTTCTCACACACGGAGAATCCCCTTCTCTTTTACCCCACGGGGCAGCTGGTTTCTAGCCATGGAGGAAATGCAAACTTTGTGGTTCAGAACATGCCAGCAGCTGCCAGAGGATCCTAATTTTTCAGTTCCTGGACTGTTATGAGGAATAGTTTTAGGCCAAAGTAAAAGGATTTCAAGGCTATAGAGAGCTATGATCACACCTGTGAATAGACACTGTACTCCAACCTGGACAACATGCTTAGATCCTGTCTCTAAAAACAAATCCCAGACTCCACTACTCCACAAGAGCAAGACAGCCAGGATAGAGGGCTTCCCCTTGAGAGCCAAGCCCAGCTTCTCATTGGTACAAACTTATTTTCCGGGGTTTTGGTTGCATGAACCTCATTCTTTACTTGGTCATATCCCTCCCTAGCAGGTGTGCAGAAAGTAAAAATCTCTATGTACTTGGCAGCCAGACACATGCTCGGACCCTGCTTCACTAGGGCTGCCCATGCCCACCAGGTCAAACAGACTCAACAAGAAAGCCCTTACTACACTGGATCCTGGATACCTTCACACTTCTCGTATAGCCCTTCAAGCCTTCCACCAAACTCTGAACTCTCTTCCTCAACACCCTGCTTTACCTAACATTGGGTTCTATTTTCTCGTCTTCTGCAAAGTCTCATACAGCTCACAGCACAGTTCAATTACTATTGTTAACATTACTACTGACAGACACCACTTCACAAAAAAAAAAAAAAATTACAGTCAGAGGATCCAAGATGGCTGATTAGGAGCAGCTCAGGATTGCAGCTCCCAGTGAAAGTGTGAGGGTAAGTGGACGCCGCATTTCCAGATGGATTTTTATTGCCCACAGACCAGGATATTTACAGGCAGAGGAGCCCCACGGGTCGCCAGTGGGCTGTTTTGGCTGGTGCAGCAGGTTTCTGCACAAAATACACAGATCTGGGTGTAGTTTTAACTGGCCATTGGAGCTCCTGGGAGACAGAGTCACCTGAAACAGGGAGCCAGGCCAGGAGATTCCCAGGCAAAAGAGTGCCACGAATCTCCACACAGCTGTTTCAGCCTGCGCAGTGGGTCACTGCATGGGAAATCACACAGATCCTGGCACCTTTTCAGCAGGCGAGTGGAACGCCTAGGAGATAGAGTTTCCCATTCAGCCGATAAAAAGGGGATTTAAACAGGGAGCCAGGCCAAGAGATTCCCAGGCAAAAAAGTGCCACGAATCTCTGTGTGGCTGTTTCAGCCTGTGCAGTGGGTCACCACGTGGGAAATCACACAGATCCAGGTGCCTTTTCAACAGGCAACTGGAACACCTGAAAGACAGAGTCACCTGTTCAACTGAAAAAAAGGGGACTGAAACGGGGAGCCAGGCCAGGAGATCCCTGGGCAAAAAAGTGCCACAAGTCTCCAGCGGCTGTTTCAGCTGGTGCAGCGGGTCTACACACAATAAATCAAACAAATCTGGGCACTGTTTCAACTGGTGACTGGGACGCCTGGGAGACAGAGTCACCCATTCAACTAAAAAAAAATAGGGGTCTGAGGCAGGGACCCAGGTGATCAGGCTTGGCCGGTCCCATCCCCAAAAGAAACAGCAATCAGAAACGCTCTAGATTGAGAGTTTCACAGCAAGCACAGCTGAACCTGGGATGGTCCAGCTCTGGGGAGGAGGGGTGTTCACCATTACTGAGGCAGTACACCACTACCAAGGTAGCCTGCCATTGCTGAGGCAGTCCACCATTGCTGAGGCAGTCCGCCATTACAGAGAGAGTCTGCTATTACAGAGGCAGGCCACCATTGCCAAGGCAGTTCTAACTATACCCCTATAAACAGGATTGCAGGGAAGTTCACACGGCAGCTGGGTGGAGCCCACAGCAGCTCAGCAAAGCCTCTGCAGGCAGACTGTGACTAGGCTGCCTCCTCACTGGGTAAGGCAGCCCTGAAAAAAAAATGCAGCAGCATGACAGAAACTTATAAATAAAGCCCTAACTCCCCAGAGAGAGCACATGGGGGGGAAAAAAGGTGTTTGTGAGTTCTGCTGCAGCAAATTTAAACATATCTGCCCAGTAGCTCTGAATGGAATAACGGAGCTCACAGTTCAGCACTTGAGCTCCTATAAAAGTCAGACTGTCTCCTCAAGCAGCTCCCTGACCCCCATATATCCAAAGAGTCACCTCAAAAAGGAGAGCTCAGACTGACATTTGGAGGGTATCCTTCTGGGACAAAGATAGCAGAAGAAGAAACTGGCAGCAACCCTTACTGTTCTGTAGCTGCTACAGGTGATCCCCAGGCAAGCAGAGCCTGGAGTGAACCACAGCAGTCCTACAGCAGAGGGACCTGACTGTTAGAAGGAAAAGTAAGAAACAGAAAGAAATAACTTCATCATTAACAAACTGGATGTCCACTCAGAGACCCCATCCAAAAGTCAACAACTACAAAGATGACAGGTAGATTAAATCCACAAAGATGGGAAGAAACCAGCAAAAAAAGGAGGAAAACACCCAAAACCAGAATGCCTCTCCTCCTCCAAGGGATCACAACTCCTCACCAGCAAGGCAACAAGGCTGGATGGAGAATGAATCTGATAAATTGACAGAAACAGGCTTCAGAAGGTGAGTAATAACAAACTTCTCTGAGCTAGAAGAATATGTTCTAACCCAATGCAAAGAAACTAAGAACCTTGAAGAAAGGTTTGATGAAATGCTAATGAGAATAAACAACTTAGAGAGGAATATAAGTGAATTGATGGAGCTGAAAAACACAACACGAGAACTTTGTGAAGCATACATAAGTTTCAGCAGCCGAATTGACCAAGCAAAATAAAGGATATCAGAGGTCGAAGATGAGCTCAATGAAATAAAACTAGAAGAGAAGATTAGAGAAAAAAGGGTAAAAAGGAATGAACAAAGTCTCCAAGAATATGGGACTATGTGAAAAGACCTAATCTCCGTTTGATAGTTGTACCTGAATGTGATGGAGAGAATGAATCCAAGCTGGAAAATACTCTTCAGGATATTATCCAGGAAAACCTCCCCAACTTAGCAAGTTAGGTCAATATTCAAGTCCAGGAAATATAGAAAACACCACAAAGATACCCCTCAAGAAGAGCAACCCCAAGGCACATAATCATCAGATTCACCAGGGTGGAAATGGAAGAGGAAATGCTAAGGGCAGCCAGAGAGAAAGGTCGGGTTACCCACAAAGGGAAGCCCATCAAACTCACAGCAGGTCTCTCAGCAGAAACCCTACAAGCCAGAAGAGAGTGGGGGCCAATCTTCAACATCCTTAAAGAAAAGAACTTTCAACCCAGAATTTCATATCCGGCCAAACTAAGCTTCATAAGTGAAGGAGAAATAAAATCCTTTACCAACGAGCAATTACTCAGAGATTTCATCACCACCAGGCCTGCTCTACAAGATCTCCTGAAAGAAGCACTAAACACAGAAAGGAACAACCAGTACCAGCCATTCCAAAAACAAACCAAATGGTAAAGAACATCAACATAATGAAGAAACTGCATCAACTAATGGGCAAAACAGCCAGCTAGCATCAAAATGGCAGGATCAAATTCACACATAATAATTTTAACCCTAAATGTAAATGGGCTAAATGCCCCAATCATAAGACAAAGACTGGCATATTGGATGAAAAGCCAAAGCCCATTGATGTACGGTATTTAGGAAACCCATCTCACATGCAAGGATACACAGAGGCTCAAAATAAAGGGATGGAAGAAGATTTATCAAGCAAATGGAGAGCAAAAAGAAAAGCAGGAGTTGCAATTCTAGTCTCTTGATAAAACAGACTTTAAATCAAAAAGATCAAAAGAGACAAAGAAGGACATTACATAATGGTAAAAGGATCAATGCAACAAGAAGAGCTAATGATCCTAAATATATATGCACCCAATACATGAGCACCCAGATACACAGAGCAAGTTCTTTATCTTTTTTTTTTTTTGAGACAGAGTTTCGCTCTTGTTACCCAGACTGGAGTGCAATGGCATGATCTTGGCTCACCGCAACCTCCACCTCCTGGGTTCAGGCAATTCTCCTGCCTCAGACTCCTGAGTAGCTGGGATTACAGGCATGCGCCACCATGCCCAGCTCATTTTTGTATATATATATATATATATATTTTTTTACTTTTCTCATAAATCTGTTTCATCAGCATATATAATAACATCATATGTATTTTTTTTTTATTTTTATTTTTTAAATTTTTATTTATTTATTTATTTATTTTTTCTAGGAGCTGAGAGAAAGAGAGGATATAGAGGGTCTTTTTTTTGAAAGGAAAAGATAAAAAAAGAGGGAGAGAGAACAGAAATATTACTTTATTCTATAAATGGCTATTAATAATGGCCGATCATTATTTTATGTATTTAAAATGGAGAATGCATATTTTATTTATCTAAAGTGGAGAATTTGCTTATTAAATTTACTTGTTACTGATCTGAGTTCAGATTCTGGATATCCTTATTAATTTTCTGTTTCGTTGAGTCTGAATCTCTTTATGGGTCTTATGTATCTGGGTGTTAGAATGCATTGATCCTTATACCACTCTATCTTTGTTGCTTTGAAATCTGTTTTATTAAATGCATGAATTGCAACTCCTTTTTGTTTCTTTGTTTTTTTTTTCTCTATTTGATTGGTAAATCTTTCTCCAACCCTTTGTTTTTAGTCTATGTATATCTTTGGATATGAAATAGGTCTGGATATAGTATACCGTTAGATTTTGGCTGTATCTTTTAATTAGAAAATTAGTCGATTTCAATTTAAGATTACTGCCATTTGATGTTAACTGGCTATTTTATCCATTTGTTGATGTAAATTCTTCTTTCTGTTGATGTTCTTTACTTTTTGGTATATTTTTAGAAAGGCTAATACTGGTTGTTCCTTTCTGTGTGTAATGCTTCTTTCAGAAGTTTTTGTAAAGCAGGCCTGGTGGTAATAAAATCTCTGAGTACTTGCTTGTTCATAAAAAACTTTATTTTTCCTTCAATTGTGAAGCTTAGTTTGGCAGGATATGAAATTCTGGGCTGAAATTTCTGTTCTTTGAGGATGTTAAATATCGGCCCCCACTCTCTTCTGGCTTGTAGGGTTTCTACTGAGAGATCTGCTATAAGTCTAATAGGCTTCCCTTTGTGGGTAACCTGACCTTTCTCTCTGGCTGCCCTTAGTATTTTCTCCTTTGTTTCAACCCTGGTGAATCTAATGATTATGTGTCTTGAGGCTGCTCTTCTTAAGGAATATCTTTGTGGTGTTCTCTGTATTACCTGAGGTTGAATGGTATCCTGCTTTGCTAAATTGGGAAAATTCTCCTGGACAATATCCTGAAGAATGTTTTCCAGCTGGGATTCATTCTCTCCATCACATTCAGGTACACCTATCAAACGTAGATTAGGTCTTTTCACATAGTCCCATAATTCTTGGAGACTTTGCTCATTCCTTTTTATCCTTTTTTCTCTATTCTTGTCTTCTCGTTCCATTTCATTAAGTTGGTCTTCGACCTCTGATATCCTTTCTTCTGCTTGATCAATTCGGCTATTCAAACTTATGCATATTTCACTAAGTTCTCGTGTTGTATTTTTCAACTCCATTAGTTCATTTGTATTCCTTTCTATATTGTCCATTATTTTTAACATTTCGTCTAACCTTTTTTCAAAGTTCTTAGTTTCTTTGCATTGGTTTAGAACAATTTGTTTCAATTCCCAGAGGTTTTTTACCATCCACCTTTTAAAACCTCCTTCAGATACTGGAACACAGTCCTCTTCCATTAGGGCTTGTTCCGTTGCTGATGAGGAATTACTATCCCCTGTAGAGGGAGAGGGGTTCTGACTTTCAGTTTTCTCGGACTTTTTAGGCTGTTTTTTTCCCTTTATTGTGATTTTATCCATCTGATATCTTTACAATTAGCGCCTTTCTGATTAAGTTCCTGAGAGGATGTCCAATTTATTGATTCCCAGTGCTGGAATCCGAGCAACCCACTGCGCCGGCCAAAACAACAGCGGTAAGACTGATGGTGCTCTTCTGCCTGGGAATCTCCGGTCTGGCTTCCTTCTTGAGTCCGCAACAAGCGGCTCTGCCTTCCTGGAGCTCCTAACACCAGTCAGTAGGGGAACCAGTCCCGCTCACTGTGCACGAAGAGCTGCCACGCCGAGGCGACGGCAAAACCACTGCACCGGCCACAGAAGTCGGGCTGGCGACCCGCGGGGCTCCTCCACTGGAAATCTTCTGGTCCGTGGGCGACGAAAATTTCTCTGAAAATGTGGCGTCCTCACGTTTTCCGAGCTTTCTCTGGGATCTACGATCCCGAGCTGTTAGCGATCAGCCATCTTGGATCTCTCTCCTCATTTTTGTATATTTAGTAGAGACGGGGTTTCACCTTGTTGACCAGGATGGTCTCGATCTCTTGACCTCGTGATCCACCCGCCTCGGCCTCCCAAAGTGCTGGGATTACAGGCTTGAGCCACCGTGCCCGGCCTAGAGCAAGTTCTTAATGACTTACAATGGACTTAGACTCCCATGCAATAATAGGGGGAGACTTTAATACCCTACTGTCAATATTAGACAGATCAATGAGACAGAAAATTAACAAGGATATACAGGACTTGAACTCAGACTTGGAACAAGCAAACCTGATAGACATTTACAAAACTCTCCACCCCAATTCGACAGAATATACATTCTTCTCAGCACCACATCACACCTACTCTAAAATTGACCACATAATTAAAAGCAAAGCACTCCTCAGCAAATGCAAAAGAACGGAAATCATAACAAACAGTCTCTCAGACCACAGTACAATCAAATTAGAACTCAGAATGCAGAAACCAAGTCAGAACTGCATAGCTTCATTAGCTGGGCATGGTGGCATGTGCCTGTAATCCCAGCTACTCGGGAGGTTGAGGCAGGAGAATTGCATAAACCCAGGAGGCGGAGGTTGCGGTGAGCCAAGATTGCGCCATTGCACTCTAGCCTGGGTAACAAGAGCAAAACTCCGGTCTCGGAAAAAAAGAACTGCACAGCTTCATGGAAACTGAACAACTGGCTCTTGAATGTTGACTGCATAAACAATGAAATGAAGGCAGAACTAAAGATGTTCTTCGAATCCAACAAGAACAAAGACACAACATACCAGAATCTTTGGGACACATTTAAAGCAGTGTCTAGAGGAAAATATATAGCAATAAATGCCCCAATGAGAAGCAAGGAAAGATCTAAAATCGACACCCTATCATCAAAATTGAAAGAACTAGAGGAGCAAGATCAAAAAAACTCAAAACCTAGCAGAAGACAAGAAATAACTAAGATCAGAGCAGAACTGAAGGAGATAGAGACACACACAAAAAAAAAACACTTCAAAAAATCAATAAATCCAGGAGCTGGTTTTTCAGAAAGATCAACAAAGTAGACAGACCACTAGCCAGATTAATAAAAAAGAAAAGAGAGAATAATCAAATAGAGGTAATAAAGAACAATAAAGAGGATATCACCACAGATTCCACAGAAATTCAAACCATCATCAGAGATTATTACAAACTACTCTATGCACATAAACTAGTAAACCTGGAAGAAATTGATAAATTTCTGGACACTTGCATCCTCCCAAGGCTAAACCAGGAAGAAGTCAAAACCCTGAATAGACCAATAACAAGGGCTGAAGTTGAGGCAGCAATTAAGAGCCTACCAAACAAAAAAGCCCAGGTCCAGATGGGTTCACAGCTGAATTCTACCAGACATACAAAGAGGAGCTGGTACCATTCCTTCTGAAACCATTCCAAACAATCCAAAAAGAGGAAATCCTTCCCAAATCATTTTATGAGACCAACATCATCCTGATACCAAAACCCAGCAGAGACTCAACAAGAAAAGAAAACTTCAGGCCAATATCCATGATGAACATAGAGGCAAAAATCTTTAAAAAGATACTGGCGGCCGGGCGTGGTGGCTCAAGCCTGTAATCCCAGCACTTTGGGAGGCCGAGGCGGGTGGATCATGAGGTCAAAAGATCAAGACGATCCTGGTCAACATGGTGAAACCCCGTCTCTACTAAAATACAAAAAGTTAGCTGGGCATGGTAGCGCGTGCCTGTAATCCCAGCTACTCAGGAGGCTGAGGCAGGAGAATTGCCTGAACCCAGGAGGCGGAGGTTGCGGTGAGCCGAGATCGCGCCATTGCACTCCAGCCTGGGTAACAAGAGCGAAACTCCGTCTCAAAAAAAAAAAAAAGAAAAAAAAAAAAGATACTGGCAAACCATTGCAACAGCACATCAAAAAGCTTATCCACCATGATCAAGTAGGATTCATCCCAAGAATGCAAGGCTGTTTCAACATACACAAGTCTATACAGGTAATTCACCACATAAACAGAACAAAGACAAAAACCACATAATTATCTCAATAGATGCAGAGCCCTTTGACAAAATTCAACAGCACTTTATGCTAAAAACCCTCAATAAACTTGGTATTGATGGAACGTATCTTAATAAAAGCTATTTACAACAAACCCACAGCCAATATCATACTGAATGGGCAAAAACTAGAAGCATTCTCTTTGAAATCTGGCACTAGACAAGGATGCCCTCTCTAACCACTCCTATTCAATATAGTACTGGAAGTTATAGCCAGAGCAATCAGGCAAGAAAAAGAAATAAAGGGTATTCAAAAAGGAAAGGAGGAAGTCAAATTGTCTCTATTTGCAGATGACATGATAGTATATCTAGAAGACCCCATCATCTCAGCCCAAAATCTCCTGAAACTGATAAGCAACTTCAGCAAAGTCTCAGGATACAAAATTGATGTGCAAAAGTCACAAGCATTCCTATACACCAATAACAGATTTAAAGAGAGCCAAATCAAGAACAAACTGCCATTCACAATTGCTACAAAGAGAATAAAATACCTAGGAATACAACTAACAAAGAACATAAAGGACCTCTTCAAGGAGAACTACAAACCACTGCTCAAGGAAATAAGAGAGGACACAAACAGATGGAGAAACATTCCATGTTCATGGTTAGGAAGAATCAATATTGTGAAAACGGCCTACTGCCCAAAGTAATTTACAGATTCACTGCTATCCCAATCAAGCTACCAATGACCTTTTTCACAGAACCAGAAAAAACCTCCTTAAACTTCATATGGAACCAAAAGAGAGCCTGCGTAGCCAAGTCAATGCTAAGCAAAAGAACAAAGCTGGAGGCATCACACTACCTGACTTCAAACTATACTACAAGGCTACAGTAATCAAAACAGCATGGTACTGGTACCAAAACAGAGATAGAGACCAATTGAACACAACAGAGGCCTCGGAGGCAATACCACACATCTACAACCATCTGATCTTTGACAAACCTGACAAAAACAAGCAATGGGGAAAGGATTCCCTGTTTAATAAATGATGTTGGGAAAACTGGCTAGCCATATACACAAAGCAGAAACTGTACCCCTTCCTGATACCTTACACTAAAATTAACTCCAGATGGATTAAAGACTTAAACATAAGACCTAACACCATAAAAACCCTAGAAGAAAATCTAGGCAAAACCATTCAGGACATAGGCATAGGTAGGGACTTCATGACCAAAACACCAAAAGCATTGGCAGCAAAAGCCAAAATAGACAAATGGGACCTAATCAAACTCCACGACTTCTGCACAGCAAAAGAAATAGTCATTAGAGTGAATCGGCAACCAATAGAATGGGAAAAAAATTTTGCAATCTGCCTATCTGACAAAGGGCTAATATCTAGAATCTACAAAGAACTAAAAGAGATTTACAAGAAAAAAACAAACAAGCCCATTCAAAAGTGAGTGAATGATATGAACAGACACTTTACAAAAGAAGACATATATGAGGCTAACAAACATATGTAAAAATGCTCATCATCACTGGTCATTAGAAAAATGCAAACCAAAATCACATTGAGATACCATCTCACACCAGTTAGAATGGAGATCATTAAAATATCTGGAGACAATAGATGCTGGAGGTGATGTGGAGAAATAGGAACACTTGTACACTGTTGGTAGGAGTGTAAATTAGTTCAACCATTGTGGAAGACAGTGTGGCAATTCCTCAAGGACTTAGAAATAGAAATTTCATTTGACCCAGCAATCCCATTACTGGGTATATATCCAAAGGATTATAAATCATTCTACTATAAGGACACATGCACACGAATGTTCATTGCAGCACTGTTTACAATAACGAAGACCTGGAACCAACCAAAATGCCCATCGATGATAGACTGGACAGGGAAAATGTGGCACATATACACCATGGAATACTATGCAGCCATAAAAAACAATGATTCCTTTGTAGGGACGCAGATGAACTTGGAAACCATCATTCTCAGCAAACTGACACAATAACAGAAAATCAAACACTATATGTTCTCACTCATAGGCGAGTGTTGAACAATGAGAACACATGGACAGAAGGAGGGGAGCATCACACACTGGGATCTGTCAGTGGGGGGAAATAGGGGAGGGACAGCGGGGGTGGGGATTTGGGGAGAGAGAGCATGGGGAGAAATGCCAGATGTAGGTGATGGGGAGGAAGGCAGCAAATCACACTGCTGTGTGTGTACCTATGCAACAATCTTTTATGTTCTTCACATGTACCCCAAAACCTAAAAAAAAGAAGAGAAAAAAAACTTACTCATGTAGGGCTTTGTATACATGTATAATTTAATTATGACAACAACCACAGAATTAGGCACAATTATTATCCTGATTTTCCAAACAAACTAAAAGTGTCAGCAACAACAACTAAGGTCTTTATAGTTCCAAAGTCCCTGCTCTTAATGTTTCCACCGTAAGGCTGCCCTGTTTCCACCATAAGGCTTCCGGGCTCTACTAAAGGACGTGTATTTCCATAGTCAATACTGTGATCTTTGGAAAATGAGACACCTGGATGTGAACCCAGCTAGGTGACTCACTTGAAAAATGGCACTTACAAATCAGATCACCATTCAAGCCTTAGTCCCTCATTTGTGAAAATTAGGGATGAAAATAATGCCTGCCTCACTGAACTGTTATGTAAGTTAAATGAGATAATAAAGTATTTAAAGTACTCAGCATGATGGCTAACAAACAATGAACCCCAGTGAATGCCTGTCAAATGAATTAAGGAATGAATCTCTAACAATTAACATGAATAGGGGAGAGAAGAGACAGAAAATGCCAAACAGTGACTCACAAATGCTTGGCTTTGTGATATGGCCAGGGACATCTGGGTAAGAAAATTCTGTGACTGTCTACCGTTTTTATTGGCTGTTGCCATCTGCAGGAGCTCAGTGCTAATGAGACTAAGCCTGGAGGTCCTCACCCTGGGGCAATTCACCTTGTTTGGTTCCACAGGCACCAATGGCATTTATAAGGCAACCATTCAAAAACAGTGTTTTTAAGAGGGACTGGCCCCCACAATAGTTACATTTGAACAACACTCTCTATCTTTATGGTTGAACAAACAATTGCAAACCAACATTCCACTAACATCAAAAGAGGGATAACTTCAGAACGAACGCTGACTCACAGCTGTGTTGGGCCCAGTATTTCTGTATCATCAGCTCACTGGGACTTCGAGATTTCACTTCCTAGTAAAATAGTGTGGGAAAAAAACTCAAAAAAATATTTTAGAAAGTACACATTTAAAAAAAAAACCTCCATTATTTTAACTGTGTAAAACTTAACACTCATCACACTGATCTTATTTTTCCTATTTTACTACAGGTTCATAAAAATTGTTATAGGCATAGTCCAGTATACAGATACACACACACACACACACATATGAACATACATATACACACATATATATGGGTAAGTATTGAAGAATGATGTCATTATATCATTTGCTTTGTGAAAACCCAGAAACAGCCAGGCGAGGTGGCTCATGCCTGTAATCCCAGAACCAGCATATTGGGAGGCCAAGGCAGGTGGATCATCTGAGGTTGGGAGTTTGAGACCAGCCCGACCAACATGGAGGAACCCAGTCTCTATCAAAAACATAAAACTAGGGCCGGGCGCAGTGGCTCACACCTGTAATCCCAGCACTTTGGGAGGCCGAGGCAGGTGGATCACGAGGTCAAGAGATCGAGACCATCCTGGTCAACATGGTGAAACCCCGTCTCTACTAAAAATACAAAAAAAAAAACATTAGCTGGGCATGGTGGTGCGTGCCTGTAATCCCAGCTACTCAGGAGGCTGAGGCAGGAGAATTGCCTAAACCCCGGAGGCGGAGGTTGCGGTGAGCCGAGATCACGCCATTGCACTCCAGCCTGGGCAACAAGATCAAAACTCCATCTCAAACAACTACAACAAACGCCAGAAACAGAGATATAATTTTCAGTTTACAGAGAAAAATAATAAGGGTAAAGAGATTCTCCAGAGACCCAGTGCATTCAACAGAGAGGGTGGGCTCAGGCCAAAAAGGTTAGGCATTAGGAAGACCTTATCACACAGTGCCACAAACTGAGATACTGTGGAATTGACAGAAGCTTAGGCATACCCAAATTAGGCAAAATTCATACATATATAGCTATAAATACATAAAAGAAAATTGGAAATGTTATCAATTACCTGTAGTGTTTTTCCAGTCTCCAAAAAACAGACTATTGGCCAGGTGCGGTGGCTCATTCCTATAATCCCAGCACTTTGGGAGGCCAAAGCAGGCAGATCACCTGAGGTCAGGAATTCAAAACGAGCCTGACCAACATGATGAAACCCCATCTCTACTAAAAATACAAAATTAACCAGGCGTGGCGGTGCATGCCTGTAATCCCAGCTACTCAGGAGGCTGAGGCATAAGAGTCACTTGAACCCGGGAGGGAGAGGTTGCAGTGAGCCAAGATCGAGCCACTGCATTCCAGTATGGGCAGCAAGAGCAAAAATTCTGTCTCACACACAAAAAAAGAGACTATGTACAGATAACGGTGTATAAAAATATGGCTACTGATTTACTATAAGGGTAATGTTTTAATCTCTATATATTGCATATTATGTAGACTCAAATTGAGAGACCACAGCATCATCATTCTCTTTCCTTCTCTTTCTCCCTTCCCCCACGTTCTTCTCCAATGTCTAGCTCACATACCTCTACCCTCTTTGCCCACCAATGCTCTGCCTTCAATATACTCTGTACACTTTGAAAGGAAAGAAAGCTGGAATTAAGTTTTTAGTAAGTTTTCAGAAGCAAATTGATAACAAAAACATCTTGGAAGCTCAGCTAATTGAAAGCCAGTCAAAACTCTTCTGTAAGGTCCCAATATCATGATAAAGTGTTTCTCCTGAGATGGGTCAGCCTTAGTTCTATTCTACCAGCTAATTACTTCTCTTTAGTGTCACTGTTTCAGAACAATGACTGGTGTCACCATAATTGATGCGAAGAATATTCTTTGATGGACTTGACACTCGGCACGCAAACACTACTAGAGCTGACAGCAGACAGCTGAGTGAGTCAGCTTATAGTCAACTCCATTCATGAACCTGTGTTCTTCAGGATATCTATATGTGTACCTTTCTGCACTCCAAACTGTAGCAGCAGCAGAAACAATGACAGAAAGATGCTTTATATTCACATGCATTTGATTAACACTGGATACTGTTATTTTCATAGAGGCCTGCTCAGTACCTTTATCCAAACGGTCATTTTGAATCTCCAAATATGCTGAGTTTTTCAAATGTATTTGACCCAAAATTTCTTTTTTACAGGGTTAAGAAAGGTAGCTTAAAATAAAAAATTCCTTGACTGTTGTCTGTGGATTTGTGGTTTGGGAAATCAGGTTCAAGCCTCAATGGGGGTAACTAAGATAGCTTACTTAAGACATTTCAGATTGGCAAATAATTTTGTATTTATTTATTTATTCATTCATTTATTTATTTATTTATTTATTTATTTATTTATTTATTTTAGACGGAGTTTCGCTCTTGTCACCCAGGCTGGAGTGCAATGGCGCGATCTCGGCTCACCGCAACCTCCGCCTCCTGGGTTCAGGCAATTCTTCTGCCTCAGCCTCCTGAGTAGCTGGGATTACAGGCACGCACCAGTATGCCCAGCTAATTTTTTGTATTTTTAGTAGAGACGGGGTTTCACCATGTTGACCAGGATGGTCTCAATCTCTTGACCTTGTGATCCACGCGCCTTGGCCTCCCAAAGCGCTGGGATTACAGGCATGAGCCACCGCGCCTGACCCCAATTTTTTTTTACTAACTTTGTACCCTAAAGTGAAAAGATAAATTGTAGATGTATTTTTTTTTTTTTTTTAATTCTCCAAAACCATGGATTTGGGTCTAAAACATTCTGTAATTTTTTTTCTTTTCAAGACCCAAAGTGATTTCTCTCTATAAATCCATTCTCAACTATAATTATAAAAGTGAGTGCAACGGCACAATCTGAAACTGAGGCACACTGTCTGCAGAACCGGCATCTTTCCACAGCTCTTTCATCTCGGCTCTGTATGTTCTAACACTCACTCTTGTCTGTCCCTTCTTGATACTTTATCACACTTGGCCATGTATAAAACCTGTATAAACTCTGTCTCCACTCCTCCTGCCATGGTGCCTTAACAGTGTGTTGGCTGTTTCATTAGCACTTTTTGATTTGAATAGAGACCAAAAAAAAAATAATAATAATACCCAAGAGGATCAAGACATCTCCAGGGGGAAAGGGAGCTGACTGAATGTCCCTTCCCAGACAATGGCTGTGTCCATCTCTTTACTTTGTGAACTGTTCCACACTTGAAGGATCCTCATGAAGCACAAAAGACCTGTGAAAAGGGAAGAGCAGTCCAGCTGACTAATAGAAAGCCTTCTCTGTGTCCTGTTCTTCTGACTTGGACCCCAGTGAATACCATTTGTTTAAATAATGATCAGGACATAATAGATACTATGAGGTTGCCAAGAGCCTGTTCATTCAGTCTCTGCTTGGCTAAGGGGGAAAAAAAGAAAGAAAAAAAAACCCCACCCTGATGACATGGTTCTTTGGGCTCAGATTTCCTCACTCTGAAGTTTGAACTGAAATCCCAAGATCTATCAATTTCAGAGAATAAAAAAGTTGGCAAACAGAACCTTCCCCTCATCTCCAATAAATAAATACATTTTGAAATGTGGGATGGAGGGAACTGCTAACCACATTGGGGTAATTATCAGAACCGCAGATCTTAGTGGCATTCCCATCCTGTTACTTTCCCTAGTTTGGAGCGGGGTGAGTGATGCATTTTGGAAAGGTGGAAGTGTGCATGAGTAAGGAACAGGATTTCTGCTGTTAGTAGACTGAGATTTGAGGCCCAGCTCTTCTTTGCTCACATTATGTGTCCTTGATCAAGTTGTTATTACTTCTCTGAGACTTGGTTTTCTCAGCTGAAAAAGTGAAGAAAATACCGCCACAAGTTTTATGAAGATTAAATGGCTTACTCTGCCTAAGGGCTATGGAAGTGGAAAAACTTTGCTCATCTTTGGAAACCAGAATCCTCACTATCAAGCCATGGAGGATGCATCACTCTCTTCCCATCTCTACTCTTACCCAAGAGCTCTAAACTCTCCTCCTCCCTGCTTTAGCCGTATACTGCATTAAACGAAAACAAAAAACGCTGGAGTATATATAGTGCCTAAAATCCATTATAGTAGTTGCTACTGATCAAAAGTCACAGCTATCCCTGGTGTACCTGGATGCCTGACATTCTAACTCATAGAGGCACAAACATACTTCCCTGGCCTCCAGCAGAAAGAACTTGGCAGAGAAAACTCACAACTAGGCACAGTGGCTCATGCTTATAATCTCAGCACTTTGGGAGGCCTGAGTGGGAGGATCACTTGAGCCCAGGAGTTTGAGTCCAGTCTGGGCAACACTGGGAGACCTCATCTCTACAAGAAATAAAATAAAATAAATTAGCTGGGAATGGGGACACAAACCTGTGGTCCCATCTACTGAGGAGGCTGAGGTGAGGGGATCACTTGAGCCTAGGAGCTTGAAGCTGCAGTGAGCTATGATCACACCACTGCACTCCAGTCTGAGCAACAGAGTGAGACTCTGTCTCAAAAAAAGAGAGAAAGAAAAAGAAAATTCAGAACTGCCCAGTAAAGAATCGTCACAAAACATTGTTTCTGTAGATGGAGATTTCTTACTGAGGTCCACACTTCTCCAGGCAGGAGTGCTATAATCCAACTAGCAAAGCCTATGTCTATAGTGCTGCCAATTGAACACGCCTGTAATCCCAGCACTTTGGGAAGCCAAGGTGGGCAGATCATTTGAGGTGAGGAGTTTGATACCAGCCTGACCAACAGAGTGAAACTCTGTCTCTACTTAAAATACAAAAAAATTAGCCAGGTGTGGTGGCGCATGCCTGTAATCTCAGCTACTGGGGAGTTTGAGGCAGGAGAATCGCTTGAATCTGGGAGGTGGAGGTTGCAGTGAGCAGAGATCACGTCACTGCACTCCAGCGTGGGCAACAAAGTGAGACTCCATCTAAAAAAAAAAGCATACTCAAATTATTCTAAAAAGTATTTGGGTAATCTCATATGAATTTAAATTAACGCTAAACCATACCTTTCCAACACACGCACACACACACACACACACACACACACACACACGCATACATGATTACTATGTAAAATCAGGAATCTGAGAAAAAGTGACTAAATCACAACAAAAATCTTCCATCCTCTCTCCTATCCTTTTGCTGCAGGTATGCAGAGGATTTGCTTCCCTTACCCTAAGAAGCTGGAGACTGTTAGACTTCATGGGAATAAACAAGGAAATTGCAACAAAGTGAATTACATACAATTACCAAAAAATATCAGTAAAGGAAAGCATTTGCTCATTAAATATCTGGACACATAAATCTCAGAAATTTTATCTTGGCCTATGATTTGGGCAATAAATTGAACTATATTAGCTCACTTTTTTTTTTTTTTTTTTTTTTTTTGCCTAAACTCTCTACCCCAAGCTGAGCCCACCCAGGGTGGTTCTTCAAGAGAACATAATTGGGGAATTTTGGTCTCAGTGTGAGGCCTTCAGAACTTAATCACAGGAGTCCAGAATCAAAAAGCCTTTAAAAAACAGTTCTTTCAACAGAGAGAATGTATGTTCTTTTCATACAAAGAACTTCCTGGAACACAGGGATGCATCAGACTGGCTCAGCCCAGCATCTACTCCCCCTCACAGAACTAGACTGACTCTCCTTGTCTCTGGCGGCTCCTCAGGCAGTGGGCGTGTCCTTTCTATCAGTCCTTTCTCTCATGGTTTTCTCTGTTCCTACCTTTGAAAGAGAATCCAAGCTGAGTGATGAAGAGTCTGTCCTTGTGAGAAAAGGAGTTGGGAATTACAAGATGATGTAGCTGGCAAGTTCCCTGGCTGAAAAAAGAAACAGGCAAGTCTAATTCTTATGCTCCTCTGCTTTTGAACCTGTTTTCTGTTTTTGTTTTTGTTTTTGTTTTTTTTTTGAGATGGAGTTTCGCTCTTGTTATCCAAGCTAGAGTGCAGTGGCGTGATCTCAGCTCACTGAAACCTCCACCTTCCTGGTTCAAGCAATTCTCCTGCCTCAGCTTTCTGAGTAGCTGAGATTACAGGTGTCTGCCACCATGCCCAGCAAATTTTTATATTTTTAGTAGAAATGGGATTTCATCACGTTGGCCAGGCTGATCTGGAACTGCTGACCTCATGATCCACCCATTTCCACCTTCCAAAGTGCTGGATTTCAGGCATAAGCCACCATGCCCAGACTTGAACCAGAGTTTTTTGTTGTTGTTGTTGTTGTTTTGTTTTGTTTTTTCTTGAGACGGAGTTTTGCTATTGTTACCCAGACTGGAGTGCAATGGCACAATCTTGGCTCACCGCAGCCTCCGCCTTCTGGGTTCAAGCAATTCTCCTGCCTCAGCCTCCCGAGTAGCTGGGACTACAGGGGCGCAACACCATGCCCAGCTAATTTTTGTATTTAGTAGAGACGGGGTTTCACCTTGTTGACCAGGATGGTCTCGATCTCTTGACCTCATGATCCACCCGCCTCAGCCTCCCAAAGTGCTGGGATTATAGGCGTGAGCCACCATGCCCGGCCTAGTTTTTTTTTTTTTTTTTTTAATTAAATGATAATAATATGTGAAGGGAAAAGCAAGATCCCTTCAGACTCCTGGAAAGGAGCCTTTTTTTAGGCAGGGAAATGCATATGAAGACATGGATTAGAGAAGCCAAGAATGTAGAAAGGAAAGGAATGTGGAGGGATCCAGAGGGGAATACTGTATCTAGGAGGGAAAAGAAGTTGAAGCCAGCAAGATGGAGAGGCCACAGAAAGGGGGATTGAGAGAGAGAGAGAGAGAGAGAGAGAGAGAGAGAGAGAGAGAGAGTATGTCTGGCACCTAGACAGAAAAAAAAAATAGAAAAAGAACAGAAATAAGAAAAGTAGATTTCATGAAGTTTGGACATATATTTGAGATGTTCATGTATTTGTAAAAGAAATGAATCAGCCTTCAAGCTGCTGTAGGGTGAACAGAGACAGCCAGGGAATCCTGTCCATTAGGGTGACAGTTCTTTTTTTATTTAATTATTTGAAAAGGCAAAATAACAACTAATTGATCACAACCAGTTACAGATTTCTTTGTTCCTTCTCCACTCCCACTGCTTCACTTGACTAGCCTTAAAAAAAAAAAAGAAAAGAAAAGGCAAAATAGATCATTTTACCTGTCTAAATTCAGTGCCTTGGACTTCTCTAGCAAAGAAGCTATTTAGTGAACTTCCTTTCCTGTTCTGATGGCAGATTTTATTCTTTTGCTGGAGTGACACGAGAAAATGAGGGATATGAGATAGAATTCTTCTTTCCTCAACTAGCTTTTCTATCATGACTGAATTTTTGTTCAACTATACTTTAATAAACCCATATTTTGGACTTAGCATTTTCAGATGTTCATGATTCCTTTTTCTTTTCTTTTATATTTTTTTGAGGCGGAGTCTTGCTCTATCACCCAGACTGCTGGGCATTGGTGCAATCTCGGCTCACTGCAACCCACGCCTCCCGGGTTCAAGCAATTCTTCTGCTTCAGCTTCCCGAGTTGCTGGGACTACAGGCATGTGCCACTACGCCTGGTTAATTTTTTGTATTATTAGTAGAGACAGGGTTTTACCATATTGGCCAGGATGGTCTCGAACTCCTGACCCCGTAATCCGCCTGCCTCTGCCTCCCAAAGTGCTGGGATTACATGGGTTGTGAGCCACCATGCCCAGCCCCTCCTTTCTCTATATATAAGAGAACTAAGGTTAAGAGGTTTACAAACTTGCCCCAAGTTCCATGGCCAAAATGTGAAGACATGTTTTGATTCTTGGATTGGAGTTCTTTCTGCCATATCTGTCATGTGTGTATTTCTCTAAGTGTGGGCCACAGACCAACAGTATCCACATCTTCAAAGAGCACAGTAAAAATGCAACATCCTAAGTCCTACCCCAGACCTCCAGAATCAGAATCTGCATTTTAACCAGGCCCCAGGTGGTTTACAGGCACATTTCGGTTTGAGAGGGTGGCATTCCACTATACTGCCTTCTCCAGCTTGAGGACATTCCTCTCCAGCCACAGCTTTACTCTGACTATGAAATACCTGAGAAAAGCTCTGTATGAACTTGGAAAAATCTATGCCATTAAGACACTATAGAGGATAAAAAGCCAGAGAGCAGTGGGTTCAGAATAATTCTATTTTTAAAGAAACATATCTTTTTTTGTGGGTTTTTTTTTTTTTTTTGAGATGGAGTTTCTCTGTTGTTACCCAGGCTGTAGTGCAATGGCACGATCTCGACTCACCGCAACCTCCACCTTCTGGGTTCAAGCAATTCTCCTACCTCAGCCTCCTGAGTAGATGGGACTACAGGCGCGCACCACCATGCCCAGCTAATTTTTGTATTTTTAGTAGAGACGGAGTTTCACCCTGTTGACCAGGATGGTCTTGATCTCTTGACCTCGTGATCCACCCGCCTCGGCCTCCCGTGCCCGGCCAAAAACATATCTTTTGAGATTAGATCTCACTCTGTCACATGGGCTGAAGGGCAGTGGCACAATCATGGCTCACTGCAGCCTCAAACTCCAAGGCTTAATTAATCCTACTTAAGCTGGGACCTCAGGTGGTGTGCACCATCATGCCCAGCTAATTTTTGTATCTTTTTTTTTTTTTTTTTTTTTTTTTGAGACGGAGTTTTGTTCTTGTTACCCAGGCTGGAGTGCAATGGCGCCATCTCGGCTCACCGCAACCTCCATCTCCTGGGTTCAGGCAGTTCTCCTGCCTCAGCCTCCTGAGTAGCTGGGATTACAGGCACGCGCCACAGAGCCCAGCTAATTTTTTGTATTTTTAGTAGAGACGGGGTTTCACCATGTTGACCAGGATGGTTTCGATCTCTTGACCTCATGATCCACCCGCCTCGGCCTCCCAAAGTGCTGGGATTACAGGCTTGAGCCACCGCGCCCGGCCTTAATTTTCGTATTTTTTAGAGACCAGGTGCTATGTTGCCTGGGCTGGTCTCAAACTCCTGGACTCGAGTGATCCACCTGCCTCAGCCTCCCAAAGTGTTACAATAAATTACATATATAATAGGTATATATATATCCATGCAGAAAATAAAGACTAGAAACATTTAGGAGAAAATGTTCTCTTTGGTGATGTGATGATAGGCAACTTTGTCACCTTATTTTTTTTTCATTATTCTAGTTTTCTTTTAGAAATGCCTGTTAATTTTGAAAAGTTAGGTTTTCTAGGATAACCTTTGTTGAATCTGGTTTGCTAAGGAGTGAGAAAAGTAATGCACAAGAAAGCTGGGAATTGGCATGAGTGATTCCAATAGTATGCCACTACTGAGGGTATTTCTTGGTTATTAATGTATACATAGGTCTCACAGTGTTTATCAGCCTCCTGCAGCCATTCTACTCACTTCCAGGAAGGGGCTCATTCTTCTGGCCCCCAGGGGGCAGTCCTCCATAAGTTTACAAAAACCTACTCTTTTCCCCCACAGTGTGAATAATCAGGCATCATATTGGCCACAACTCCACTACACCAAGGTCTGAGAAATTCTGGGCCCTTTTACAACAACAAAATACTATAGACACTGAGAGATAATATCTTATAAACAGAGGCAAAATCCCCAAATAAACAGAAAGAAACAGAACACAAACCACCCACACTGCTCAGCTATAGCACCAAAAGATTTCTATCTACAAGAACATTTTTGTGTTTGGGGAGGGAGGGCAAAGGTGGAAAGGATAAACACAACAAAGTCACTAGACAAGATTCAGATTGCTTAAGAAAAGGTCTGCTTCTACGGAAACCTCCTACCAGCTGTTAAGCCTTGGGCGAGTCACTTAACTGTTTTGCTTCTCTATTTCATCCATTGTCAGTTTCCCAATCCGCAGCCTTGAAGATTTTCTGAGTGCTTTAGAAACTGTCAAGTGTGCAAAGTTATCTTTCCCTGCTGTGCTGGTTGTTCAACGTTTCCCTCCAGATCCATTTTATAGCCTTCTCTGAGTTAGTCTGTGCCTTGAGATCCTGATGTTTTTGGATTGTGTCATACAGGCTCTCTTGCCCATTGGCATCTGTTGGGTTTGCCCAGTGGGAAATAACAATAAGAGATTAGACAGTAGAAGACAGAGATAGACACTTCCTTGCCAGATACCTATGTTATCTTAAAGAAGCCGCCGGAGCATAAGTGCTACCAACTTATTATGCAATGCGGAAGGCTAAAAGGCATTCTTGAGATTTTAGAGGTGTTTTGTGCTAATTAAATGTCAGGATATCTTATTTACCTTTTTTCCAAACACTGATTAACCTCAGAATGTTAGAATAGGGTACAATTTGGGGTATTAGCTTAGTAGTCTCCAAACTGTAAGTGACAGTCACCTACTATCCAAAGAACTGTGGAACAGAACACCAAGTGTGTGTACTTGTCTCCAGCATTGTCTGCAGATGGAATAAATCATGTGCCACATACAGCAACTCCCTGTTATTTTCCAAGTATATGTAGATGGACTTTTGACAAAATGCAAGGCCTTATAAAGGCATGACAGAATTCGTGGGGCTTATTGGATAATTTTTTTAACAAGCAGTAACTAAAAGGGCCATTTTTTTTTTTTTTTTTTTTTTTTTTTGCCAATCATTGAGAGCTTGTAAGGTTGTTGAGGTTGGTTGGCCTTGAACTCTTGGCCTCGCCTTCACAAGCGCCACGACATCCGGCCGGAGCCACTTTGGGCCCCAAAGGGCCATTTTTTTTAATATCAAAATTTTGGAAACAACTCAACTAAGTTCACTTCTAACGAAATCAAACTTTTTATTGTTTTGGTTTATCATTTCAGGTAAATTACTTTCCCTTCCTTTGATTCATTCAGCAAAAACTAATTGAGATCCTCATATACATTTGGCATTGAGCTAAACATTTGGATTTCCTCCAAAAGTGAAATAAAAACATCAACTCATGGACCTTATGTTCTAGTAACAAAGGAGCTCATCAGAGAAATTATTACACAAATATTTGCTTAAATTAAATTTGTGGCAAATGCTATAAACCAAAGTTATAGGCCGAGAATGTAGATATACCAGGGCATATAGCCCATTCTAAAGTGTTAGGGAAATACTCCCTAAGTAAGAGACACAATGTGCATATATATATATATATGTATGTATGTATATTTTTTTGAGACAAAATCTTGCCATGTCATCCAGGCTGGAGTGCAATGGAATGCAATGGTGTGATCTTGGCTCACTGCAACTTCCATCTCCTGGGTTCAAGAGATTCTCCTGCCTCAGTCTCCCAAGTAGCTGGGATTACAGATGTACACTACCACATCAGGCTAATTTTTTGTATGTATGTATATATATATACACACACACACACACATTATTTTTTGAGAGAGAGTCTCACTGTTGTTGGCCCAGGCTGGAGTGCAATGCCACGATCTTGGCTCACTACAGCCTCCACCTCCCAGATTCCAGCAATTCTCCTGCCTCAGCCTCCCAAGTAGCTGAGATTACAGGTGCCCTCAACCACGCCCAGCTAATCTTCGTATATTTAAGTAAAGACAAGGTTTCACCATGTTGGCCATGCTGGTCTCGAACTCCTAACCTCGTGATCTGCCTTCCTTGGCTTCTTAAAGTGCTAGGATTACAGGCGTAAGCCACTGCCCCTGGCCAAGAGATACATTTAAGTTGAGACTTAGTAATACTCCTGAAGGAAGCCACTTTGTCATAATTTGTACTTCACTAATCCAGTGGACACCACCCAGGACTTCAACAAGAATCTCCTGCAGCGGGTGTTACGCAAGCTGCTCAGTAACTACCCAATGTCTTGCTCTGGAACTTAGACCAGAAAGAGCTCTAAAATGAGCATCTTTAAATTATCAGTAGATTCCTTTCCACTCTTGTTAAAACTGGGCATTTCACTTCTTGCCATGCATGTATTTTTCAAGATGCTCATCTTAAGGTTCTTCCTGCTAGATTGTAACAGAGGATGGTGAAGTAGAAGTTTCATTATGATGAGTAACATTTTTCCAATAATTTAGTATTGGAAAATTAAGCCAGAGTGGATGAAGTGTGAATGCATTTACTTAGTTTATCTTTAAAAGTATTCTGGACTTGGCTGGGTGCGGTGGCTCACACCTATAATCCCAGCACTTTGGGAGGCCGAGGTGGGTGGATCACAAGGTCAAGAGATTGAGACCATCCTGGTCAACAAGGTGAAACCCTGTCTCTACTAAAAATACAAAAATTAGCTGGGCATGGTGGTACACGCCTGTAGTCCCAGCTACTCGGGAGGCTGAGGCAGGAGAATTGCTTGAACCCAGAAGGCGGAGTTTGCATGCCATTGCATTCCAGTCTGGGTAACAACAGTGAAACTCCATCTTTATATATATATATATATATTCTGGACTCTATTTGTATAAATATGTTAGTCTTTGATTCTTAGAATGTTTCTTCAGATTTAAGTACACACACACACGTGTTGATTCAAAATTCGGTTTTAGCGTGTACTGTGGATAAGGTGATCTTATGAGTTCATCACAGATTGGAGGATGAGAGCTCTTATTCTCTAAAGTTATGGTTGTTAAGGCTATAAAGTTGAACTAAACTTACTTTGCAAAATCCTTGAAACCCTCTAATATTTGGGGAAAAGAAAACTTTGTGCATCTCAAATAAAGTAAATCAGTATCAGCAAGGACCTTGGCAATATCCTAATGAGCCGTAAGTAAATGTAATCACCACAGCAGAGAAGTGGTGAAATAAGACTCAGCCACTGCAAAATCTCCTGGCAATTGTTGACACAGGGCTGTGCATAAAGCAAAGCATGAGGATAGAGTGTCCACACTGGAAAACAGAGGGAGGGCTGCCTAATTCCTAAGGAGAATGGTTCTCTGCTACTTGCCATGCTGAGAATAATTTTTGAGACATTTGGCCAAAGAGGTTAAGAATTAACTGTGGTTTAATTTTTATTATTTATTTATTTATTTTGCTTGGATTGCAGGCGTGCACCATGATGCCTAGCTAATTTTTTGTATTATAGTAGAGATGGGGTTTCACCATGTTAACCAGGCTGGTCTCAAACCTCCTGACCTCAGATGATCTGCCCGCCTCAGCCTCCCAAAGTGCTGGGATTACACATGTGAGCCACCAGCCTAACGGTTTAATTCTTATCTCACTGTTAGCCCCAAAGAACAAACTTTTCAGGCTCTGATATTTCAGAATATCAGTGGCTTTTCTTCTTGCTCCTGAAATCACACCACACCCTAAAACCATAATAAGTTGTCAACCTCCATGCCAGACAGTGACACATCAACTTCCTCATCTGTAATATTAGGATAATACTAACTTTCACCAATTGCCAGAGGTTTTAAGTGAGGCAATGCATAGCAGATTTAACCACAATTACTTGTACATAGCAAAGATTTTAAAATACTAGCCATCATTTTTTAGTGCTCTTTTGCGACAGTTAGGGAAGGGGCCAGCCACGTACTCGTCACTACATTCTTAGCATCTATTACAGTGTCCAGCACATAGAAGAGGTTCAAAATTTCTGGAAAGAATGAGGAAGGACATTATTAAAAATCGAGGATGCCCAGGGTTTAGAATTCAGAATAATGAAAGATCTCTTTTTGTTTTCAACTCATCACAGTAAAAAATCCAGTTAGACTCCACAATCTTACTCTGACATTGAGAAAAGTGAAAACTTCAATGGATTATCCTAAACACCACCACAAATAATGTGTTTCTCATTAGGGAAAAAAATACCTTGACCACCAGTTTCCAAACACTGACTTCCTGAAAGAAAGTAGAAAAATCCAAATCTAAATAAAAATCTGCAGCTTCTCCAAGACCGAAGCTTCGGGCCATATCAACTAATACTCCAGGAGGGAGTAGCTTCCGAACACCAATTGAACTAGCTTCCCTTTGCAAAGCCCCTTTTATAGGCAGGTTTCCTTTTCCATATCCTTGGGCTTTTATTTCGCTTTGCAGGCTGTTTGCAATATTCTGGTCTGAGGGAGTAAAAGGGAAAGAGGAGGCAAAATGCAGGGTGAGTTCCTCCAAATGTCAGGCTGGGTAGTGCCAGGACAGCTGGGCCTGAAACCCTGTACCCAAGGAGGGGACTGGTGTGGCTGAGAAGAATGTGAGCTCAGCTTCATCTGGTTTCTTTCAATGCTCGAAGCAAAGAGCCTGAGTTATTGCATTCTTTCTTGATGTCTTACATAAAATCAGATTATTAAGTGCAGAGGCAGTCAACTGTTCTCCGTCCTCCTGGCTAGCTTTTTAGCATCCCCATAGCAACTTCAATAAACAGAAATAAATGAACTTCTGAAGAACAAGTCTGTTGGCTTTGTTATTATTCTCACTCGCCCAGCTTAAAGACACATACACACATTGTTGTTATTGCTCTGCTTCCTAAATCTATGAGCTTTTTAAGCCAGGTGATGACAAGTTTTAACTCTTACCTTTAGATTTTGATCCATTTTGAGTTTGGTTTCTGTCACCCCTTTGTTTAAAAAAAAAATCTTCAACTACTCAGTATCATCTACAGAATTAGATCTGTTTCCTTCCCACAGTATTCAAAGTTCACTTGATCTCTTTCTTTTCTCTTTTTTTGTTTTCTTTTTGAGACAGGGTCTCGCTCTGTTGCCCAAGCTGGAGTGCAGTGATGCGATCTTGGCTCGCTGCACCCTCTGCCTCCTGGGTTAGAGCAATTCTCCTGCCTCAGCCTCCTGAGTAGCTGGTACTACAGTCGCCTGGCACCATGGCTCACTAATTTTTGTATTTTTAGTAGAGACGGGGTTTTGCCATGTTGGCAGAGCTGTTCTCAAATTCCTGACCTCAGATTATCTGCCTGCCTCAACTTCCCAAAGTGCAGGAATTACAGGCATGAGCCACCATATCTGGCCTCACTTGATCTCTTTCAAAACCAGTTCTCCACCATTATTTGTCAATGACACCTTAAGCTTCATTCAAGGAGAAAAAGGCTTAATTTCTTTATATGATTCTTTCTCATCTGATATTAACAACCGTGTCCAGGCTCCCAGCTACAATATTAGAAAAGGGTGTTGGGCTGGGTGCAGTGGCTCATGCCTGTAATCCCAGCACTTTGAGAGGCTGAGGTAGGTGGATCATTTGAGGTCAGGAGTTCAGGACCAGCCTGGTTAACATGGTGAAACCTTGTCTATACTAAAAATACAAAAATTAGCTGGGTGTGCTGGTGCATGCATGCCTGTAAACCCAGCTACTCAGGAGGCTGAGGCATGAGAATCACTTTAGCCCAGGAGACGGAGTTTGCAGTGAGTCAAGATCGCACCACTGCACTCCAGCCTGGGTAACAGAGTAAAACTTTGCAAAAAAAAAAAAAAAAAAAAAAAAGGTGTTTATATCAGATGAGAAAAAGTCTTACAAGGAAAGCAATAACCAAAACAACCTTCAAGTCTACCTGCAACATGGGATCCCAATCTGGCTTCTACTGCTGCCAGCCTGGATCAAGCCATCCCAGGGCCAATCTGGATGACATTTGCAAGAACCTCTGAACTGGGCTCGATGCTTACATTCTTGTCCTGTATGGTCTGTTTTTTGACACAGCAGTCAGAACGATCTTTTAAAACCATAAATCCTGTTAAGTCACTCGTCTGTTTAAAACTCTTCAGTGACTTTCCTGGCACGTAGATGAAGTCCAAAGACCTTATCATACTATCCGGTCCTAAGTGGCCTGGCCTGTGTTCATTTATCTTATCTAATTTTGTATCTCTTTTCTCACCTCTGGCTGTTACCCTCCAGAATCGCTGGCCTTATTTCCACTCCCTAAATGTGTACAGCTTTTTCCTGCTTCTGGTCTTTGTGTATTTTCTCTTACCTTCCTAGAACAGTTTCCTCTGATTTTATGGGGTTGATGCCTTCTCATTGCCATTCAGGCCTCAGCTCAAATGTTTTCTCTAAATGTTTTAGAGAATTTATTGACCGCTCCATCTGTAGTTCCTTTACCCCATCCCACCTCAGTATGCTAGTAAATCATTCTGTTTCCTGGCTGTCTTGCTTATTTATTTGATAACTTCATTATCTGAATGTCTCTGTTCCAGTATAAGGAGGGCAGTAACCATTTCTAATTGGCTCATCACACAAAGGGTTGGCACACAAAAGGAAATCAATAAAAGTATTTTTTTAATGAATCAATAAATAAACCCCATTTTTCAAGACCCAATTTGTATATGACCTCTCTGGTGGCGGCTTTATCACCCATTACTAGATAGTGCCTCTCCTATGCATATCTGCTGCGTAACATTGATTACTTCATTTCTTTTAGATGACTGATGTGTACAGCTGCCATACCTTCTCTATTAAACTGTAGCTTCATAAGCAATGTTTGATCCATTTTTTAACGTACCACTTATATCTTTATTTATCAGAGATGCTCAATAAAAGAATATGACCGTTTTGCTTCTTACCCCTGCAATAGCTCACAGGCACAGGCCTATCCCTACAGCTGTCCCTCTACTAAATGTTGAAGCAGGTGAAGTTTATTTCTTGGTTACTAATTACAGCATACCTTTTCAATGGCTCGCATCACAGTCCTTGGCTGCCATCTTATGTGTAAGCTGTTGAGAACAGTTATTTGTGAGCTGAAGCATCATTGCCAGGTGTATTAGTCTGTTCTTGCATTGCTGTAAAGAACTACCTGAGACCGAGTAATGTATATAGAAAAGAGGCTTAATTGGCTTATGGTTGTGCAGGCTGTACAGGAAGCATGGCTTGGGGGAGGCCTCAGGAAATTTACAGTCATGGTGGTAGGTGAAGGGGAAGAAGGTTTGTCTTACATGGCCAGAGCAGGAGGAAGAGGGTGAAGGGAGAGGTGCTACATGCTTTTCAACAACCAGATCTCATGAGAACTCACTCACTACCTTGAGAACAGCAAGGGGAAATCTGCCCACATGATCGAATCACCTCTCACTGGGTCCCTCCTCCAATTTTGAGGATTGCAATTCAATATGAGATGTGGGCAGGGACACAAATCCAAGCCATATCAACAGGGTCTCCAGGTGGGTACCAGAAATAAGAGCCTTCTTCAGAGTCACAGAGACCACTCCACCCTCTGACCCCAACTCACACAACCTTTGGAGGTACCAGAGAGCTAACATTCTGCAAGGGTAATGCTCAACCAATGGAGACAGAAACTGGAGACAGAAAAATGAGGGTAAGTGCCTCATTTTTCTGGTCTTTATTTGGGCCAATCTGAGAAACATTCTGGAGAGTTCTCAGATATTCTGGCAGAACTAAGCCCCTGTAACCTGTGGCAGTGGCCTTCACAATGGACCTTCCTAAAATTGTATCCCTTTCCATGCTGTTCTCTTTCTCATCCTATTTTTGGGATCACTTCCCAAATAAACTATCTATGAATAAGTTGTCTCAGGTTCTACCTCAATGGAATTCAAAATAAGATATCAAGCTTTTCTTTGATAATCTCCTTTGCTTTCAAGAAATAATGTTGGAAAAACTGGATATTCACATGCAAAAGATTGAAATTGGACCATTACCTTATACCACATACAATAATTAACTCAAACTAGATCCCAACCTAAATGTATGAGCTCAAACTATAAAATTCCTAGAAGAAAACACAAAGATAAAGCTTCATAACATTGGATTTGGCAATTCATTCCTGGATATGACACCAAAAGCACAGCAACAAAAGGAAAAACAGACAAATTATACTACATCAAAATATAAACTATCAGGGACTGGGCATGATTGTTCATGCCTGTAACCCCAGCACTTTGGGAGGCTGAGTTGGGAGGATCACCTGAGGTCAGGAGTTCCAGACCAGCCTGGCCAACATGGTGAAACCATGTCTCTACTAAAAATACAAAAATTAGCCAGGCATGATGGCGTGCATCTGTAATCTCAGCACTCAGGAGGCTGAGCCAGGAGGATTGCTTGAACCTGGGAGGAGGAGGTTGCAGTTAGGCGAGATCCTGTCATTGCACTCCAGCCCAGGTGACAGAGCAGGGCACCATCTCAAAAAAAAAAAAAAAAAAAAAAATTAAATATCAAAGAACAATATCAAAAGAGTAAAAAAGTAACCCATGCAATGGGAGAAAATATTCAGAAACCATATATTTAATAAGGGATTAATAGTTAGAATACATAGAGAACTCTTACAACTCAACAATAAAAAAAATAAACAACCCAATTAATAATGAGCAAAAGACTTGAATAGGCATTTCTCCAAAGATGCTCTATAAATGGCCAATAAGCACATGAAAGATGCTCAATCTACAATCATTACGGAAACATGAATCAATACCACAGTGTGATATCACTTCATATCCATTAGGATGGTTATTTAAAAAAACAAACAGAAAATAACAGCAAGGATGTAGAGAAATTGGAATCATGGAAAACAGTATAGTCATCCTCAAAATAGTAAAGATAGAATTACCATGTAGTCCAGCAATTCCACTTCTGGGTATACATCCCAAATAACTGAAAGCAGGATTTCAAATCATGTGTGTTCATAGCAGCATTATGTTCTTTACAAAAAACAAGTGTCTATTGCCAGCTAAATAGATTTGTAAAATGCGGTACATACATACAATTGAATACTATTCAGCCTTTAAAAGAAAGAAAATTTTGATATATGCTACATGAATGAAACTTAAAAACATTTCATTAAGGGAAATAAGCCAGTCACAAAGAAACAAATACTATATAATTTTACGTATATGAGGTACTTGAGTAGTCAAACTCATAGAGACAGAATATTTACAACATTGTGCATGCAACTAACGCCACTGAGGTGGTCAGTTAAAAATAGTGAATGCAGAGAAAGAGAGAGAGAGAGAGAGAGAGAGAGAGAGAGAGAGAGAGAGAGAGAGAGAGAGAAAGGAAAGGAAAGGAAAAAAGAAAGGAGAGAGGAAAGGAAAGGAAAGGCAGAGGTTGCAGTGAGCCGAGATTGTACCACTGCATTCCAGGCTGGATGACAGAGCAAGACTCTGCCTCAAAAAAATAAAAAAGAACCTCTTTGGCTTCAAATCTGTAGAAAGAAAGTCAAAGTAGATTAGTAGTTGCCTAAGTATATAGGGGCTGGAGGAAAATAGGAAGTGATTTCTAATGAGTATAGCATTTCTTTGGGGGTAACGAAAACATTCTGAAATTGATTGTGGTGATGGGGTTCTGGGCATACTGCCACTCAAATATGCCATCTTGGCATTTGAGAAATAGGAGAAACAGGAAAAGTCACTCTCACCTTCTTCTGCCCTTCTTCCCTGAAGCAAGTCATAAGACCCTCGTTCCAGAGGTGTACTCTCTATATGTAGAAAAAAGGAACATCCTTATTACTGAAAGTCACAGACACAGAAGAATTTGAACAAACATGCCCTGCCAAGTTCCCTCCAGCTTCCTACCATTAGATCACACCCTCTTTGTCTAATTATATTTCTCCACAACTGCCCAGTCTTCATTAAACCTAAGCATAAATATACACGGTCCCTTCTGCTTTGGATTTCCATTTCCAAAGCTTCCCATATCACATAAAACTCACATCAAATAAATGTGCATGCTTTTTTCCTGTTCATCTGCCTTTTTCTTATAGGTGCCTCAGCCATGAGCCTAACAGTGAGTGAGGAAAATTAATTTTTCCTCCTGTACAGTGGTGATGTTGCACAACTCTGAATATACTAAAAACCAATGAATTGTATACTTTAAATGGGTGACATCTAGTATTTGAATTGTATCTCAAAAAATTGTTATATTAGAAGAAAAAGGAACCTTTTTTCCTCTGCCTTTTGACAATCCCTCTACTTAGGCGTGGTATCAATGATCTTGGCTATCCATAACTTTCTTTCTCATTATGTCCAAAACTCAAATTTCTTACTTCTTCCCCATCAAAAGTAACTATATTCTGTCCTATTTCTTTCTCATTCTGCTGTCTTAAAACTAATATAGTATGCATCCATATTTTCTAAATGACTATGAATAAACACATTAGGAAAAAAAAATCTGCTGCTTAAATAATTAAGCTAACATGGGAAGTCCAGAAAACCTGGCAGACTAAAAAGGAAGATATATTTAGATAAATGTCACAACAGACACACAACACACTGCCCGTGGGCTCTTCTCTTTAGCTGCTATTGAGAATAGAAATCATCAGTCACAGGGCTAAGTTGTACTTTCCAGATAGGAAAAATGGAGAAAATGGAGCAGTTTCCCAGCAGCCGGAGTCACTGGACTCAGCCAACATGACAGTAGCAGTGTTCCAGATTTTGGTGTTCCAGAAGATAATATCCTGGGACTCACTGTGAGAGTTTAGGATTAGAAAGGGCAGCCTTATTACCTCTTTTTAACAGTGCAATCCTGAGTGAGTCACATATCACCTCTGACCCTTCAGTTTCTACGTTTGAAATCTAATTCTTCCAAGCCCAGTACTCTTTCAATATCCTACCCCTATCATAAATACTTATTTTTTATTTTTATTTTTATTGAGACAAAGTTTCACTCCTGTTGCCCAGGCTGGAGTGCAATGGTCCATTACAGGCATGCGACACCACCCTTTGCTAATTTTGTATTTTTAGTACAGACGGGGTTTCTCCATATTGGTCAGGCTGGTCTGGAACTCGACCTCAGGTAATCTGCCCGCCTTGGCCTCCCAAAGTGCTGGGATTACAGGTGTGAGCCACTGTGCCCAAAGCATATTTATTGTGCTAAAAGGTAAGGGACTTGGGTTTGATTATCATCTCAGTATTTGTCAGCTTAGACAAGTCATGTACTCTCAGAGACTTAGTTTCCATACTCTTAAAATGACAACAAATAACCTTGACAAAGACTAGAATCTGTGCCCTCTTGCTTTATTATTTTCTTGAATATTTCAAATATTTATAATAATAACAAAATTCTAATAGAGTTTTAATTTTTAGCATTATTATTATTATTATTTTGAGACAGAGTTTTGCTCTTTTACCAAGGCTGGAGTGAAGTGGTGTGATCTCGGCTCACTGCAACTCCGCCACCAAGGTTCAGTCGATTCTCCTGCCTCAACCTCCCAAGAAGTTGGGATTACAGGTACATGCCACCACACCTGGCTACTTTTTTTTTTTTTTGTATTTTTAGTAGAGATGGGGTTTCACCATGTTGGCCAGGCTAGTCCCAAACTCCTGACTTCAGGTTATCCACCCACCTCGGCCCCCCAAAGTGCTAGGATCACAGGCATGAGCCACCACACCCAGCCAGAATTTTTATTATTTTGCAAGGTGAAGAGAAAAATTTAAAAGAATTTAAACATCTTTTCATAAAGGATTGGTTAAGTAAATGGCATGTTCACATAATAGAATCCTAAGAAAAACATTAACGATAGATCTTTATAATAGATTTAGAATAAAGACCAGGAAACATTAAGTGGGAAGAAAAATCAAGTTGCAGAACAGGATTGTTAATTAGATATCATTTTAATAAAAAACATATCATTTTAATAAAACAGCATAAATAATGTATGAATATGTACATGCACGTATACACACACACACACACACACACATACACACACAGATAAAAGCTTGGTAGAATACAAACTATAATATGCCTGGATTGTAAGATATTTCGTGTTAAATGAGTTTGTGTGTCTGTGTGTGTATGGGGGGGAGGGATTAATTAAATTTAAGATTGTAATTTATCAGTCAGGATGTCACTTTTCCCATTATAGAACAGGCAACTTTGTGCCAGACTACTATACTAAGCATTTTATATTCAGTAATTCATTTAATCATCCAAATACCTAAAGGTTTCTTGCCATTATTATTATTCCAATTTTATGAATGAGAAAAATGAAGCATAAAAAAGTTAAGTAACTTACTCAGAATCTCACTTTTTTTCTTTAACAAATATTTAGCTTCTTAGCTAGTTGCCTTTGAAATTAAAAAAAAAAAAAACTTAGCAGAGTAATATCTAATCCTAATATGATTGTTCTTTCTTTATCACAAAGATAGCAGTCATAGATTTCTTCATTTTCTATTCAATATGGGGAAATATTTCTTAGATAGGAATGCCTACAGGTGAAGGAACACCTATCCATATTGTATCATTATCTGGCAGTATGTTTGTTCTTCCCAACCTATAGTTCAAACTATCCCTTGTTTTATCTACCTTTATAAATAGTCAATACATTGAATGAGGGAAAAACGTCACTACCTAAATGTCAAAAACATTTCACGCCCTACCTACATCTACTTATTGCTCCTTTCTCTAATAACATGAAAAAAGAGTAAATGTCTGTAGATAAATGTAGCATACTCATAAACTGAGAACTCAATGCCTAATAGTGAAAATGGGAATGAACTGACTGACAAATTTTTCAACTGCTTGAAGTCAGAAAATGTAGTTTAATTGGAACAGAATTTGCCAGTTATCCAGCATGATCCAAACAAAAATACTTTTTATTTTGAGACGGAGTTTCGCTGTTGTTACCCAGACTGGAGTGCAATGGCACGATCTCGGCTCACCGCAACCTCCGCCTTCTGGGTTCAAGCAATTCTCCTGCCTCAGCCTCCCGAGTAGCTGGGACTACAGGCGCACACCAGCATGCCCAGCTAAATTTTGTATTTTTAGTAGAGATAGGGTTTCACCTTGTTGACCAGGATGGTCTCGATCTCTTGACTTTGTGATCCACCCGCCTCGGCCTCCCAAAGTGCTGGGATTATAGGCGTGAGCCACCACGCCTGGCCACAAAAATACTTTTTTAAGTACTATGGGAAAATGTCAACTCCATCTCATCAACCTCTCTTTGCCCAACCAATGCAGCTTTCTCAGCAAAGAGCATGAAGGTGGGGCTAAGCACCAACAGGGAAAGAGGGCAGTGGGGGAGTAAGCATAGCACCCCCAACACACTCACACTCACACACACACACACACACACACACACACACACACAGGCATGGTGCTTAGTGATTGTAGTCATTACTGAAAAAGAACAAGAAAATTCAGATTCCTGTTCAACGTTCCTTTATAGCATGACTTCCACCTCTTTGAAATTCCCATTTCTCCCATTAGGTGAAATGGCAACCTTCCTACATCATCTCTCACCAGACACGATTGCAAAGTATTGATTTTTTGTTGAGTGATTTGAACATGAAGGATTTATAAACAGAAGCAATTATTAAAGCAAAAGAATACCTTAGGGCCAGTGATGCAGTAGCCTGCTTTCTTCTTCCATTTTTCCTCCTCCTGGTCCATATGAACCTTTGCCTCTTGCTTCTCCTCTGTCTTCTGGTTTCATTGCATCTGAAATCACCCAATACCTGTTTTATATGCACAGTTCCTCTTCTATGTTTAAGTAGAAAGTTTATTAATGTATCAAAGTGACATAAATAATTTTATTTCTGTCATTTTGGCATTAGAGGAAAAGAGAGAGGTGGCCTAGTTCACAGCAAGAGAGAAGAGCATTTCATACTAATCAGGAGCAGAGACTGCCTGGTGCTCCCCAGATCCATTTCCTCCTCTTCCTGAGCCTATAGTCAGAATACATTTCTCAGCCCATCTAGTACTTAGGTGTCATTAGGTCATGAAAAATCTCCTCACTGTCATTCTTCATGCTCTTTCTCCTTCCCCTGACTTGATGCTAAAAAAGCAGAGCAACCTTAGAAGCTGTCTGATGAAGGTAGCAGAGTCATGGAATGGAAGGAACCCAGACATCTATGTCCCTCTGGGAGAAGAATGGCCCATCAATCAAAAACAACTACTGTGATTTTATGTGGGCAGGAAATAAACTTCTCTTGTATTTGAGCCACTGTGCATTTTTCAGGGTATTTGTTACAGCAACTATTTTCACTGAATTTATACAAGTTTTATTCCACTAGGAAAGGCACTAATATGAAGTACGTCATGGCTAAGAATTTCATCAGGTTAGTATCAAACTATAATGTCAAGACAACACCGTTTTTCAACCCTTTTGGTTGGGAGAACGGAAGTCCTAGGAGATCAACTGAATGGCCAAAAAATTAGAACAAAAGAAATAAATCATTCTGCATTGGAAAACAAGAAGAGTGTTTAAAGTTTTCTGGAGTAATTCAAGAGTGTTGAAGAGACACTGAAATACACATGTTGGGGTTGAATATATAGACTGGAGATATAAGAGAAAAGTACTGAAGATGAAGTGGAAGAAAACAGCAACGTGAGAGGATTTATAGAGAAATCATCCAGTGACAATGCTCAATGGTTGGCTGGCAGCAGGATTTAGAAGCATAATCATGTTATGTTAGTTTTTGTGTCATTGGCTTTGTTGAATGTGACACATGTTCCATCATTGAGACACCCTAAGGAAATCAAGGAAAATATGCTGTGGGTTCATCTGGGTCACACCCAGCCTACAGGAGAAGAATAAAGACAAATAGAAAGATGAGAATGACAGTTAAAAATTTATCAGGAAACCAGGAAGTCAGCAAATGAGGAATAAATAAATAGAAAAAAAATGGAAGCCTATAAGAGTCTTTGGAGATAGTAGGAGGTTGCTAAATTTTCTACTCCCTGTGGGTATGTAGGAAAGTAGTCTTACACTCTGGCTCTAAAGTTGGACTGCCTATTACTCAACCCAGGTATCACCAGTTACTGTGTGACTTTGGGCAAGTTAATTTATCATCCTGGCCCTCAGTTCCAGACACCATTTAATTCATTTATTCCTCATAACATTACTAGATAGATAGGTTCTCCTTGTAATGTTAAGAGGAATAAATGAATTAAATGTTATTAACAGCAATGGATGGTATCTGGCATACAGTAAACCTTCAACAGATTTTTATTAATAATTATCATCATTATTAATACTATTACATGTGGAATTACACGTATATGGTTATCAAAAACTCTTTACAAGGATATTTATCACAGCATTAATCTTAATATCCTCAAGACAAAAACAACCTAAATATCCATCAAGTGTAGAATGTATAAATAAATTGTGCAATATTCATACAAAGAATATTACATAGCAATAATTATTTTATTTCATTAATTATTCATTTTTGAGATGGAGTTTTACTCTTGTTGCCCAGGCTGGAGTGCAAAGGCATAATCTCAGCTCACTACAACCTCCACCTCCCAGCTTCAAGTGGTTCACTTGCCTCAGTCTCCTGAGTAGGTAGGACTATAGGTGCCCACCACCCCACCCGGCAAATTCTTATATTTTTGGTAGAGATGAGGTTTCACCATGTTGGCCAGGCAGGTCTCGAACTCCTCATCTCCGGTGATCCACCTACCTCAGCCTCTGAAAGTGCTGGGATTACAAGCATGAGCCACTGCACTTGGCCAGCAATAATAATTGTATAATGAGCTCCTGCTATGCACAACATAGGCAGATCTCACAAAAATAATGAGAGAAAGAAGCCAGACATGGAAAATTAACTACTTTATGATTCATTTACATGCAATTAATAAATAGTGTTACAAGCACACAGTGTTGAATATTCAGTAGTAAGACGAATATACAGTGTTACACTTCAGGGCCGTAATGACCTTTGGCAGGAGTAGTGATCCCAAGGGGATTCAAGGAGGATTTTTGGTAACATTCTTGTTTTTCCCCTGGAAAGCTGTTGCACTGATATGTTTACTTTTTCATAATTCTGTGGATACAAAACACTTTTGATTTGTGCTTTCATACTTAATTAGTATCGAGATTTTTTTTTTCTGAGACAGAGTTTTGCTCTGTCGCCAGGCACCAGGCTGGAGTGCAGTGGTGCGATCTCGGCTCATTGCAACCTCCGTCTGCCAGGTTCAAGCAATTCTTCTGCCTCAGCCTCCCATGTAGCTGGGAGTACAGACGCACGCAATCATGCCCAGCTAATTTTTATATTTTTGGTAGAGACGGGGTTTCACCATGTTGGCCAGGATGGTCTTATCTCTTGACCTCGTGATCCGCCTGCCTCGGCCTCCCAAGGCGCTGGGATTACAGGCGTGATCCACTGAGCCTTGCCAGTATAGAGATTTTTAAGAGGAGGATTTTTGATAAGTTGGGATTTAGAGTAACCTCCACTAGATCCAAAGTGGTCCTTGCTCTTTGCTCCCAAGGTCACTAATTTGAAGTATCCATCAGTGTTCAGAGATTAAACTGTGGAAAAGACTCTGGACTTACCACAAAATGACCTAAAAACATAGATATTTCTTTAGGCAAGTAAGCAACAAAGTCACACATTACAGTGGGTACCCCACAGGCCACTCTGAACTGCTCCCAGGCTTAAAGAAACTAAAAAAGACCTTCCATTTCAACATGCCTGTTTGTCTTAGCATTTTCATTGCTTTGCACATAAGGAATTTTCATTTATTTTTTTATTTTTTATTTTTTTAGTTAGCTTCTTTAGGTTCAGTGTGGGAATGTATTTGAATAAGATCCTTACAAGAAAATAGTAAGCACCAGCTACAGTGGCTCATGCCTATATCCCCGCACTTTGGAAGCTGAGGCTAGGAGCTTAAGACTAGCCTGGGCAACATAGTGAGAGCCCCACCTCTATAAAAATTTAGCTGGGGGTGATGGCGTGCCTGCAATTGAGGTTGAGGTGGGTGGGAGGATTGCATGATCTTAGGAGGTTGAAGCTGCAGTGAGTCATGTTCACACCACTCTACTCCAGCCTGAATGAAAGAGCAAGACCCTGTCTCAAAAAAACAAACAAATAAAACAATAAGCAATATGTAAGTTTTTATGTAAAAAGGATTCAAGTTTCATTGCTAGTCATTTCTGTATTTGGTGATGCCATTTGCCCTGAAAGTATTTGTCATCAGTTTAATAACCAGAACTCACAACAAAAAGACCTCATCTTCATTACTGTTTACAACTTGTAGTCATATAGTTATTGTGCATTTGCTTCTTTTCTACCCTTATTACTTAGGAGACTTCAGCTTAATTAGGCCAGGGATTACATCTTTGTTGATTCATTTTCTATATATTCAGCACCTACAATATTTATGAATAAATGCATCACTAAATATTTCTATAATTTTCCAATGCTAATATATTTTCAAATATTGGAAGGAGGGGAGCAGCAAGAAATAAAATCTGATGAAGATCCCTGATGCATCAAGTATACCAAAATGGAGCTACAGTGCATGTTTGTATTCAGGTATTTCTATGACATCCTTAGGATGCTAGGAGTGGAATATGACAGCAATCTGACTACTTATATAAATAACTATATAGTTCTTTGTATTGTGTAGAACTATTCATATATTCAGCTAGCAGGAAAGTTTCTGAATGTCTCTAACAGACCTACAAATAAGAATAAAGCAAAGTAGAAACTGTAATGCTGTGAAACCATTAGCGGCAACCTCCTTAGCGCACTCAACTCTCTGATTTTCTGTCAATTCTCCTTTTATGTCTCTCAGTAATTTGTTCAAAGCTCTGAAGCTGTCAAGTACAATAATAAAAGCAGATCCTATTTACTGAGCATTTACTCTATGCTTGTGCTGTGCTAAGTGCCTTATGTACGTTATCTTGTGTAATCCTGCTTATTGCTATTTTGTAGCTGAAATAAATTGAGGAAGAAAGATATTTAAAAACTAGACAAAGTTAGCTGAGTACAGTGGCTCATGCCTATAATCCCAACACTTTGGGAGGCCTAGGTGGACAGATCACTTGAGGCCAGGAGTTTGAGACCAGTCAGGTGAAACCTATCTCTACCCCAAAAATACAAAAATTAGCCAGGCATGCATGGTAGCACATGCCTGTAGTTTCAGTGCTGGGGAAGCCGAGGTGGGAGAATTGCTGGAACCCAGGAGGCAGAGGTTGCAGTGAGTCGATACCATACCACTGTACTCCAGCCTAGAAGACAGACTGAGACCTGTCTCAAACAAACAAAACCCACCAGACGAAGTCAAACATTTACTAAATTGGGATTTGAATAAAAATAATTGGTTCACTATTTGATTCAACAAATATTATTGGATTGCCTATCTTGTTAAATCTATCTCTTTTCTTTTTGGATGTATTTTCTTAATTTTTATTGCATTTTAGGTTTAGATCTATCTCTTGTCTGTACCTAAACAATTCTACTATCCCACCAATAAATAAGTGACTTGTGTCTACCTAGTTTCTTAAGGAATTATAAGGATGGACTTCATATCATCAGTCACTGGATGTGGGCTACCTTGAGAAGGGTGGGAAACCTTGGATGAGGTGAGCTTCATAAGCCAGGGCATTTCTTGAAGCAGACTGAGAGCTCAGGGACAACTGCCAGCCATACTTCTGGCAACTGGGGCCATATTTGTGTGTGTGTTGTGTGTGTGTGTGTGTGTGTGTGTGTGTGTGTAGAGAGAGTTAGGATTTCACTCGGTCACCCACACTGGAGTGCAGTGTAAGATCACAACTCCTTGCAACCTTGAACTACTGGGTTCAAGGGATCCTCCCCCATCAGCCTCTGGAGCTGCTGAGACTACAGACACATGCCACTGCACTCAGCTTTTTTAAAAAAACATTATGTAGAGATGGGATCTGGTTTTGTTGCCCAGGCTGGTCTCAAACTCCTTGGTTCAACAGATCGCCTGCTTAGGCTTCCCAAAATTTTAGGATTACAGGCATCTGCCAATATGCCTGACCTGTTCTTCATTTTTAAAGTGGAAGCTGATTGATAAATCACAGTGCTTACCACAAAATTCATGACAGATCCCAAGAGAGAACTGCTCAACCAGCCTAGTCAACCCACAGAAATATGAGAAATAGCAGTAAATTGTTATATTTAAGGCTGAGAGGGAGGGCAGTGTAACTAAACATCTGTGGATAACCAGAACAGAAGATAGACAATTGAGCTTTAGGATACCTTGACATTAAGAGGTTAGGGAGAAGAGTAGGAATCAGTGGGAAGACTGAGAAGGAGCAACCAGTAAAGTAGGGGATAAAGAAGTTAGGCTAGGCACAATGGCTCACGCCTGTGATCCCAGCCCTTTGGGAGGCTGAGGCAGGTGGATCATTTGAGGTCAGGAGTTCAAGACCAGCCTGGCCAACATGCTGAAACACCTCCTCTACTAAAAATACAAAAATTAGCTTGGTGGTAGTGGGGTGCGCCTCTGATTCCAACTACTTGGGAGGCTGAGGCAGGAGAATCGCTTGAGCCTGAGAGGCAGAGGTTGCAGTGAACCGAGATCATGCCACTGCACGCCAGTCTGTGTGAAAGAGTGAGACCCTGTCTCAACAAACAAAACAAAACAAACAAATGAAAAATAGAAGTTTGATGTGTCAGACTTGAACCTGTCGACCCTCAACCTATTCCTCATCTTTTCCCCACTGTGATCTGTTCTGCAGTGGATTGACACCTGCAGGCTTCTTTTCCAGGATTCTCTTGTTAGCTGGTTTCCAGCTGGGATTAGTGTACTGAGGGCAGTGACTAGAAATTGTAGAGAAAAAGAAAAGAATACACCAGGTGCTTTATCTCTCCTTCTCTGGGATAGTATCTCTAATAGTAGTTGTATCTCTTCCCTGGCTCCAGCTTCTGCCAGCCAAACCCTGCATAGTTCCAGCTTCTGATGAGTCACCTCAGCCCACAGGTTCTGCTGCCAGCTCCTCTCATCTTTGTTCCTTCAGTGTAAATTGGTATTGTGTTTCTGCTGTTGCCAGTGTCTACCTCACTATGTCTCGTTTGGCTTTTTAGCTTTTTTCTTGTTTGTGTCCTCAAGACCCTGCATTAAATTTCCTCTGGTCAAATACTAAGAATAGTTTCTGGGTGTTTGTTTGTTTGTTTGTTTGTTTGTTTGTTTGTTTGAGATGGAGTCTCACTCTGTCATCCAGTCTAGAGTGCAGTAGTGGAGTGACGTGATCTCGGCTCACTGCAACCTTTGCCTCCCAGGTTCAAGCAATCCTCCTGCCTCAGCCTCCATAGTAGCTGGGACTACAGGCACCCACTACCACGCCTGGCTAATTTTTCTATTTTTAGTAGAGAGATGGGTTCACCATGTTGCCCAGGCTGGTCTCAAACTCCTGACCTCAGGTGATTAACTGGTCTCAGACTCCCAAAATGCTGGGATTACAGGTGTGAGCCACCATACCCAAAAGTTTCTGCTTTCCTGGTTAGTTTCTGAAAACCAAGTGAAGAAAGTATATCCAGGCAGAGCGTGTAATTAACTGTGCCAAATGCTGTTAAGAGGTTAAGATGAGAGATGAGAATTGATTATTGGATTTAACAAAATGGAGGTCATTGATGACATGATCAGAGCAGCTTCACCAGAGTGGGTGAGCAAGTGAAGGACAGATTAGGTTAATCAGGAATTATCTCTAAGCCTGCTATAGGGCCAGTTGCCCAAAGGATTGACACGGGAAACAGAATGAATGTGGGAAGAATGTCGGAAAATAACCACCATCCACTCCCACCAGGAGGGAAGCAGAGACTAGGGTCACAAGAGGGAATTCATCTAGGTGGAAAGAGCCAGAGATAAAACCAGCGCCTTGTAGTGAATAAACTCAAGGACTTAGGTACATGACAGAAATACATGCCAAAGCAGAGAGTTAAAACCATTTAGGAGAAATTCAGAAACTCTGGTTAAAGCACCAGAAAACTTCGAATCCTTTTAAGGAACAGTGAGTTTCTGCTTTCCAAACTTCATTTTGGGCATTGAGCAAATCAATTAATAGGGTATTCTGGGAAAGTTTATTGCAGGAAATTAGTATAAATTAATAAAGTATGTTTACTTGCAATAAACTTTAGAATACAACATTTTTGAGAAGGGATTCCACTGGAGGAAAGTTAATCCAAAGAAATACTCCTGAAAAGGAAATGTTTAGGCATAAAGATGAATACTGAAGTATTCATTAGGATAGAAAAGTTGAAAACTCCTTAGCTGTTTAGGAATATAGGATAAGTAGATAAAATATGAAACATTTACTCAAAGGACTATTAGGAAAATCATGAAGAGGTATGTTTCTACACACAAATAAAACACAGACAATTTAATGTTCAACTTTTGAAATGCAGGATTATAGGCGTGGTGGCTCACACCTGTAATCCCAGCATTTTGGGAGGCTGAGGTGATTGGATTACTTGAGGTCAGGAGTTGGAAACCAGTCTGGCCAACATGGTAAAACCCCTGTCTCTACTAAAAATACAAAAATTGGCCAAGTGTGTAGTCCACGCCTATAATCCCAGATACTCAGGAGGATGAGGCAGGAGAATTTCTTGAACTCAGGATGTGGAGTTTGCCATGAGTCAAAATTGTGCCACTACACTACAGCCTAGGCAACAGAGCAAGATTCTGTCTTTAAAAAAATTTTTTAATTAAAAATAAAGAAAATGAAGAATGCAATATTGATATGCAGAACATAATTTTAAGTAACTGGAAGTGAGCTAAAATTTAAATAGTGTAAGAATAGTGAGACCCTGGGTAATCTTTCTACTTTTCTATGCTTTATTCATTGATCACATATAATTTTTTCCTAGTATAACTAACAAGCTCTTTCAGGTGATAGAAGACAGTTCATTTCCTATTAAAGAAAATCTGTATTTAAATAACAGGCATAATACAGATAGTTTATTTTACTCTCAGGACAAACCATGTTCTAGCTAATCAAAGTCTTAATCTGAGTTTCACCTTCTATGGTTGCTTGTAATTAGCAGAGTTTTTATACTTGTGTTAAAGCTGCTACCCTTGTGATCTTTCTTGTCCCATTACTGAAACTACTAATCCATATCATAACATATGCTTAAACCAACAAAATTGTATGCATTCAGATGTCATAGTTAACTGATGCAACTTTATGGGATCCTAATGATACATACAAAAGATTTCATTGCATGCAAAGGAATTGGAAAATCTTCACTGAGACAAGAATAGGAAAAAAGTATGCTATATTAAAGGTATTTTTAGCATAATCCCTTGGATTTAAGGGATAAAAAGTATGAGGAATTGAGTTTGAGGTAGATTTAATGCCTTTTCAATATATCATAGGTTCTCACACCCAGATTTGGGAGAATCTATCCACAAATTTCTCTATCCAGAATCAACCTTCTTTTCAAACGACTTTGTTATTTTAAAACCTAAATGGATAGCGTGTTATGCTTTCTTTATATTATTGGAGAATGTGTGCTAACAAAAGATAAAGGAGCTCTCAGACATTAAACTAAGCTCAGAAGAATGTCAGTGAGAACCAGAATCATAATTCCAACAAATCTTTAAACAAAGAAATATCTTGGATTTCATTGTAAATGAGGAGAATCTAAGAGTTTCTTTTTGCTTCTTTTTAAGGTTAACCAAGAAGCATCAACAAATATTTGGCTTTGATGATACCAACAAAGCATTCCAGATGTCTTGTACAGACAAGCAGTAAAGGTCTAAACTTTAGTTCTCACACTCCTCCTATTATTTTAAAAGATGGATAAACAGAAGAGATGTTGTTTTGGTAATGCAAGAGATTTCTAGTCAGGTATATAAGTGTTTTCTTCAAAATTCATCATTCTTCCTTCCCCTTGGGCCAGGTACTATATTTTTGTCTACTCATAATAGCTCAAATTCCTCTTTGCCCACTCCTAAATTAGTAACGAGCCTAATATTTTCAAGTTTTAATGTTACCTTGGGTCAAAAACGAGGAATTGCATAAAGCAATGGACTCAGCAGAATTTTAAAATGGATATCAAAGTTCCTAGCTTCAACTCCAGCCTTTATCGTATACTAGGTGAGTGACCTTAGGGAAGTTGTTTCACCTCTCTGAGACTCAGTGACTTCACTCATAAAACAAAGATAATAGTACCTCCCTTTAAAGATGATTTTGAAGCACTTAGAATGGCACTTGGTCCACTGGGTGTATTTAACCAAGTGTTAGCTGTAATTGTAATCAGTAACCTTTGTGTCCAGCTCCAGGAAATTCTTTGGAGATGACTACACCCACCCTTCAAGATAATATGGTAGGACTGATAGTTAATCTTTCTAGCTCACTTAACTGAACATCTGGTCAAGTTTTCATTCTAAACAATATCAGTCAGAATGAAGCAGCCAGAACATGACTAAATAAGGCAAACATTCTGTAATTCTACTATATTACAAACCAAAAATGTTTTTCCCCTCTGCTGAGGGCCAGAGACAATGTTAAGGTGGGGTGGTAATTCATTTTCTTTAATAGACAAGGAGTATGTAAGCTAAATGCATGAACTCCAAATGCAAATATCTGGATAAAATATTTTTTTAAGGTCAGAAACTTAAGCCATTCATGTACTTCAGGAATTTATTCCCCAAATCCTAGGGTTGTTTTCTTTCTGTTTGTGTGTGTGTATGTGTGTGTTTGTTTGTGTGTGTGTGATAACTCCTTTCCCATTGAGAGGAAAGAGGGAGCCAATATGACTGATCTAGAAATGACAATCTTCACCAAAGTTGCACACTGCTCTGTAAAATGTAACTCTTTGTCCACAAAACCTTCATTCCTCAAGGATTCTCTCTTTCTCTCTCTCTCTCTTTTTTTTTTTTTTTTTTTTTTTTTGAGATGGGGTCTTGCTCTGTCACCCAGGCTGGAGTGCAGTGGCATGATCTTGACTGCAACCTCCACCTCCCGGGTTCAAGCAGTTCGCTGCCTCAGCCTCCCTAGCAGCTGGGATTATAGGCACCCGCCACCACACCTGGCTATTTTTTTTTTTTTTGTATTTTTAGTAGAGAGACGGTTTCACCATCTTGGCCAGGCTGGTCTTGAACTCCTGACCTCATGATCCACCCACCTTAGCCTCTCAAAGTGATGGGGTTACAGGTGTGATCCACCACACCTGGCCAGCTCAAGGATTCTTAAAATGGCACAGACCCTTTAGAGATAGGAAAATCTTTGAGGTTGTCTGTTGTTCAACCAAATTATTTCAGAGAGGAGATAATTTAAAGATAAAGCAGAAAACTGATGTATTTAATGTCATATAACAAGTTTGGGACAAAACTGGGACCAGAATTGAATCATCTAACTCCTAAGGCAGTGCCTTGGTAAGATCGCCATTATTCCCCAGACTCTACTGCCTGCAATTACAGAAAATGTCTTGGCACACTGACTTCTGGAGACATATCAGCCTGGATTTCCAAATATAAGTCCATTTGCAAACTGCAAAGTGAAATGAAAGTTTTTTTCTATCTTGGCCATCTGGACACCATATGGAACATATTTGGCACTTTTTAAGATAAAACAAGTTGTGGGTGTGGCCAAAAAAAACCCAGTAATTGATCAAAAATGCATTGTACCTAGGATGATTTTAACTATCTGTTGAAGACATAAGATGGGGCCAGTCTTGGGCTAAATTCTTTATAGGAATTATTTCATTTACTGCTCACAAGAACTCTATGAGGCAGTTAATATTATTATCATTCTTTGACAGATAGAGAAACTGAGGCTTACAGAAGTTAAATCAGTTGTCTGAAGTCACAAAGTATGAAGTATCAGAGTCTAATCATAAACTTAGATATTTTTACCCTGAAGCCTGTGGTTACTCTTTATTCTGATTTGGGGGTCTTAAATCAGAGGTAAATTGGCAGATTTACCACTGTCTCTACTTGCTCTACTTCTTGCTTAAAGCTTACAAACCTGAATGCACTCTATTATTGCTGGCTGGATGTTGTTTTTTCCAGTATTCTATTTATTAACAAACACTTATACAACAGTGATGCATGAAGCATTGTTCTAACAATATCTGTATATTACATATATATTTATTTACTCTTTACCACAATGCAATGAATGAGGTAAAACTAATATCCTCATTTTATAAATAAGGAAACTTAGACATTTTCCCAATGCCACATAGTTGGTAAATGGCATACTCTACATAAAGTTTGCATTGTTTATTCATTTTTTTTTTTTTGAGATGGAGTCTCACTCTATTGTCAGGCTAGAGTGCAGTGGCACGACCTCTGCTCACTGAAATCTCTGCCTCTTGGGTTTAATTGATTCCCCTGCCTCAGCCTCCTGAGTAGCTAGGACTACAGGTGTACACCATGCCCGGCTAATTTTGTATTTTTAGTAGAGACGGGGTGTCTCCATGTTGATCAGGTTGGTCTTGAGCCCCCAACCTCAGGTGATCAGCCTGCCTTGGCCTCCCAAAGTGCTGGGATTACAGGCATGAGCCACTGCACCTGGCCTAAAGGTAGCATTTTTTTAATGTTATTCTTTTTTTTTTTTTTTTAATCTTCCTATCTTTTTAAAAAAGCCTTATTTTCAAAAAGGAACTTAAAAGAGAAGTGCTTTAATTAAAAGATGATTGGGTAGTCCAGGACTTCTCTTTTCATGATCTTTACTACATAACCTTTGGGGCATATCTAGCATCACAATTAGAAAATCATTGCTTTAGCCCATCTTTAAATAAATTTTTTCTTTCCTAATTATTCCACATAATATTGCCTATTCTCAAACCCAAAGAATTGTGTTGCCACAAGCAATAACTTGTAGCTAATTATGCAACCATTAAAATGACAATTGTAAGGACTATGTAACAACATGGCAAAGAAGCTATAATAGTAAGTAGAAAAAGGGAAGACAAAATTGCATGCATTGTATGATTATATCTCTGTAAAAATCATTATGCATATACATCTTGGAATGTCATTCTTAAAGCAGTGGAGTTATAGGTGATTTTTTTTTTTCTTTTTAAAATTTCATCTGAAGATGTTATATCATCTAAATTGAAAGCAACCCCAGCAAAATACCAAAACAAGGAAATAGTCTCAAGGAAGTATTCATTCTTTAACATAAAGGGAAGACTTTAATTGTAGGTTAACTATCAGGACAGTAATTCTTCATTAGATTATATTTTGGGGGCATCTATCTCATAATGATCTACCAGTATTTGGTAGATTATTTTAAAGGCATTGCTCTTGAATATTAGTTAAGAGCCTTCTCAAATGAATTAAATGCATCCTCTTTAAATATAATTTTGCCATTAAAATAACTATTTGTGATGGGTTTGTCATGACATAGTAATGTTTATATTACAATGGTGAGGTTTTTCTTTTCAAAGGTGAAATGTAATGTTGTATACTTAGTATAATTATAGCTATATTTACATATTTTAATATGTAGCAATAATGAAGAAAAGAAATATACCAGAATATTAAGACCGGTTGTGTTAAAAGGAAGGCAGCTGTTTGAATAAGCTTTTCCTTTCTTTTTTTAAAAAAATATTTTTCAAATGTTTTAAAAAGTATGAGTTATTTTATAACGGAAAGTTATAAACTTCAGCTTTTTTTAAAGTCAGGAACCTAAAGTAGAAAGCAAGAGAAGGCAGCATTTTATTGAGGATTCTGAATGAAGGAAGCTGTTTAGAGTTCTATTTCCCATCTCTCCCTCCCTGGGAGATGGGAGATCCCATGAAGTGGGAGGAAGATCATCCAGTTTAAAGGTAGATCCCAAATTTCTCAAAGCTGCATAGGTAGCTAATGCTTTAGTCTCTGGTGTCTTGGATTAATGCCAAGTCTTAAAAGAGTATGCACCTTATAAAATGTTTAGACATTTAGACTCTCTTCTCAAAGAAACAATTGTTTACGTTTTTAAATACAGTTTAACTTTAGAGATGTTACAATATATATATATATATATTTTTTGAGACGGAGTTTCGCTCTTGTTACCCAGGCTGGAGTGCAATGGCGCGATCTCGGCTCACGGCAACTTCCACCTCCTGGGTTCAGGTAATTCTCCTGCCTCAGCCTCCTGAGTAGCTGGGATTACAGGCACACGCCACCATGCCCAGATGATTTTTTGTATTTTTAGTAGAGACGGGGTTTCATGTTGACCAGGATGGTCTCGCTCTCTTGACCTCGTGATCCACCCGCCTCGGCCTCCCAAAGTGCTGGGATTACAGGCTTGAGCCACCGCGCCCGGCCGTATTTTTTTTTAAAATAGTGTATCAGTTGCATTTTCCATTTGAGACTAATCCAACCATTCTATTTAGGAACTCCTTACACTACCTTAAAAACCCTCAGATCTGGCTGGCTATCAGAACAATCTGGGAAGCTTTTGAAAATAAAATGCCTGGGCTTGAGGGAGATAATGACTTACTAGACAAGGGATGGTCTCCTTTGGTTTGCTTAAGCAAGGATCTGTAACCAGGCCAAAGAAACACCATTTTAGGATGACCAGCCATTCTGATTTCTCTTAGCCTGTCCTAATGTTAGCACTGAAAGTCCTGCATCCCAGGAAATCCCTCAGTTCTGGGCCAAGAAGGACAGTTTGTAATTTTAAATCATCTTCTCTAGACTCTTGACAAGGACATACACTTAAATCACCATTAATCTTGGTACAAATACAGAGAAGTAAAAACTGAAGAGAGCGGAGTATTGAAATCATCAAAATGATTATATTTTAAAAAGGAAAAACCACTTAGATTTTCAATCTTCTAATTTCCTGAATGTTTCTCTTTCCCAACAAGCATTTAACTTAAAAGAATATAATAGGGTTTCTTAGCAGTCATGACTCCATTTCAAATGCCTCTTAGGAAAAGGCCAAAAGAATAACAGTATTATTCAAAATGTAGGTTCAATTCCCAACCATCTTGGGTAAACATTGCCTTTATTTTTGTTTCTTTCTTTTTGACTTTTCAAGGGTAAGAGAGTAAGCCCAAACATTAATGAGAGGGCTTTCTTTCAAGCTTGGACTAGAATTACAGTGTTTGGGTCACTTGTTCCATCTGTTGAAGTTGGAATTGTGTAGGGTATAATTCTCAGATTGTATTACTGTCATCATCCTTTGTTCAACAGCAATACAGTTAGAGGTATAAAATATGGAACTTTTGAGCATTAACAATGGGATGAGTGATATTTGTTATTATTAGAGATTTAGCCTATTACCATGAGCACATATTGAACCATGAGAAGTTATACAGCTTTAGACAAATCTCTTTAAATGTAGTGACAAAGGACTTTTTGCCTTTTCTGCACCAAATCATACTGTGGGAGCAAAAATTGACCAAAAGCTCCATTTTCATTTCTTGTCCCAAATAAGGCTATACTATTTTGCTAGTGAAAACAAAACTCTGTTGTTTTTACCTCTCTCAATTCTGGCTTAAGGAGAAGAAAATTATATGGAAGTTTAAAAAGATACGATTTCATAATAAGTCCTTTGGATATTCAGCCCCAGTACAGAATCTTGGGTAAAGTTTGCTCATAAAATTTTAATAGTTTTGGTTATGCTTTCAATGTCTGTTTATTTTAACAATCGGCTTCCTATCTAGGATCAGAGAGCAAGTACTCTATTGCTAAATCAACCTGTCATCCTAGCTGGGGCAAAGGAAAATCAAAGGATGGCCATACTTTGGAGGAGCTGAGATAACTCACATGGAGTCGGCTGGCAATATTATGTAGTGACTTATGCACTGGCTCTGGAGGCAAACTGATTGTGTTCAAATCCAGGCTTTATGTTTCACTAGCTCTGTAACCACAGCAATATTTTTATTTTATTTAAGAGATGGGGTCTCACTATATTACCCAGGCTGGCAATTGAACTGGGTTGGAGGGATTCTCCTGTGTCAGCTTCCTTGAGTAGCTGAGATGACTGGCATGCCCCACTGTGCTCAGCTTAAGATATTTTAAGGGGCCCAAAGTGGCTCCGGCCGGATGTTATGGAGCTTGCGAAGGCGAGGCCAAGAGTTCAAGGCCAACCAACCTCAGCAAACTTATAAGCTCTCAATGATTGGCAAAAAAAAAAAAAAAGATATTTTAACTTTAAGCTTTAGTTTCCATCTATAAAATGGAATAATAATGCTGACCCCATAGAGCCTTTATGTGGCTGGAATGAAATAAGAAATGCATTTAGCATGGTGTCTTGATTTAATTCTCTCTACTTCATTCTCTGTGCTATAATCCCATAGGATATATTAGTTTCTAGAATGGACCACATGTTTGATTTCCACCTTAGGCCTTCACAGGTGCCATTTGTCTTATAGAAAGTGCTTCTCCAGACCAGGTGTGGTGGCTCACACCTGTAATCCCAGAACTTGGGAAGACCGAGGTGCGCAGATCACCTCAGGTGGAGAGTTTGAGACCTGTCTGACCAACATGGAGAAATCCCGTCTCTACTAAAAATACAAAATTAGCTGAGCATGGTGGCATCATGCCTCTAATCTCTGCTACTCGGGAGGCTAAGGCAGGAGAATCACCTGAACCCTGGAGGTTGCAGTGAGCTGAGATCATGCCATTGCACTTCAGCCTGGGCAACAAGACCGAAACTCCAATTTAAGAAAAAAAAAGTGCTCCTCCAGCCCTTCATCACCCTCCCAGTCCTAATGAGGTCTTCCTTTATCACCTAAACTGCAGGCTGATCATAAAATCTCTCAGAACTTTCCCTTTATTTGTGGGAACTAACATATAATAGGCACTTCAGAAATGATCACTATTATTACTAACATTATTATTTAAAAACCTACTGTCATAAATCAAATAAATGAGGAAGAGAGAGAAATAGCTTTACAAAGTAATGGTGTTTGTAGCCAATGCATTTTGCCACCTCTCACTGCAATTACCCAGGATGTATCATGTAGAATTTGCTAAATTTCAGTAATTATATTAACTTCATAGTTTGTGACATATCTACACAATATTCATACTCCTATTTTCCTAGAATTTTCTTTAAATTGGTTGACATTTTTGTTTAATTTTATTTGAGAAAATATTAAGTCACAACCATTACTGGGAAACCAATTTCTGATAACTACTGATTTCATTTGACCCTTTCCAGATCAGGAAACTAAGGACCACAGAAGGAAAAGAACTTGGCCTCAATCTTATTCCAAGCATATATCAATAGTATATCAATGATAGCAGGCCGGGCATGGTGGTTCATACCTATAATCCCAGTACTTTGGGAGTCTGAGGCGGGTGGATCACGAGGTAAAGAGATCGAGACCATCCTGGTCAACAAGGTGAAACCCCGTCTCTACTAAAAATACAAAAATTAGCTAGGCGTGGTGGTGCGCACCTGTAGTCCCAGCTACTCGGGAGGATGAGGCAGGAGAATTGCCTGAACCCAGGAGGCGGAGGTTGCGGTGAGCCGAGATTGTGCCATTGCATTCCAGTCTGGGTAACAACAGCGAAACTCCATCTTAAAAAAAAGAAAAAAAAAAATGACAGCAGTTCAGGTTTTATTTCATTTCTTTTTTTTTTTTCTTTTGAGACAGTTTTGCTCTTGTTGCCCAGGCTGGAGTATAGTGGCATGATCTGGGCTCACTGCAACCTCCGCCTTCTAGGTTTAAATGGTTCTCCTGCCTCAGCCTCCCAAATTGCTGGGATTACAGGCACACACCACAACACCCAGCTAATTGTGTATTTAGTAGAGATGGGATTTCACCAAGTTGGTTAGGCTGGTCTTGAACTCCTGACCTCAAGTGATCCACCCACCTCGGCCTCACAAAGTGCTGGGATTACAGGTGTATGCTACCTTGTCTGGCCTTTTTTTCACTTCTTAGCAGCCGTTTTTAGAGTACTGGACACAGCCTCATGTAAGCTTCATTCCAGACAGTGCCTGTTTTTTTTTTGTTTTGTTTTGTTTTTGTTTTTTTGAGACGGAGTTTCACTCTTGTTACCCAGGCTGGAGTACAATGGCGTGATCTCAGCTCACCTCAACCTCCGCCTCCTGGGTTCAAGCAATTCTTCTGCCTCAGCCTCCTGAGTAGCTGGGATTGCAGGCATGCGCCACCATGCCCAGCTAATTTTTCGTATTTTTAGTAGAGACGGGGTTTCACCATGTTGACCAGGATGGTCTCGATCTCTTGACCTCGTGATCCACCCGCCTCGGCCTCCCAAAGTGCTGGGATTACAGGCATGAGCCACCGCGCCCGGCCCGACAGTGCCTGTTTTAGTTAGGTCGACAGATTTAAAAGGGGCTGACACAATAATCCACACTTATTTTTGACAACTTGTAAAGCTACCAAAGGAACCTCCCTGCTGGTAGCTATTTCTAACAGAAAGATAATGCCCTAAAATAAAGGAGTAATTCATGTTTCAGAAACTGCAACCAACTAGTGACCTTATTTCCCATCTTTGAAGATCACATCACAGCAGCTTCCACCTACTTTATCAACGAAAGAAACAAAAAATTTAATCAGAACGAAATTTTTCATTGCAATAATTATAATAATAAAGCTGCTTATTTGTGAACAGCTTTGTTGAGATTTTTTTTTTTTTTTTTTTTTTTTGCCAATCATTGAGAGCTTGTAAGGTTGCTGAGGTTGGTTGGCCTTGAACTCTTGACCACGCCTTCGCAAGCACCACGACATCCAGCCGGAGCCACTTTGGGCCCCAGCTTTGTTGAGATTAATTCATACTTCATACAATTAAATATACAATTTAATGTTTTTTCATATACTCACAGGGTTGCAATGGTTGGTGCAACTATAACACAATATACTTTTTCTTTTTTTGAGACAGAGTCTCACTCTGTTGCCCAGGCTAGAGTGCAGTGGTGCAATCTCGGCTCACTGCAACCTCCATCTCCTGGGTTCAAGTGATTCTCCTGCCTCAGCCTCCTGAGTATCTGGGATTATAGATGTGTGCCACCATCACTGGCTAATTTTTTTGTATTTTTAGTAGAGATGGGATTTTACTGCGTTAGCCAGGATGGTCTTGATCTCCTGACCTCCTGACCCACCTGCCTTGGCCTCCCAAAGTGCTGGGGTTACAGGCATGGGCCACCATACCCAGCCACAATATAATTTTAAAACAGGTTTGTTTTCCCTAAAAGAAACTGGCATCCATTACCAGCCAGTCTCCATCCCACCCTCCTTTGTCCCTACTCCTACTTCCTGCAGTGCTGAACAATCACTAACCTATTTTCTGTCTCTACAGATTTGTCCATACTGGGCACTTCATATTAAAAAAATAAGACAATATGTGGCATTTTGTGTCTGAATTCTTTTACTTAGCATAATGTTCTCAAGGTTCCTCATGTAACATATATCAATAGATTGTTCCTTTTTATGGCTGAATAATATTTCATTGTATGAACAGACCACATTTGTTTATCCATTCATTGGTTGGTGGATATTTCAGTTGTGTTTATTTTATAGCTGTTATGAATTATGCTACTCTGAACACTTGTGTATAAGATTTAGTGTGAATGTATGTTTTCACTCCTCCTGGGTATATATGTATGTAAGAGCTGAATCACTGGGTCATATGGTGGTAATTCTATGTAAAGGCTACTATTTTATCTGCTCCAGATCCTTGACTCCTTCTAGTAACAGTCCCCCCAATCCCCATTTAGCTGCATAATTTCTCCCTCTTTGGCTAATCTTGTAGATCTGTCAGTCAGCTCATCAGGATCTTCTCTGCCTAGCGGGTAAGCATGTGATCCAAGTCCTCCATCAGATGCACTCTTTCTGAAATATGAGTCTTTGGAAAAGAGACATCTACACTGAAAGGAGTCAGAGCTTTCATTCTGCCCATTCATTTTCTTCTATCTGCAACCCAGAATGGCATTTACACTTCAGCTTTTTCTTAAGGATTGAGTTAAACCATATCCCTCCACTAAGTTACCTAATTTTGTTTATTCCTTAAGTAGGCCAAAGGTAGCTTTGTTTTTTACAACCACCTCTAGCCACATCTTGGATACTTTCTTTGGACGAATATAAACACATGCCTATTTATCACTCCAAACTGGTCTTTCTGTTGATGCCATAATTTAATCAACTCAGATCTTTTTTTCCCTAGCCTATTATCCAAGAGAGAAAAGGAAAAACACCCTTCATTATATGCCTTATTCCCCAAAAGAAGAAGCTTCAAACAAGACCCTGAACTTGCCCTGTTTGAAAGACAAAGATACACATGCCAGAGCCACCAACAATGGTTCTTTCTTGGCCAAGTTATAATCAGAAGCATTTGCATCAGTATGGTCCCTGCTCTTTCGTGTGTATAAAAAGGATGCAGTTAAAACAAATTAAGGGTTTGCATGTCTTTATGCTGTATTAATCCGCAGAAGGGTTCTTCAAGCCCAGAGACTGGGTCCTGAACTCCCTTCTTTCCAACTGTGAAAGGAAAAATGCACGGGATGATTAAAAAGATGATTTTATTCAGGCTATTATAATAAGAAAATGTTTATTTATGAAGACTATCTTAAAGAAAAGGAAGGGGCCAATGGTTTTATGGAGAAAATTAGACAAGGGAATCATGAGGCCGAGTGGAGGTGGGCCTCCTCTGAATCTCACGTGAAGCGCGGTTCTTTGTAATGAGCTCTTTCCTGAAACACTAACGCTTCGGAAATTTTGGTGGGGAGGGGAACAGAGGGCTTAGATAAAGCTATATTTGGTTCCATACATCCCTTCTTTCTTCCTTCTCTGAGTACTTTTTTCATATAGGAAATATATATTGACTATCTATTTTTATAGAACCAGGGCTCTGGCTCTAAGACAGAAGATCCTGCTCTCAAAGTCTTTGCCAAAGGAAATAGAAAGCAGTAGGTTCCTTGACCTGTGTAGACTCAGGGAGCACTTGATTTTCAAGCAGACTCTTTTTCTCTTACTGGCTCATTCTTGTCACTCCCACTCCCACTCCCAAATTGCCTCTGGTCTCTTAGACCCTTTACCTTGGATCAAGATGCCTCTTTGTCTGAATAGCCTATTTACATATTCCTGCTACCTTCCAGGTCAGCCTAAATGCTGTTTCCTCGGATCTTTTCTAGATTTCTAGTGCAGTACACAAGACAGCTTTGGGAGAGTTTTATGGTCTTTACCAAACCCAGTCCCATTATTTGAAAAAGATAGTCTACTCTCTGTTAATTTTATGTGAGGCAATATCTAAAATCAACTTCGGGATAACCTCCAGCCTCCTCTTCCAACTCAATGTCTCTCCTAAATTCCCCTTATACAGAAATTTCAATAGGTTCCCAGAACTGAATGAACTGCTCCTTCCTTTATTATATTCTTTAACATTCTGCCTTATTGAAAATATGTATATATTTCTGTTCTTGTAGTTTTAAAGACATCTTTTATTCATGCTTATCTCCCCAAATACCTTTTATACTTATCAGGTATAGATAAGTCTTCCTGAGTTTAAAGAGCAAGGGAGAATTATAAGTATTGTAGGGGAAAATTTGCACTTCAGTGAACAACTACGCATTGTCTATAGCACATCTTTCTAGTGTTACCTTATTCAGATTCTATGGGAACCACAATTCTGTAAGCTGAAGAAAAATAATAGTAATGTCAAATCTTGTCTACAGTATGCAGATTCTATTCACTAGAACTTCAGATGATTTCCATCTTTCATTGTGGGAGAGTCCACTTTTGTCTGTATTTGCACATTCACTTCAATATTCCTGATCTATAAATGTGTATGTTTTATGATTTTACTGATTTTAACACATATCTATTTTTCTCATAACTTTGTTAAATAAAATTTGTACCACATATTCTTTTTTATATCTATATGAGAATCATAATTTTACCTGGTTTTGAAAATTATATTTTAACAAGATTGAATTACTTTGAGTTTCTCAGTTCATCAAAGTACACAGAGGAAAATTCCCATAGATGTGAGTTCAGGAAATAGTGCAGTAGTTAAGAATACAGGCCTGGAGTCAGTCACCCAGGTCAAGATCTACCACTTTTTTCTCCCTAAGCTCTATGATCTGAAGCAAGCTATTTATCCTTTTTGTACTGCAGAGGAGATAATACTATTTATTTACAGGGATGCTGTAAGGATTACAGGAGTACATCAAATTATATGTAACATATAGTTTTACAGCAAACACACCTGACAGCAATAATTTAAACATACATTGAGAATGACCCTGTGGTCTAAGAAGAATGTGTGTTTGAAGTTTTGAGCTAAGAAATCCAGAAGTGGCCAACTGGGAGATTTACTCCCAATCTAAGAAGGACATCCAAACTCTTGGCCCATATTTTTGGAATGCAGGCCATAGAGAGAAATGGGGCTCTTTGTTTTGGGTTGAATGGTGAATGCTAGGTGGAAGTTGCTAACTGAAAATGCTATATAAATTGCATGCTTTTTACAAACGGTAATGGTTTTCCGGTCTGGGCCCTGTGCTCCTGGACCTCTCTGTATGTATAGTCCTCAACTGATCCTATGTCTCCTTCGCTGGCTCTAGGTTTCTTTGGCCTCTCAGACCCAATGCCATCCCCATTGGAGTCAATAGGGGTCCAGCACAACAGCAGTAAGAGCTCAGTGAATACTATCTATGTATATTATTAATTAGCAAGGAGATATATAAGTAAATTCTGGAATCCATTATATTTTAGCAGATAAAGACAGCAAAACTTTACCAATCACTTGTCTCAAATTCATAGCCATGGTTTAATTTATAGGAGGAAAGTTTGAATAGATAGAAAGAAGTAGAATCTAGCTTACTTGAGATATTATTCTGCAATATTGTCCCACTTTGCAAATAAAGCATTTAAATGTTCATCCTGGGATTTTCAAATCAAGGTTCTTAATTGACAGACAAGTTCATCCCGTCTCTCTCTATCTTACTTTTAGACATCACTCCTGCATTTCCACCCCACCGCATTCTCCCAGGACTTCTTACAAATCTCTTCTCTGATGCGTAATATAAAATGGAGTGGAGGCACAAATATCAGGGATATTTCTGTCTCAGGAGATCCATTTTCAAAGCACCAATTTGAAATCCTTTCTAGCCAATTCCTGCCAATGTATTCTCTGAGACATTCTGGGGTCCTTTATAACTTCGCATTTTACCAACTATGTTTTTAACCAGATGATAGTAATTTCCTTTATGGATATCTCTGGTTGGTTGAGTGGAAGATAAAGATAAACAAGAGGATAAAGAATCCAGGAAATAGTGCTAGAAAAAGGAAGCATCAGATTCACATGGGAAGCTAGAATGGAAGGAGCAGTGTTTAAGTGCATTCACACTGCTATTTGTGAATTACAAGTAGTAAGAAGAAGTTACATCTCAGGGAAGCAATCACAGTGCTTGCACCCCTATTAACAGGGGTGATAGAGTGTTTTGCTATGTTTTTGTTTTTGGATTTTTTTTAGACTGCTTTTGATTTGTCTGAATCAGAACAAATAAAAAAAGATTTTAATGCATAATTTCACTTTTGAATGGTCTATTTTATCTGCTCAAATCCATAGGTAAAAGATGAAAATTACATTTATATTTTTTAACATAGTGTCAACTTTTTTTTCTGTTTTTTTTTTTTTTTTTTTTTCTTTTCTTTGAGACAGGGTCTTGCTCTGCTGCCCAGGCTAAAGTGCACTGGCACAAACATGGCTCATTTCGGTCTCAACCTTCCTGGGATCAAGTGAGCTCACTGCCCCAGCCTCCTGAGTAGGTGGCGCTGCAGGTATGCACCACCACACCCAGCTAATTTAATTTTTTATACAGATAAGGCCTTGCCCTGTTGTCCAGGCTGGTCTCAAACTGTTGGGCTCTATCTTCCCACCTTGGCCTCCTAAAGTGCTGGGATTACAGGCATCAGCCACTGTGCCCAGCACTCAATTTTCTAAATTATGACTTCATAAACCTAGAGAGGTCAAGATAGGTAAATGTTTAAAGTATGTATATTTCAGGACTTTCTTCTACTTACCTTACTTTTGATGACTACATGAAAATATTTAGGATTATCCCAATCTTAGGACTCACTGCTTTAGAAGATTTAAAAAATGGGGTAATTTTCTTATCACTTCCAGTCAGTGAGCAATGGAGGCACTTGAATAAAGAACCCATTTTGAGTTAGCCTTTGTTCCATCCCTCCCCCAAGGCTAGCACTTGACGTAAGTAAGTGTAATAGAGGGAAAGAGAGAGAGGGTGATTCCAAGGAACCACAAGAGTATATGATCGTTGCAATTTTACAGGATAACAAGAGACCACTTTTCAAAATTCTTGTCTATTCAGTGAAAAGAAAAATAAAGAGAAATTGGTTCATCCTTCATTTGGAGAAGTAAGCCTCCAAGGTCAACTGGTTAAGTGATGTGAACCAAGTACATTCAAGTGTGGGATAATGTTCTGATTATTTAGAATGTTTGGGGGGATTTGTTCTTGATGAGGCTAAAAAGTCACCACAGTAAGGCTATCAATGACTCATCATAAAGGTCAGTGGGGGGAAAACTATTTCCCCCTCCCTCAGTATGGCATAAATAGTTGAATTCATTTTCCCTGCTTTTAACCTGCTTCTCAAATGTCCTGAACTGATGAAAGCAAAGGGAAAAAAGATCCATTTATTGCTCAGTTCAGTTTCCCAGTCCAGCACATTCATATTAAAAATGTTTAACTCACATATATAACAAGGCTTTAAAAGGAAGGTTGCTTTTGACCAAAGAATATCATATTTGGGAATTGTTTACCTCCAAAGAACTCAATCAGAACCTTTAGGGGCAGTCCCTAAAGGGTGTCAATAGTTAAAGTCAGAATGATCTAAATTTTTAACACCATTCCATGTTCTTAAGAATAATATGGTTCCTTTATAATTCACTTCAGACTCGCAGCCTATTTTCTTGTCTGTAAAGTGGGGATATACAACAAATATTATATTAGGCCTTAATAAATGTGGAGAAGAAAAAAAACAAAGGCACACTAAAAATTATATGTTAATCCTTTTCTATCTTACAACAGACACCCTCCCCTACAAAGAGTTATAAAAGTGACAAATGTCTCATTACCATATTCAAATGTAATGAATTTAAAATAACGGCTTTTTAGATGATTAATTCTGACCAAGCATCTTTTCCTCTTTGCTGAGTGAATAATAATAATTAATTTACAGTAAGCAGGTGATTCACATTCTACTCACACACAGATTTCCTGGCTAGACCCAATGACGAGGATCAAGCCATCTTGGCTGGCTGCCTATTCATCCATGGGATTATTCTTCTTTACAAACAGACCCGCCACAGCAAGATGAATTCCCATCCAGCTGAGACAATTGTCCTTATCACCATGCATCTTCTGGGAATGTTCCCCAATCTCCACCACATGCCTTCTATCTACTTTTGTAATCACATGAGCAACCATTTTTGCATGCTTTCTCTGCACCAGTCAATTTGTGCTAATTATTTCACATACATTATTGTATTTAACCCTCACAACAGCTCTGCGAATGAGACATTATTATCTTCATTTTATAGATGAGAAAATGAGCTTAGAGAGATTTAAAAAACTTACCCATGGGCACAGAACTAATATTTAACGCCTGAGTTTGGATCCAAGTCAATCTGGCTTGTTTTTTTTTTTTTTTTTTGAAACAGAGTCTCGCTCTGCTGCCAGGTGCCAGGCTGGAGTGCAGTGGCACAATCTCGGCTCACTGCAACCTCCACCTCCCGGGTTCAAGCAATTCTCCTGCCTCAGCCTCCCAAGTAGCTTGGACTACAGGCGCATGCCACCACACCTAGCTACGGGGTTTCACCTTGTTGACCTGGATGGTCTTGATCTCTTGACCTGGTGATCTGCCTGCCTCGGCCTTCCAAAGTGCTGGGATTATAGGCTTGAACCACCACGCCCAGCCTCAATCTGGCTCTTATCCATTACACCAAATTCCTTCTTGACTCACAAGACAAATTGTTTCACCCAGGTTTTCCTCTTTGTTTTAGGTCAAATCAGAGAGCAAATAAAGTATTCTATCTCAGAAAACCTAAATTTTGCATTTGCATTACTATAATAGCTGACATTTATCAAGGAATTACCAAGCACTGAGTACTTTTATGCTTTATTCTTTCCTTTGGGAACTAACTCTTCTAAACTTTTCACATATATTTTTTATTTTTAAACTAATGAAATATTCTTGCATGTTTAAAATTATGTATACATACCTACCTACATATATCATGTCTATGCACTGTATTCTTCACACTCTGCTTCTCCTGCTCTGTTCAAAGGAAACTATTTGCAATTCCAAGAACCAGCCAACCTATTTCTTGCCACTGATGTTCTGCTTAGAATCTTATTTTCTTCTTTTCTTTAGTGTGTGCCTTCAATACCACTTTCCTTCTCCTTATTCTTCAGAACTCACACTCCCTTACCCTCTAGAGATGGCTTTATGTGTCTCATGTCTGGGCTGACTTTTTGGTACTATTTAGCAGGCTGCATTTTCATTTGCGGTTTGTCTCTCCCATCATGTTGAGAACTCCTGCCATGACTGATGCATTAGATGTGCATAACAACATGCCTACATAGGGTGAACCCATATAAAAATCTCCTTTAAAATATTATAAATCTGATTTCTGTAATCCACACTGGACCACCTTGATTACACCTCATGTGATTCCAAACCCGTGTATTGTCAGTTTTCATGAAGCGGAATAAAAGTTGTTTGGTACAAGATGGCAGAAACATATGGACTGTTTTATTTAACCAGTAACTTTCTCTTTCCTTTTTCATTTATTAGCCTTTCCTAGGCATTCTCAAACTTTGCCTTTTGGCAAAAAGAAATATTAGCTAAAACATCAGTTTGTGGGTCGGGTGCGGTGGCTCACGCCTATAATCCCGACACTTTGGGAGGTCGAGACGGGTGGTTCATGAGGTTAAGAGATCGAGACCATCCTGGTCAACATGGTGAAAACTCGTCTCTACTAAAACTGCAAAAATTAGCTGGGTGTGGTGGCATGGGCCTGTAGTCCCAGCTACTCGGGAAGCTGAGGCAGGAGAATTGCCTGAACCCAGGAGGCAGAGGTTGCAGTGAGCCAGGATCGCGCCATTGCACTCCAGCCTGGGTAACAAGAGCAAAACTCCATCTCAAAATAACAAATAAACAAACAAAAAAACATCAGTCTGTGGCTGGGCACTGTGGCTCACGCCTGTAATCCCAGCACTTTGGGAGGCTGAGGTGGTAGATCACGAGGTCAGGAGTTCGAGACCATCCTGGCCAATATGGTGAAATCCTCTCTCTACTAAAAATACAAAAATTAGCCAGATGTGGTGGTGCTTGCCTGTAGTCCCAGCTACTTGGGAGGCTGAGGCGGAAGAATCAGTTGTACCTGGGAGGCAGAGGTTAAGGTGAGCCAAGATTGTGCCACTGCAGTCCAGCCTGGATGACAGAGTGAGACTCCGTCTCAACAAACAAACATCAGTTTGCTTCAGATTTGTAAACAGGGAGCAAGTGGATAAATTAAATTGCTAACCTCAGTCTGCTAACCTCAGTCTAGATTGTATGTATGTCCCTGTTTTTTGAGCCAGGTTCTCTATCTGTCACCAAGGCTGGATACAGTGACATAATCACTGCAGTCTGAACCTTCTGGACTCAAGTGATCCTCCCACCTCAACCTCCTGAGTAGCTGGGACTACAGTAGTGCATCACTATGCCCAGATAATTAAAAAAAATTTTTTTAATATATATATAGAAATGAGGCTCTCACTATGTTGCACAGACTGATGTATGTTCTTCTTAACACAAGTAACAGAGTTTAAACTCTCTGGAATTAACACTGAATTTTAAAGCACAGTCTTCCAGCTTAAAAAACAATAAAACTGGCCAGGCATGGTGGCTCATGCCTGTACTCCCAGCACTGTGGGAGGCTGAGGTGGGTGGATCACCTGAGGTCAGGAGTAAAGATCAGCCTGGCCAATGTGGTGAAACCCTGTCTCTATGAAAAATAAAAAATTATCCAGGTGTGGTGGCACATGGCTGTAGTTCCAGCTACTTGGGAGGCTGAGGCAGGAGAATCTCTTGAACCCAGGAGGTGGAGGTTGCAGTGAGCTGAGATCGTGCCACTACACTCCAGACTGAGAATCCATCCCCCAACCCCAAAAACAAATCCAATAAGACTAAGACAAGATACTATACAGTAAGAGCTATGTGTAGAATATTTTTCCTGACTGTGAACTTGTCTTTGCTTCTCAAAGGAGGGTCAAAACACACTTAAACCTGTCTGAATATTCTGATGGTGTTAAGACAGATCCAAAGTTGTAGATTTGCAATCAATATGAGGCTATTTACCGTTAAAAATCGAGAATTCTGAGTTCCAATGATTTGCTCTTTGAAACCCATAATTCCAGACTGCATTCAGGTGTGTGAAACGCATTTACAAGGACGTGAATGTCATGGTGCTGAAAGAACAGTTCCTTATTGAAGATATCTCACCTATACCAGCACAGGCAGCAAGTGTGACCTGAGAAACTTCTCCAAGTTAGCAGGCACCAGTAACACATATTGTAAAATGAGTTTCAATAGAAACAGTCTCAGAGTAGAGACACTGGAGAACACTATTTTTTAGAATGTGGTTTCAGAACCACATGCAGCAGAATCACCTGAAGGATGCAAATTAACATGCAGATTTCTTGAATATGTTAAAGTCTTTGATATCTATTATCAAACTGCCTTCTAAAAGTGCTGCTGCCATGGCCAGGAGCCCTGGCTCATGCCTGTAATTCCATCACTTTGGGAGGCAGAGGCGGGCAGATCACTCGAGGTCAGGAGTTTGAGACCAGCCTGGCCAACATAGTAAAACCCTGTCTCTACTAAAAATACAAAAATTAGCTGGGCATGGTAGCAGTCACCTGTAATCCCAGCTACCCAGGAAGCTGAGGCAGGAGAATCACAGAACTCAGGAGCCAGACGCTGCAGTAAGCCAAGATTGCACCACTGCACTCCAGCCTGGGTGACAGAGCAAGACTCCATCTCAAAAAAAAAAAAAAAAAAAAAAAAAAAATGTAGTGAATTGACTAAATGGCCTGTTTCTCTTTTGTTACTCCAGCAGGGACCTCCTCTCCTCTTAGCTGGGGGAGCGTAAACTTGGCTCAGCATTTGTGTGAACTTGGCTCATTAGAATTTATGTTATTTTAGGACAAAAAAAAAAAACCACAATTAGTCAAAAACCAAACTACAATATGTATTTTAATAGATGTATTTTTTAGAGCCCAAAAAATTCCTTCTCTACAACTAGTCATTTTGTAGTATATTATTTGAGCGTGTGATCATATTGAATTTTTTGTAAGAAATAAGCAACATTGTACTTTAAGTATTAAAACAATTTCTACTAACCAGCCAATATTAAGAATTTTTTTTTTTGAGATGGAGTTTCGCTGTTGTTACCCAGACTGGAGTGCAATGGCATGATCTCGGCTCACCGCAACCTCCGCCTCCTGGGTTCAAGCAATTCTCCTGCGTCAGCCTCCCAAGTAGCTGGGACTACAGGCACGCACCACCATGCCCAGCTAATTTTTGTATTTTTAGTAGAGATGGGGTTTCACCTTGTTGACCAGGATGGTCTCGATTTCTTGACCTTGTGATCCACCCACCTCGGCCTCCCAAAGTGCTGGAATTACAGGCTTGAGCCACTGTGCCCAGCCAAGACAAATTATTATATTAAAGATAAAACACTGCACCATACAAGTAATCCAATAGAATATTTGCATAGTATTTAACCCTAGATTTTCTATTGAAAATGCTCCTAAGGCATATTCAATAAATGTATCATTTTATGAATTTTAGATTAGTCAGATCTTAATATGCTCTAGTTACTCCAAGAACTGATTAATCAACCTATTACAAAAGACTGCAATATACATTTTCACAGGTATAACATTTATAGCCCAAAATTCCCTTCTATATGACCATTTTATAGTATATTATTTGAGTATATGGTCATATTGATTTTTTTTTTTTTTTGAGGCGGAGTTTCTCTCTTGTTTCCCAGGCTGGAGTGCAATGGCGCGATCTCAGCTCACCGCAACCTCTGCCTCCTGGGTTCAGGCAATTCTCCTGCTGCAGCCTCCTGAATAGCTGGGATTACAGGCACACGCCACCATGCCCAGCTAATTTTTTGTATTTTTAGCAGAGACGATGTTTCACCATGTTGACCAGGATGGTCTCGATCTCTTGACCTTGTGATCCACCCGCCTTGGCCTCCCAAAGTGCTGGGACTGTAGGCGTGAGCCACCTCACCCGGCAAGGTCATATTGAATTTTTTAATAACAAATAAACACTTCGGCAAGTTAACATTGTACTTTAATGTTAAATGTCAAAACAATTACTAGTAGCTAGCCAACATTAAGTTTTCTTTGGTTTTTTTTTTTTTTTTTGAGAGTCTTGTTGCCCAGGCTGGAGTGCTGGAGTGCAGTGACACGATCTGGGCTCACTGCAACCTCTGCCTCCCGGGTTCAAGTGATTCTCCTGCCTCAGCTTCCCGAGTAGCTGGGATTACCGGCATGAGCCACCACGCCCAGCTACTTTTTTGTATTTTTAGTAGAGACAGGGTTTCTTCATGTTGGTCAGACTGGACTGGAACTCCTGACCTCAGGTGAGCTGCCCGCCTTGCCCTCCCAAAGTGCTGGGATTATAGGCGTAAGCCACCGTGCCCAGCCCAACATTAAGAATTATTCAAGAACTTGTTAGACACTGCATAATCAAAGCTGAGTAAATTTTACTATGATTTAATTGTACTTTAAGTTCTGGGGTACATTTGCAGATCATGCAGGATTGTTACATAGGTATACACATGCCATGGTGGTTTGCTACATCCATCCCCCATCATCTACATTAGGTATTTCTCCTAATGTTATCCCTCCCAAATCCCCCCACCCCCTGCTATCTCTTCCCTAGCTCCCCCACTCCCCAAAAGGCCACAGTGTGTGATGTTTCCCTCCCTGTGTTTATGTGTTCTCACTTTTCAATACCCACTTATGAGTGAGAACATGTGGTGTTTGGTTTTGTGTTCTTGTGTCAGTTTGCTGAGATGATGGTTTCCAGCTTCATCCATGTCCCTGCAAAGGACATGAACTCATCCTTTTTTATGGCTGCATAGTATTCCATGGTGTATATGTGCCACATTTTCTTTATCCAGTATATCATTGATGAGTATTTGGGTTGGTTCCAAGTCTTTGCTATTGTAAACAGTGCCACAATGAACATACGTGTACATGTGTCTTTATAATAGGACAATTTATAATCCTTTGGGTATATAATCCATAAGCAAGGACTTCATGACTAAAACACCAAAAGCAATGGCAACAAAAGTCAAAATAGGCAAACAGGATCTAACTGAACTTAAGAACTTCTGCACAGCAAAAGGAACTATCCTTAGAGTGAACTGGCAACCAACAGAATGGGAACCAGTTTTTGCAATCTACCCATCTGACAAAGGGCTAATATTTAGAATCTATAAAGAACAAACAAATTTACAGGAAAAACCCCATTAAAAAGTGGGCAAAGGATATGAACAGATACTTTTCCAAAGAAGACATTTATGCAGCCAACAAACATATGAAAAAATGCTCATCATCACTGGTCATTAGAGAAATCCAAATCAAAACTACCTTGAGATACCGTTTCATGCCAGTTAGAACGGTGATCATTAAAAAATCTGGAGACAACAGATGCTAGAGAGGATGTGGAGAAATAGGAACACTTTTACATTGTTGGTGGGAGTGTAAAGTAGTTCAACCATTGTGGAGATAGTGTGGCCATTCCTCAAGGATCTAGGAGTAGAAATACCATTTGACCCAGCAATCCCATTACTGGGTATATTTTTAGTGTATTTTATGTAAGTTTTATACATGCATTTCACTACGTCTTTCGTTTAAGGGTGTCTTCAGGAACAAATGTCTAAGAGTTTTATGATTAGAATAGAAGGTAATCTGATTTGGTTTCCCAAAATACATTTTTAACTTTGGTCACACCTAAGACTGATTAGTGATCATTCCCTACATACTACATACAGTTCTACCTCTGAAAAACAAAGATTCCAGGTAATATTAATTCGACACATGTTTATTGCTTACCTGTTGATCACAGTATTGGGGCCAGGCACTGAAGCAAAAAAAAAAAAATTTGTAAAGAATGGTTACAACCTGGCACAAAACATCTTACTTTTTTTTCAGCACCACAGCTTTTTATTTTCATTTTGTTGATGAGGGAAGAGAAATAGAGAGCTTGTGTAATTCCCCCAAATTCACTCAGTAGCAGACCCTAGAATTGTGGTCCAGATTTTCTGACTTCAGATCTCATGCTTTTTCTCATTTATATCACACTCCACATAAATACTCTGCCATTTCTTAATGAGACATGGAAAGTGGAGCTATACGATTGGACTAATTGTGCATATTTTCTTCATGCATCCAATATAAATTATTCTAAAAGCTTGGAAACATTGAAGGGATCCTGTTTCCTATCCATTAATCTTAATTAGGAAAGATCTGGTGGGGTAAGGCATTCCAAGGAGGTGCCTGGACAAGGAGTTATTTATTAACCAAAAAATGAAATCAGACCAAAGCATTGGGTTAAAAAAGCATTATCGATGCATTTATGTTTTCTGAAAGTATGCATAACCATAAAATTCCCAATGAAAGAATTATTCGATTTCTTTTTCCTCTCATGTCTTTCAGTATTTATCATTTGTACCCTGGCCTGTTTGCTGCTTATATTGGAGCCAGGATGTGCCCTCATCTCTGGAGTCAGCAGGTTTCTGTCTGGAATGAAAGGAGCTTCTCTTTTCAGACTGTCATCTCACTTGACTACCTTTCTTTGTGCATTACTTAGTTTAGTCTCAAGAGAATACTAAAATCAAAGTTATCCTGTTAAATGTTAAGTCTAAGTTTCTTGTCCATGTTTTTTGAACCACTTAAGCTTTCATAGTAACAAAAATATTCCAATAAGAGAAAAATAGTTGGTTTTCTAGCCTGTCTCAAACACAGTATTGGTTAAGAAGCACAGAGTTATAAAGACACATCTTTTAGAATTTCGATTGAATTTCTGCCCTGATATGAATTATGATTACTTTTATCTTAGGAGGGGAAAACCTAATGTTACTGTTGTAAGCCTCAGCTTTCCAGGAGTGAAGGACTTCTGCACATCATTATTGCAGGGGTTATTCTAAATGCCCATAATTAAACTAAGGCAATAATTTATTTGATAAGGAAAACAAGCCTAAAAATCCCAATTAAAGGATCAGCTTCCAATACATAGCAAACTTTAGAGGAATATAGGATAGCGGTTGTTATTCAAAGAGAACAAGAAAAAGAGGCAAAGAAAGGGACAATGGCCAGGTGCGGTGGCTCACGCCTGTAATTCCAGCACTTTGGAAGGCCACGGCGGGTGGATCACGAGGCCAGGAGTTCCAGACCAGCCCGGCCAACATGGTGAAACCCCGTCTCTACTAAAAATACAAAAAATTAGCTGGGCATGGTGGTGCGTGCCTGTAATCCCAGCTACTCAGGAGGCTGAGTCAGGAGAATGGCCTGAACCCAGGAGGCGGAGGTTGCGGTGAGCCGAGATCGCGCCATTGCACTCCAGCCAGGGTAACAAGAGTGAACCCGGTCTCAAAGAAAAAAAAAGAGATTAGCTGGGCCTGGTAGCTCGCGCCTGTAATCCCAGCTACTTGGGAGGCTGAGGCAGGAGAATTGCTTGAACCAGGACCCAAGAGGTGCAGGGTGCAGTGAGCTGAGATTGAGCCACTACACTCCAGCCTGGGTTACAGAGCAAGATTCCATCTCAAAAAAAAAAAAAAAAAAAAAAAAAAAGAGAAAAAGAACAAAGAAAGGGGTACTGAGGATATCTGAAGTCTGTAATATTTTATTGGTTAAAATATATGACTAAAGCATGATGAAAAGTTAACCAGACTGTGAGTACATGGGCATTTGCTAAAGTACTTTCTGCTCTTCTGTACATTTAAATTTTCATTGAAAAGGAAGGAAGGAAGGAAGGAAGGAAGGAAGGGAGGGAGGAAGGGAGGGAGTGACAACAAGGAATATGTTATTGTTGTTTTTATCTCTGAATAGTAAAAGGTAAGAGAGAACCATTATATTTTAAAGAATCAGGATGAGATTGTTATAAAAATAATATAAAACCAATAAGAATATTTTGTAAATGGGCAAAAAACATGAACAGCAACTGGAAAAAATAAAATAAGTACATTTGAAAATCTTGGAAACATTGTGAGTCACGTTGAGGTGGGACAAGTCATAGGTTTGGTAGTGGGTTTTTTTTTTTTTTTTCCTTCCTGTTACATTCTGTAACTCACTTTATCCTCTGGCCCTTACTTAGAGATTTTCATTTAAGAGATTAAATTGCACCTGTGAGCCTGCATCAAGGAAACCAGAGCATTAGAGCATTTGAAATGAATATCTCTTTTATCATATTGGTCAGCAACTACTTTAAAATTTATCTTCTTCCCACTTAAGGCCAAAGAAAATTCTGTTTTTGGAACTGGCTTTTGAACATTTGAGAATATTAAAATCAAAGAGAGATGCTCAGTGTATAAAATTGGGAAGGAAATCCCAATAACTCCCCACCAGAAAGGTGATTATGTCATGTCCTATTAACTAATCCTTTGGTGGAAAGGATTTACCTCAAGGACATTTATAAGCCCTCATTTCACACTCTCATCATAAGGATCATTTCCCACTCAGCTGTCCAACTGCAGAAATACTTTGCACGAAGTGATAATTTGACTCTGATGAGAGACCTAATTTTATTTTTTTTTATTCACTTTAGATAATATATCTGCCTAGTAGAGTAGGTAGATAAAAGCTTGGGTCAATAATTTTCCATCAGCAATTTTTACCATGCTCACTAAATATATTTCTATCTAAACAACATCCTGGACGCATATTTAAAAATAACATTCTTTACGATTACAAATGTAACTCACACTATGAAGATTTTGAAAAATATATAAATAGTTGAAGGAAGAGACTAAAAGTTACTTGTAATCCTGTGAGTTATAGTCTCCTAATATTTTGATATATATTCCTGTAAGTTTTCCCTCTACATGTATATATTATTACAAAAGCAGATTTTTTTCTGCAGGTACAATTAAGATTATTGAAAATATTTTATAATCTTGTTTTAACATTGAGCATATATTTGAAAACAACTTGTTTTTAGGTTTTAGGTTTGTATTTATTGGTTTAAATGTGGTTTTGTAAGAGTTAACACTTTGTTCACCAAATATTGAACTAAAATTCAATAGTGGCCCGTCAGGAGAATTCACAGGGTATGATGGAGGTATATGGAAAACGAAAATCATTTTTAACATATATATTCAACATTATTACAGCATCAGTTTGTTCTATAAAATCCTGTGAAGTTAAAGTTACAGGACATCATAAAGCTCTGCAAAGTCTCTGTGACATTAATAATATATTATACTCTTAGGAAACAGGAGACTAATATTTATTGGGAACCTACTACATGTCAGGCAGAATGCTGAACATTTTGCAAACACTGCTTTATTTATATGTAGGATCTTTCCATAAAAAATCAGATTTCCAACCTCTATGTCCATTAAAATGGAGACAAGATAATGCAGGTTCAAATTCCTGCAACTCAAAGAAAGAAAAGAAAGAGGGTGGGTTTTGATTAGAATTATTTAAATTAACTGATGAGTCAGGGTAAATTGTATAACTCCTCGATTTTCTTTTTATTTTGAGCATAGAGGTATAACCTTAGTGAGGACTAAAATTTTATCTTTTGTTGAGCAGTGTTTTGCCTTATAAGAATGCAATGTGGCCAGGCACGGTGGCTCATTCTTGTAATGTAGTCCCAGCCAGTTGGGAGGCTGAGGCAGGAGAATCACTTGAACATACCACTGCACTCTAGCCTGGGTGGCAGAATGAGACTCCATCTCAAAAAAAAAAAAAAAAAAAGAAAAGGAAAAAGAATGCAATGCAATTTATTTTCGCATAAAGTATATTCTATGTGCTGCCATATCAGGTTTGCTTGGTTCATACCACTGATTTCTGTGGAGGAGTCTCTACCTTCTGCTAACTAGGGGTAATAGAAGATGCCTCTGGAATATATTTTCCTAGAGTTATAATCAGGTATGTATGGGCTCACATCACAAGCCATCTCAATACAAAGTGAAAGATTATTTACTTCAGTTACAAGAAATGCAAATTTGATTTGGTGTGTAACAAGTTCAAAGCTGTATTTTCTTGCCCACATTACAGACATAGTTTGCTGTTCGTACATTGTTTTGGATAACCCCTTCCCTGAGTGGTTTGACTTACTGGAGTCAGTATCTATAGACATATTGTTGCTCTTACGTTTATTATTGTCATAAGTAATATATCCTCCATCTCAGTAGAAAGGGACATGACAAAACTGCCATGTATTCATGGGGCTAATGCCTTTGCTTGGATTGAGTGGTCTGATATTTCCTTATGTGAATGTTTGCCTTAACCAAAATTAATTTCTGTACAAGAATTTCCTTATGTGAATGTTTGCCTTAACCAAAATTAATTTCTGTACAAGAACAACTGGGGCACTTAGAGATATTTCATTCCATAACACCTTACTTTTGGGCTTCCCATTTATTATTTCTCTGGATCCTCATGACAGAGCTTTATTATGGGTGTTTTTTTTGAGAGCACAGGCTCTGTCTGAATCAGCTAGTGGAAGGTTTGAATTCCAGTACTAACTGTGATACTTCAGGGAAAGAACTGAACTTTGCTAGGTCTCAATTTCTCCATGGATAAAACAGAAATAATTATCACTGCAGATTTATGGGGTTCTTAGGAAGGTTAAGGCAATGCTTATGAAATTCTTAGCACAATGGCTTGCTCAAGGAATGAAGTCCTTAATAATCCTCTTTGGTGTGTAAGGCAGACATGAAGGAGAAAAACACAAACAGGTTAAGCCAGACACTTGCCTAAAGCCACATAGTTGCAGAACTGGAGTCAGATCAGCCATTCCCATTTCAGTCTTTTAAAAATTTTAATAGGCTGCTGTACTTTCTTAATTAAACACATATGTGTACATGTAACTGTTACTTTTAAGTGTGATATTTTGTAATGAATGTAATTATTGTGCTTATACACTGCATCAGACATAGCGGTGAGGCAATGCAGATATAACAATGGGGCTCATGTACAACTACAAAGTTCTGTTTGTATGCCCATGCTCCCGCGCAAATATGCACATGAAAGTGTGTGTTTATGTGCAGAATGTGCCGACTCTCAAAGCAAACACTGTCTGTGCATATGCTGCTTCAAGTTATGATTCTATTATAACTTGGACATTTATTCAGAGCCTCTGCTTCCTCATTAGTAGAAATGAAATAATAGGCCTGGTGCAGTGGCTCACTTCTGTAATCCCAGTAATTTGGGAGGCCAAGGCTTGAGCCCAGGAGTTCAAGACCAGCCTGGGCAACATGGTGAAACTCTGTTTCTACAACAAATACGGGAGGTTAGCTGGGCATGGTGGCACACACTTGTAGTCTCAGCTACTTAGGAGAATGAAGTGGGAGGATTGCTAGAGCCCTAGAGGTAAAGGCTGCTGTGAGCTGTGATCCAGCCACTGCACTCCTGCCTTTCCCATCTGGGTGACAGAGTGAGATTCTTCCTCAGACAGAAAGAAATGCTAGTACCTGACAGGTAAGGTTATTAAGATTAATTAAGATACTGTCTGGGATGTCCTTAGCACAGAGCCTGACACTAATAAAACCTAGCTAAGCATTAAGTGCAATTGTTCTGAAGCAGTAGTCACAGGAAATTCTGAGTCCATCACCAACCAGCATTTGTTAAGAAGGAGCAGCTGCCCAGAGGAAGTCAGCTTAAGAAATTGTAAATAATATTGATAGAGCACAGGCAGTTTAGCAAGTGGATTTCTCTTCTTTGGGGATAAGATTTTGTTTTTGTTTTTGTTTTTGTTGTGAGACAGAGTTTTGCTCTGTCGCTCAGGCTGTAGCACAGTGCCGCAATCTCGGCTCACTGCAACCTCTGCTTCCTGGGTTCAGGTGATTCTCTTGCCTCAGCCTCCCAAGTAGCTGTGACTACAGGTAGGTGCCATCACGCCTGGCTATTTTTTATATTTTTAGTAGAGATGGGGTTTCACCATGTTGGCCAGGCTGATCTCGAACTCCTGACCTGAGGTGATCCACCTGCCTTGGCTTCCCAAAGTGTTGGGATTATAGGTGTGAGTCACTGTGCCTGGCCAGGGGATAGGTTTAATGTGTATCAACATACCTGTCTTTGACCTAAGTTCAGGCCAACTTCCATTCCCCAAACGTTTGTGGCTGTCACAGGCCTGAGACTGACACTTCAGTTTCCAGAGCCTTTGTTCCACTCCAAAATCAGAGCTTAGAGTTTCAGTTCATCATATTCTATGAAGACACCTTCAAAGACTATGTCTGTCTGTGTGCACGAAGAATCCTGCCATAAGCTTATGAACATTAAATGAGTCAGTATATGTGAAACAGTTACAATAATGAGTGGCACGTAGCGGTAACTCCATAAATGTTTCCTGGTGCCGCCGCTGCTGCTGTTGTTATCCTCCATTTATTCAAAAAGAATTTATCAAGTGCCTGTAGATGTTCTGGGCACAAGATATACAAAGGTGAACTGAACAGACCAGATCTCTGCCTTCTTGGAGTTTAGTGTGTGTGTGTTTGTGCTTGGGAGTGTTTGGCTCACAAAATAAACTAAGTGTAGTATGTTGAGCAGAGCAGTGAATGACTGTGCTACGTAGATGTGTGGTTATAGACTACATTCGTGGTGAGGACAGGCCCATCTCCCTTGTTCGACCCCATCACTCCAGTACCTTGTGAAAGGCATATTGGGTACCTGATTTATGTTGGCTGACTAAATAAATGAATGGGTGGACTTTCTGAGAGGGGGCCAGTAAATCCAGCACCACAGGTTTTGAGTTTAGGCTGTGTGTGTGGATATGATGTAAGGTGTGTAGTTTGTGGACTCTGTTTATGTGGCAAAGTCTGGGTTAGAGTACACGTGGTGGATGCTGGGGAGAGGATGAGGACATGAAAGCACAGATGTACATAAGAAAGTCTGCCTGTATGTGAAATAATATGAAAAGCGAAGTGTTTGGTTGTGTAATTTTGAAGTAAATCCGGGCTTGGGTGTGAATCTAAGTGTAGGTTCTGACTGAGGTAAACCTGGGCTGTGTCAGCGAGTGAGATTAAAATGTGGGGGCTGTTTGAGGGACAAAGCATTAATGAAGAGTGCTTTGCAGGGCAAAGTCTAAGAATGTGTGTGTGTGTGTGATCTGAAATGTCATTGTGTGTGAGGCAAATTAGGGGTGGCAAAAGCAAAATCGAGGATATTATATACAAACTAAAAAGTGCTCATGTGAGTCAAAGGGAAGGAAGAGGGCCTCTCTCTCAGTGTGTGTGTGTGTAAACCAATTCAGGACTTTATGTGAGGGTGTGGGTTTGCAAGGCTGATCCTGGAACTGGGTGTAATTGTGAGTGTAATCCTAAAGATGAGGATGAGGCACGTCCGGGGTTCTAGAATTGTGAGTCTGTCGTAAATTTGAATTTTCATGTGTTAGTTGTCGATCAGGACTTGGCTTTGAGATGAATCCACCTAGGTCAGCAGGGTTTTTGTACATGAGGGGCGACCGAAAGCTTTGTGTTTGTGAGGCGAACTAGGGAGTCAGTGTGGATGAGACAGTCAAGTTCCTGAGCGTGAACATTTCTAAGGCGTCTGAATGGCGAGTCAGTGTGTGAAGCGAGGCTGCTGTGCGAGCGGGCAGTGTGCGCCTGTGTGTGCGTGTGCGCGCGCGCCAAGTTTGGTTTGTGTTTGTGATGGGCACCGACGCTGCGTCAGCCCGGGAGGCCACGTTAGGGTTGGGGGTGCGTGAGGAGGTGCGGCCGGCCGAGAGGTCCCGCGAGCTAGCCGAGCGCGCCGCTCCTCCGGGCCCCTGCGCCGCGCGCTAGCTGGCTGTGTGGCTCGCTGGCTCGCTGGGGACAGGCAGGAATCGGAGCAGCACTGCCGCCTCTGGCGCGAAGGCTCAGGCGCCTCCTCCCGCCCCAGTCACTGTGGCTCGGCGCACGCTGCCGGCGGCTGCCCTTTCCGCCTCTGGGGAAGAAAAACCCGCGGGCCGTTTTCGCGTTTGAACCATGGCCTCGGGCCGGAGGGGCTGGGACAGCTCCCACGAAGACGATCTGCCTGTGTACCTGGCCAGGCCGGGCACCACGGACCAGGTCCCGCGGCAGAAATACGGCGGCATGTTCTGCAACGTGGAGGGCGCCTTCGAGAGCAAGACGTTGGATTTTGATGCCCTGAGCGTGGGGCAGCGGGGCGCGAAGACTCCTCGGAGCGGCCAGGGCAGCGACCGAGGCTCGGGGAGCCGGCCCGGGATCGAAGGGGACACCCCGCGCAGGGGCCAAGGCCGGGAAGAGAGCAGGGAGCCCGCGCCCGCGTCCCCCGCGCCCGCCGGGGTGGAGATCCGGAGCGCCACCGGCAAAGAGGTGTTGCAGAACCTCGGCCCCAAGGACAAGGTAAGGGGACCCTGGGTCACTTCCCTGCTTGCCTTGGTTCCTTTCTCCAGCCCCGGCCGCCATGGCCCGGGCACAACTTTCTCCAGCTCACTTTGCACAGGGCTGGGGGACCAGGAGGAGGAAAGGGGCATCCTCCACTGAGCGTAGCGCGACTTCCTAGCTCAGACGCTGGATTCACGCGTGTAGCCACTTGCAGCATCTTCGTGCCAGCGCGGAAAGGATGCCCGGGTCCCCCTGCCTGGCGCCGCGTCCTTTACCCCTGCCTCCTCTCCGCACCCCTGGGCCATCCGTTCTGGGTGGGTGTGTCAGCCCGGGAAGGCTTAGTGATTTCCAGCTCTTCTCTCTCTGTGAGTAACCAGCAGCACAATTGCCTTGCCCCCTGCTCTGGCCCTAGATTAAATCTCAACCCGGGTCACCAGGGCAGAGGGCAAAGTGATGCTGGGAATATGGGGTCATCTCCATAGTCCCCGGATGAAAGTACAGGATGGGCGGTCTCCCCTCTCACTCTTCAAACATCAGCTCTGCTCCTGAAACTTTTAGGTGTGGAGCCTCTAGACTAAACACTCGAATATCTCTCTCTGCCTCACTTATGTCTTAGCACGGCATTTCACATCTGTGTTTGTAAAGAGTGTATTTGTGTACATAGCTTGGCACAAGACCGGGTATACAGGGGTCCAGCTGCCTCTGCAAGAATAGCATTATATTTTAGAAAATAGACGAGAGTATTAAGAGTGCACATTAAACTAGCATGAGATGCAAATTCCCTGCTGCTCTTAAATGTGCCAAAGCCAATTTCTTCTGTATGTGTATTTTTGAGAAACTTATGTCACACTGAACTGACTGAGGGATGGCATTGAAATCTAGCTGGTCCTGATTTATGTGTCTATTTCATAGAGAATCAGAGTTGTAGTTCAGAAAATTGAGGGCCTGGCAGGGCTGCAGACTTCAGAGTTCAAACTGAAGCTTTCAGATAGGGAATAATAGTAATCAGATGCTCTCACCCTAGTCTAGGTAATAGCTTCAGAATCCATCCACATGTATTATTCTGCACTAATATGGTTAGGAATAATAACCTGAAGTGGAAATGTCTGCCTCAGAGCAATTACAGTTAATGCTTCTCCAGGTTTTAGTTGTTTTTCCATTAAAATGCAATAAGCTAATGAAAGGACAACATCTTTCTCCACTGTCTGATTTTTGAAAGTTTAGACCGACCGACCAACCAACCAACCGACCAACCAGCCAACCACCCAACCAACCAACCAACCTTTAACTACTAAGATGACCAGGGAAAATAAATACTGCATTTAGTGCTGTTCAAGGGTACCACTTGGGAAACAATGTCAGTTTCCTCTGGAATCACTCATCTGGTTTGTGATTTTCACGTCATCCTTTGAGTGTGGGATTCCCCTGAGCTCTTGCTTACTAACATTTAGGGAAAGCTGCTGATATTTTGCAAATGTTTTGGTTGATAGCTAAACTGAAGAAGAGCTCTATAGAAAGGTTATTCCTGTTCTTCATGTCTGACTTGATCCGTATTGAAATGTTCCCTTCCTGACTGCAAGGGGCGGGAGTAGTGATGGAAAAGGTCGGTAACAATTGCTGTGAGTCAGTGCTATTCCCTTTGCTGAAACACCCCTGATGTAAGCCAGATAATATGCTGGGTTTGCAAGATTTAAGAATGGTAACTAGAGAAAGGGAAAATATTCCTCCTTTAAACCTAGCAATTCTCCCGTTTTCTTCCCTTTTGCAAACCCTATACTTTTTGCTACTAATTGAGAAATAATAATACAACCTAGGTACCAGCAGGATTTCTAGTGCTATGTAGTTATTTGTAAGTTTGGGCTTGCCGTCTGCTTTGTCCAAGCCGTGTTATTATCTCTGATTTGGTTGAATCATAGTGTTAGAAGAGACCACAGAGGTTATCAAGTTCTGAATTGTTTATTTCCTTCAGGGTAGAGATTGTATATTTGGATTTATGCGTGTGGCTACAATGCTTGGCACGCTGGAGGTGTTCAATAAATATTTGATAAACTAAACCTCTATAATTAGCCATCTCTTTTTCCACATAGATGGTAAAATGATCATCTGGCCTCTGTTTAAATACCACCGTTGTCAGGGAGCTCACTTCCTCATGAAGGAACTTTTTGGACTTTACTTAAAAAAAAAAAAATTAAGCCCAAATCTACCTACCTGTAGTTTCTACAATTATTCTTAGTTCTGACCTGTGGAAATATAAGAGTAAACATGTTTCCCTACTCTGAGACATTTTAATGATTTTTAGGTATGTGTGCCAGAAAAGGCTGGGTGATGCCACAGTAACAAACAACCTCCAACTCTCAGCAGCCTAATAAAAAACATAACAGCATTTTTTTTGCTGCTGTTTGTCCAGTGTGAGTCAACAGGGAAGCTCCATTCATTATTGTGCCTAACTTGATGGAGGCTCCATCTCTACATGTTTGTGGTGGGAATAGTATGTGACAAATTGTATAGACAATTAGTTTCTTGCTGAAGTAATGAACATGATGTATGCTCATATTTCATTGCCCGAAAACCATGTCTGTACTCAGCTTCAAAGGAATTGGTGGAATACAATCTTGCCATGATCCTGCAAGACTAGGAATATTTGGCAAAAAGCTCTAATATCTCTCCCACATCTGGAGATGAACTAATGGAGTGAAACCTGTCCCAACCTTTACTAGTTATAAGACTGTAAGCATGTAACTTAGCCTCTGGGTGCCTGTTTTCTCAGTTACAAAATAAGGATAATGGTGACTACTTTGCACATAAGTATTCAGTACATGTTAGTTATTACTATTGCTCTTCACTTTTCCTGCCCATTATATGTATGAGGGCAATTATCTGATTCTCCCTAAGTTTCTTACTCTTATTAGTCCTAGCTTTTTCAGTTTTCTCTTACATAAGCATTTTACCATTCTGATTTCCTTTTCAGATTATATTACATATTTTGTAAATATTTTTCTTAAAATACAGTGCCCAGAACTGAATACGTTGCTTCAGATGGGATATGTCCACGGTGAAGTGCATTATGCTACTTAATTTTCTGGACCTGTATGGAACATATGTATCTATGACTTACTATGACTTACTATTGTCTCCACGGTAAACACCCTGTCATTCAAGCTTTCAGAAACTTTTTCATGTAAGCTGCTGTTAGGCCAGGATGTACTCATTCTATGCTGGTACAATTTAATTTAAAACAAACCACCTCCCCCTTGCAAAAAAAAAAGCCTTAACTATAGGATTTTATTTTTCTTCCTTCTATAATATTTATCACTATCTTAGCTCATTTTTCTATTATATAATAATAATAATCTTAAACCTTAATTCTATAATACAACACTCCTACTCCCAGCTTTATACCATTTGTTGATTTGATAGTGAGTACCACCTTTTGAACACTTTCTGTGTGCCTATCCTAAATAGTTCTCAAAATGTCATTTCCTCACAGAAAATGATTATACAGATGAGAAAATGGAAATCCAGATTCTAGTGTTTAGTTCCAAATCACATAAATAATAAATGGGGGGGCCAGAGTTTACAATCTGATTTTTCTGATTCCAGAGTCTGTGTTCTTTCCAGGTGGGGAGGCTGCTTCTTTATTTTAATATGACCAGTCTGACCATTGTGTCAGCGCCTGACATGTGAGTATTATTCAGAGCAAGGACAGATCTTCCTGCCACACCTCTAGAACCCTTCATCTGTCTTGCCACCAGCCCATTACACAGGGAACTTTGCGGCCAGTTGTTCAGCCTTTGAGAACAGTTGCTGCAAAATCCTTTTTCTTCCAAGTTGATTGCAGAGGCATCAAAAGAGATTTTTAATGTCTTGGTAAAATCAAAATATGCTTTGTATCTAGCATACCTAATTATTAACTTTAATCTTAAAGAAATAAGTTTATTTAATAAATTATAATGAAGTAAAGTAACAAATCTCATTTAGCAGAATAAAAATACAAAAATGTAGGCTGGGTGCAGAGGCTCATGCCTGTAATCTCAGCACTTTGGGAAGCCAAGGCGGTGGATCACTTGAGGTCAGGAGTTTGAGACCAGCCTAGCCAATATGGTGAAACCCCCTTCTCTACTAAAAATGCATAAATTAGCTAAGCATTTTGGTGGGAGCCTATAATCCCAGCTACTCAGGAGGCTGAGGCAGGAGAATCTCTGGAATCCAGGAAGTGGAGGTTGCATTGAGCTGACATCATGCCACTGCACTCCAAACTGGGCAACAGAGTGAGACTCAGTCTCAAAAAAAAAAAAAAAAAAAAAGCCTCTGAGGGCCAAATTCCAGGTTTGAGGTATCACTAGATGATTATCTACACTAATATACATTCTAAACGTATATTGATAAACACCTTCTTAAATTGTGTATTTAGAGTTTTCCCATAATAGGCATTCATGTTACTAAAATCCTCTGTGGTTGGCTTACACAATTTTTGTTTATAATTTTTGATACTAAGTGCATAGAAAAGCAATTCTAAGTGAAAAGTATGAATTTTTCATCATTTTAAAGATGCTTTTCAATGCACGTAGAATTTTCCTAGCAGTAAAAATGTTACTAAGAGAAAGACAATTATGATATATGGTCTGCCAAGAGCAAATAATATCATAAGGACTTCGTCATCCAGCAAAAACAAAGTAATGACATTATGATTATAGGGGTTTTATGGATAACTTTCTACTAGGAGTCTTGGGTCATTTTTAGTTTCCTGCTTCCCATGTGAGCCACTTTTGTGCAAGATGTTTCCTTCATGAAGTTGGCAAGGGCTCTGGGTGCAGAGGGAACAATCTAGAAACAAATGAGATGTGGCTCTTACCTTTTTACCATTTGTGATTTGTCTTGCTTTGCCTGGGCTAAAAGTTTTTAAAATGACTTCGAGAAATTGATGTTCTCCTCCTTATCCTGCACAAAGGGAGATAGCTGGAAATAGAATTCTAGGCTTATAAAGGACTCACTAGCTATCAGAATCCAAACTCTGGTGTATAAATGAATTTTATAAGGCTTCTCTGACAAATCAAAGTTTGTATCAAAGCTAGGAAAAAGGCCGCCTGCTTACCTGGCCTTCAGGCCACACTTGAAGCTGGAAGTAGGTTTCCTTCTCCAAACTTGGAAGTGTTTGTGACCTTTCAGAACTTTGGTTTAGTTTGACAGTAGGCATTTGAGGAACATAAAATATGTGCCTTCTAAGTAATGCTGCGATTGGCAGAGTTCCCTCAAAGTAATGGTCGCTGGAGACAGGGTTTTGCTGACAGCTCTTATAAGTAATGTTTAAGACAGCCAGAACACTGTCTCTGATGATTTCAATCAGTGACTCTTACAGCTGATTCTCTTTGTGATTTATTTCAACTGGGCGTTATCCTGACAAGTAATGTTTCTATGAGACAGGGAGTAAAGCTTACGAGGAAGAGGAAATCGTCTGAGGAGGATGCAATCTGTGACTGTAAACTCAGCCCTCATTTTTGGAAGGAGACAGAAGGTCCATTTAGGTGTGTGAGCACTTTTAAAATTAAGCTTCTAGGAGAATGTAACATTAAAATATGTGTATAATATAGAATCACACTGCATTAAAAAAAAACAGTTCTACTCTGTCAAAGAACAATCGGATAAGGCAAAACAAACAAACAAAAAATCTAAGTGGATAAAGTATTAGCAGTCTCAGTTTCCAGACCTAACCTTTAACCTGCTACACAACTTGGGCAAGTTACCTCCCTTCCTTCTGAGCTATAGCTTCCTTCTTTCTGAAACAAAGGGACTAGACCGAATGGTCCATATAGCAATGGACTTCTTGTAAATTTTCTTGATTGTGCATCTTTAAACAAAAATTTTTTGAGCATGCTCCATATTCCTTGTGTGTGTATATGTGTATACACATATGTGCATATATGCAAATTACTTAAGCAGATATCATACGCGTATCTTATGACTGGCTGGGCATTGTGGCTCACACCTGTAATCCCAGCATTTTGGGAGCTGAGGCAGAAGGATTGCTTGAGCCCAGGAGTTTGAGACCAGACTGGGCAACATAGCGAGACCCGGTCTCTAAAAATAATTTAAAAATTAACAAGGCATGGTGGTGCACAACTGTGGTCCCAGCTACCCAGGAGGATGAGATAGGAGGTTTGCTTGAGCCCAAAAAGTCAAGGCTGCAGTCAGCCATGACTGGAAGAGGTGACAAAGTGAGACCCTGTCTTTAAAAACAAATCTTAGGCCGGGCGCGGTGGCTCAAGCCTGTAATACCAGCACTTTGGGAGGCCAAGGCAGGTGGATCATGAGGTCAAGAGATCGAGACCATCCTGGTCAACATGGTGAAACCCTGTCTCTACTAAAAATACAAAAAATTAGCTGGGCATGGTGGCGCGTGCCTGCAATCCCAGCCACTCAGGAGGCTGAGGCAGGAGAATTGCCTGAACCCAGGAGGTGGAGGTTGAGGTGAGCCGAGATCGCGCCATTGCACTCCAGGCTGGGTAACAAAAGCGAAACAATGTCTCAAAAAAAAAAAAAAAAAAATCTTATGATCATCATAAAATGTAAATTAAAAATCTAAACTAAAAAAGAAGAGATATAAAAAATCCAAATATGCATTATGATTTTTTTTCCTTTATCCCAGTGGCTTGTCTTGTACAACCACTTGGGTAAGTGTTTGGAAGTCTATGAACTCTAGACTAAATACATAATAGTCAGTGGTTGTAACAGTATAGTCATTAATGAGTCCGTTGCCAGAGTTCTTCAGTGATAGATTTATTGAACAATTTTTGAGAGTCAGTTCAAAACTGTTGAAGGCTTGTGATGAGGCTAAAGACCAGGTGCTGGTTAGTGCACAGCACTATTTGTACTCTTTACAAATATGCATGTGGAGGTGGGCCAATAGCTTGTGGCTAACAAGGGAGTCCCCACGTCTCCCTTTTCCCACTGATTTTTGTCTTTACTCATTTTTTCAAAAAGCGGTATTATTTAATTTAATTTTTTTTTTTTTTTTGAGACGGAGTCTCACTCTGTCACCCAGACTGGAGTGCAGTGGCGCAATCTTTGCTCACTGCAACCTCTGCCTCCTGGACTTGAGTAATTTTCCTGCCTCAGCCTCCCAAGTAGCTTGGGTTGCAAGTGTGCACCACCACGCCTGGCTAATTTTTGTATTTCTAGTAGAGACGGGGTTTTGCCATGTTGGTCAGGCTGGTCTTGAACTTCTGACCTCAGGTGATCAACCCACCTCAGTCTCCCAGAGTGTTGGGATTACAGGTTTGAGCCACCACGCCCGGCCTCAAAAAGCATTATTAAGCCCCAGCTATGTAGGTGCATAATCAAAAACAAATGTTGGAAAAATGAAGCTGTACCAAAGAGATCAGCAGTAGGAAAACAAAACATCAGTTTCTCATAATCTTCGTGTGTGTGTGTGTGTGTGTGTGTGTGTGTGTGTGTGTGTGTGTGTGTATGAGACATGCATTTTTTTCCAAAAGTGAAAAGAAGCAGTATTTCTATGTTTAAATTTTTTTTTTATCGTTTAGTATGGTCTGAAGGTTTGTGCACCCCCAAATTCCTAGGTTGAAATCCTAAGCCCCCAAGATGATGATACTGATTTGGTCATGAGAGTGGAGCCCTCATGAATGGTTAAGTGCCCTGATGAAAGTGGCCCTAGAGAATTGCTTCTCTCCTTGCACCATATGAGAACACAGCTAGAAGGTGCTGTCTGAGTCAGAAAGAGGGCCTTCACCAGACACTGAATCTGCCTTCATCTTGGACTTCCCAGTGTCCAGAACTGTAAGAAATACACTTATTACTTATAAGCCACCCAGTTTATGTATTTTGTTATAGCAGCCTAAGCAGACTAAGATATCACCTTTTTAAAAAAGCAAATAAGCTTGAATTTTTAGAGAAGTTTTGGAATCACAGTCAAGTTAAGTGGAAAGAGAGTACTTCTTTTTATCCATCTCCACAAAGGGACAACCTCCTTCACTGATAACACTCCACATGGGAGTTGTAGATTTTTACAACTGATGAACCTACATCGATACATCATTGGCTGGGTGCGGTGACTCATGCCTGTAATCCCAGCACTTTGTGAGGCCAAGGCCGGTGGCTCACCTGAGGTCAGGAGTTTGAGACCAGTCTGGCTAACATGACAAAACCTCATCTCTACTAAAATACAAATATTAGCCAGGCATGATGGTAAGCCCCTGTAATTTCCATTACTCGGGAGGCTAAGGTAGGAGAATCACTTGAACCTGGTAGGCAGAGGTTGCATTGAGCCCAGATCGTGACACTGTACTCTAGTTTGGGCAACAGAGCAAGACTCTGTCTTCAAAAAAAAAAAAAAGACACATCATTATCACCCCAAATCCATAGTTTACATTAAGGTTCACTCTGGTGTTCTGTTATAAGGGGCTTGGACAAACGCGCAATAACAGATATCTACCATTGTAATATCTTACAGGAATCAGTTTCAGTGCCCTAAAAATCCTCTGTGCTCTCTCTATTCATCATTCTCTTCTGCTCCCAGCTCCTGGCAACCACTGATCTTTTTACTGCCTCCATAGTTTTGTCTTTTCCAAAATGTCATATAGTGGGAATCATACAGTATGTTGCCTTTTTAGATTGGCTTTCACTTAGTAATATGCACATACATTTTCCCTACGTCTCTACATGGCTTGATAGCTCATTTCTTTTTCATGCTGAATATTTGGATGCATAGCAATTTATTCACTTATTTACTGAAGGATATAATGTTTGCTTCCAGGTTTTGTCGGTTATGAATAATGCTACTATAAACATTCATGTGCACATACATTTTGTGTAAACATAAGTTTTCAATTTATTTAGGTAAATACCAAAGAGCACTGACTGGATTGCATGGTGAGAGTACATTTAGTTTTCTGCCAAACCATCTTCCAAAGTGGCGCTACCAATCTGCATTCTTACCAGCAATGAATGAGCATTCTTTTTGCTCCACATCTTCACCAGCATTTGGTGTTGTCAGTGTTCTGGATTTTGGCCATTCTACTAGGTGTATATTGGTAGCTCATTGTTGTTTTAATTTGCAATGATATGATATGGAACATCTTTTTCTTATGTTTAGTTGCAATCTGTGTCTGTTAAGCTCTTTGGCTCATTTTTTAATCGGGTTGTTTGTTTTCTTATCGTTGAGTTTTAAGAGTTCTGCGTGTATTCAGATAATAGTTGTTTACCAGATATGTATATTGCAAATATTTTCTCCCAGTCTGTGGATTATCTTGTCATTCTTTTGACTATATGTTTTGCAGAGCATATATTTTTAGTTTTAACATAGTCCAGCTCACCAATTATTTATTTCATGGATTGTGCTACTGAAGTTGTAGCTAAAATATCATCACCATACCCAAGGTCATCTATGTTATTTCCTAGGGGTTTTATAGGTTTGCATCTTACATTTAAGTTTATGATCCATTTGGAGTTATTTTTTGTGAATGGCATAGATCTGTGTTATGATTTTATTTTGCACATGGATGTCCAGCTGGAAATATTATCTTTTGTTGGAAATATTATCTTTTCTCCATTGTATTCCCTTTGCTCCTTCACAAAAATCAATTGATTACTTTTATGTAGGTATACTTATGTGCTATTTTGTTTTAATCATTTGCTATTCCTTTACCAACATTGCACTGTCTTTATTGCTGTATCTTTCCTGTAAGTCTTAAAGTTGGGTACTGTCAGTCCTCTGACTTTGTTCTTTTCCTTCAATATTTGCTATTCTGGGTTTTTTGCCTTTCATATGAAGTTTAGAATCAGTTTGTTGATATCAACAAAATGACATGCTAGAATCTTGATTGGAATGGTGTTGAATCTAAAGATCAAGTTGGGAAGAACTGGTATCTTGACAGCATTGAGTCTTCCTGTCCATGATCAAGGAATATACTCCCTTTATTTAGTTCTTCTTTGACATCTTTCATCAAAGTCTTTTAGCTTTACCCATATGGATCTTGCCCATTTTTTAAGATTTATATCTAAGTTGCACATGTGTCTTTAGATTTATACCTCAGTTGCACATGTTTTTCTAGATTTATACCTAAGTTATATCATTTCCAGGGTGCTAATGTAAATGGCTATATGTTTTAATTTCAAATTTAACTTGTTCAGTGCTAGTATATAGGAAAGCAATTGACTTTTGTGTATTAACTTTGTATCCTGCAACCTTAGTATAATCACTTACTAGTTCTTGAGGGCTTTTTTGGGTCAATTCTTTTGGATTTTCTACATAGATGATCATGTCATCTGCAAAGAAATACAGTTTGTTTCTTCCCTCCAAATCTTTATAACTTTTATTTCCTTTTCGTGTCTAATTGTGTTAGCTAGGACTTCCAGAATAATGTTGAAATGTAGTGGTGCACCATATACAAAGATTACCTCAAGATGGATTAAAGACTTAAACATAAAACCCAAAACTATGAAAACCTCAGACAACCTAGACAATACCATTTAGGTCGTAGGCATGGGCCAAGATTTCACAATGAAGACACCAAAAGCAATTGTAACAAAAGCAAAACTTGATAAATGGAATCTAATTAAACTAAAGACCTTCTGCACAGCAAAAGAAACTATCAGAGGAAACAGACAACCTACAGAATGGGAAACAAAGGTCTAATATCCAGCATCTATAAGGAACTTAAACAAATGTACAAGAAAAAAACCAAACAACACCATTAAAAAGTAGGCAAAAGACATGTGTTCATGTCTTTTGACATGAACGAAGAAGGCATATATGCAGCCAACACTCATATGAAAAAAAAATCAACATCACTGGTCATTAGAGAAATGCAAATCAAATCACAATGAAATACTATCTCACACCAGTCAGAATGGCTATTTTTAAAAAGTCAAAAAATAACAGACATTGGTGAGGTTGTGGAGAAAAAGGAATGTTTATACACTGTTGGTGGGAGTGTAAATTAGTTCAGCTGTTGTGGAAGACAGTATGGCAATTCCTCAGAGATCTGAAGACAAAAATACCATTTGATCCAGCAATCTTGCTACTGGGGTATACACCCAAAGGAATATAAATCATTCTATTATAAAGACGCATGCATGTGTATGTTCACTGCAGCACTATTCACAATAGCAATGACATGGAATTAACCTAAATGCCCTTCACTGATAGACTGGATAAAGAAAATGTAGTACATATACACCATGGAATACTACACTGCCAAAAAAAAAGAATGAGATCATGTCCTTTGCAGGGACATGGGTAGAGCTGGAGGCCTTTATCCTTAGCAAACTAATGCAGGAACAAAAAATGAAATACCACATATTCTCACTTATAAGTGGGAGCTAAATGATGAGAATACAGGGGCATATAGAGGGAAACAACATACACTGGGGCCTATTAGAGCGTGGAGGGTGGGAGGAGGGAGAGGACAGGGAAAAATTAACTAATAAGTACTAGGCTTAGTGGTGAAATAATCTGTGCAGCAAACCCCCATGATGCAGGTTTACTTATGTTACCTGTGTAATAGACCTGCACTTGCATCCCTGAACTTAAAGTAAAAGTTAAAACAAAAAAACTGAAAGGAAGGAAGGAAGGATGGAATGAAGGGAGGGAGGGAGAGAGAGAGAGGGAGGGATGGAGGGAGGGAAAGTTGTGGTAAAAAGTGTGTCCTTGCCTTGTTTCTAATCTTAGTGGGAAAGCTTTGAGTTTCTCACCATTAAGTATGATGTTAGCTGTAGGGTTTTTTTTGAATGTGTTCTCTATCAAGCTGAGGAAGTTCCCCAGTCTTCCTAGTTTGCAAAGTATTTTTAAAATCATGAATGGGTATTGGATTTTGCCAAATGTTTTTTTCTGTATCTATTGATATGACCATGTGATTTTTCTTCTTTAGCCTGTTGCTGTGATGGATTATATTGTAAGATTAACAAAATTTAGAGTAGTGGTCAGTACAGAAAATCAATAAAACCAAAAGGTGGCTCTTTGAAACGATCAGTAAAATAGACATGTCTCTAGCCAGGCTAACAAAGAAAAAAGGGAAAAGATGAAAATTACTCATATCAGAAATGAAACAGGGACATCACTACATATCTTGTGGATGTTAAAGGAATACTAAAGGAATATTACAAACAACTGTATACCCACAAATTTGATAAACTAGATGAAAAGAACCAATTCCTTGAAAGGCATGATTTGCCAAAACTCACACGAGAAGAAACAGAAAATCTGAATAATAGATACAGATAAGCCTATATCTATTAAAGAAACTGAATCAGTAATTACTTTCTTTTTTTTTGAGACGGAGTTTCGCTCTTGTTACCCAGGCTGGAGTGCAATGGCGCGATCTCGGCTCACCGCAACCTCCGCCTCCTGGGTTCAGGCAATTCTCCTGCCTCAGCCTCCTGAGTAGCTGGGATTACAGGCACGCGCCACCATGCCCAGCTAATTTTTTTGTATTTTTAGTAGAGACGGGGTTTCACCATGTTGACCAGGATGGTCTCCATCTCTTGACCTCGTGATCCACCTGCCTCGGCCTCCCAAAGTGCTGGGATTACAGGCGTGAGCCACCGCGCCCGGCCCAGTAATTACTTTCTTTCTTTTTTTTTTTTTTTGCCAATCAATGAGAGCTTGTAAGGTTGCTGAGGTTGGTTGGCCTTGAACTCTTGGCCTCGCCTTCGCAAGCGCCACGACATCCGGCCGGAGCCACTTTGGGCCCCCAGTAATTACTTTCTAAAACAAAAACCATCCACCAGGCTTAGATGGATTTCCTGGTGATTTCTACCAAATATTTAAGGAGGAATTTGTGCCAATTTTCTACAATCCCTTTCATGATAGAGGGAGAAGAAACACTTCCCAACCCCTTCTCTGAGACCAGCGTTACTGTCACACCAAAATCTAACACAGACACCACAAAAAAAGCAAACTACAGACCAGTATCTCCAATAAACAAAGATGCAAAAATTCTCAACAAAATATTCGAAAAATGAATTCAATAATGTATGCAAAAAGTTAAACACCATAGCCACAAAGGTTTATCTCAAGTATTTCTCCTTGCAGTTCTTTTAGATTTTTGCTTCATCTATTTTAATCCTCTGCTGTTTGGCACATAGACATTGAGGATTGTCATGCCTTCTGGGAAAACTGATTACCCCCTTATCATTCTGTAATGTCCCTCTTTATTTCTGTTAACTTTGCTTGTATTCTGGCTGAAACTAATGTTATTTGCACTTTCTTTTGATTAGTATTAGCATGGTATATCTTTCACCATCCCTTTTCTTTTAATCTCTCTGTGTCTTTATATTTGAAGTGGGTTTTTTTGTAGTAAACATAGAGTTGAACCTTGCTTCTTGATCCATTCTGACAATCTGTCTTTTACCTGGTATATTTGGATCATTGACATGTAGGGTGATTATTATTACAGATGGATAGCTACCGTATTTGTTAATGTATTCTATTTGTTGTCCTTGTTCTTTGTTCCTATTTTTGTCTTCTATAATTTTTCTGTCTTTTGTGGTTTTAACTGAGAATTTTATATGATTCCATTTTCTCTTTTTTCTTAGCATATCAATTATGCTTTCTTCAACTTTTTAAATAGTTAACCTATAGTTTGCAACAGATATTTACAAATAATCCAAATCTACTTTCAAATAGTATAGCTCTATTTGCTATACTTCATGAGTAGTGTAAGTACTTTATAATGATAAAATATTCCTAATTCTTTTCTCCTATCTTGTATCATTACTTTCATTTATTTCAGTTTTACAGAAGCAGATATATCTACATAAGCATACATAATAGAATACATTATTGCTATTGTTATTTTGGATACACTGCTGTCTGTTAGATAGTTAAGAATAAGAAAAATAAAGTTTGTATATTACCTTCACTTACTTATTCTCTGATGGTCTTTTCTTTATGTAGATCTAAGTTTCTGACTTTTATCATTTTCCTTTTCTCTGAAGAACTTCTTTTTACATTTCTTGTAAGGCCGCTCTGCTGGAAACAAATTCCCTCAGTTTATATTTGTATAAGAAAGTCTTTGTATCTTCTTCACTTTTGAAGGATGATCTCACAGAATTCTAGGTTGATGTTTTCTATTTCTCTCAATGTTTAAAATATACGTATCCACTCTTTTCTTGTTTCTGAGGAGAAGTTGGATAAAATTTTCATGTTCGCTTTGCTGTAGGTAAGGTATTTTCCCCCCTCTGGCTTCTTTTAGATTTTTAAAAATCTTTGATTTTCCGAAATTTGAATATATGTCTAGGGGTGTGTGTGTGTTTTATTTTTTATTTTTTATTTTTTTTACGTTTATCTTGCTTGCTATTCTTTCAGCTTCCTCAGAGGATCTGTGGTTTAGTGCCTGACATTAATTTGGGGGAAATTGTTAGTCATTATTGCTTCAGATATTGTTTTTGTTCCTTTCTCTCTGTCTTTCCCTTTCGGTATTTTCATTATGCATTTTACATCTTTGGTAATTGTCTCACAGTTCTTGGATATTCTGTTTTTGTCTTTTGTTAGTCTTTTTTTTCTCCCTGTGTTTCAATTTTGGAAATTTCTATTGTCATATCCTCAAGCTCAAGAATTCTTTTCTCAGCTCTGTCTAATCTACTAATGAGGCTACAGAAGGATTCTTCATTAATGTTGCAGTGTTTTTATTTAAAATTTTTTTTTTAATCTCTAGGATTTCTTTTATATTTTTTAGAATTTTTGTCGTCTTACCTTATTTATGTTCTTCCATGTTGCCTATTTTTTCCACTAAAGGCCTTAGCATATTAATCATAGTGTTTCTAAATGTTTTGTTTTGATCATTCCAACATTCCTGCCATATCTGACTCTGGTTTTGTCGCTTGTTTTAGTCTCTTCACACAGTGTTTTCTGCCTTTTAGTATACCTTGTAATTTTTTGTTGAGAGGTGGATATATGTACTGAGTAAAAGGAACTCTAGTAAACAGGCCATTAGTAATGTAGAGGTAAGGTGTAGGGGAAGAGAAAGGGTTTTACAGTCCTATGACTAGTTCTAAGTCTTTTGGTGAGCCTGTGCCCTTGGACTATAAACGTTTCAAGTGCTTCTCAGTATTGTGCTGGCCTCCTTACATGAGAAACGATGGCAGGAAGGTGCAGGAGCTGTGTATTTTCCTTCCACTACTGAAGGCTGAGCTCGCTGGAGATGGATATTATTTTGTTCTGCAGGTAGGTTAGACTCTGACAAAACTCCAGCAGCTTAGGCTCTAATGAAGTAGTTTCTCCGGCTAGGCACAGTGGCTCATGCATGTAATCCCAGCACTTTGGGAGGCTGAGGCGGATGGATCACCTGAGGTCAGGTCAGCCTGGCCAACATGGTGAAATCCCACCTCCCCCAAAAAATCAGGCGGGCATGGTGGTCGGGGGGGCGCCTGTAATTGCAGCTACTCGGGAGGCTGAGACAGGAGAATCCCTTGAAGTGGGGTTGGGGGTGGCGCGCGGAGGTTACAGTGAGCCAAGATTGCGCCGCTGCACTCCAGCCTGGGCAACAAAGAGCGAAACTCCATCTCAACAAAATTAAAATAATAAAAAAATTAATTAAAAAAAAGTTTCTCCAGAGAGCATATCCTGTTCCTATGAACAGCATGCTCTAGTGTATTTCCAAATGGTTCCTCTCTTTTCTCCTCTCCCTAACAGAAGAAGGAGGGAATTTTTCTCCAGTATTCACTATGAGGTCTGGGTAGAGCTCTTGAAGGTAAAATTTACATGCTCCCGCCACCCCACCCTGCTGCTGCCATGACTGCATCTAAAGCTTTTAAGTCTCTGAGTTGTCCCTATGTAGCATCCAGCAATTAACCGATTACAGTTAGTTTTCCTATTCCAGGCTGCTTCCTGTGGAAGTTTCTGTTTATGGGTCTCTGTGTGGGTATATGTCATTCTCTGTATCTGCCTGTCTACCTCTTTTGGGGGAAATGGTTTGCTCTGTGACCTCACTTCTCTGCCAGATCTAAGAAGAGCTGTTGATATTTTAGTTTGTTTAGCGTTTTGCTTGTTATCAGGCTGCAGTGATGACTTCTAAGCTTCTTAACATGCTGGACCAGAAACCTTACACTATTTTGTAGATTTCAATTATTGTGGCATCTTCACAGAGCATCAGAGATATTCTACAGCATAACTGACAATAGTTATCTGGTACTCTATTGTGATGTGTTACATATTTAATTACTAAATTCTTTTAATGGGACATATGTTTGTATTTTCAGTTGTGGTTTTAATATGTACTTTCTCTTCTTTTGTTACAATAAACAAGAAGGTGGTAAACCTTCGTCTAGATAATCTTTGTGCACATTCATTTCATTGTCTATTGAAAATTCCTATAAAAGGCTGCATGTGGTCATTTTTGTGCTGCAGGAACACTGAGCATGGATGCTTAGTGGATCATGGGATGGATGCTTCCTACTTAATGCTTTAGGGGCAGGACTCTAGGGTTTGCAAAATCAGGGGAGCCTTTCATATAGATTCTTTAAGAAAGAGGAATGTAGCCTGAGATAGAGGCAGATGAGGCATCGGAAGTAATATTACTTGGGCCACATTATTCAGTGGATGAGATTCAGGGGCCATAAGAGCCATATAAGTGGGATATTGTAAAAGACATGGGAAAAGGAAGAATTTTATTTTATTTTTTCTTATTAGAACTTTTTTCTTTTCTTATATTTTATTTTAGATTCAAGAGGTACATGTGCAGTCCTGTTACATTGTGCAATATTATATTGTGTGATGGTAATGTTTAACCATTACTCAAATAGTGAAAATTTTACCCATAGGTAATTTCTTTTGGTCCTCACTCCCCTCTCACTCTTTCCACTTTAGGAGTCTCCAGTTTCTATTACTAAGGAGAAAGAATTTTAAATCTTAGCTGGAGAGAAAAAAAAGGAAAAACATAAAAATAAAGAACACTGAAGTTGTAAAAGGAGATCTAACTAACAGGACAGAAGTGTTCTCTACCTAAGTAGCTCCCTCAGTAAACTCTTGTAATTTTACATTTCCCTGAGTTTGAGGCACAAATATGAGGTTCAAAGGGTGTGTTCTCAAGAAACATTACATTTATGGAGTACTTATTTTTGCAAGACAGTAATGTCTCTAATCCTCATGACAACTGTACACAATAGGCATTAATATCCACAAAATCCAAAAAAGAAACTGAGTCATGGAAAGGTTACTCAATTTCCTGTACTCATACAACTAGAAATGGACAAAGTCAAGATTAAGCCCAAGGACTGTTTGATTGCTTTCCATGTGCCACTGTGCTATTCTCTTCTGGTATGTTGGCAGCTGAGCATCGGTGCTAAACGGGATCCAACACTTAGCACTGGCTTGGATACTAAGAGGAGTCCAAAACAAAATGTCTCCCAGAAGAAATTTCTGAAGACTGAGAGCATGGAGCTCACAGAATCCAAATAGGAAAGCAGAATCAAGTCAAAAAGGTGAGCACAGTAGCTAAAGCAGAAAACATCAGAAGCTGGGAGGCCCTAGAAAGAAACCAGGAGATAGAGCATGGGAAGGAATAAGTGGAGAGGGACTCCAACAGTTACCATGATGTGCCCCAAGTGCCTAATGATACATATTTTCCTTTTGAGAAGGGCCTTACTCTGTCACCCAGGCTGGAGTACAGTGGCACAATCACAACTCATTGCAGCCTCAACTTCCTGGGCTCAAGCCATACTCTTATTTCAGCCTCCCAAGTAAGCGGGAACACAGGTGTGCATCACCACCTGGGCTCATACTTAAAATTTTTGTAGAGACGGGGTTTCCCTATGTTGCCCAGGCTAGTAATGGTAACTTTCTTATTGACTGCTATGGCTTGCTGGTGGGCCAGCCTGATTTTAAGGCACTTGCTAAGGGCAGATAATATTCAAAGGATGATGGCAGAACTAGGACTAACAACCAGGTCCACATGACCCTGTAGCCCACACACCACTATTTTAGAGGGTCTCCATTGAGGGCAGAATCACTTGACAGCAATGTATGCTGTCAGCATTCTGTCCGAGTCCCACTTCACTTCTTTCCCTTGATCTACCTCCTTTTTTTTTTCTAGGACCTCCTAGCTTCTGATGTTTTCTGCTTTAGCTACTGTGTTCACTTTTTGTTCTAAAGAGGAAAGATGTACTGCTGATTTTGGGTTGGAAGAGGGCTAGGGAGGGGCTTTTTCCCCTTTGGATAATATTCCCACATCCTGCCCCTTAGATAGAAATAAATAAAACCAATGAAATGGAAAGTTGTATAATAAATGGATATTAAGTAAGAAGGAAGAAAAACAATGAAGGATGATTTTTCACAAAATTGATAGGGAGAGAGAACTATATCCAGAGATACAATTTTGTTTTGTATACCACCCAGGGAGTGTCAGGAAGCCAGACTTCATAGTGCACTAAGGGAACTTTTTAGTGAGATTCCAGGGTGGGAAGTAGGGAGTTCAAACTGGGCATGAGGGATTTGAAATGAAGGCAGTGTATCTGGCAATGCGTGCTGTCAGCTAAACGTTTTCAAATGAAGAATGAGATAGCTCTCAATGATCTAGAATAGGAGTCTGTAAATTTTTTCTATATAGAACAAGATAGGAAATATTTTAGGTTTGTGAACAGTAAGGTACCTGTTCAGATTATTCAACCCTGTAGTGTAAAAGCAGCCATAGACAACATGTGAATGAATGGTTGTGGCTGTGTGCCAATAAAACTTTATTTAAAAATAACAGGTGGTGGGTTGGATTTGGCTCATGGACAATAGTTTGCCAGCTCCTGGTCTTGAATAAAATAAAAGTGGCACAGGTGTACGTGTGTTTGTATGTGTGCAAGGGTAAGTAGCGGAGTCATAGCAACTTTTCAATATAAAAAGATTCAAAAATTTGAGGTAGATATGACAACTAAGCAAGACAATCTGAAAGGCTCAGAAATACTTGTTCCCTTTTCAGGATGCCTGAAATTGGAGGAGGAAATTAAAACTAAATACATATCTGACATTGAAGAGGAGAACAATGCAAGATATTTAGAGAATGCAAATTTATGAAATGGCGGCAAGGCTTGTTAAAAACAAAGACAGGAGAAAGGGGGAGGTTGAAGAGGATAACCTGGAAATGACAGTGGGAAAGAAACAAATACAGGAAATCCGAGTGATTAGGAAGAAGGAGGTCAATCTTAAAATAAAGCATTGCTGGAGTGCTAGAAAAAAGGAGAGGTGGCAAGGTGGTAGCAAACAGCCTGAAGCTACACAGAGGAGAGGTAATGGTGGGAAAGAAGGCCTCTGGGAGTTAACAGCATATGGCATTGTTAAGCAAAGGGGGAGAATGCTAAACTCACTTAGGCTTAAAACATGTCAACAGGTTCAACAGAGTTTGGGGGTTGAAATAATGACTAGCCCAATAAAAATATGATCAAGAATATGCAGTAAAAGGATACAATTGGGAGAGTGAGTTGATTACCCCTTGGAAGATGTGTGTTCACCATTCAGGAAATCTGACTTAGAGGTCAGGAATTTAGCCAAGGCTAGGTCCACTTGAAGTATTCAGTGAGAATCAATGGCTATCCATTTACTCTTTCACTCATGTATTCTTTCATCCATTCACTGGCCCAACAGATGTTTATTGAATGTCCACCATGAGTCTCTTCAGGGTCAATAGCAGTCCGAGATCTGTCAGGTACTTGAAGGGATCATGTTGATAAAGGGATGGCAGCTACAGAAATGAGTGCTTGGAAGGTCACTGACTGGCCCCTTTCAGGCCAGGGGAAGGAGAAGGCAGGGAATCAATATTCATGAAAAGATTTCCCCATCACAAGGCAGATTCATCCAACTAAACTATAGAGAGACAATCTGAGCTAAAAGCAATTTCAAGATTATTTTGTCCTATTCTTTTTACTTTACAAATAGGAAAATGGAGGTCTTGAGTTGTGATAAGGATGAAAAATAAAAATTACTGAGCATTTTTATATGCCAGGCACTGTTTTTTTAAAAAATTGTAGTAAAATACTCATAACATAAACTTACCTTTTTAACCACTTTAAGTACAATTCCGAAGTATAAAATACATTTACGATATTGTACTATCATTACAACCATGTAGTTCTAGAATTTTCTCATCATACCATAACTTTAGCCTTTGGCATTCACTAATCTGCTTTCTTTCTCTATGCATTTACCTACTCTGGATATTTCATATAAACGAAATTATACTTTCAAGGTGCATCCATCTTGTAACATGTATCAGTATTTCTTTCCCTTTTATGACTGCATAATATTCCATTGTATGCATATATCAGATTGTGTTTATCTTCTCATCAACTGATGGGCATTCAGGTGTTTCCATTTTTTTGGTTATTGTGAATAGTGCTGTGCCAGGCACTTTTTAAAGCACTTTGCATTAATTAATTCTGTTCACAAAAATCCTTGGAGGGAGGTACTATAATTAAATCATTTTTACAGATGAGAAAGGAGAAATTAGGTCTTTTGCTCAAGTTACAGTTAAGGGGAATTAGGAGGTGGAGCTGAGACTCAGATTTCTTATTTCCCAGCCCAGTGCTGTTTCTACCCTACCCTCCTTCTCAGCTCTCTAAGGGCAGGGACTGCCGTTTACTCCACACCACAGACACTAGTGCCCACCATGTTTGATGTAAATTAGTTGAATTAAATTTCTCCACTGAATAATACATAGGAAACAAGGAAGAGACTAGAGATTATTTATAAGAAGTCACCAGTAAAAAATAACATTAAACGACTAAAATAGTAATAGAATATTGTAAATAAATAATGTCATATTCATATGATGGAAAGTACTGTAGAGCCATTAAAAATGATGCTGTGGGAGAGTATCACTGTGAGGAACTACCTCTGGTTTATTTAGTCCCTTAGCCCTTTGAAGGAAGGTGTGATCGGCTCTTTGGCTTGCAAAACTGAGGTTTCGAGAGATTAAGTAAACTGCATCAACTGAAACAGCTCACAAAGCAAGAATTTTGTCTAAATCTCCAAACTCACTCTCTTAGCCACAATCCAAAAATTAAATGGAAATTTTACAAAAATCTTAGCAGTGGTAAGAGGAATAATGTGTGACTTGTATTTTCTCCTGTTCCTTCAGCTACGTTTTCTCCATTTTCTACAATGCTGTAGGTTATCTTTCCAATCAAATAAAAGCAATACAATTTAACTTACAAAGAAGAGATCCTGCCTAAATCAACCTCAAAACATAGTTGAAAAACGAGACTAAATCTCCTGTGGTCTGTAGGAAAATATACAAATATAAAAAGTATGGCCCACAGCAAAAGTAAGGAATGATGCTGGTGAGAAACTCTAAATGGAGGTGTTTTGTGGTTACTGCTTTATCATCTCAACCTTTGGAGACTATTCATGGATGCTGACTACTCCTTGTCTCTAAATAAGCATTTCTGTTTCCCAATTCCTTGCTGAGTTCTTCTGTTGATGTTAGAGAGCAGTTAACAAACCACACCAAATCATATGCGGTTGTAGCCTGGTCTTACGTGACATGGTGGAGATTTGAAGCATTCAGTTATCTGAGTTATATATCTCAATATTTTAACCCCGATCCAAAATTCTACTTTGCTCTGATATCTGAATATTACCAGTGAGCACTTGCTTAGGGCCTGATTCTGTCTACACTGTGTAGCTTGCACAAAGAATTTGAGAAATAACCCTTCTTTATATTGCTAATACAAGAACAATATTAGTTTGTTATTGTTTGTTACTGTTGATAGGAAAAACTCCATGAAAACCAGTCATTGTCTCTAAGGACTTAGGTTGTTGATATTTAATTCCAAATTTCCCCTTTCAAGTCCTGTCTCCTCATTCAATCAGCAGTGATGTGGCTACACAATAGCGGTAATAGTCATAATTTCCATAGAAACCATCTGTAAAGCTGCAAACACAGGATTACACCCTCCCTGCAGGCTGAGGCAGGAAGGCCAGATGGGCTATGAAGGGGAAAAGCCCTCAATGAGACATAAATCATTTGGTGAAGGGGAGGAGGATGGGGGAGGAAACCACTTTGGGAGAAAAATTGTGTTTGGTGCAATCTTTGCAACAGGAAGAAATTCCCCATTGAAGTGGCCAGCAGCGTGGGCTCTCTTCCAAGGCTAGTGTCTGGAACTGGTTACTTGCTGGGAACCTGGTGCTAGGCCAGAGATAAAGATTTTTTCCTGTGTGGGCTGCTGATTTCACAGGTCATTGGCCACAGACAGACAGACAGACAGACAGACAGACATAAGATCCTGGTCAACTCTTGTGCATACAAAGAGATGGAAAGTAACGTGTAATGCTCACTCCTCTGTGCCAGGCTGGACTTTTCACATATGTAGCTCATTGGACCTTCACGATATCCCTGGGAGGAAGATATTATTCCCATTTTACAGATGAGATAATTGAGTTATTCTTATTTTACAGATGAGATAACAGAGCTATGCTAACTCCCTCTGTTTAGATATCATCTTTATCGTAAGTTTTCTGAGACCTTTCTCCAGGTGGGTTCCGCCTATGTGCTTCAGAATGCACCTCTATTTAATATTCATTATTCTGTATATTACAAATACTTGTTAACCTCTTTCCCCCTCACCTGAGATTCTTTGAAAGCAATGTCCTTACCGCTAGCACAGGGTTGACTCATAGTAAATGCTCAATACCTACTTTTGAGTGAATAAATGAGGTAATCTCAGTAACTCATTCAAAATCTATCTTTTCCACAGTTGTATAACTGGGAGTTAGCACAGTGCCTGGCATATACAGACTCTTAACATTGGAATGAAATAGGGAATGAACGGACATCAGTTGGCTGATTACACAGTTTATCAGGTAGTCACACCAAGCTTTTCTGATTTCAGACGCAGTGTTACATTAGCTGGGAGGAGGTCATTGTCACATCTGGCCAGGCAATTCAAAGCACCTGGCTTCCCATTAGTGTCTTGGTACTGTTTGCTTTTAAAATTACCTCTTATTTTATAACAGCTCTAACTAAAAACCATTTTCTGAAAGCTCGGAGAGTGAGGGTGAGACGTGGATCTGTTACTCACCATGTGAATTTGATTAAATTCCTTTACCTTTCTGGGCCTTAATTTCTCCATTGTTGAAATAACTATAGTTGAGTTAAATGTGAAATTTTCTAAGAGCACCCCAATATGGTTTTTTTTGGGTCCCCACCCAGATCTCATCTTGAATTGTAATCCCCATGTGTCAAGGGAGAGACCTGGTGGGAGGCGATTGGATCATGGGAGCAGTTCCCCCATGCTGTTCTCATGGTAGTGAGTTCTCACGAGATCTGAATAGTTTTATAAGGGTTCAACAGTTCCTTCTTCACACTCTCTTTTTCTTGCCAACTTGTGAAGAAGGTACTTGCTGCTTCTTCAGCTTCTGCCATGACTGTAAGTTTCCTGAGACTTCCCAAGTCTAAGGCAGTATCTTTATAGTAATGTGAAAACAGACTAATAGAACCCCCTGCCTTTTTAAAAAAAATCAGAAATAATCTTATGCATATCTCAATAAAAGTGAAACTGCTTGGATAGAGCCTCTGTCAACCTTGTTTTCATGTGCCTAGCCTCCACCCCTTGGTGGCCTCTGAGGGAGCTCAGTGGAAAACAAGATCTCTGGTGAACACAGTTTGGAAATCACTAGAACAGATTATATGTAGAGCCCTTCTGCCTCTAAAGTTTAAGAGTTTTAGAAATACTGGCTCTGAGCACCACATATTACATGGCCAATCTGAGCTGATGGTGTGCGCCACCTATCCTTACAAATATACATCTAGATGGAGAGGAATGGCCATGGGATTTGGCGTCATGATTTCTGATTTTTGAACACCCAGATCCACCGCTTCCCCGAAGGGTATTATCACTGAGCAAGTCATTTCACTTCCCTGAGCCAGTTTCCTCAAATCTATAAATTGAGAAAAGGATTCTTTCATGATTGGGTTTTATGAAATCCAAACAGATAGCTATTGTTTGGTGTGTAGTTACTAAGTCCTTGGTAAATTACATTGGAAGAGGCAGTAACCATGGGTTTTGGGTATGCTTGCATGTCTAACAAAAATATGAGGCCCTGTCTGCTCTTTATCTGTATCATTTCTGATGGTTATGTTTTCAGTGAGCAATCTTGAGTGATGAGGTAATGTTTCTCCTAGACCAAGAGTAGTTTTGGCTCCTCTTATTATAAAAGTGGCAAATCCTCCTACATCAGTATTATTATCCTATAACACAACTCACTGTGTAGGTAGGTATCTGTCATCTATGTTGAACCATCTCTTAGTCCACTTTGTGCTGCTGTAACAGAATATCTAAGACTGTATAATTTATGATGAACATAAATTTATGTAGCTCATGGTTCTGGAGCCCAGAATGTCTAAGAGCATGGTGCTGGCATCTAGCAAGGCCCTTTGTGCTGTGTCATACTGTGACAGAAGGCAGAAGGGCAAGAGAGGCAAAAATGAGCAAGAGTTAAAACTCATAGCCTCAAGCTCTTTTATAATTGGCATTAATCCATGCATAAGGGTGGATCCCTCATGACCTAAACATGTCCCTTGAGGCCCTACCTTCCGGCACTGTTCCATTAGGGATTACGTTTGCAATACATACTTTATTTTGGGCATATTCAAACCATAGGAAGTCTTTTGCATCATCCCTGTGGGACTTGGGAGGTATGGGCAACCAAAGAAAGCCAACATAAAACTCTGTCTAATGCTTTTTTCATGAGTACGTCACTACATTTCCTCTCTGAATTTTATGAAATAGTGAGTATGAATTTTTTGGTGACCTTTAAGCATTATATACATTTTATTTTTAATAAAAATATATTTATGGCCGGCGCAGTGGTTCACACTTATAATACCTGCACTTTGGGAGGCTAAGGCTAGCGGATCACCTGAGGTTGGGAATTTGAGACCAGCCTGACCAACATGGAAAAATCCCGTCTCTACTGAAAATACAAAATTATCCATGTGCGGTGGTGCATGCCTGTAATCCTAGCTGCTCGGGAGGCTGAGGCAGGAGAATCTCTTGAACCCGGGAGGCAGAGGTTGCAGTGAGCCTTGATCATGTCATTGCACTCAAGCCTGGGCAACAAGAGTGAAACTCAAAAAAAATATATAAAATCATATATAAATATAATATACATAGATAATATATAATATATGTATATAATGTAAATATATGTACTATATATGTATAATATATACTATATATTATGTATATATTATATAGTATACATAATATAATATATATTATATATGACATATAATATAGTATATATTTAGATATATTATACATACTACAGTATAGTATGTATAATATATCTAAATATATACTATATTATATGTCATATATAATATATATTATGTAAAATAATATATGTTATATATTATTTACTATATACATAATATTATATGCTATATATAATATATTATACATATAATAGTATATATATTTAGATTTGTTGAAATAAACCAATTTCTTAGTGCACGCATCACAAATATACATCTAAATATCTTTTATATAACATATTATATATAAAATATATACAACATATTGTATATAAAATATATACAGCATATATAATATGTAAAATCACAAATATACATCCAAACATATTATATACAACATATATCACAAATATATGCACACATCACAAATATACATCTAAATATATACAACATAAATAACATGTTATATATGTTGTTCTGATGTGCGCACTAAGAAATTGGTTCATTTCTGGCCGGGCGCGGTGGCTCACGCCTGTAATCCCAGCACTTTGGGAGGCTGAGGCAGGTGGATCACGAGGTCAAGAGATCGAGACCATCCTGGTCAACATGGTGAAACCCCGTCTTTACTAAAAATACAAAAAATTAGCTGGGCATGGTGGCGCGTGCCTATAGTCCCAGCTACTCAGGAGGCTGAGGCAGGAGAATTGCCTGAACCCAGGAGGCGGAGGTTGCGGTGAGCCAAGATCGCACCGTTGCACTCCAGCCTGGGTAAAAAGAGCGAAACTCCGTCTCAAAAAAAAAAAAAAAAAAAGGAAAAGAAAAAAAAGAAATTGGTTCATTTCAACAAATGTGTATTGATTGTGGTCCTACCTTCCCACAGCAGATGAAGCTGCCCATTTACACCTCTGTGGAAAACCTGGGTTTAGTAGTGGTTATTCTGCTTACCAGCTGTGCAACATTGGACAAGATAATTAACATATTCTTATCATTCTAGGTTCAGCCACAATAACAGAGACTCTACTAAGTGTTTCAGACAAAGGGGATTTAATACAGGCTGGAAGTTGAAAGAGCAAAAAGAAACACAGAGATTAACTCAGAGAAAATAACTAGAAGTGGCAATCACCCAAGGCTGAGTGAACAAGGAGGGAGGCTGCCCTACAGGTTCGTTGCCCAGATTTCAGAGGAGGGATCTATACCTGACTGCTCTTAAGTGTGTGGCAAAACTGGGAGTGACAGTGCCAAAAGAAGCTGGAGGCTGGAGAGGACTGCAGCTACAGGAGTGATGCTGGCAGGAACAGGGAAACAGGAAAGAGATTCTGTTTCCTTCTCTTTGGCCTTCTGTTCTCTATGTGCTGCCTTCTGTTTGCAGAACTTTATAGGAAGTTAGCTGGTTAAGAATCCTGGGTCATATAGTTTGCAGAGTTCTAGCCAAGTAGAAACCAAAGAGTATAAAGTGATGAAGGGTGGGCTTAGAGTTGACAAACAGGAGGCAAATCACAGGAATTATTGCTGTGCCTTGGTCTCATAACTGTACAATGGGGATAATACCTATCTCATTAGATTCTTTTGGAGGATTAAATGAAACACCACTCAATTGCTTGCTGATTGCAAATGCCCAATAAATGCAAGCCTTTACATTATTCTTATTATGCTAAGCTTGATTTCTGTGTAGTCTGCTGCCTGTGCCTGTTTTCCAGTGGGATTTGGATGTTATGCTTGCTTCAGGGATTATCAGGCCATCTGGGAAGGTGGCCTTACTAAGCTCCATGTGGAGAACAGGCTTCAAGACTCAGCATTGGCCCTTGTGAGTCAAGATGGGAACTTTCTCCTCAGAGGTATTTAATTAACTGGTTGTCAGAATGATGTTGATAGATAAAATGCCTGTCTTAGATTGGATCTGCAGTTGCTCTGATGTGGGATTCTCAGTGTATTTCATTTGTTATCCTGCTTCCTCATTTTTCCAAAATAGAGCCCCCATTGCGTTTTACCTCCTTTTTTCATTCTCTCTTCAGACAAGATAAAATGTCCTTCACCGAGCTAACAAGGTTTGAGCTCCCAGACAGTCATCCTGTGCTCTAGGGCTTTATGCTGCAGTATCTCTTAGAATATACAGCCAACGTGGCAGAGACCTGAATTTCAGCAGCATAGCCTGGCAATTAAGGATTTTGATTGTGGAGTAGACACAACCAGGGTTTAAATCCCTGCTCAGTGTTTTATTAGCTCTATGACCTAGGGAAAATAACCTCTCTGAGCCTCGCTTTCCTCATTTCAGTAATTGTATGTATATCATGTGTTGTGGAAAAATAAGATAATCCCTGTAATACTCTAAATCCAGAATGCTTCACAATTTGCAAAGCCTCAGCAAGTGGTAGCTACTATTACTGCCTGTCTATACTTTTTCCCCCCTTTAATGAACTCATGATGTACTCAGAGTAGAACTTACTAATTTATAGATTCCACAAAAATTTATTGCTCACCTATTAGATGCCAGAGACTGCAAATACCTGGTGAAGAAAAATGAGCAAAAGGCAAATCTGATACGGTGGAAACTTGACAGTTTGGGGAGGAAACTATCTTGAGGCTGAATGAGGCTGCCACGTTCCCTGACACACTTATAGTACAGTGTGATAGGCAGTACAGTAGCAGTTTCAGAGAAACAAAGGGCCCCACAGTCCCAGAGGCTGATGGAGAACCAAACTGGAGGGATAAGAAGGGTTCCCCACAGCCTCAATGTACATTTGAGATAGCCTGGTAGTGGAAATGTATGCTGGTGTGTGTGGGGGGCAAAGGATTTCCACGCAAATGATCTATAAAGGAGAAAGCATGGCATGCTCAGGAACCTGAAACACTGTAGACAGTGGCATAAGTTGAGCAAAAGTCAAAAGCAGAGACAGTCAAGGCCAAATTACATGGGGTCAGACAGAGTGCATGTAGGGCCACAAACCTTAACAGGCATCTTGGATTCTCTTGGCTGCCTTTTTCTTTCCAAAGGTACCATCTTCTTCTTACACCACATTTCTTAGATGTTATGGTGTTGTCTAACCAATAATCAGTTGTCTCCTTCTTTGTTACGAAGGCAACCCTGATTTTTTGTTGAGAGAGGCAATGTGCCCAGCTTAAAAAACTACATGTTCCAGCCTCCCTTCCAGATGCAGTTATGCAGAGCTGAATGCAAGTCTTAGCTGGTATTAATGTCTGTAAGCTGGAGATGGAGTAAAAATTAAAAAGTTAGTGTGTATTAAAAAGATCTAGGAACTCACTCTAACAGACCAATGAATACAAAGGGAATGTGTGAAGTTCTGTGTGACTGAGAGATATCTTATGCAGTGCATAACTTAGGATAAATCTTTTATTGAAAAACATTTTTATGAGAGCAATAAAGAAAAAGAGAGCTCAAAATGTAGGATACAAGAGACATGAATTCTGGTCCTGGCTTTGAAAAGTAAAATTGTGATTCTGCACAAGCTGTTAACTCTCAAATAATACACTTCCTTTGGAAAATAGAAACAAAGCCTCTATCACAGTGCTATTGTAAAGAGCAAATGAACTATAGTAATAATAATGAGTGTTTCCTGTATCTCAGGCACTGTTTTAAGCATTTTACATGTATCATTTCAGTTAAAACACAAAATATCATAGTAAATATATTAGCAGCAACGTTTTGTAGAAAAGGAAATAGATTAAATAACTTGCCCATGGCTATTGTAGAAATGGAAGGAAAGCTCTTCTGCCCTCGGAAGCTTCACTGAAATGAACTAACAGTAGACAGGTTAATAGGAGAAAAGGCATACAAATTTATTTATGTGCACAGGAGCTACACAAAATAGGAGACTCAAAGAAGGATCAGATGATTGGAACTTAAATACCCTCTTCATACAAGAGAGGGAAGTGGGGGATGTAGGGTAGTAAATAATTCTTAGTAGAACTGAATGGGCCTAAAGCACAGACAAGTTTATAAGTGATTCCTCTTTGGAAATTGAATGGGACCAGAGAATAGACAATAGCTTGGGACAAAGTTCTTCTGAGCCCTGGGGGAGGTGGCAACAAATGCAGGAATGTGAGGGCTGGAAGTTTACTGCAAGGAAAGGTTTTTTTTTTTACGTAACTAAAGCCTCCTAGGTAAGCTCTTGGTGTTGCTCTCAGAAGAGTAGATGAAAAATCTTTGAGTGTGGTAAGAAGTGGTCTATTCTTTTTCTCCTTATGGTTAATCTTTCCTGGTTATTTGATGAGATTCCTAGGGAAGGGGTGTTAAGACAATTACATTTCCTTTTTTTTTTTTTATTTGAGATGGAGTTTTGCTCTTGTTGCCGTCTGGAGTGCAATGGTGTGGTCTCAGCTCACAGCAATCTCTGCCTCCTCGGTTCAAGTGATTCTCCTGCTTCGGCCTTCTAAGTAGCTGGGATTACAGCCATGTGCCACCATGCCTGGCTAATTTTGTGTTTTTAGTAGAGACTGGGTTTCTCCACGTTGGTCGGGCTGGTCTCGAACTTGCTACCTCAGATGATCCACCCACCTCGGCCTCCCAAAGTGCTGGGATTATAGGCATGAGTCACCTTGCCTGGCCTTAACAATTACATTTCTTTTGGAAGGAGTTTCCTCAGTTAGATGAGGGAATTTCCCGAGAAAGCCTCTTTGAGTGCTTGAGGTGTTAGGGCAGAAACAAGAGAAAGAAGGTCCTTGGTTCTGCTGGGCGCGGTGGCTCATGCCTATAATCCCAGCACTTTAAGTCTGAGATGGGTGGATCACCTGAGGTCAGGAGTTCGAGACCAGCCCGGCCAACGTAATAAAACCCTGTCTCTACAAAAATACAAAAATTAGCTGTGTGTGATGTGAACACCTGTAATCCCAGCTACTTGGGAGGCTGAAGTGGGAGAATCACTTGAATCTGGGAGGCAAAAGTTGCACGGAGCCAAGATCGAGCCACTGCACTCCAGCCTAGGCAACTGAGCAAGACTTTCTCTCAAGAGAAAAAAAAATGTCCTTGGTTTTGAGGCAGCTTCTAAGGCATTCTAATCTTCTTTGATTCAAAAGTGCTCAGCATGCCAAAACACCATCTTTCGGGATACTGCTTTTTCAGGCCCAACACTGTAAAGCTTTTAGCAAGAGAAGTCAGAGTTAGAATCCCTGACATTAGAGCTGGAGATCACATTCTCAAGACTAAATTCATTGTGTGGAACAAATTTTGAAAAACTGAAAACTATATACAAAGGGAAGATTATTATCATTTCCATATGTGACATGCATGAATTGCTGAGAATTAAAATAAATAATTTGCTAAATACCAACTTTGTATTGGATAGTGTTAGATATTTCTTTAAGGATGTAGGGGTCTTTCAAAACCCATCATGGGTTCAGAATCATTAATCCTTTGAAGGCTATCTTTTTTTTCTCTCTACTTGCCTTTAATATATTTTCTTTATCTTTGCAGTTTTGCAATTTCAGTAAAGATTTAGGTGTTTTTATTTTTCCTTCTCTGCGCCCAATGTAATTTCTGAATCTGAAGATTCACATCTTTCAACAATTCTGGAAATATCAGAGCCATAAATTATCTGTGAGTATTACATCTCTTCATTTTCTTTCCTTTCCTGTCTGGAGCTCCTATTAACTTTATTGTGGACCATCTTTCTAATGTCCAGGTCTCTTAACCTCTTTGTGGTGCTTTCCATTTCTTTTCATTCAGTCAGGATTGTTTGGTTATAGTTACATTCCAGATCACAGATTCTCTCTTCATATGTAAATAATCTGCTGTCAAGCCACTCATTGATTTTTCATTTCATTGGCTATTTTTTTTCACACTTCCAGACAATATATTCCCTGACCTATTTGAAATCTGTACCTTCTGTTTTGATCATGTCTTGTTCTTTTCCTGTACTTAAATATTATTTGAATTGGGAATTTTGTCAATTGAAACACACTGATTTTATTTTATCTATGTAATTGCTTTATTTTATAAAATTTTGAGGGGACTGGGTGTACTTATTGTGTCTCAAATCTTGCTCAGAGTAGATTTTTCAAATGTGTCTTGTAATTTTTACTCATGTGAGGTGGTGCTTTTTCTCAAAGAATCTAATGAACCTGATTCTTAAGAATCTAAAGGATGTTTCTTTCTAATGCTTTGTTTACCAGATAATCCAGTGGTATCCTTGAAATGACCTTTTTTTTTTTTTTTTTTGAGAAGTAGCCTTCTTGCTCTGTTGCCAGACTGAGTGCAGTGGTGAGATCTCGTATCACTGCAACCTCTGCCTCCCAGGTTCAAACAGTTTTCCTGCCTCAGCCTCCCGAGTAGTTAGGACTACAGGCGCGTGCCAGCTGGGACTACGTCTGGCTAATTTTTTGTATTTTAGTAGAGACAGGGTTTCACTGTGTTCACCAGGCTGGTCTCGATCTCCTGACCTTGTGATCCACCCGCCTTGGCCTCCCAAAGTGCTGGGATTACAGGCGTGAGCCACCACGCCTGGCAAAATGACCATTGTTAATGTTAATATTTCACTTTAGGAATTCCTGGTGGCCTAAAATAAAATCCAAACTTACATGAGGGTCTTCTATTGTTACAAATTCTGAGGAGACTCCTCCCACAATACCCCATCAAGAACATTGGCCAAGGAAAATCAGCTCCATGTCATCACTCTATATATATGAGGAGATCTTACTAGTTTGCATTTTTCACTGAGACAAAAATTTACATGGAACTCTCTGTCCTTTGGTCCTTTGATATGTACCAAAGGGGTTCATCTGTTTTCCTCTTTGAAGCATTGAAACTCCAACTCCTGGTTACCAAGATTACATAAATCTCCATAAGGCAGCCAAAGCGATAGCTCACCTGCTTATTTTTATCTTCGTTTCCTCTTTTTCTACCCCTAAATATGCATTTACATATCTTGCATTGAAAGTACTAAATGATCTAATCTACCATATTTCTCTACTCATCATTGTGAATATCAATTATTTTATAGTCATAGAAATTATACTCTGATTGGATCCTGGATAATTGAAATTTTATGTTAATTCAAACAAAATTAATTTATTTCTTCTTTTAACTAGATGATCATGGAACTAATTAGTACTGGGGCTTAAAATTCCATTTTAAAATTATAAGTTAATTCACATTTTAAATTTAATTTTGAATTTCAAAATCAGGTTTATGACCATTTGTATCTGTATAAATTTCAGCTTTAGCTCTACCACTTACTTGCTATATAAGTTTGATCAAGTCATATAATAATTGTGCCTCAGTTTTCTCTTGTGAAAATGGTTATAATAATAGTATCAACATCAGCAGGTTGTTATGAGAATTAAGTAAGTTTGTAGTTTGTATATGTAAAACATTTAGAAAAGTTCCTGGTCACCTGGCAATTAATAATTTTACTTCCCATCGTTATTACTATTGTTATCTGCAGAAAAAATAGAATAATCATACATTCGTTTTGAGGATATGTTCATTGATGCTACCTTGTAATCATCTTAATTCAAATAAACTAACTTCAGATGTTTTTCAGTATAATTTTCCCCTCAAAAACCTTTACAAATATTTTCAAGAGTTTGAGTTGTCTTCTTCATTATAACATGTTAGGACAACCCTTTAAATGAGATTACTACTATAGTTTGTAATTACTTTGATCTTTGCACTTTCCTAGGGTATATTTTATTTATTCTTTAATTTATTTTATATTTATACATTAGTTTGGAGGCTCTGCTTAAATCTGTTCTTTCAAGGTATTCTTTCTATTACTTTGAATAATTTTCCATTTTGAGCAATTTGTTTTAGGATTTTAATCTTCGTATCAGATATTTTGCTATGATGAAGTTGTTTCAATTCTAAGAACCATTTCAAAAATCATAGATGCCAGCATTCAGTTCTGGGTATATTCTTTAAAACTTGACTTAGTTCTGCTTTTGAAGAGCTGTTATTTTAACGTTTTATTTTGAAATGATTATAGACTCACAAGAAATTGCAAAAATAGTTCAGAGAGCCCTTGAACACTTCACTCATCTTTTGCCAATGGCCACGTCTCACATAACAGCAGTACAATATTAAAACCAGGAAAGTAACATCTGTAGAATACTGTTAGCTAGGTGGCAGGGCCTTATTCAGATTTCACCAATGTTTGAAGGACATTTGGGGTGTTTCCAAGTTTTGGCTATCATGAATAGACCGGCTATGAACATTCCCTTACAGGTTTTTGTGGGAATGTAAATTTTCATTTCTCTGGAAAAAATGCCCAAGAGTGTAACTGGTAGGTTGTATGGTGAATGCGTGTTTAGTCTTTTGGGAAACTGCCAAATTTTTTTTTAAGTGGTTGTACCATGTTTCATTCTAACCAGCAATATGTGAGAAAAGTGCCATTTTTCATACGTACTCTCATTCAAGAAAACCTAATCCATGAAAATCCAGATTTCAAAAAAATTTTTTGAGTGATGAAAATATTCTACACTTAGATTGTGGTGATAGTTATACAACTTTAAATATACCTTAAAAACCCCTGAATTGGATACTTTAAATTGGTGAATTGTATGGTATGTGTTATGTCTCAACAAAGACTTTTTAAAAAGACTATTATATGAGGTGATCTAATTATATTACAAAAAAAAATCTCATTTCTTCACCAAGCTTCTATCTATTAAGAGTTTACCATGTGGCAGGCATTATGTACAGTGCTTTATATGCATTACCCTGTGTAATCTTTATATAATCGTTACCTCCAATTCATAATAAACACTGTTGTAAAAGGATAGTACAGAGTGGCTAAGCAGGGTGAGGTTCTGAGCACAAGACTGCTTGAGCTCAAATCCTGACCCATTCATTAACTAGCTTGTCTTTTAACCATTGTCAACTTCCAAATCCTTTTCTGTAAAGCGGGTAGTGAAAGTACTTCCCTTTGTGAGGAATAAATGAATAAATGCATATAAAAGCACTCAGGATGCTGCCTGCATAGTATCATTATCATTATTATTAAATTCATGAAAAGATATTTTCCTCCTAGCAGTTCATAATTGCCTGATAATAGTGTTATGAGAAAGTGAGCCATGTGGATTAATAAAAGATGACAGATTTTGTCATTATATGTATGGGAGGACAAGGGAAGCAAATGACATTTACTGATCCCCTATGATACACCAGACATTGTACTTACTAGCCACCATTGTGTACATGAAATCTGAACAACACTGTGTGATGAGAGTATTATTTATCCCCGTTTTATAGAAAAGGAAACAAGCTCAAAAAGATTAAGACAGCATTTCCGTTTCATAAAGCAAGTATTTGATGTAGCTAGGGTAGAAAACCAGGTCTCTCTATGTACAGAATTCATGATTTTCTTTTTCACCTATGTAAAGAATTGATAAAAATAAGACTTGGCTTCAAACACTGCATTTAACTTAGAGCATTAAGATACTTGCAGCTTTTCTTTCCTCTTTATTCAGAAACAAAAATTTAGCATTTCTAAGGTTGTCACATTTAAAATATGATTAATGAAGAAAATTGGAAGTCCATATAGTAATTCAGAAAGGTCCCCAAGGTTTAATTCCACCTGAATTTCCAGCTGCTTAGAAGTTGAATCACAATTTGGCTGCAAAGGGCAAAACCATTGATGGAAAAGTCCATTGCCAGAAGAGCTCAGCAAGAGGTGAAGAAATACATTCTAGAGATTAGAACAAGAGGTATCCTGTGCTGAGCTCAATCAGAAACAAAAACAAAACAAAACCCCCAAATGAATTCCAAACTAAGAAGAAGAAAAGAAAATTATTTGTGATAACATGTCATTCACATTTCTCAGGTTTATTCACCCGTGGATTAGTCTTTGTATTCTTTCTCTTTCTTCTTCAAACTCCTTTCTTTGTAGAAACTGCTAAGTGTTGTAATAGAAGGAAAGACGGGACTTTAATGTCAGCTTATTGAGTAAAACAGCAAAGTTTTTTCCTTTGCAGTGAGCCTCAAAGATTATGCATCTCATTCTTCAGGTTTACTATTGAGGAACGTGGCTGTTGGTCTCCACTGGAAAGAAACACCAGGATTTGGAATTCCACTTGGAAAACTCAGGTCTTCCTGATTTTTGAATAAACACAGAGAGAGAATCACAATGAGGACTCTCACACTGATGTGAAAAAAGATCTTTGGATAGGAACCTACTCATTTATTCTCAGGGATTTAAGTGCCCTGCTTCATGTGTTGACATGCTGTAACTGACTTCATTTTACTTTATTTTATTTATTTTATTACAAGCAAGAGAAGCAAGGTCTGGTTCCCATATGATTAAAAAGAGAAAACAAAAGAAAAAGTCTTGGGTTGGGTTAGGAGGTTCTCTGAACCATGAGAAATGACCTCAATTTTGCCTGAAAAATCTGACAAAAATGAAAAATGGAATGGTACAAGCTCCAGGAAGATGTTGCAGAGATGAGCTTCAGATGCATTTTATTTTGTGTTGTTATTAATGGCTTGGAAAGAGGCCGTAAACCTATTATGGTAATTATATCCGCAGATGAGGGTAAATAGGATGGTGTTACAGACACCAGTAAGCAAGAGACATAGTACAGAGCAGCCTAGAGAGATTAGAAATATGGACAGGAAATGAACAAATGAGATCAGCCTGGAAAAGTGAAAACATGCATCTGGAGAACTACATAATTTGAAAAACAGAGAGGTACTTGAAGGCAGGGTCATACTTGGAAAGCAGCAATGGTAAATAGGCCTTTGAGCAGGTATCAGCCCTGGATAAATTTATAACATGATGGAAAAATAATAGTCAGGCTTCGTGTTCATATAGCCTTTCAAAATGTGTTTTTGTTTTTGTTTTTTTTTTTTCCAAACGGAGGCATTTCCATTATCTCATTTGATCATTAACCCAAAGAGGCTGGAAGCAAAGAATTCTCCATTGAAATGAAGAGAGGTTAAGTGAATTGCTTAGGTCAAACAATTTTTTAATAAAATAGACATGGCTAAAGCTTGGATGCCTTGACTTCTTATTCTTTTTCTTCTTTCACGATAGCACCTCATCATACGTCTTGAATCTCAGAATACTAATTATTTCTGGTTCAGCATTTACTCATCTCTTTCTAATGTTATGTACAATTTTATTTCATTTGAGACTGAGGATAGTATTACTGAAACTTTGAACACGGCATGACCCCTGCCCCAAACCTATTTTCTAGAATAAAATGAGGCAGTATGTAATGGATGGTGGATCTCAGGATTACAAGTCAAAGCCCTATACTAATAGTATCACTAACTACGGGGTGGGCTGTGGGCAAAGCATCTCTAGTTTCATGTGCTTCAGCTGTAAGATGGAGGAGGTTGATTGCTATGGTCTCATAGAATTGCTGTCTTTGAAGAGCTAAAAGAAGAATGAAGCTATGTAAACAGACAACCTGAGACAGAAACTTTGAAGCTTGAGAGGAGTGGAAGAAGAAAGAGAGAGAGAAAGAGAGAGAGAGAGAGAGAGAGATAGACTCCTGGACTAAAAACATGAATTGGCATATGGCAAGCAAGCATATTTAGGCTTTTGAGGATAACATTTGCAAAATTATCTCAATCTATTCTCTCATGCTCTTGTTATAGAGTTTCTATCCTAAAGTCGACACTGTCATTTTTTTTCTCCCCTTGGTAATGACGTATGAGTTTCTATGCACCCTTATCTGCTTTTTGTAAGAACTGATGCACTAGATGTCTTTTTGAATTCTGCCAATATCATAATGGGTCCTTTTTCTCTGAGAAATGCCTTTATGTCCACATGGGTGATACCTTGCACCATGTTTGGGTTATGTGATTCTGCCATCCCTTTTCCATAAATGATTAGGTTGTAATCACTGACCCAAGTAGAGCCAATAGGATTCCTTCCAATTGGAAGTTGGGACCAAGAGATATTCATTTTATTCTCTCACTGTGATTAGAATGAAAAAAACATGGAGTGGCCAAATGTGGAGAGAAAACTATGTAAATTGAGCGGTAGAGAGAATGACAGTGTAGCCTCAGAAGGTAAAAGACAGACTGTACCTGACATCCTGATTCCAGCTTAGCTGGATACTTACATTTGAATTATTGTTCTTTTTTTTCCCCAGTAGTTTTACTGAGATTATTTTTCATCTTTTAATAAATTGTTTTTACTAACAAAATAGTCAATCTAGATGATATTCTGTTAATATGCAATATTATATTCCAGGCACTATGATGAGTAAACAGAGCCCATCCTCAAGGAGTCCAAGGGAGATGGTCACAAAAACAGATCATTGTAACTAAGTGCAGGACTGAAGTCAGCACCAGGGGAAACTGCATAGATGTCAGAAAAAGCTTTCTGGAAGAGATAATGCCTGAGGGGAGTGTTAAAGGATTGTTTGGAGTTTCCCATGTCAAAAAGAGTTACATCATTTCAGGCAGAGGTTATTATTTGGGCAAGTGCTTGAGGTAGGAAACAGCAGAATGAGAGAGAAATACCTAGTTCTTAGGGTTACTGGAACATAAAATGCAAGGCAGGAGTGAAGGGAGATGAAGCCACAGAGATGAGCAGAGGTCAAGTGTGGGCAGGAGCATCAAACACAGTGTCAAGGATATTGAATTTTAACCTGAGAGTACTGAGGAATGATTGGAGACTCACAAGTAAGTGGGAAGGTGACTTTTTTTTTTTTTTTTGAGACGGAATCTCCCTCTGTCTGCCAGGCTGGAGTGCAGTGGTGTGATCTCAGCTCACGGCAACCTCTGCCTCCTGGGTTCAAGCGATTCTCCTGCCTCAGCCTTCCGAGTAGCTGGGACTACAGGAGTGCGCCATCATGCCCGGCTAATTTTTGTATTTTTAATAGAGATGGTATTTCACCATGTTGACAAGGATGGTCTCAATCTCTTGACCTCGTGATCTGCCTGCCTAGGCCTTCCAAAGTGCTGGGATTACAGGCATGAGCCACTGCACATGTCCAGCAAAAGTGACAATTTAAGATGAGACCTTAATGACAAGGAGATAAATTGGTTGAGGTTGGTCCAGACAGAGGGAGCAGACAGTGGAAAAGGACCAAGCACTGAGACCCAGGTTTCCAGTGAAGATGACCAGATGAAGGGAAGTGCAACCAGCTGAGCTGCAGAGCACTGGAAAATGTAAAGAGAAGTTTCCGGAATCTATTTAAACTTGTTGAATGTTCTAGATTCCCTAGAAAGTAGATTATAATACAAAGAATAATATGCAAGTTTATCAGGGAGTGCTCTGGAGGTCAACACCAGAGAAGGGAAGAAAAGGAAGGAGATGGAGGCAGAATTAGGTAGAGGGGAAAGGCTACCTTAATGGACACTCAGCTGACTCTGAAGGGAGTTGTGAAGAGAGGATGAACCTTCAATTTCCTTCTGAGTGGGATAAGAGAGTTAGGCCTTTAAAACTATTCATCAGTATTACTAGATGTGGGTCACCCCTCAAGGCAGTGACATCTCAGACAAAATAGATATCTTTAGCTGAAGTAATGTCAAAGGTGGCTGACAACTGAGAGCCTTCTGCCAGTAGCACTTGCAGAAGCTGGGATCATAAGCCCTTTATTCCTGAAGGGTCAAGATGGTGCACCGTAGGGGCTTGTGGATCACTTACGTGGAAACATCCTGTATGCAGTTAGATGTATGATACTGAAACTGAGAGGAGAGGGCTGGCTAGAGCTAAGGACTGGGAAGCAATATTATACCAGTGGTGAAAATGGGTGACCCCTTTGGGGTCATGCACCCTTTGAAAATCTGAGGAAAACTAGAGATTCTTCTTCCCAGAAAAATGTGCAAATATATATATATATCTCCATGGAATTTTTGGAGGTTCACCCTGTGGCTCTCTTTTGATTGGGTTCACTCAATAATATACTGTGCCCTGGGCAACATCATGTGATATTTTAATTAATTTGATTAATTAGTCCAGTTTATTGGAGCATTCCTAGAATATCAGCACCTCCCCCACATTTTACCTAATCTTCATGCTATCTAACTTAACCATATTATCCCTATTTTATAGAGGAGAAAGCTGAGTTTAAAAGAACTTGCTTGTGTGGGACACCACAACTACTACAGCAGAGCTGCAATTTCAGCACTGGTCTGTGTGACTAGCAGAGTTGGATTCCATTTCTGAGCTCCATGATATATCCTCTCACCTGGGTCCTATCAGGGCAACAAGTGGCCTCTTGCAAGGTAGGGAGAAAAGCAAGGGGACCTAAAGAGCAGTCAAAGAGGTTTATTGATAGCACCCTATAGCTGCCATCGGTGATGCAGAGTATTACTGGAGAAGGAGAAAATCACTGACATCAAGCAGACAGCTCCAGAGTCGGGGGCTGGCCAAGGCTATCAACAGGTGGTGTTTGCTTGAGAGGCCCCAGTGGTCATAAGAATTTCTGCCCTTCTGTCCCTGGTGGTGGGTGATTGGCTATCTCGGATATTTTTCTCATTCACTGGTGTTGTCATGGAAAATAGCGTACATGGTATTCTCAACTTAATTGGCTAGTTCTTTACTATTTTACTTGAAAAAAAGTTAATATGAATATCATTATTGCTGTCCATTGGCTCTTATCATCTTTTTATCCCAGTTAAAGAAAACCAAACTTGCAAGGTCTTAATAAAACACTCATTATTAAGTTAATGAGTCAAATCAACTTTCTATGGCAAACACAGTTCTACCTTTACTGAGTAGATTCTTTCACAGCAAACTTTCTGATAATCTAGTTTCTTGCAATAGTCTTCTACAGTCACAGAGAGTTAAGTGGGGAGAACTTGGACCGATTAAAATAGGCTTTCAATATTGCAAGAAGTTCTCTTCAGCTTTTTAGTCAGGGCACATAGAGAGAAACTTAAATTTATGGTGACAAAATAAAGAATAACTGTAGATTTAACTTAAATTCTGTAGTAAATGTGTAACTATCCATTGTTCTTTCCCTTTAGCTTTCTAAACAAAGGCTAATTGCTAACCCAGTGCATTGCAGTCATGAAATCATTTGTAATAGTAGTTTCTTAAAGCTAGTCCCAAATGACTTCCAGGACTCCTACTTGGAAAAAGAAAGTAGTGCCTGCTTTTAACTTTAATTTTAATTAAAGGTGAGTCAAAGATATGTGGGTGTTAAAAATCATTGTTTTCCATAGAGCCATTGTTCTATTAACTAGCACCTTTCTTTTTTTTAAGACGGAGTCTTGCTCTGTTGCCAGGGTGGAGTGTAGTGGCGCCATCTCGGCACAATGCAACCTCCGCCTCCCTGGTACAAGTGATTTTCCTGCCTCATCCTCCTAAGTAGCTGGGACTACAGGCATGCACCACAACACCCAGAGATGGGGTTTCACCGTGTTGGCCAGGATGGTCTTGATCTCTTGACCTCATGATCTGCCCACCTCTGCCTCCCGAAGTGCTGGGATTACAGGCGTGAGCCACCCCTCCCAGTCCCTAACTAGCACCTTTTCATGCTTTGCGTAGGATCACTGCTGTGGTCCAGATGTTAGTGTTGGAAATTTATATGTTGGAACTTAATTTGTATTTTGGATGCTAAAGTCTAATGTGACAGTTTTAAGAGGTGGGCCTTTTGGGAAGTGATTAAGTCAATAAGGCTCTGTCCTCACGAATGCAATTAGTTCCCTTGTCAAAGAAGTTAAAGGGAGCTGTCTTGCCCATTCCGCCAGGTGAGGATCTAGAAGGCATCATCTATGAGGAACAGGCCCCTCACCAGACGTGGAAGCTGCTGATGCCTTAATCTCTGACTTTTCAGCCTCCAGAACTGTGAGAAGTAAATTTCTGTTGTTTATACATTACCCAGCCTAAGGTTATTTTGTTCTAGCAGCAGGAATGTACTAAAACAATCCCCATGAAAGGTATAAACTAACCAAGTGTCAATAACACAAAATGATTCATCTCTTTTGCCAGAAATACCTTGGGGATTTTGGAGGTCAGTGTAAATTATTTGTGGCTATGAGGTAATAAAAACAAGACGTGGTTATTTGTTAAAATATGCATTAATTATGTATGCCTTTTTGGAAGGTATTCTCTATATATACTCTATTAATAAGTTCAGAAGGTCCTTATCTAATTTGGTATATGATTACAGCAGGGAGGACAACTAGTATTTTACAGGGGACCAGGGTGGGCAGGGGTCCTTCATTTTCCATCCACTCACTGCTATAGGGACTTTGAAATCTATTCTTTTAATTATCCTATACTATAATGATAATCAACCCATCTTTCTGTTTCATAAGACCTGTTTTAGGTTGAGCACCATGGCTCATGCCTGTAATCCCAGCACTTTGGGAGACCTAGGTGGGTGGATCAGCTAAGTCTGGGAGTTCGAGACCAGCCTGACCAACATGGAGAAACCCCGTTTCTACTAACAAATACAAAATTAGCCAGGTATGGTGGCGCATGCCTGTAATCTCAGCTACTGGGGAGGCTGAGGCAGGAGAATTGCTTGAATCTGGGCGGCAGAGGTTGCAGTGAGCTGAGATTGTGCCATTGCACTCCAACCTGGGCAGCAAGAGCAAAACACTGTCTCAAAAAAAAAAAAAAAAGACCTGTTTCTCCTCTTTTGTGTCAACGTAACACTTAGCGATTCTACCTGCTACTTTCATAGGCGAGGCAAGTAAGGCTAAGGCTTTTCAGGTTGTTAATTCCAAAGTCAAATAATTGGAAACAAATTTGGAAAATCTAACAGTTTTCTCTTTTTCTGTTTTCTACCTCTTATGTTTATGTCTTTAGTGAAAAATTAGTGCCCGGCCCTTTAAACTATCTAAGTACACTGCTTGGGACTAGGTGAGTGTTTAATACTGGATTTCCCGAGCTCAGAAATCCAGGGTCTTATTTGGGATCAATGTGTAGAGGTGGCCAAGTCAATTAAAATGTACTCATTTGTTGACACTCCAGTTGCTAGAGGTGCCTGTTTGTCATCCCAGGGCTCCTTGTGGAAGTTGCTTAGCACAGTCTGTGTCTAGACCCTCAGGCTTGTGTCTCTGCCATTCCTACTTTCTCCCTCAAAAAGGGGAGCCAGAACTAATGAGGCCAAATGGCCCTTTAGCATTTGCTATAGCTGAGTACAGGAAACAGGAGGGAAGAACACAAACAACACAGCCAAAGCCCCTTCCTGTAGGTAGAGGGGAAGCCTGCAAAATACAAAGTGGGATTGCAGCCTTGCCCTGACGTGTTGGCTTGCTGCTCTGAGCCCCCATCCAGGAGTGCTTTCATATCCTTCTGGGAGTGAGCTGTTGTGCTGTTCAGGAAGGGATCTGAACCCAGTCATATATGCTTCCATTTACCCAAGGGTGAAATTGACTGCACTTAACTGAAGATTCAGCAGCTCTGGCGCATATTCTCAGACAGGCTTTTAACAGAGAAGGTTCAGGTAGTTCCAGGATTCAGTCTTGTGGTGTAGGGATTCAGTGCAGGTGGAGTCGGTCTTGTGGTGTGGGGGTTCAGTGTGGGTGGAGTCGGGGTGGGCGGGAAAGGAGGTAGTTCCCTGGAGATAACCCACTGCCATCTTAATTCTGAACAGATATCAAAGACTCCTTCAGAATACAACAACCTTCACGTTTCAGACACAGACACCTTATTCTCCAATTCCTAAATAATCCGAGTCTCTGGACTCCCGCGCAATAATAGCGGGAGACTTTGACACCACATTGTTAATATTCAACGGATTAATGAGATAGAAAATTAACAGGGACATTTATGATTTGAACTCAGACTTGGAACAGGTAAACTCAGTGAATATTTATAGAATTCTTCACCCAAGGTCCACAGAACATACATTTTTTTCAGTATCACATTACACCTATTTTGAAAGTGACCACATAAATGAAAGCAAATCACTCTTCAGCATTTGCATAGCATTTCATAGATTTAAATTTAAATGCATAGCATTTCAAATATTGGTTGGCTGTTCGTTGTTTTCTTTCCTTATTCCTTCCTGTCTCTGCTGTTAAGTACAATTATCGGCATAAAAGAGGTTTTTAATACCTATTTTTAGATTGCATTCCAGCCTGGGCAATAGAGCAAGACTCCTGTTCTCTCTCCCATTTTCTCTTTCTCTTTCTTTCTTTCTTTCATAAAAAACAAACAACAAACAAAAAAACCCCCTGAGTCTCCAAATGGTCTGATGTCAGAAGTTCAGATGACAGTAAACCAGGCAGGGGCATAAATAAATGGCAGTGAACCCCATGTAAAGGAAGAAGTAGCAGCAGACTTTATGGCTCATTGGAGAATACATATTCTGTCAAAAGGCAGCCAATATTTGACCTTAGCTAATGAGCACTGATGTGTGTCTCTGAACCCAGTCTTTTAATTTTTAAAGAAATTTAAATGTGAGTGTGTGTGTAATCTATAAAATTTAAAATACTGGCTAAATAAAAGATGTCTGTCCATGTACATATTTATTTAATATCAGTCTCACTGTTGCTGGCCGAGTGTCCTGGGAGGCAGATTCTGAGAAGAGGAACAGGATGAAGGAAGTTTATTTGGGAGTGTTCCTGGATCAACATCTGTGGAAGGGAAGAGAAAAAGAAGGATCAGGCAGAGGGACAAGTTAAGCTGTGTTGTGGTCTTAACAAAGGCTTTAGCAGACCTTATACAACCTTGTAGGCAGGCATGAAACTGGGATAACGCTTTAGAGTTGTTGCCCTTTTGTGACTAGGAAGCCAGGCTTCTGTGTGCTCACATTAATCAACTTTCGGGTTATACGCCCTGGGTTGGCAGGATGCTTTAGACACAGGCAATTTTCAGAAAGGACTTACAGCTGAGGGTTGAGAGCACCTGGGGGAATAAGTCCCTTAGTCTTAAAAAGGGACCAGGGGCCAGAAGCTGTGCAGACCTGTAATCCCAGCACTTTGGAAGGCTAAGGTGGGTGGATCACCTGAGGTCAGGAGTTCGAGACCAACCTGGCCAATATGATGAAACTCTGTCTCTACTAAAAATACAAAAATTAGCCAGGCGTGGTGGTATGTGCCTGTAATCCCAGCTACTAGGGAGGTTGTGGCAGGAGCATCACTTGAACCCGGAGGTAGAAGTTTCAGTGAGCCAAGATGGCACCACTGTACTCCAGCTTGGGCAATAGAGCAAGACTCCCTCTCCAAAAAAACAAAAAGGGACCTGGGTGGAACACCAAGTGTCTACTACAGACCACTCTTCACATGGCTGAGATTCACTTCCTGGTTGTTGTTTTTTGTTTATTTTTATTTTTTTGAGAGACAGGATCTCACTCTTGTCCAGGCTGGAGTGCAGTAGTGTGATCACAGCTCACTGTAGCCTTTACCTGCTGGCCTCAAGTAATCCTCCTATCTTAGCCTCCCAAGTAGTGGGAACTACAGGCATGCGCCATCTGTATTCAGCTAATTTTAAAAACTTTTTTGTAGAGAAGAGATCTCTCTATGTTGGCTTGGCTGGTCTTGAGCTCCTGGGCTCAAGCAATTCTCTCTCCTTGCCCTTTCAAAGAGCTGGGATTACAAACATGAGCCACCACAGCTGGCCTTAGATTCACTTCTTTGCATAGGCTCAGGGAACAACTCCAGGATTTAGGGTCTCTTCTCTTGGGAGGTCTCAGGGCCTCTTTTTCCATAGCTGGTCTTAAGACCACAGTAAGACCCATCCCATATTGTCCTCTACTGACCATTGTAGATACTCCTTACTCTTAGCTAGTTAGGACCTTTACTAGTCCAGATGGTTTGGCTGGTGTTGGGACTTGGAAGGGGCAGAGCCCCTGGTCACCATGCCTTTCTCAGACTCAAGTGCATTATGGCTGATGTACTTGTCCATACCATTAATGCTGATACTACCCTATCAGCAGGGTAGTAGTACCTATAAGAACCCATGTAGATCACAAAGGTGCTATACATACTCTTCCTTTCTTTTATTGTGTAACAGCAGTCTTACCTTCTCCTGATAATTAGTGTCCTACAAGGATGCTGACTCTCTGCCTGTTTACAGACTCTGGGCACTTGAGCCCAAGTACATAGGTAGCAGCTGCAATTTAAGAGTTCAATAGGATTCTTGCTATGCCCCCTGGTGGAAGCATTTCTCCTTTGGTAAAAAGGCACTAAATACCCAGAACTGCAGAAGTGGAAAGCATGTATTTCCCAGTTGGGTCCCTGGGAGTGAAGGTAAAAGGGATCACTCCTTCTTCTTCTTCCTGGTTCTTGTATCCATGCATTCTTCCTTTTGGGACACAGCACCATATAAAGGGCATTGATGTAAAATGTCCAGTGCATCCTGGTGGATAGTCGCCTAGCCTTGCATGGACTCTTCTCTGAAGTGGTGCTTGAGTTGTTCCTTCAATGGGCCATTCCTTCACACTCAGGATGGTAGCTTCTGGCTAAAATGGGATTTGATAAAACTGTGGATCCTGAGGTCATGTGGCCTTTCTTGTATGTCATTTGTTACTGAATGGGCCCCTTGGTCTGATGGGATGTTTTGTGGGATTCCATGCCAGTTAATCAGACACTCTCTAAGCCCTCAAATAGTGGTGTTGACTGAGGTCCTAGCAGCAGCAAAGGCAAATCCGTGCCTAGAATGTGTTCATTTCTGTAAAAATGAATCACTGTGCCTTCTAGTATGAAAGGGGCCCAGTGTATTCAACTTGTCACCAAGTGGCTGCTTGTATCTTTGTGGGATGGTGCCAGATTGGGAAGTAGGGTTGCTTTCACTTGCTGGCATGATGGACATTTGATAGCACCAGTAGCTGAATCTGCATTGGTTTGTTCCCTGCATTGCCTCTAGCCCTGTCACTGTGCCTACTCTAATCATGTGCCCATTGTGCCAACACTGGGGCTGCTGATGGAAGAGCCTGGTAGATGTCAACAAACAGGGTCACTGTATATACCTTACGGTTTAGTGCCTCTTTTGTGATAGATGCCCTCTGGAGGGCATTAGTAAGGCAATACATGTATCTTCAGTCTTCATCCCCGTTCCCATAGGCCCATCCATTTGCTTCTACCTATGACCTTCTCTTCCTTGATATTTTAATCCTTCCCCTTCCAGGCCCCAGTCGGTGCTGCCTAGGAGTCTATATATAATCTTAAGCCACATGTTTTTTCTTTCCATGTAAGGTAGATGACTACCTGCACTGTCTGAAGCCATAGGAAGATACCTTCTTATTGTTGTCTTTTGGCACCACTCTTGAATGGGGCTGTCATGTGGCCATGTCTATTTTCAGCTTGCTCTACTCACCAAGATGGCCTACCTGTAAACCAGGCTCAGGCTTTTTTACACCTCCACCGGCTGATCATAAGGGCTACAGGCGTGTGCTAACAGAAAGGTACTGGAGCAAAAGTAGTGGATGACATGGGAGACTAGACCACCTGCCCAGGTAGCCTTATGCCCTTCAGCATTTCTCATGGCCAATCCTGGATGTATTACTTCCATTTGCAATGAATTGCTGCTAGGCCCACCTGCTCTTATAACATGCTCAACCTGGTAAAACCTCATGCTGGGCATTTGTGGCTGCGTGGTCACTTGATGACCCTGGTAAGGGCTTCTATCTTTACCAGGGTCCAAAAGGACCTATTTTTCAAATAGTGTGTAATTTTCTGGTTCCTGAGTCCTAGGAGTCTAAATTATGATTCTCCTTTTGGTACTTATATGACCTCCACATGGTGTCTTTTTCCTACAAATACCTCCAATATCATAGGAGTCATTGGATCATAGGGCCAAAATGGTTGGGCTGTTTACACTGCAGCCAGATCTGTTATAGAACACTTTCCTACTCCAGGTGCCACTCAAAACGGACAGCCTTTTGTGTATTTTTTTTAATACACAGAAAAAAATTTTGGAATATGGAATACGTTGTCTCTAAAACCTGAAGAAGCCTTCCAGGCTTTGTGCTCCCTTCATTGCAAGAGGAGTTCCCTAATGCAATAATTTGTCCTTTACTCTGAAAGAAGTTGGTGCATGCCCAGTCTGAGCTACCAGGCCCCTGAATCTTTGTAGATTTATTTTTATCTCCCATTCTCTAGATAGAGTTCATGTGCCTTACCAAAACCTTGAATGTACTTGTCATTTCTTCCACATCTAGTCATATTTTCATGATGTTATCGGTAAAGTATACTACTGGGATGTTCTTTCAGATGTCCAGACAATCTAGGTCTGTCAGACTACATTATGGTGGAGAAAAGGATAATTAACATAGCCTTGGCTCAGGATTGTTCATGTATACTGTTGTCTGTTCCAAGTGTGTGCAATCTGTTTTTGATCTTCTTTTCTGATGAAAAAGCACTCATTTTCTAGGTCAGTGGCCATGTGCAGTCTACTTGAGGCCATTTGCTCTAGAGAAACATCACAGTAGCTTAGGTTTGGGCTGTTGACTGAGTCATTCTCTGATATTTGCCCTTCAATATAGTTGTCATTTCTTACTCATCTAGTTATATTTTCATGACATTATCAATAAAGTATACTAGTGAATTAAATGGTGATATGATAGGGACTAGCAACCCTGCATCCTTCAGGTCTTTACGTGTGCTGCTAACCTCTGCCATTAGGATAAAACAATTTTTAAAATTTACTCTCTGTCTTGGTGGGGTGGGGGTTCAGTTTTGGAGCCTTCTGCTTGGTCTTCCCTACTCGATGGCTCTTACTGCAGAGACTAAAACCGATATGGAAATTGTGCTAATTGCCATATTTATCTATTCCAATTAATCAATGGTGGTCTGTGAAAATGACCACTAGGTGGATCAGTGAACCCAAAAGGCCAAATGTAAGCCAAATGTAGACCAAGAGTCCACTCAGTACCTGGCCTCCACACGTCTCTACTCTAACAGAGGAGCTATGTTGATACTTCAGCTCTGGGTACCAGTGTCAATTGGGAGCCTGTATCTGCCAGTCTTCAAAACCTTTATGTAGTCTTCTTTCCCACTTCACCGTGGCATTAGTAGGTGGCCATAGTGAAGCAGCGCGGTCGTCCGGGGTGTTACCTGAGATTCATTGTCTCACGGCCATGGAAAACTAGGACGTGGACACACAAAGAGTAAAGTTGAGGGCGGAAGTTTAATTGGCGAGAAAAAGAATAGCTCTCTCTGTGTAGAGAGAGTGGTCCCAAATGAGTCTTTTGAGTCCACGGTGAAATGCAGGGGTTTTGTAGGTGAGCTTGAGGAGGCGGTGTTTGATTTACATAGAGCATGAAAGATGGGTTGGACTAGGTGTGCCGTTTGCATAAGGCATGAAAAACTGGTTAGGACTAGGTATGCCATTGCAGAGGGTGCCGGAAACTGGCCTCCCCCATCCCAATCTTTTTTTATACAGATGGGCTGTCTGCCTTGCCAGTGCCATGTTGCTTATTCCTTTACTCTACACATGGTAACAAAAGGGAATATGGTCCCTCTATGTTGACCATGCCTGGCCCCTGGTAGCCCTTTTCTATCGGCACAGCCGCCACTGCTGGCATTCACCCATGCAAGCTTCCAGGTCACTTATCTATGTCTGCAACTCGATTTTCCAGGCTTCTTTTGATAGAACAAAATAATTTCTTAGGCTATTTTTTGTTAGAAGGGAAGCCTTGATGAGGACTCCTTTACTCTCATTATCTGCTTAGATAATTTATTTCTATCTCCTCTATCAATAGGACCTCTTGTAGGAGGACTAGAAGTCTAAATTATGATTCTCCTATTGGTACTTGTGTGGGAGTCAAGGTTACCTTATACATTAGGCATGGCGTTCAGGATCTTTCCTTCTGACGAGCCCCTTTTCCTTCAATTAATGGATTGCAAGCCTGAAAACTAGCTCAGATCCAGAATTTGGGCAAGGGATTATTACATTTTAGTGAAGTGATTTCCCCTTAGTTTCCTGATCATTTATCTTTGATTTATTTTGATTACTATCTATATTAGTTTCCTATTTCTGCTGTAACAAATTACCACATACTTAGAGGTTTCGGACAGTAAAGAGTTATTTTCTTACTGTTCCGGAAGTCAAAAATCTAAATTAGGTCTATGGGGCTAAAATCAGTGTCAACAGGGCTGCCTACATTCCTTGGCTAATGGTTGCATCCGACACTCTTGGTTGTCTAGACACAGACAGATACTGGTTTCTAGACACAGCAACTCTTGCTTTCTCTAACAAAACTCCCTCTCTGTCTGAGTCTCCTGCCTTCGTCCTCCCTGTATTAGGACCCTTGTGATTACACTGGGACTGCCTGGATAATCTAGGATAATCTCCCCATGTCAAGATCCTTAACTTAATCACAAAATCCCTTTGCCATGTAAGGTGACATCTTCATAGGTTCTGGGATTAGGATGTGGACCTTTGGGGGGATGGCACACACTAGACTGCCTTCTTTCCTAAACCCATGCACATACATAGCTGAAAAACGGGATTTCTTGCTGAAAGGTGATTCACAGCAGCAACTTTGGGGAAATAAAGTATTTTCTAAAATTCCTGAAGTTCAGATAAGTTAATCAGACTCTAGTATCTCTCCCCATGATGCCTAAGGCAGAGCTGTCAAGATTTTTTCCCCTCAGTATGAATGTAATTTCACTTGTGTGTCTAACATACTGGGCCAGAGATGAAAGCAGCATATAATAATTTATCCTTCTCTCCCAACCTCATCTTATAACTCTAGCGTGTGGCTTTGATATGAATTGCCATCAGAGCTTATGGAGCAGGTCAGAATCCTTCAACATCAATGACAACTGAAGAAAAGAATGAGAAACTACATCTAGGGAGACATAGGATTGCACACCTTTGCTTAAACTAGTGTAAGCTTGATTTTGGAATCAGCCAATCAGCCTGTGGGAATACTTTTCTGTAACTCATTCTTTTTTTTTTTTTTTTGGTTTATATGTATCCAAGATAAGTTTGTTTACCAGTTTATTTCTGTATTCAATATGTAGACATTTAATAATAGCAGGTGAATCACCTCTTTGGTTCTCATTCTGCAATACTGGAATTTCATGACTGAGATTTCCTTTGTTTGGATTGTAGGTAAAATTAATAGACCCAGATACTTAACTGGCAGCTCTAAGATTAAATGTTTATTTATGTAACATAAGATTAGTCTATATATTTCACATAGACCTAGTATATATATTTTCCCTTTCAAAACTTGTCTATATTTACTTTAGAACTTTTTTTCTGAATTTTTCAAATCAGGACCAAGGGGAAAACATTTTTTCATATTAAGATAGCAACATATATGTGTATTTTTAGAAATTAAAAAATATTTGTGATGGTCAAAACTGTGTAAATTGCTAGGTCCTTATTTTAAATATTTTGGAGATTAAAGGCCAGAGAATAGTCTGGACTTTCTCCCCTGCTTGTTCAGTCAATCTCCCTTTTTTCCTATTGATTCTACTTTACTCCAAGCACTATAAAAGAGCTGGGGGCTACAGAGATAAATAAGACATAGTTCCTGGCAGAAACAAGTTTAGAAAAAAAAATCAAAATATTAAAAATAATGGTAGGAATAGCTGCCATTTAATTAACTTGACTTATTTTATGCTAAGAGCTTTATGAGAATAATCTTACTTAATCTTCAATATGTTCAGTGTCCTTTATTCCCCTGTACACTGTGTTCTCCTTGCTCTCTTAAGCAGCTTAGATCCCTTGCTTCATCTTCAATTCCCTTGAGTTTTTCTCTCCCTTCTCAGCACTCATCTAAAAGAGCCCACATTCAATTCCACACCCTCCCTGCTCCTTGCTACTGTAAGGGGCTGGAGGACCACAACCAGGCTTATTGGTTTCTCTTTAAATTTATGGCCACCATTTGAAGGGAATCCTTAGTGCTGCAATTACAGGAAAGGGGTCCCGATCCAGACCCCAAGAGAGGGTTCTTGGATCTCTCACAAGAAAGGATTCAGGGTGAGTCCATAGAGCAATGAAAGCAAGTTTATTAAGAAAGTAAAGGAACAAAAGAATGGCTACTTCATAGACAGAGCAGCCCTGAGGGCTGCTGGTTGCCTGTTTTTATGATTCTTCTTGGTGATATGCTAAACAAGGGGTGGATTATTCATGCCTCCCCTGTTTAGACCATGTTAGGGTAACTTTTTGATATTGCCATGGCATTTGTAAACTGGTGGGAGTGTAGCATTAAGGATGACGAGAGGTCACTCTTGTCACCATCTTGGTTTTGGTGGGATTTAGCTGGCTTATTTACTGCAAACTGTTTTATCAGCAAGATCTTTATGACCTGCATCTTGTGCTGACCTCCTGTCTCATCCTGTGACTTAGAATGCCTTAACCATCTGGGAATGCAGCCCAGTAGGTCTTCAGTCTCAGCCTCATCTTACACAGCTCCTATTCAAGATGGAGTTGCTCTGGTTAACATGCCTCTGACACTGCCAGATGATCATATAATAATTTCCTAGTTCCTTTACTGTTCTGGAAAATGATTTTCATATGAACTCCTCCTTCTCTCTCCCAATACCATCTTTCCTAGACTGTCTTAGCTGATGACAGAACATAAACTCCATAAAGTTCCTCCAGGAAATAGACCCAGCTACTGGACTCTGCCTAGAAAAATAATGGCATGTAGTAAGCACAAGGTAACTATTGTGTGAATATTTTGAGAATGAATGAATTAATGAGTAATGGTGAAGAAGATAACCCATTTAGGAGGTTACAATAATTCAGGTGATAGCTAATGGTGGCGAAACACAGGGAGAAACTTTGCAAACGTTGAGAGGACCCTATGGTCTGGATATATTTGAAAGATATAACCAACCAGGAGCGTGGCCATGCCTGTAATCCCAGCACTTTGGGAGGCTGAGGCAAGCCTATCACCAGAGGTTAGGAGTTCAAGACCAGCCTGGCCAACATGGTGAAACCCCATCTCTACTAAAAGTACAAAAATTAGCTAGATGTGGTGGCAGGCACCTGTAATCTCAGCTACTCAGGAGGCTGAGGCAGGAGAATTGCTTGGACCTGGGAGGCGGAGGTTGCAGTAAGCTGAGATCACACCACTATGCTCTAGCAGGGACAATAGCGAGACTCTCTCTCAAAAAAAAAAAAAAAAAAAAAAAAAAAGAACTAATAGCATTTACTGAAAGATTGTCTATAGAGTAGGGGTGTGATTGAAGGAGAGAAATCAAGGATAGTGCCAAATCCTTGGCCTGAGCAACTGGAATGGAATACCCGTTGATTCAGGTGTGGAAGTCGGGGGTATGGCAGGTGTAGTAGCCAAAATTCAGCTTCTTTGGGACTATAAATCAAGTCTCTCTTTCTGTGTCTTTCTCTCCCTCTCTTTCATAGTTTCCTGAGATATCTAAAGCCAAGCACTGCTGTGTATCCAAGGAAAACCATTCAGAGTCATTCTGCTGTGGAAAACATCCATACTGGTTCCATTCTTCTCTCTCTTGGCCAGACACAGAGGCATCCTGTGTTGATGGCTGCCTTTCTTATAGCCAAGGAAGGCTTTTTCCTTCAAATTCATCTTAGAGGCTTTATTTTGGTTTAAGAAAGTGAAAGATAATTAAAGGGGATGAAGCAGGGAAAGTAGTGTTTGTTGTACATTTCTGATGATGGCAACAGCTTGAATCAATTTGCTGGTTATTATGTGTTCCTGTGCCTGGCTGGTCACAGCAGTCGGATCCAGAAGAACACATTGCAATTGCCATTTAACATGGCCTTTTGCACGCAAACCTGACCTCAAAAAGCTTAACCAAATCTTGTTATTTGAAACAACACACACACACACACACACACACACACACACAATCATCAAGTGATCAAAAATATGGTATAAATCTATTTAGTAAAGAGTGTTCTGGATTATAATGATGGTAATAGAGGAGATAACTCAGATGTAAGAAAGGCAAAGAAACCTGTGAAATTAAAAAAGAAAAAAAGCAGCAGTGGTTTTTTTTTTTTTTTATTGTAAATGTCCCTTGTGTATTTTTACTTTTCTTGAGAAAAAATTGCAAGATCCTTTCCAGCAAGTTTGGGGCAGTAAAATCTATGGGAAGGATGCAGAGAGAGAGTGAGAGAGCTCTGCTGGTTTCCATAGTATGTAGTTAATTCTCTTTTTACTCTGTTCTAAATATAATCCTGCTCATTTGCATGCCAATCCCCAGAATGCTTTGTAATTTCACAACTCTTGGCTAGTGGTCTCAGCACTTACGTTTTAAGAACAAAGTAAAATGTTTAGGGCGTTCCTTTGGCCCACTCTTTTTCCCCCCCTTGTGTTTTGCAAAGGAATATAGGGAGGTGACCTTTGCTTGGCATTCATCCTCCTTTCCAGAGTATCACAGAAATAAAGTGGAGACTGCTGTGGACTTTTCTTGTGAAGACTGCATTCAGACCAATTAACCATAAATAACTAGAAGCTTTGATTAACTCACTTGAGAGGGAGTGTTTAAGGGGGGTTTTGCGTCTCCTTGGATTATGTGACCAGTCTGGTTCGTTTCAGGTTTATGGCAAGCCCAAGATGTAGTATTCTGTATCCTTTCTGTGGATGATGCCTTACATAGTTTCTTTATTGCAAGCACGTCTTCACTTTAATGACAAGATGTCTAGAATTGCCATCAGTAGACTGCCTTATGGAAACGTGAATTCAAGATCTTCAACACAGATTTAGTCATGCTTAGTGACATACAGGATTTCTATTTAATAGAACATTAAGACTGACAATGGTGGCGGGGGCGGTGGGAGACATCTTCAAGGGATTTATAATTTTTGTTTTCCATATCAAGTGTTTTTTTCTTGTTCTTTAAATTGTATGTTTGGAATTATTTTTCGTGAGAGTTGAGCTCCCTTACTCCCAGGCACCACTCAGGCCCCACCCACAGTGGCCTCTACAAATATGTCTCCCTTTGGCAGTTTGATTTTAGCAGGTATCTAAAGGACAATATATTCCTTCGCAGAAGGGCCGTGGTTTTGCTTCTAAAAACATGTAAACCTTCGTCTGGCAGCCCTGCCTAAAGTAAACTCGGGATTGTGAGCAGCACACGTGGTTCACTACTGACTGGGAGCAATAGCAGTTCTACTCAAAATCCATGGCTGCACACCAGGAACGTGCCTGGGCTTCTGCCTTCCCACTCCACAGGTGTTTTCTACTTTTTACTCAAGGGCAGCATTCATGTTCTTTCTTTGATTCGGAGAGTCAGGCAGTGGAGTTTGTTTACCAATATATTACTTGTATATTATTTATTTATTTATTTATTTATTATTTATTTTATTTATTTTTTTTTTTTGAGACGGAGTTTGGCTCTTGTTACCCAGGCTGGAGTGCAATGGCGCGATCTCGGCTCACCGCAACCTCCGCCTCCTGGGTTCAGGCAATTCTCCTGTCTCAGCCTCCTGAGTAGCTGGGATTACAGGCACGCACCACCATGCCCAGCTAATTTTTTGTATCTTTAGTAGAGACGGGGTTTCACCATGTTGACCAGGATGGTCTCGATCTCTTGACCTTGTGATCCACCCGCCTCGGCCTCCCAAAGTGCTGGGATTACAGGCTTGAGCCACCGCGCCCGGCCTTACTTGTATATTTTTTAAATACAGAGAATGATGAGTCCACTGCCACCGTGTTCCTTGCAGCCTCCCAGAGCGAGTCATGGCTTTCCATTTTCTCATGCGTATGTTTTGGGTCTCGTGACCCCAGCAGGCCCGCCAGGCAGCAGAATCAGCCTAGTCCCCGGCCTCTGAGGGGCCGTACCGCTGTTTAACACCCGGCGAACCGCAGAGGCGGTGCCCAGCCCTCCTCTCGAACAAAGGCGCGGCCGCCGCTTTCGGGCCGCGGGATGGAGGAGGAGATCGGGTGCCGGGAGGGAGGCCAGGAACCGTCTCTATTCTGAAACGAGGGCGGGGAAGGTGGGAGATCCGACTAGGGGCTGGCTGGGGGCGGCGGCGCCCGGGGCTCGGCCACGCGGCCGGGAGGGCGTAGCTGCTGTTCCCACCCCCGGACCTCTGCCTGCGCGCCCGAAAAGCCCCTCGCGCCCCCTGGTGGCTGTGGAGCAGCCCGGCTCCACCGTACTCGCAAATCAGGAAAAAAAAAAAAAAAAAGGAAGAAAAAGAAAAAGCGGGTGAGGCAGATGCAAAGAGGAAAATCAATAGGGATAAGAGAGAAGAGGGAGGAGTCGCAGATCAGCCATTCTTGTCTTATGGGGTCCCAGCTGGCACAGTAAAAGAAAAAAAAAAAAACCCGGGCGTGAACGCGGGTGGAGGAGGGTGTGCGTGGGGGGGCGGGGGTGAAAGGGGGACCGGGGAGATTTACTATTGTCTCTGGCAGCCGCCGCGGGAGCCCGGGAGGGGGGCGGAGGCGGGCGGAGGCGGCGGCGCGGCCAGCGCACCATTCACTCCACCTGATCTCCGAGCGCTGTGCGCTGAGGAAGGCGCAGGCGAGCCGGAGCAGAAGCAGGAGGGAGGGAGGCAGCCTCTGCAGCCACCGCCGCCACCATGTCCTACCAAGGCAAGAAGAACATCCCGCGGATCACGGTGAGTCCGGGCGCCGCCGCTCCCTCCCTCCTCGCTCGCTCTCTGCCCGCTGTTCTGCGGTCGGGGGCGGCTCGGATCCCGCAGGCTTCCCTGGCCGGGTCCCCGGGGAGGGACGGAGACCCCGGGTCCGGGTGGCGGAGCGCGGCGGTCAGTCCAGCCGGCGCCACACAGACTGAGCGACCCTGGGGTTCGGGGAAAACAAAACAAAGAGGAAACCCAAACAGTGGCGCGGAGAACTTTGGATTATTTATCCTCCCTTCCCACCGCCGGTACTTCCCCAGGAGCGCGGGGCTCCCGGCTTTCCCAGGACCCCTGCTCCGCCTGGGGTGTCGGTGTGTGCAGCCCCACGTTGAGGTGTGCTTTTTGTTTAGGGATCCTTTTGGCCGGGCGGGGTCTGGAGAGGTGACACCTTTCCCCAGGGGTACTTGGCAGCCCGACCGCGCCCCTCTCCCAGCTCCAGCCCCTCGGCTCTGACCCTTGCGCCGCGAGGTTGGCGGGGTGTCTGGACCACCTGTCCTCACCGGATCCCCTTCTTGCCTGTGTTCACTCCGACTCGTATTTCAGTGTGTCATTCATGGGATCGGACAGCTAACGTGGCTGCAGTGGGAATGATCAACTTTGTGTGTGTATGCCTTCTATGCACTTTACATTTTTCATTTCATTTTTCCCTCACATCAAAGAAAAGGACGAGTTTTTAAAGCAGATTTTAGTTTGCTGTCGGGCGCACGCTGTGTGCCTGCAGGGTTCACCCCATTGTGTGCAAGACCGAGACACCCCGACTGGCGGTGTCAGATGCGCAGGGGTTCGCCTAGGGCGGGGTGGAGGGGGTGACGTGCCGTTATCAGGTACAGAAGCCGCATCTTCACCGGCGTCCAGCAAGGCTAGGGTTGCATGTTGATGCCCCGCAACGATGCTCCCAAATAGTAGACACATAATGGCAGGCCGGGATGGGCATTTAAAAAAAATAGAAAAAATAAAAACTAACATTTTTTAGTTTAGCACGAAGCAATGCAGTTGAGCTTTGTCTATAGTGAATTGGATGGGGTGTGTGTGTGTGTGTGTGTGTGTAGTGGGGGAATGGGTGGCTACTCCATCTTTGCAAGCTGAACAAAGGAAGTAATCAGCTGGCCCTTGGGAGGCTCTGCAGCCGCCTTAGGGCAGAGCTTTACCTGCCATAGTAGCTGATTTGCAAGGTCCGCCAGGTTTTGTTGTGGGCATGAGTCTGTTTGCACTTGTTCCCTTAGGCTTTGGAACGTCCTGTGCGTTTGCGATTGAGATGCAGGACCTTCCTGTCTGCAGGCAGGAAGAAGCCTCTCTTGCCCCTGGTACACTTTATTGTCAATTGATTTATTTATTTTGCCGCAGCATACCTTTTTCATGCAACTGAACAAATGCACCCCACCCCTAACAGCTTCTCAGCTGGTGCTAAGGAAGAAACACTCCCTAGGGAGAAGAGTTGAGGCCGGCAGGGATCCTTTTGCCTGGTAGAGGCTTTGGGTTTTAACCGATTCTCCTTTACCACTACCTGATATCACTCACTTTCCATTATTGAAGAAACACTGTGGGTCTTTTACAATGCACAGTATTATCTAGTGCCTACTGTCTTCTCTTTCCAAAGAGCTGCGGAAGTTTTTATCAAAATAATAATAATAAAAAGAAAAAAGAAAGAGAAAAAGCTGATTGGGACAAAAGCTCAATTTTTACTTATTTCCTTAACTTAGGAGATTGAGCCACAGCTCTCATGCTGTTTCATGCTGGAGGGATGCTGCATGTATCTGCCACTTGCTTTATATCCAGTATGTATTTGCTAGTCTTCCCGTTTGGGATAGGCAGAGAACCGATATTTTTTTTCTTCCTAGACTGCAGTGGTTCTTCTTCTGGACTCATCCTGTGACAAGACACTGAGAGCCACACCCATTCTTCTAGATATCATTTAAGGAAAGATAAAGAAATTCAGCCTTGATAACTTGCCTTAGGACTCCAGAAAATGTGGTTGTGCCCCAATCCCAGGGCCAGGTTTGCAGTGGATTCCGTTTTGTTTCTGTTTGAATGATCTTCCCTGAGTACATCCTTCATTTTCAGTGCGGCTTCCATCCTTTCTCTCTGTGTGTGGGGCGTGGTGCTGCATAGCAGCCTCTGCCTCGAAGCAGGGACTGTATCTCCTGCAGCTGTAACAGGAGTAGACAGTGTTTGTGAATTTCTTCAAAACGGGCTGCCTTGCATTCATTGTTAAAACCAAGGGGATGAAAAGGAAGGGCATAGCATTAGGCGGATGTTGGTCTTTGGGGATAAGGAATCCATTTGTAAATTTTCTCATGCTTTGTGTTTGCATTTCCATGAACAAGGAATCTATTTTATAATAAATTTTTTATGTATGTTTGCCTGTCTATAAAAAGATTATAGTTGTCTATATACTATGAAGATTGAGGTACCTTTTCTAGATATAGTTATAAATATAAAAATGTAGACATAGATATTCATGTGCAGAAAGTATGATTAAAGATCTAAATATAACATATACTCCCTACCATCAATTCTAGTACATTTAAAAAATGGTTGTATTATGGAATTTGAATTGAATTTTCGCCCTCTCTGTTCCTTTCTGTGAAGGCAGCCCCACCCTGTAGCTGAGGTGTCACTACAATCTGAGGACTGATGGGGGCAGTCTTTCTTGGCCTGGTACCCTTTTCCTTCCTAGGAACTACTATCACTGTTTCGGGTCCAGAATAGGGTTGGTTGTTTTTGTTTTGTTTCGTTTTTTCCTCCTTCCACCTATTTTTGTTGCCCTCATGAGATTGAGGCATTCTTAACTCTTCTTGTTTTATTGGTTTCCTGTTGGGGGGGGGCTGGAAATGAGGGGGAGATTTCTGTGTCCCTGTTGGAGTTGGCTCCACCTTTCTCCAGGAGTAGCTTACCTTTCAGATCTTCATCGTCCCTTTTCAGGTCGGCTCTGTGGATTATCTGTTCTACCTCAACACGAGCCTTGCTTCTACTTATCAGAGACTTGCAGTTTTGGGGATTCAACAGATCACAGCAAGGGACCTTGTATCTTCACTGTCTAGCACTGTACCTGGTCTACAGATACATAATGATTGTCACTTAAATGGATGAATTAATTAAAAATTGTTCCTAATAATAGCCCCTACCTGTTGAGTGTTTATTTTGTGTCAGGTATTATGTTTTATGTGTTACATGCCTTGTTTCATTTAATCATCGACTCAATCAATACTGTCTGAGAGGGACTATAGTTATTCCTATTTTATAAGTTAAAAAACTCTTGGAAGATAAAAAATAATTCGCCCAGGGTCAGACAGTCAGTAAGTATTAGAGGCAGGACTTAAACCTACACATCCAACTGAAATGAAAATGCAAGTCCCTCACCATCACACACTTTTTGGTGTCCCTGCCTCTACCATCACTGTGACTTGGCATTGGTAGGGCAGATGGTTTCCAGACCGTCTCCACTGCTGGGAGGCATATTTTTCTTGTCACTGTCAACAAATCCCATACCATGGTCTTTCTGACCTTTTATTTTAAGCACATATAAGAACACATTTTTGAAATAGTAGTCACCATCAATGCTGCAGGTAGAAATTTTTGATAAGTTACAGTTACTGTTTTCCTCTGACATACGTTACAACTTGAAGTTGACCATAAGACTGGGTCAGGCCCTAATACTTAGGCATTCAGGTTCCGGTGTTTTACATGTATTTTTGTATTAGAACTTCCACAGATAATCATTTCCCAGTTAAGAAAGAACATTGAAATATAGGTAGGTGAAGTTATATATGGGTTGCTTGGTTAGAATTAAGATGAGGCTGCCGTGGTACAGCAGCTGCCTCTTGGAGGCCGTGCAGCTGAGGTGTTGAAATTTGTGGAAACAGCTCCAGAATTCTTTCTAGGAGACAAATTACAGAGAACCGTTTTTTGTGGTTTTATTTATTTATTTATTTATTTATTTATTTATTTATTTATTTGCAACTACAAATTGGATTTCGGTAAACATTGTCTTGCAGATACTGCATTTCTGTTGCATTGGCAGTTTGATTGTCTGTGTGAGATTTGGGAATTGCTGGAAGATACATCCCCAGTTAGGAATACAACTTGCAAAGTTCAGTCTAGGGTGTGTATTCAGAGCTCTGGGATTTCCCTTGAAAGGGTGTAATTGAGAGTATAGTAGATGCCACTGGAATTTATTTTCTTTTTTGGAGAAGTGAAGGGACCTTATGAACTGGAGGAACACCCAGATCTCTTTGGCAGTTGATCTGGGGGCCTAGCACTAGACTAGAACTGGAGGAAGGGACAAGTGCAGTCCCACCTTTGGATCTATGCACTCTTCATGCTTCAGTGGGTGTCATTTAAGAAGGAGAGGAAGACATTAGGAGATGGAGAACGAGAGTTGAGGAAACCAAAAGAGGAGGAGTCACGGAAAACTAGCTCTCTCTGTGCCAGAGTAAAAAAAAAAAAAAAAAAACAAGAAAAATAGCAAACACTTAGGAATGGAAAGCAGCTTAGATACCTGATCACTGAAGTCTCAGCCTAGGCCCTGCCTGAAGTGTTCATTTGTTAGTTTTAATTTTGAGCAGGTATGTGCTGATTCTTAGCCAGGTTATTCCTTTTTCTCAAATACTAGGAGAAGGCCTCAGATATACAAAGAGCCCTGAATATTAGTAGCTGTGACCAAGCCAGCTGGGCACTGGGAGGAATTCTGAAGAAATAGATTTCCTGAGAGAATTCAAGTCTCTGTGGCAAAACACTCAGTTTATAAATAAAAAGACTTCCTGCTTATCACACTGAGCTACTGAGAGGCTCAAACAGTGGCCATGAAAGTGGTCCATGAACTCTGAATGTGTTCAAGAGAGCAGATGCTGATTTATATTTATAAAATCTCAACTACTTTGAAATGTGGAAATTAATAAAGGAAGACTTGACAATGGTCTGGTTTAGAAAGAGACTACTTAGGAAATGTTTTTTTTTTAACGTAAGAGTTTTCCAAAACAAAAATAAACACAGAGTTATATAAAACCTTTTTTTTTTTTTTTTTTTTTTTTTTCGGGGGCAGGGGGAGTTACATTACAGTGTTACATTATAGTTATTCCTATTTTATAAGTTAAAAATTGTGCTTGTCATCTCTGATAGTCCGATACAGGCCATTAGATCGCCTTTGAACTTCTGATACAGAGACTCCCTTAACCTGAATAGAGGCTATTCCTCTAAATTATTGAACTCTGTACATCTTTTCGTCCTAATCAGCTTCTAGCCTAGAGTGACACACATTTTGAAGATCCTTTCAGCAGTTTCTTCATAACTTGTTTTTCGGTGACTTGTCTGCTCTTTTTTCTTCAGCTGGAAAAAAAATGAAACTAAATTATAGGGCCACTTTTGTTTGCTTATTACATTTGAAAAACTGCAAAATATTTACAACAGTAGGAAGTCTCTAGGATTTAAATGTCTGTTTTTGACGAAGTTAGTGCTTCTAATCAGAAGGAGACAGGAAATTTGAATATGTCATTACCTCTTCTGATGGATGTTAACTAGAGAAGTGAACTGCTTCCTGGTTACTCCCTCCTCAGATCAACTCTCAACTTTGCCTTTTCTCCCACTTTCTCTAGGCAAATGAGAAACAAATAAGACCTTGGAAAACCCAGAGAAATAGGCTCCTTTATGTTCAGACTCCTTTTGCTGTGAAGCCCCTCTTTCATCAACATTTGTCTATTTCAATATATGAAACAAGTATCCTCCCACCCCTCAAAAAAAGCCAAAGCTAGTTTGGTGGAATAGAATGAGCCCCTCAACTTGGCCTCTTCTTTTGGTTCAAGTCCCTACATGAAGCCCAATATAAAAACTACTTTTCGGCCAGGCGCGGTGGCTCATGTCTGTAATCCCAGCACTTTGGAAGGCGGAGGCGGATGGATCATGAGGTCAAGAGATTGAGACCATCTTGGTCAACATGGTGAAACCCCGTCTCTACTAAAAATACAAAAAATTAGCTGGGCATGGTGGCGCATGCCTGTAATCCCAGCTACTCAGGAGGCTGAGGCAGGAGAATTGCATGAACCCAGGAGGTGGAGGTTGCGGTGAGCCGAGATCGCGCCATTGCACTCCAGCCTGGGTAACCAGAGCAAAACTCCGTCTCAAAAAAAAAAAAAAAAAAAAAAAAAAGAAGAAAAAAACTACTTCTCTTGAGGAGCTTTCTCTTCTGTTAATTAGATTATAGGAAACTCAGTGGCTAGAAATACAGGACTAAGCATGGTGCAGCGACTATTATTAACTGTCTTAGTAAAATCTGCATGGATTATCTCATTTAACTGACAGCAACTCTTATAGCTACAGTTATTAACCATCATTTTGCATTCTGGAGAGAGGCTCAGAAAAACGAAGTAATTTGACTAAAGTCACATAGCTGAAAAAGCAAGATGCAGGGATTGATCCCTGCAGAGGTGAATTAGTTTCACAGGCAAGAAAGTAGTAGTTCTATAGGCACAGGTTAGTACTTTCTCCTGCCATTATTTCCAGCTGTCCATCCTGTGGGTCACCGTTCACAGGATGGAAGGATTGGGGATGGTCCGGCCAACCCTATCACATTACTGTTGGAACAACAAGTGAGTTGTGTGTCCTCTTGACAGTGGTTCATGTATTGCTTCTGCCAGCTGTCTGAGTGAGTTAGCCTCTGGCTTTTGCCCAGGAGCATGTATGAGTACAGGGTGGAAAAGCAGATGCTATTTTTCTGCCTTGCTTCAGAGCAGATCTGGGACTTAAGGACCTTTCTCACTCTCTATCCCTGTTTTCTTCCCAGACATAGCCAGGGTCTCTGTTTCCCTTCAGTCACGCAGAGAAACATTTATAGGAAACACCCAGCACTTAAAGCTAGATGGGGAAGCTCCACAGTAGAATGGTGAAGGAACCTATTTGGAACAGCTGGAATTCAAAGACAACATTTCTCATGTCCTAATTAATATTTTTTTCCTCTGGAAGTGCTCGACAATGAAATTTTAAGTGTAAAATGAGATTTTATTTTTTAAGAGAGGAGTTCCTTGGATGAGTAGAGCAAAGGAGCCCTCTTGATTTTAGATATGGAATAAGGAAGTGAACCCTGGAGGGAGTATCAACACACTGTGGTTGAGGCCTGCCCTTGTCTTTAATTTACTTGTCACTTTGGGCAAACCCTTATTATCCCTCTCGGATTCTGCATCAGTAAAATGAGGGCATTGAACCAGATGATCCTTGAGGTCCCTTGCCAGTGCAAATGACCTTGTGAGCCAGCCCCTCCTCACTTTGTTCCAAATTCACAGAGAGGAGTTCTAAGCCCTTCCTGTGAGGGAAAAGAGTGTAGGGAGAAAGTGGATGAGAGCAGCCATTGTTGGCTGAAACTCAGAGGGACCAGCCAACATCTGTGTTGGATATAAGGGGCTTTGGTTGCTTTTTACGCTTAAAATCCCAGGCTTTTTCTCATTCAGGGAGTAGACTTATTTAGATTTTGTGCAGAGGAGAAATGGAATAATGGTGACTGATAGATACTCTGCCTAGCAGAGCGTTAGTATTAATTCAGATGAGTATTACTAAAGTGATATCATGATTCATTTGCTGTCACATACAGTCTTTCTTTAGGATAAGGCTGCTATTGATGAGGGCATGAAGGCGACAATTGCCCAAAATCTAGATGAACTAAACAAACAAGCAAACAAATCAAAAACAATTCTGAGTCTGTGTATGCTCATCAAGCTCTTTTTTCAGCTAATCTTGCTAATATTTTAAATATGGTGACTGCCATTCAATGGAAATAATCTACCCACAAAGGCCCAATCATGCCATGTACATGCCATGAGGAAAGGGATGGTTTTTGTTTTGTTGCCACTGAATCTCCAGCACTTAGTCTTCGGTTGTTGCATATTAGGCCCTCTGTATTTGCTGAATGAATGGATGTATTTAACACTTACCTGCAGGAATGGCTTCAAGAGAGAAGATCACCTGAAAGTATACCAATTTGTTCTTTTACATAATCTTCCCTTTTATTGACATCTTTCTAGAATATTAACTTCTAAATAAGGCCAGACTCGAAGGAACTAGCATAGGATCACTGGGCCAAGAGAAACATGACAGCTCTTTAGCAGAACAAGCAAGTCATTGTAATGCAGGGCCTGACCTGGGCACATGTGCCAGAAAGTCCATCCATCATTTGGACTTTTTTCTTGTCTGGCCTCCATTCCTCTCTTTCTTCCAGATTCTGCATCTGGGCTCATTCTAAACTTGTTTCAGGGGCCTACCTGGGTACTTACTGCCCACAAACAAAGACATCATTTCTCTTACTGCAAATAATTTAAAAGAATTAATACAGATCTTTATGTCCTCTTTCAAATAGAGGGAATTGTCACCATGACTCTTTGAACCATGGTACAACATAGATCTTAATTGAGGTCTCTTTCTGCCTTTGCACATAAACTAAAAAGTTATTAGAGTTATTAGCAGCAACTAGATAGGCCAATCTGCATTTGTAAAGGAAACTTGGCATTTTGGAAGTAGTGGTTAAGGAGCAGCTCATAGTTCTTTTTGTTTCCCTATTAGGACTGGACATTTACATGGAATGGTTTTGTTTCTGTGTGTTCTCTCAAAAGGTTTTTAGTCTCTTATCCCACTGCACCTGTCAGCTATCCCTGAGCTATAATTGGAGCTATTCTTGTTACTAGCTTTTATTCTAAACATCCCATTCTTTGGTTTGAGGGGTAGGACGAGTTAACACAGATTTTACCAAGTTTATTTCTCGGTGCAAACCAGAGTTCATGGTTTCAATATGTCTATGTGTAATGGCAATCACTAGAGTCTTTTATTATTTTATTTTATTTTTGAGACAGAGTTTCACTCTTGTTGCCCAGGCTGGAGTGCAGTGGTGTGATCTTGGCTCACTGCAACCTCCCCCTTCCGGGTTCAAGCAATTCTCCTGCCTCAGCCTCCTGAGTAGCTGGGATTACAGGCACCCGCCACCACACTCAGCTAATTTTGTATTTCTAGTAGAGATGGGGTTTCTCCATGTTGCAAAGGGAGCATCTATAAGGGAAGACAAAATGGGAGAATCAAAGTATATTCATGGAACCAAAAACCTTTGATTAGAACTATTTGTATTATAAGAATGTCATATATAATATAATCAGGTATGATAAAAGCATTTTGCTATTTTTTAATTGCATAAAAGATATTTATTGACCATAAGCTTGGGAAAAGTTATTTTAATAATAATAAGATTTCACGTTTATTGTACCCTGTGTAAAGTGCTTTATATTATCTCACTTAATTCTCAAAACAACTCAATTAGTAGGTAGATTTTTAAGTAGGTCTTTCCATTTTATTGATAAGGAAATTTAGAGAGATAAAGTAATTTGCCTAATAGCGCACAAGGCTTAAATCTTGGAGCCAAAATTTAAACTAAGGTTTATGTGACTTACAGCCCCCATTCTTAACTGCATCCTATGGTGCTACCTTAAATTCTCTCTCCTTTTATCTTCTGCCACCTCTGGAGTCACAAGACATTGGTTCCAATTGGAGTTCACTTACTTCAAGTCCAGCAGTAAGTTGTTCTCTGCACGTGTTTCCTGAAAGGTATGAGTGGTGCAGGTTATGGGGGATGTGGAGAACAGTTGGTGCCCCTCCTCTGCAAGGGCAGTAGACTCCTTAGCACTGAAGGCTAGAGGCATCATGAAGCCCTCTAGCCTTCCTTTTATGAGCAGTCTTTCCCTGGCATGTCCAAAGCTGCTTCACACTGTTGTACTTACACAAACAACTTGCCAGGGAGGTTCCCACCACTCTCAACATCTTCGCATTGAATTAGCAAAACTACCAATTAGGGGTTCTTCCTAGAGTGCATTTAAATGCCGTCTTCCCATTTCATGCCCTACGCTGCATGCTCCATTCTCTTAAATGAGTCCTTAAGCAAGATTCTTCTAAGGTTTGACTTACTATGGCTCTGTAAAATTTATACTTTGAGTCTCCATGGAGATTACTCTTTTCTTTATTTCTTCTAAAAAAAAAAAAAAAACAAATGGGATACATGTGCAGAACGTACAGGTTTGTTACATAGGTATACATGTGCCATGGTGGTTTGCTGCATCTATTGACCCATCCTATAAACTCCCTTTTCTCACCCCGCCCCCGCAACAGGTCCAGTGTGTATTGTTCCCCTCTCTGTGTCCATGTGTTCTCAATGTTCAGCTCCCACTTATGAGTGAGAACATGCGGTGTTTGGTTTTCTGTTCCTATGTTAGTTTGCTGAGGATGATGACTTTCAGCTTTATCCATGTCCCTGCAAAGGACATGATCTCATTCCTTTTCATGGCTGCATAGTATTTGATGGTGCATATGTACCACATTTTCTTTATCCAGTCTATCATTGATGGGCATTTGGGTTGGTTCCATGTCTTTGCTATTATAAATAGTGCTGCATATGTGTGCATGTGTCTTTATATTAGGATGATTTATATTCCTTTGGGTATATACCCAGTAATAGAATTGCTGGCTCAGGATTTTTTTTTTAAATCTAACGCCCCATCTTATAAGTAAGAAAACCAAGACCCAAGTGGTACTCACTTAATTAGCATTTTTGCTACTATCTGTTTTACTGTGGGGCCCAATGATTTTAAAATTAACTAAGGGCTTTTCTTTCCACTACAAAGTAAGTATGTTGGTTGTAGAAAAAATTACCAAAACCACAAACAATAAGGACAATAAAAATAAGCTACACTGAAATTACTCAGAACCAATGTAAACTTTCAGTATACACATCTAGAATTTTTTTTGACTGTGTCATTTATTAAAATGGTTCCACATATTGTTTATGCTGTTTTATGTCTTTCATTGCACAATAACTTAATTTTTAATAGCCATATATTCTTACATTCTTTGGAAAATCTAGTTAAACAAATCTCATTTTGTTTGCATTGTTTTGATTTTTTCCAAAAATCTTTGTATTAACAACAAAATGAAATGACAGATTCATTGTCAGTTGAAGTTTTTAGTTGAACCCAAACTAAAAGCTACCCTAGAATGAGAGGTTGAGTAACCAGCTGAAGTAACTCAGCTCACGAGCATCAGACTACAGATTGATATCCCAATGTCTTTACTCTTAGCCTTACATTCTTGTCACCTCATTCCTTCATTAGTTGTGCCATTTTCCATGGAAAACTCTGCTTTCTCTCATTCCCTTAGCTCTCGAATGAGCACATTTTTTTTCTCACCACCACCTTTGCCTTCCTCCCTGTCTTGTTGAGGATGTTGACATTTGTGGAGGTACACCGTGTCTTGGGACCTGAAGCTACACAGCTGGAGAGGAAACATGGCCAGTTCTTCCCCACACCTTACTCACTCAACCTATAAGCTTGAAAACTGGTTTTAATTTTACATTTTCTGTGTGTATGTATGTTTGTTTTTGAAACTTTTTTCCACTTAATTCTTTCAAGGAGACCTTTATTTTAAATCTTGTGCTTTTTCCCTCAAAGCCAATCTGTGCCCCAAATTCTGATGAGATTACTTTGTTTGGCGATATTGATAAATTCATGGTGGGATTTTTGGTTTATCCAATTAAATTGGTTTAAATTACAGCCTTATAGGCAGAAAGGACTTTAAACAACTTAGAAGGTTTTAAGACAATTGAATATAATCTTCTACTTCTAGGGACTTCGTCCTGGGTTTATTCCACAAAGAAGGTATGTTTTCTTTTTATTTCGTTTACTTCGCTCTGTCTCGGAACCCTTTTCACTATGAGAAATCATGGGAAAAACTTAGCTTTGCTTGGCTAGGGAAGAAAGAGAAATAAGGGACCTGTTATTCCGACCCCTTCATTTGAATGATTGAGAAAATATGGGTCAAAAGTGGAAAATAATTTGCCAAGGTCATACAGTAAAATAGGTTTAAAAAAATAAGCATAGGACTTAATATTTCCTTGCTCTAGTTTAGTGCTTTTCTCATAACTTTTGTTGAGGGAGGCAGAGGGTGAGGAGGAGAGTGAATTATGTCCCCTACCGGCTAATTGAAGTCTTAACCCTCAGTACCTTAGAATGTGACTGTATTGGAGACAGGGTCTTCAGAGAGGTAACTAAGTTAAATGAGGTCATTAGGATGGGCTCTAATCCATTCTGACTGGGGAGTTTTATAAGAAGAACAGATTAGGACACAGACACACACAGAGGGAAGAGCATGTGAGGACACAAGGATTAGGGGAGTTTGAGGAGAGGCCTCAGAAGAAACGAAGCTTGCTGACACCCTGATCTCAGACTCATAGTATTCATAACTTTGGGAAAATCAGTTTCTGTTGTTAAAATCATCAGTCTGCGGTACTTCGTTATGGCAGCCCTAGCAGAGTCATAAAGGAAGAAAGTGAACAAAGAATGAAAAAATTTAAAGCTTCAAACTTGAGAAGTTCTCAGAGAGCAGAAAAGAAATAAAATTTATAAGAAATTGTGCCAAGCTGGAGCCCACACTAACTGAATTTCAATTATAATTTTATACACGGCATTTCATTCAATTCTCACACAATGCTTAGATTATAATTACTATTAACCCACTTTACAGATGAGGAAATTGAAGCTCAGAAAGTTAATTTATCTCAGGTTATATCATTATTAGCTAACTGGCAGAACTAAGTCCAAATCCACCTTCTGGTCTGCCCTGAAAACCCTCACTACTGTACTGTTCTATCTCTTGTTAAGAAGGTTAATGTAAGCTGCTTAGAAAACATTACTTATCAAGTTACTTAATGTTAGGAGAAATAAAAAAACATGGATGCCAAAGTCTCAGTGACCTGGAATCCATGTAATTGATTAGACAGGAACTATCTGGCCCTTGATTTTAGGATAAAAAGAGAGATCAGGGAAATTTAAAAAGATAGTGTATTTAGATTTCAGTATAGTCTTCCCAGTGGCTTACACTTTCACATGTCTAGATAAACAGCTATACATAATGAAGAAGTATTGTTCATAGTCATGTGCCTTGGGCTGTGAAGAAAGCTGATCCATCAGAGAGGATCAGCTACTCTCACTAGCTTGCATTTGCTAAAGCAGGAAACCAGATCCATACATCTATAACATGAGCTGACTTGGAAATTGCCTATGCCAGAGTTTTACAAAGGCATATTTTAGAAGTAACTTCAGTGATTAGATAAATATCCAAACAAATAATCAAAGTAACCCGAGCTGCTGGTAAACCCAGGTGTTATGGCAACTATGAAGTCTTTCAAATATTGAATGTAGATGGCTCTGTTGAAGCTGCCTCCTCACTGTTTCAAAGTTATGAAGTCTATCAAAGCTGAACTATATAGGTGAAATTTACTTGGATATTTAGTAAGAAGACACAGTCAAGTCAAGGTAAGAGGTGGGCAGGCATTGTTTTCAACAGATACTGTGATCAGTTCCCAACTAGCTGTTTATTAGCTGTGCATATATGTTGGTTCTACCTTTAGTGTAGAATATTAAGCCAACCACTTCTCACCATTTTTCATCACTGTCATCACACTCACTCAAGTCTCTGTCATCTTACTCCAAGAACCCCTAACTTCTCTGTGGTTCCACTTTACCTACCCCTAAATTCATTCCCCATTCATGATAACCAGCTGATCTTTTAAAACTGTAAATCAAATCAAGTCACTCTCCTGCTCAAATATCTTCTATTGCACTTCAACGAAAACCCAGACCACGGCTCTTGAGGCCCCATGTGGGGTGACCCTGCCTACTTTTCTGGTCTCCAGTCCTGCCACTGCCTGTTAGTGACTCAGCATCAGCCATCCTCCCATTATGACACGTTCATGTCCAGCTCAAAGCTTCTGTACTTGCTGTTTTTTGTTTTTGTATTTTTTCCCCCCAGGACTCGGATTGTTCACATCAGTTCAGGAGACAGCTTCTTAGACATGCTTTCTTTGAAAATATAATAAAATGTCCCAGAATCTCTTCCCAGCCTCTACCATCCCCTTATCCTTTTTCTAAATTTCACTTATCACTGTTGAAATTACGCTACTTATTTATCAACTTACTTATTCTTTGCCGTTTCAACAACCGCAGTGCCTTGTTTTACTTTGTTCACTATTGTATCAATAGGACTGTGAGCAGGAAGCATATACAAATACTAGATGAAAGAATGAATGAAGGAATTTAGACTAATGTTCTTTCCCTGGGTTAAGTGGTTGGGAGAGAACAGGTGTCAAGGAAATAGGGATATCAAAAGGCTGTTAGTCTATCTGGTCCATGATCCTAGGGACTCTGTGTCATACCCCACAGTATCACCAAAGCCTAGCTCAGTCTACCCCTGAATGAATGGAATGATAAATGAAAGATAAGACTTGGGGCAACAGGGGAAGAGTGAAACTGTTTGTGTCTGAGATGACTGACACAGCTGGTAACTTGTTTGCTATTTTTTGGACAAAATTTAATACATGTTACAACATACATCTTGCTTTGATAGGCATAAAACATAACTGTAAACTTCAGTCTGAAACATTTCTGAGCAGACATACATCATAAAAGAGCAGACTATTCCAGAACTGTTCCCCTGTTGCTAGGCTCAGAATGTTAAGTAGTGATCATGGGAAGAGAAGTGGGCAGCTTTATGGCTTTTCAGGTAAGGGATGAAGTCTTGCAAGTTTTAAACACAGAGAATGTATTCCCATAATATTAGCATGGTCTTTGCCAATACTAAGAAGTCTTGAATACATTCCAGGAGGTGCCCCTTATGAGTAAAGCCTTAGATCTTTATTGAAGGTGAAGAAACCTTTTGTTCTAGGATTAACTACCCACTTGTCTCTGATTTTCGAGTTCTGATAATTTTTAAGTGGTGCCTCATTTGTATTTAGTTCAAGTGTTTGTTTCATGCAAGGTCTGCCTGACCTCTTGAGGTCCTTGTTCTCAGAGCATCTGCAGTTTCATCTATCAATACAACTTGAGGAAGTTCAGGGCCAAAGAATCAAAAATAGCCTCTGCTTCAAAAACTACCTCTCTATCCAATGAAAACAGAGCTGTGGAAGTATAGGTTGTTAGACAGACAGAAGGAAGCCTGTAACCAAGAAAATCAGTCATCATGATTGTCTGCTTTGTCAGGAAAGAACCAGAAAAAAAAGAGCAAACTCTTCCCTTTCTTTTCTTACCCATATTATTTTCTGGGAAGTATGTTTTGGTTCTTGTAGAAAGGTAGTTAAGATACATGGTATGAGTCAAACCAAACTAAAAAGAAATGAAAGTCAAGTTACTTTTCAGGGATAAAGGAGAGGAGAGGTATGCACCAGGTGGCAGGCTTTGACCTGAGAAGATTTAGGGAGGTTCTAGCTTTTAAAGGAACTCCCATTTATTGAGTACCTACTATGCACCAGAATCTGGGCTTAATCCTCACAGCATTCCATTGAAGATGCCATTTTCCTTGTTTTACAGTCAGGACTCCAGAGCCATTCTCTTTCCCACCATTCTATCAGGCTAACTGGCACTGATTTACCACTTGGGCTGCTTTAATGATGAGGACCCTCTTTGATCTCCTGTATGACAGAACTAATCTTTGAGGTCTGGACTGCAAGGCAGAGCACACTGGAAGACATCTCTGGTCTTTGAGACAATTCCTTCCTTCCACACTCTCCACAGAGCCCTCTCCGTGGCCACCTAATGTGACTAGAGCACCACAGTTAAATGTTCTGTTAGACTCGCCCACCAAGGGACAGTTTTAGGAAGTTGCATAAGCCAGTGGTTGCGTACTTATGACCACAATCCCTAAGAAGCCCCCACCAGCTTTAAAAGTACAATGTCAGATTTGAATAAGAATCCCTGTGGCCTTCACAAATAGATGGGGAACTATTGCCTGTCATTCGAAGGTGCTTCTAACGCATTCCAAGACCTGAGCCCACATTCCTCCTCTGGGAATTGCATTTTGGCAGGCTTTCAGATTTAATGAAAAGGTTTCTTGTTTCTGAGGAGCAATAGGGTGGGAATTCATTCTACTTCTCTGTCATTGTAAAGGCTGAAAGCGCTGTCAAAGCCAGTTGTCAGTCAGAAAAGATGAAAGGAGAGAGCTGCTTCTTAAGAGGGAGCTGGGTACCATTAACGGCACAGCACCTTGGAAAGGCAAAGGGGGTCACAGAACTTTGACCAGAGTCCACAGCTCCCACTCCCATTCTAGGGATCTTTCCACTATTCTTTGTCGTCTTTCAATTGGCACAGCCATTTTCGCTGTGGCATTAACTCAAGTTCATCCACTAACACCTGACCATTCTCCTAAATCCCAGGCCACCATTTTCAGTGGCCTGCTGCATGGCTCAGTGGTTGACCAGTACTTCAAAATTATTCTTAGTCTTGCACTTCAATTTTGTTAGCCCTTTTTCTGCTCCCTGTGTCTATTAATGGGTCCTCCCTAGATATGCTGCTTTGAAACTTCAGTCTGGTTTGGCACCTCTGCCTCTGCGTCACTTTCTCTTCCTCTTCAATTACTTAGTTGATTGAAACTTTCTTCTGCAGTATGCCGTTGCATTTTCCAATCCATATTCTTCCTGTCACACTGGACCACAGCAATTACCACATTCTTTTACCTTTTAATAATTTTCTTTATTAAGTTTCTTTTAAAAGTTATAAAGTACATTATGCATATGCAACTAGAGAAATAATGTAAATAGAGGAGAGAGAAGAAAAAGTTTAAAAGAACCCCTACCACCTCTCTCTGCATCCCTCTGCAATATCCAATGTTAACAATATGATGTGCATCCTTTCAGAACTTTCTTCCAGATCAGCACACACACAAATATAATAAACATATTTACATACAGTGTTTTTTGTTTGCTTTGGCAAGAACTGGATCATATTTTGCACATTGCTCTATAGCTTACTTATTCTGGGTATCTCTTCAGTTCATGATACAGATTTAAAGGTGGGCATAATAATCGTAATCCATAGAATGGCAATATCATAGTTTATTAAATCATGTCCCATTGTTGGCTGTTCAGGGCCTGGGTTGGCTATTTCCTGTTTGCATCCCCAGATACCCTCTTCACCTTTGTCTGCCATGCTCCATGTCCCGGGCCTGCATGGTGTACATTAGTCTGTTTCTTTGCCCTTGGGCTTCTGGTTACATTTAGCTCTTAGAGCACCAACAGGAGATTAGAGGGAGAGTGAACAATGAAGTCAGGGCATTTTCCCCTGCTTCCTTCCTGTCACTGAGTCATTGTGGGACAGCTGCATGCCTCTGCTGAAGGTTACAACTCCGTACAGCTAGGGTTTTCACTTCCAGTAACCACTCCCTCCCCTTCCCTTTTCTGGCCCTGGAATGGCAATGGCTTACTGCTGCTTGTAGGCCCTGGATGCTGCATATCCATTTATTTAAACATTGCCCACACTTTGTTAAATACTATGTTAAACTCTCCTTAATAACTTCTTAATAATTTTATCTGTTTCCTGTTGGCACCCTCAGTGCTAAAGGCCTTTCCTTATTTTGTTTTGTTTTTTTCCCCTGCCACTTGCTGTTAGTTTCTGTTTTTCCTTCATCTCCAGCATTGATCTCTGTCAGCTTGATTTTTGACCTTAAGATTAACTATTTTACTTATTTTTTCAAGATCCTTCTAGGGCTCCTACTAGTTGGCGGTCTCTTGCATCCCTCATTCCAGTATCTTAAGCATTGAAAGAAGGAGGGTGTCTAGCTCCACAATTTCCCATGGAAATGCATTTTTCACATCAGTACCATTGGTATTCGCAATGATTGATTGTGTGATATTGGACCATGAGCTAACCTCCCTAAGCTTCCACGTCTTCATCAATTCAGTGGGGATGATAGCAGTATATAATTCATAGCACTTGAAGATTAATTGAACAAGATGTACTTAAAGCTTCCACCAGTTTTCAGTAAATGGTAGTTATTAATTATTGTTCCCATGCTCTGATCAGAATTGCCATTGGCCATACCCATGTGTACAAATCAGCTATTTATCCTAGATCATGCAAGGCCTCTGTGGATCCTTTAATCTCTGTCAGATGAAAGATTTCTTGCCTGCCTCTCCCCTCTCTCTCTCTCCCCTATTATTCTTAATTAACAGACTTTGTTTTTTAGAGAAGTTTTAGGTTTACATAAAAATTGTGCACAAAAGTACAGAGAGCTCCCATGGACTTTTTCTTACTCCCTCCTCACCCCCAAGTTTCCTCTCTTATTAACACCTTACATTGGTGTGGTATCCTTGTTACAATAGATGAACCAATATTGATACATTGAAGAAAGTCCAGTTTACATTACGACTCACTTATTGTTGAGTAGCTCTATGGGTCTGAACAAATGCGAAATGTCATGTGTCCATCATTACAGTAACTAGGACAGTTTCACTGCCTTGAACCACTTCAGTGTTCCACTTAACTCCCCAGTTCATCCCCTCCCTGTTCCCCTAGCCCCTGCCCCAACTGGTGACCAGTGATCATTTTATCATTTTACTATTTCTATAGTTTTACCCTTTGTCTTTTTAGGTCACATTACTATTTGTGATCCTGGCTTTTATTTCTTACTGTTTTATCTTTACTTCTCTCTACACCTTCTCTATTCAACTTCATGGCTAGTACTTATAGAAGAATATGTTTCAGGAATGAATTATTAAACTTGTTTAGCCTTAGAATAAAGACGTAAGTTGAATTTTAGGCACTTCTTCTTGATGGAATAGGCATTTGGCTTCTGCAGTAGCTCAGGGGCTCACGGGATAAGAGATCCTGTTTGATTGAAGCTGGATGTACGTCTGTCCTCTGGTCTGTGTATGCAAGAGAGCTTCCACATGTGGCACATGTATTTGAGGCCTAAAAAGGAACAATGCAAAGCAAAACAAACAAGTAATAAAACACAAAACAATCATGTAAATCCAGACGAAAGAGGGGCATGAATGAGTTCTCTAAAGCACTGACTTGGCTTTAATCCATACTGGACTTTTTTTTTTTTTTTTCAAGAGAATTAAATCGTTTATTGATTACACATGATAATGGATGATACACAAGCTTCATTCCCATCTATAATTTTATCTGGTACCATTATTCAATTTAGATATATTGCATAGGATGTGCCAACAATCATCTTTATAACCAATAATTCCATGATTTTGCTTGGGTAATCCCTTTTAATCGTGAACTTCAGGTCACAACAGTAACTATTAGTTCAACTACACCAGGACTTTTATACTGTGGTCCTGAGCAACAGATTTCTCAAGCAGTTTATATAAGATGGTAATAGCTGCCTTACATTTGTACTGCAATTTGGAGTTGACTTTACCAGTACATTGATGTAACAAGAGCAGTAAAGTAGAAGTTGTAGCACAGTGCTGGGAGCAGTAGTTACAATTCTAATGCCTACCACTTAGGAATGTTTTGTGAGTGCCCAACCCTGCATCATGTCTTTAACGCTCACGGTAGCCCCGTGAGGTAAGCATTATTATCTATACTTTACAGATACATAAATGGGCCTTTTTAGAAAGATATACCTTCACTCAGCTGAAGAAGCTGAGGTACACAGAAGGATCAAGTCAGTTGCCTGAAATCACAGAATAACTTAGTGGCAAAGATGCTAATGTAGCTCTGGCTTCTGGACTCCTGCAGTTGCCACCCACAGTTCAGGGTAGCTTTAAAAATGGCTATTGGTGCTGATTTTCTTCCCAGGCAGCAAGCTTTCTATTTTTTCCAACCAAATACCCAGTTAAAGATTTGTTACATCTCTTTACTTACCCAGATCTGGCAACTTATTTTCTGATAAGGCATCTTTGTTTCTACACCTGACCCTACTCCACCCTGCCTCTTTCCCCATTCACCCAAGCTTTGGACCCAGATCATGGTCCCCAGTAATCTCATCCTTCTGCTGTATTGCCTGGTGTGGGTGGTCCCCGTCACTGTACTTTGCGTCCTGCTCTTGCTTTGGATAGGCCCATGTGGACTCATGTGGGCCCATGCTTCAGTAGCAGAGTTGGTTCCAGCTGTTTCGTGAGATTATTTTAGAGAATTCTGGAGGAGGGCATTAAATAACATGGAATCACATAATGACAAATTTTGTCCCCTTTGTAATTCTTTTTCAAATCTTCTGAGTAGATCAAGGGAAACGTCTCTGTTTAGTACTAGTTTCTCATTAACATCTCTCTGATCCATGATAATCTTCTTTTTCAACAAAATAACAGATCGAAAATCACCCTTTAGAACCCTCTTGAAGGCAGCAGAATGTTGAAAAATTTAGCGATGTTTTTGTTGTATTCATTCCTAGGTTCACTGTTTATTTTTGGCAAGTAACACTAGCTTAGAATTTATGAGACTAAGATAGTGTTTTCTTTTAAAATATATTTATTTAAGGATAATACTAATCAAATAATGGCATAGCTGACATAGCAGGCTGTGACTGATATCATGCAGGTAGTGCACAAATGACTGAGGTTTGAGCTACACAGATCCAGCTGTCCTTCCTCCTTGAGAACGGAATCACTCTGGGGCTCCTCTTGTCCAGTGCTGTCAGATAATGCTTGTCCAATTCCCTCCCCGCTCTCTTGCTCCTGGCTTGTTATGCATTTGTACTTATCTGTGTCTGGTACGCTGTTGAAGATTGAGAGACCATTATCGGGGAGCTAGGATTAGGGTGCCCTCCACAGTCCAGTCCCTCATCCACTCTGACCCAGGGCAGGCCACATCACTTGTCAGGCCCTTTGATAATGACATCTTTAAAATGGTTAACATGAAATTCTAGGGAGGGAAGGATGCACATAGCTGGCTTTGATTCTCCACTTCAGAAAACAGAGCAGCCACCCTGCCCTGGTTAAAGCTTCTTGGGCTACTGCTACCTCCACATTTCTGTTTTTCCTACCTTGTATCTGTCCCTCTAGAGCTAAACCAAAGACAGTAAAGAAATCGAAGGTACTGTTTTTCATGCATTATGTATTCTGCTTTGTAGGTTGCATTTTAAAGGGAGTGCCCAAGTTGACCTATTTCCAGCACACCTCAGTGGTTAGAAGTGTGTTTAGATGATGAGGAAAAAGATGAGGCTCTGATCTACAAGAGTTCAGAGGTTTGGAATAGCCAAGCCTGGCAAGCTATGCCCAGTTTCAATAAAGACTCAGAGCCAAGAAACTGCATTGTTCCTCAAGATCTCTATCTTCTCTCAGGCCTTTCTCTTTGTCTCTATGGCATGCTTGTCATTGAGGGTCCTAATAATACACCCATATACTGGAGGGAGCATGGGTAGGAGGCAGTTTTAAGACCTTACTGCCCACTCTGCAGTCCTGCTGGAAGAGAGTAGATTGTTATTCCTCACAAGAGCTTATTTCCAGAGGAAAAATGACCTGGAGGGGCCATGAGAACTTGTTCTGTGGAGTTGGGTTTAAAAGGGGAAGTCTTGGCTGACTTTGGCTGCTGGTGGCAAGAGCTGAGAGCAGTTGCTGAGGCTTGGCTGGGGACTGGCGTCTCTGGAATTCCCTTTATGGCAAGGTCTGTTGTATTTTGATTAACAGTGTTAGTTCAGTCCTTCTTGAGTATTTATGAGAGAGGAGTTGTACAATGGCCATTTATAAATGTAAGAAATAATAATGATGATGGTAGCTCACATGTATTGAGCATTTACACTGTGCCAAGGAAAGTTTAGCCCTTTATATGTAGTATGCCCCATCATCCTTGTCTGCACCCTCAGAAAAAGTTATCATTGTCCCCATTGTTCACTGATGAGGTAGGTAACTGAAGCCCACCCAGAGAGGTGAAGTCATTTATCCATAGCAGGTAGTGTTGGCACTGGAAGTCAAGCTCATGTCTGCATGTCTCACCCAAGGCAACATATTTAATAGCAGAGCGAGGATGAGAACTCGAGTCTCCTGAGAGCCTATTTCATACCGTTTCTGAATACCACCTTGAGTCAACTGGACTATCTTAGAATGTCTTTTTTCCTCTCTTCTTGAAGTGATGCTGCTCTGGGAAAGAAAAACAAGATTTCATCCATGCAGCCTATCCATCCTGATGTTTTCTTAAGAGCCAAAGTGTTTTTAGGAAATCAAATATAATTGCCCAAATGGAATTTATTTTAAATAACCACTGCACCTTCATCTGGATTTTAAAAGGATCTTGAATCCCCACTGAGAGGGTCAGAGTCTGCACTTTGTTAATTCAGGTAACGAAATATTTGATTTTGGGAGTTTCATTCTTCATTTTATATCCTCTTTATAGGATTATAGTTTTTATTCTGAGCTGCTGGAATGTCTGCAGAGTGTGGAACAGATGTGTCTTAAGCACTGTTCTCAGGCTGATTTTATTGACTGGGAAGAAGTCCATGGAGGGCTTTGGTTTCTCGGGGAGGCATGTTCTCATTACCCCAGATAGACAAAGGTGGTAATTTATGTTCTCTAAGTTGAAGACTAGGGGAAGAAAACTAAAATGGAAACCAATGTCTCCAGTAGGCTTTTAGCTCAAGATTCTGTCTTTTCATTCCCTATTTTACCTTGCATCAGTCATTCTTAATAACATCCCTTGTTATGGCATTTATTGGATCTTCCATTTCCCCCTGCCTTCCTCTCTTCTTCCTCTTCTCCCTCCTTTCCTTCCTTTCTTATTTCTTTTTTGAGACTGAATCTCACTCTGTCGCCTAGGCTGGAGTGCAGTGGTGTGATTTTGGCTCACAGCAACCACTGCCTCCCAGATTCAAGTGATTCTCCTGCCTCAGCCTCCCAAAGTGGTTACAGACACCTGCCACCATGTGTGGCCCTTTTTTTTTTTTTCCTTTTTTGTATTTTTAGTGGAGACTGGGTTTCACCATGTTGGCCAGGCTGGTCTCAAACTCCTGACCTCAGGTTATCTACCTGCCTTGGCCTCCCAAAGTGCTTGGATTATAGGCGTGAGCCACCATGCCTGTCCTTCCATTCTTTTTTCCCCTCCCTTCTTTTCCTCCCTCTCTTCCTTTCTACCTTTTTTTCCTCCCTCTGTTTTGCTTTCCCTCTATTTTTTACTGCCTTCCTTTATTCATTTCTTTGTTCCTCTCTGTCTTTCATTCTCCTTCTCTCACAGTGAGTTTTTTTATGGTTAGTTTTCCTAATCAGTATCATATCCTAATGAAGGAAATGATGTCAGACTTTTATCACATTTTAAGGTCCTGTGCAAAGCTGGATTGCAAAGCAGATCCCTTTATAAACTGTATTAACATAATTAGGTCATAAGGGGCAGGTTTATTGCACTGATTTGATAAGTAGTGGCTTGAAAGTTGGATTCCTAAAGATACCTACCTCAGAGAACTGGTCAGCAGTTTGGACACTGGAGCAAATTCAATATTAAACAGAAAAGAGAGCCCTATCAGAAAAAGCCACTTGTAATAAGGTTTAAAGACACTTGGTACAGGGGGCCTAGGAGAAATCAGTGCTGTTCCAGGAGATGGGAGACCTGGATTGACTTCCAATTGGAACTAATCTACTCTGTCACCTGGAGAAGGTCACTCACCTCTCTTTGTGTATCTCCCCATTTGGAAAATGGAAACAATAGTCTCTCACCAACATAATTCTCAAGGCTTAAAAAGATTCAAAGTATTATAAATAATATTAGTGGAACAAATATCATATTTATTAGCTATTTACTTGTGTGCTAGATTACACACACACACACACACACACACACACACACACTGGCAGCCACCCTGTGAGGCAAGCTAAGTATTATTATCCACTCTGGGCTGATGAAGAAAAACGATGCTCTGATAGGTTAAGTCCAAACTTGAGATCACACACCTAGTTAAGTGGTCTGATTCTCCCAGCAGAGGGAAAACCCAGCTGGATCCAAACTTGCCAGCCGGTATGCCTAGAACCCCACTGGGCTGTAAGACAGTGACACACTCAGCTCTTGGTAGCTGTGCAGGGTCTAAGGCAGGGTCAGTGGCTGGTTGCTTCAGGTTGTGAATAGGTTCATTTTGGGTACCAGTTACCCTTCAGATGACCACAGCATGCCCTAGGGATATCATAGTTATTTATACATATAATTACATTAGAAAGACTGCTAACTTATAGACAAGACCATTTGACTTCCTCAGGCATCAGCTGATGGATGCTTGGCAGTCTTGGCTGCCAGGAACAGAAGGTGAAGAGCCCCACTGAACCATAGTCATCACTGAGGGCAATTATTTTATTTTAAGTTCTGGGATACATGTATAGGATGTGCAGGTTTGTTACATAGGTAAACGTGTGCCATGGTGGTTTGCTGCATCTGTCAACCCATCACCTAGGCATTAAGCCCAGCATGCATTAGCTATTTATCCAGATGCTCTCCCTCCTCCCGGCACCCCACCCACTGCGACAGGCCCTAGTGTGTATTGTTCTCCTCCCTGTGTCCATGTGTTCTCATTGTTCAGCTCCCACTTATAAGTGAAAACATGCAGGGTTTGGTTTTCTATTCTGTGTTAGTTTGCTAAGGATAATGGCTTCCGGCTCCATCCATGTACCTGCAGAAAAGAGAGCAATTTTTTTTTCTTCTTCTTCTCTTCTTTTTTTTTTTTTTAAGGAGAGAAGGAAAGAAAAGAAAAGGAGTGAAGAAGAGGAAGAAAGGAAGAAAAAGAGGGAGAGAGAACGGAAATGTTGCTTTATTCTAAAAATGGATATTAATAATGGCCGATCAATATTTCATTTAACCCTATGAGTAGGTGTGATGTGGTATTGACAAGAATGTGTATTTTGTGTATTTAAAGTGGAGAGCTCTATAAATATTTATTAAGTTTACTTGTTCCGGATCTGAGTTCAAGTCCTGGATATCCTTATTAATTTTCTGTCTCGTTGAGTCTAAATCTCTTTAGAGGTCTTATGTATCTGGGTGTTAGGGTCGTTAGCTCTTATTGTTGCATTGGTCCTTTTACCACTATATCTTTGTTGCTTTGAAATCTATTTTATCAGATGTGAGAATTGTAACTCTTGTCTTTTCATTTATTTATTTATTTATTTTTGCTCTCCATTTGGTTGGTAAATCTTTCTTCATCCCTTTGTTTTGAGTCTTTGTGTATCCTTGCATGTGAAATGGGTCTGAATCCAGCATACTGTTGGGTTTTGGCTGTATCTTTTGATTAAGGGATTTAGTCAATTTAAATTTAGGATTACTGCCATTTGATGTTAACTGGCTGTTTTATCCATTCGTTGATGTAAATTCTTCATGTTGATGCCCTTTACTTTTTGGTATATTTTTAGAAAGGCTAATACTGGTTGTTTTTTTCTATGTGTAATGCTTCTTTCAGAAGCTCTTGTAAAGCAGGCCTGGTGCTAATAAAATCTCTGAGTACTTGCTTGTTCATAAAAGCTTTTATTTTTCCTTCAGTTGTGAAGCTTAGTTTGGCTGGATATGAAATTCTGGGCTGAAAGTTCTTTTCTTTAAGGATGTTGAATATTGACCCCCCACTCTCTTCTGGCTTGTAGGGTTTCTGCTGAGAGATCTGCTGTAAGTCTGATGGCTTCCCTTTGTGGGTAACCTGACCTTTCTCTCTGGCTGCCCTTAGTATTTTCTCCTTCGTTTCAACCCTGGTGAATCTAACGATTATGTGCCTTGGGGTTGCCCTTCTTAAGGAATATCTTTGTGGTGTTCTCTGTATTACCTGGGATTGAATATTGTCCTGCTTTGCTAGGTTGGGAAAGTTTTCCTGAATAATATCCTGAAGTATTTTCCAGCTTGAATTCATTCTCTCCATCGCATTCAGGTACACCTATCAAACATAGATTAGGTCTTTTCACATAGTCCCATATTTCTTGGAGACTTTGCTCATTCCTTTTTATCCTTTTTTCTCTATTCTTGTCTTCTCATTTTATTTCATTAAGTTGGTCTTCAACCTCTGATATCCTTTCTTCTGCTTTATCAATTCGAGTGTTTAAACCTGTGCATACTTCCTGGAGTTCCCATATTGTATTCTTCAGTTCCATTAATTTACTTATATTCCTCTCTAAATTGTCTATTCTCATTAGGATTTCGTCAAACCTTTTTTCAAAGTTCTTAGTTTCTTTACATTGGGCTACAACATGTTCTCTTAACTCACAGAAGTTTCTTATTATCCACCTTCTGAAGCCTGATTCTGTTAATGGAATGCACTCGTTCTCCATCAAGCCTTGTTCCCTTGTTGATGAGGAACTGTGATCCTCTTTAGAGGGAGAGGCATTCTGATTTTGCGTATTCTCAGCCTTTTTACGCTGGTTTCTTTCCATCATTGTAAATTTATCCACCTGTCATCTTTGTAATTACCAGCTTTCAAATTAGGTCTCTGAGTGGACGTCCAAATTGTTAATTCCCAGGGCCGAAATCTGAGCAACCTGCTGCGCCGACCAAAACAGCAGCATTAAGACTGATGGTGCTTTTCTGCCCAGGGATCTCCAGTTTGGCTTCCTTCTGGAGTCAGTAATAGGTGACTCTGCTTTCCCGGAGCTCCAAACGTCGGTCAGAAGGGGAACCAGTCTCGTTTACTCTGCACCAAGAGCTGCCACACCGAAGTGCCAGCAAAACTGCTGCGCCGGCCACAAGAGTTGCGCTGGCGACCCGCAGGGCTCCTCCACTGGGAATTTTCTGGTTCGTGAGCAACAAAAATTTGTCTGAAAGTGTGGCGTCCTCTCGTTCTCTGCGCTTTCACTGGGAGCTGCAATCCCGAGATGTTAGTGATCAGCCATCTTGGATCGTTCCTCCTCAGTTCAAGAGAGCAATTTTTAATCAGAGATGTTGAGTTTGTTCATCTTGCTGATTTTTGATCTTATCATGTGTTAATCTACAGTCTCATCCATGAATTCATAGACAAACCTTTTTTGTGTCTTGCGAGGTTTGATTTTATGTGACCTGGGGTTGGTCAGTGGTTATGTCATACCCCACACTTACATTCCTCAGTGCCAAGCCCAAGAATTACCTTTCAGATTCCTCTTTGTTGATGACTAATTTGTGTAGGCTGCCCTTTGTAGTTAATCCCCCTACCACGGAAAGAGTTACAATTGGGGAGGATAGCAGGGCAAGCCAATGACCCCTGGGGAAGCATTTATTTGAGCTCTGTAAGTTCAGGTTTTGATATTTTTGCTCTCCATGATGAAAACAAATAACAATAATATTAATACTTATAGCCCATGGAGCAAAGGTCTTCTTAATCTCTTCTCTGAAACCTACACCAGGCTTATCACTAATCTTCGGATTCTGTTTAGATTCTTGATTATTGAGCCAGAAATATTGTATTTAATTACCATTTGAAAAGTTTCTATTAACACCATCTCAGTGGTGTTAATTCCACTTGGATCAGTGGTTACTATCCCCCTGATGTACATAGGGCTGGAGATAGCATTTGTCCCTTTGCTGACATTTGATGCCTGTTAAAGGCAGTGATGATCACACCAGTGGCTCAGGGCTGGCTGTTGTAGGCTGGTCATATATCATAACTGTTTTCAGTTCAGACAGAAACTGGCCCCTTTCCAAAAACCACTTTAGTTCAGCTCTTTGCTGGAAAGATAAAGAAAATCAGAAAAGCATTGAGCTATGAGATGGGACTCTTACAGTTACCAAGGGTGTTATTATTATGAAGCTCCTATTGCAGATGCTCTGTCACCTTCCTGGACACACACAGAACTGTGGGGTAGTGCTGGGGGCAGGCAGGTGGGCAGTGATTCCTTGTACCTGTCTGTGACTTGGTGCTGAGCTGGCTGATGGCTCCATAAGGAGCTTATAAAATACAGATTTGGTGACATAGAGCATAGCCTGGGAATATGTATTTTTCTAATGTACACACTAGTTTGGAAGCACAGACCTACGACTGTCTACATATTTGCAGTAGTTAAAATAGTAGATCACCAAGCCATCTTTTTTCTTCTTAAAACTCTAATTTTTGTCCAGTTCCCAAAATGTTCTGACCCAGACACTTTTCCATCATGTGGCTATAATACAACCTCCTGTGTTCCACCCTTCACGTATTCATTCAACCAATATGGAACAGCTGTCTAGGATAAGCTTGAGGAACTAAGGTAGAAATATCAAAAGACACATTGTTCCAGGACTAAATGAGTCTTTGTTTTAGTGAGGAGATAACTGAACAATAAATCAGCTACAGTAGAACATTGTTATTTTTCTAACTAAATTGCAATGGGAGCAGGTGAAATTTGCTGGAAAGTCAAGTCACACATCCTGAAGGAAAAGCCCTTTGGAGCCTTGACAAAGGAGATGACTGCTAGATGCCAAGTGATTATATGAGGATAGAGAGCCTGATAATGTGACGAGAACTGCATGTCTTGTCATTTTTAAAAATAGGCAATACATGATAGAAATGAGGGTGCACATACTGACAGACCAGATCACAAGGGGCTTGTATATCATATGTGGTGGACATTTGTATTTGACCTCATAGGCATGTCTTCCTTGCCTCATATGTAGTTTGTTTTGAAATAACTTGTTGATCTTTGTCTTTAAAAAAGATATATTTTCCCCTGACAATATGACATGATGAAATTTCTTCTTATGCATTACCTTTGAAGAGCAGGAGAAACTAAGTGGTAATTTTCTGTATCCCAGATGAGGCCTACTTTCACATCTCCTTTTCTGGCCCTTTCATTTCTGAACCTAGAAGTCAGCCTAGCTGTGGGGTCCCCTCCTCCATAAAATTTATGTCCTCTTTGAAAGCTGGGGTTCTCAAACAGGGGCGTAGAGAATCAGCATCAAGGGAATGATGACCATGTTTGGTCTTGCATATGGTATCTCCCTGCCCTTGAGCCCTTGATCAATGAGTCTTAATCCCCATAGGCAAATAGCCATGGAGAACATTTGCCCTGAGCAGTGCAGTCCAGAGCTGACTTCTCAACACAGGTCTTCAATCCTCTGTTTACAATCCTGACGTATGTCTCAGTGTATTTTCATTCAAACCCAAACTCTTACCAAAACCATCATGAGTAGCCTGCCTACCTCTTCCAACCTGATTTAATGCCACTTTCTTCGTTGAACCCTAAACTCCTTCCACATTGAGCTTTTTCAGGTTTTCAGAGAAACAAACTTAGTCCTACCTCTGGGCTTGTGCACATGCTATTCCTTCTACCTACAGAAGTTCTGCACCCCCACCCCTATCTAATTGCTCTTCCCTGAAAAGATGTTTTCCAGTCTCTAAACAAACACACTCCCCTATATTTTGTGACACTTACTGTAATTGTAGATTGCTTGATTTGTTTTGTTGACTTTATTTCTTTATTGCCAGACTTTCCCTTTAAGCACCATAAAAGCAATGACCTGGGGAGGGATGGATGGATGGAGGGACGGATGGTTGGGTGGATGGATGGAGTTGAAATCTCTTTGTGAAGTTGAATTCTTCACAAAGTCCAGCCTCTCATTCTTTATTCATACTATAGCTACACTCAGCCAGACTCCTTGGAATTGTTTTCTCCTCCATGAACCCAACAAAGCTGCGTCCATCCCTCAAACTCCAGTCTAAGCTCCATTCATTTAATGAAATCTGTGATCTGTAAAGTTAACACTGATTTGTCCCTTTCCTGACTTACATATAAAGTATATGTTTACTTTGTTAATAACTTTGGAGTATATTTGTGTTGTTTTCAGTTGGGTAACTCATTCAAATTTCATCTAAGTTATAATTTTTAAAAAAGGCTTTATTTTTCTCATAATTAAAGCAATAAAGAAATGCACTCAGAAAATGTGAGAAATATTGAGTATATGAGATAAATATAAATCCCTCATAATTTCTCCACTGTGAGTTAAATACTATAGATACTTTGCCTTTTTTCCCTCTAGTGGTTTTCTTATACAGTTTACAACATTGTGTGTACTTGTGCATACATTCATAAGTATCTTGAGTTTTAGACATAACCGTGATCTGAGCATGTCCTCATGTCATTACAAATACTTCTAAAAGCCTTTTTTTCCTTATATGCCTAACCATAAGTTCTATTTTTGAGAATCATTATTGAGTGTCAACAGAGTACCAAAGAGTACACTAGGCACTGAGGCATATATTGTCCCACTTTAAATATTTAGTGCATACTAAATCAGAAAATAGAAAGAATGTCTCACTTACTTGAATAGCTATGTTTCCAGGTGGCTATTATATTAATAGATTGCAGAAGCAAGAGATGAAACTCCAGAATAATTTGAATTAAGGGCAAATAAGAAAGACTGGATCCCCAGCAAATACACCTCTTTAAATGTTGAGTGCACTGAACACACAGATGTCTTTGGTAAATGTGTTTCTACTAGACATCTAGAACATGAATTGGGAAAACGTGGCAGACAACTCTTCTCTGAAATACTATCTGTGATAATGACGAATGTTTTCCTTCTTTTCTAGAGTGACCGTCTCCTTATCAAGGGAGGCCGAATCGTCAACGATGATCAGTCCTTTTATGCTGATATTTACATGGAAGATGGCTTAATAAAGTATGTATATGGAACTTCTTCTCTTTATCTTTTTGCAATTCCTCTCTTCATTAATGGCCCATAAAGAAGCTTGAATTACATGAATGCAGTGAAAAAAAATCTGAATTTAATCAACAGAATGAAATTATACTGAGGGCAACTTTGTGCAGAAAGTATTGATGAGCATTCTATGGGTCATGGAAAAGTGGAAAATGTGGCCATCATCCTTAAGGATCCTGTAAAATGTGCACAAATTACAGCATCCTAAAAATATAAGGCTTTGTACAATAAGTATCAAAGGAGCTGAAGTCAGGATAAGTGATTTCGAAGTACAAAGAAGGAGAAATTCATTTAGAAGTAAGGCTTTGGCGTGGAGAGAGTATTTAAACTGAACCTTGACATAAGGATAGAACTTAGCTGAGTAGAGCAGAGATAGGATGTATATTTCAGGCAAGATTTCCAAGTAAGTTCATTAGGGATGTATAATTACATTCTAAAAGGGTATACTATTGGATGCCTTTAAGAGGCACAGACAGGTACTTTTTTTTTTTTTTTTGAGACTGAGTCTCGCTCTGTCACCAGGCTGGAGTGCAGTGGAGTGATCTCAGCTCACTGCAACCTCCGAGTCCCCGGCTCAAGCAATTCTCCTGCCTCAGCCTCCCAAGTAGCTGGGATTACAGGTACACACCACCATACCCAGCTAATTTTTGTATTTTTGGTAGAGACGGGGTTTCACCATGTTGGCCAGGATGGTCTCGATCTCCTGACCCAATAAACCACCCACCTCAGCTTCCCAAAGTTCTGGGATTACAGGTTTAAGCCACTGCATCTGGCCACCAGTTGAGTTTTATGTGTAGGTTTCCTACATAGTGAACTTTAAAAGAGGATTTGATTTACATAGCGTTTCATTACAGAAAACAAAGTACACTACCATGCCGGTAAGATGTTGTACAAGACTGGTGTATCCAACCCATTCTATTAGCCCCCTCTGACCCCTTTCAGTTTTATATTTATATGGCTTAACTTCATTGACTAGTTAAAGATTTTGGTTATAAGAGATCTCTTGCTTATCTTTGAAAAGTTGGCTTAGATATAGTTTTCTGCAGACAAATGTTTTTTACCAGCCTCCAAGTCTAGACTAGCTTTCTCTTCTATGTGAGCTCAATGCAGCTTGTGCCCAGCTGGCCATGGTGGCTCACACCTGTAATCTCATCACTTTGGGAGACTGAGGCAGGTGGATCACTTGAGCTCAGGAGTTTGAAATTAGCCTGGGCAACATGGCGAAACCCTGTCTCTGCCAAAAATACAAAAGTTAGCCGGGTGTGGTGGTGCATGCCTGTCGTCCCAGCTACTCGGGAGCCTGAGGCAAGAGAGAATCATTTGAACCCAGGAGGCAGAGGTTGCAGTGAGACAAGATTATGCCACTGCACTCTAGCACTCCATCCTGGGTGACAGAGGGAGACTCCACCTCAAAAAACAAACAAACAAAACCAGCTTGTGCTTTCATTAATCATAACAATTCTGACACTGTTAGTCTCCTTTGAGAGTAAGGAGACTTACTCTCATATCTTACTTGTGTATCTTGTTCATTTCATATCCCCAATACTTAACTCAGAACTTAGCACATAAAGATTTGATAAGAACTCCTTTTTATTTAGTGTGTAATATGTGCCAGGGAGAACGTTAAATGTTTTGCATGCTTTCTCTCATTCAATCAGCCAGCAGCCCTCCAAAGTAAGTACTGTGCTATTACTATCGTCTTTCCTGAGATGAAGAGAAAAAGGCATATAGAGAGTAAATAACTTGCTAAAGGTTAATGTATTCATCAAATACATTGAATGAATGAGCGAGTGAATGAATGAATGAATGAATGAACAAGTGCAAGAACAAAAATAGTTACCTTGCCAGTTTACATTATTACTTTTTCATATTGGAAGTAAAAGAAATGGAAACAATGAGCAAACCAAAAATTATGACAATAATCTCCTCAAAATGTAAGCCACAATTGATTTTATGTTTTTCTATTTACTAAAATATTATTATGTATAGTTGGCTCTATTTGGAGGTAGCAAGTTTTCTCATTTAGATATTTGCAAAAATGGGAAAAATTTGTTGGCAAATCCTTCCTCATTTTAGAGCTCATGATAGGCAGCACTAATTATTCACAGAAATTTTTTTTTAATACTTTAAGTTCTGGGATACATGTGCACAACGTGCAGGTTTGTTACATAGGTATATATGTGCTATGGTGGTTTGCTACACCCGTCAACCTGTCATCTGCATTAGGTATTTCTCTTAATGCTATCTTTCCTGTGTTCCCACCCACTGACAGGCCCTGGTGTGCCTGGTGTATGATGTCCTCCTTCCTGTGCCCATATGTTCTCATTGTTCAACTCCCACTTATGAGTGAGAACATGCGGTGTTTGGTTTTCTATTCCTGTGTTAGTTTGCTAAGAATGATGGTTTTTAGCTTCATCCATGTCCCTACAAAGGACATGAACTCATCCTTTTTTATGGCTGCATAGTTTTCCATGGTGTATATGTGCCACATTTTCTTTGTCTAGTCTATCATTGATGGGCATTTGAGTTGGTTCCAAGTCTTTGCTATTGTGAATAGTGCTGCAATAAACATATGTGTGTATGTGTCTTTAGAGTAGAATGACTTAGAATCCTTTGAGTATATATCCGTAATGGGATTGCTGGGTCAAGTGATATTTCTGGTTCTAGATCCTTGAGAAATCACCACGCTGTCTTCCACAATGATTGAACTAATTTATACTCCCACCAACAGTGTAAAAGCATTCCTATTTCTCCATAGCCCCTCCAGCATCTGTTGTTTCTTGACTTTTTAATAATTGCCATTCTAATTGGCGTGAGATGGTATCTCATTGTGGTTTTGATTTGCATTTCTCTGATGACCAGTGATGATGAGCTTTTTTTCACATTTCTTGGCTGCATAAATGTCTTCTTTTGAGAAGTATCTGTTCATATCCTTTACCCACTTTTTGATGTTTTTTTTTTCCTGTAAATTTGTTTAAGTTCTTGTAGATTCTAGATATTAGCCCTTTGTCAGATAGATAGATTGCAAAAAATTTTCTCTCATTCTGTAGGTTGCCTGTTCACTCTGTTGATAGTTTCTTTTGCTGTAAAGAAGCTCTTTAGTTTGATTAAATACCATTTGTCAATTTTGGCTTTTGTTATAATTGCTTTTGGTGTTTTAGTCATGATGTCTTTGCCCATGCCTGTGTCCTGAATGGTATTGCCTAGGTTTTCTTCTAGGGTTTTTATGGTTTTAGGTTTATGTTTAAGTCTTTAATCCATCTTGAGTTAATTTTGTGTAAGGTGTAAGGAAGGGCTCCAGTTTCAGTTTTCTGCATATGGCTAGCCAGTTTTCCCAACACCATTTATTAGCTAGAGAATCCTTTCTCCATTGTTTGTTTTTGTCAGGTTTGTCAAGGATCAGATGGTTGTAGATGTGTAGCATTATTTCTGAAGCCTCTGTTCTGTTCCGTTCGTCTACATGCCTGTTTTGGTACCAGTACCATGCTATTTTGGTTAGTATATCCTTGTTGTATAAATTGAAGTTAGGTAGTTTATTCTTTTTTGCTTAGGATTGTCTTGGCTATACAGGCTTATTAGTATTAGTATTCATGAAATTTAAAGTATTTTTTCATAATGTGAAGAAAGGCAATGGTAGCTTGATGGGAATAGCAATGAATCGACAAATTACTTTGGGCAGTATGGCCATTTTCACAATGTTTTCACTATATTGTCTGATCACAGAACTTTTACAGTTGAGTCTTTAATACAAGTTTAGAATCCATCTTCATACAGTGCTTCAGGGATCTACAACCAGAGTTGAAGGTATAAGATGAATCCTTTTTGCCATCTCTATTAGAAAGACTGAAAGGCCACTTGCCAAGGATGCTGTAGAAGGAATTTAACTATCTGATGTGTGTGTTGGTAGTGGAGAGAAGGTTAAGTAAATGATCCTAATTCAATCCTGAAATTCTGTATGTTTCCAACAATATTCTTAACTCACAGAGCTTAAGAACAGAAATAACCTCCTCTAACTATCACATAGTTGTTTGTCTGTCGTTGAATATTTGTGGAATACTTGCTATATGCCAAGCAGGTTTTTGAGGCATTGGACTCATGCTATGTTACACAGTTTGGTACTTATTATCAGGGCCCAAATCATCATGCTGTCTTCCCCCAGGACCTTATGGTCTTTTAGGGGAATTGAGCTATGTGTATACATACTAACTATGTAGCATTCCCAAGGAGTAGCATATCAAGTATTATACTCACAGAATAGGTGAAATTCAGAGAAGGGAGAGTAGACTGGTTATTAATTATAATAGTTGACATTTATCAAATTCTTAGGTACCTAACAGTGTTTTATGGGTTTAACATACATTCACATTTAATCTGCAGCACAACTCTATGGAGGAAGCATTTTTATTACATTTTACAGAGGAAAGAACTGAAGCATGGTAAGGTAATTTGGCTAAGGTTACACAGCTAGTAGCTAGCAGAGCTAGGATTTTGAATGCAGATAACCTGCATCTGGAGCACAGCCTTACTCCTTATTACTAGACGTGGCTATTTCTAGAAACTTGATGAAGGAGGGGAGATGGAAGCTGAGGCTTCAAGGATTAATGTGGCCTTGGTTGGTGGAGCAGTAAAGAAGGAAGGAACCATTTCTGTTTCAGGCTTGGTATTAAACTAGTTGTTAAAATGGATGAAAGCATACGTACATAAACACACACACAAGCCAGGCAATTCTTTGTGCTTTTGGTTCTCAGTTTTCCTTAGAGGAGAACCCATGAGAGAGAAAAATGGGAACAGAATTGGCCAGTATCTGAGCTAGAATGGACTTGTGATCAGAGGCTGCATTTTTCTAGTATATTTTGAATTATGGTGACTCGGGAATGGCTCATTGGTGATGTGATAAAGTTGAACTCTTAGAGATGTCAGGAATGCTTTATTTTAGTCCCAGAACTTGGAGTTTGGCAGGCCAGTGGTAGACTTCTTACTGCCCCAAGAGAGTGTCTTTCTTGGCTGCCTGTGAACAAAAGGGGCAAGTATTCATGCCATGGACAGTGAAGTACAGATATCCCAAGATAGGAGATTTTTAATGGTCATATAGAGCCTTATGAATCATAGGTCTCCCTGGTGTCCATGGTGGACGTGTTTGACGAGCTATTTAAATCAAAGATATGATACCACATTTGGAACCAAGCAGTACTGGATGTTCTCTAAGTAGCATTGTGTGGGGACTAGTTGTATTTGTCATTTTCCTTGGAGGCTTACCTTTGAGATACTCATTGGCATACTTCTGCCTGAGTCTCCCCGCATTCTTCCCTGAGATGCCCTGAAGCTTCCTGGGTGAAGCATTGTCTAGTGGAGGTTTTCATAGTTACTAAGCTCAGCTAAAAGCTTCTTCTGGGACAATGGTTATGTTGTAAAAACAGCTGGTGCTGGAGGCATCTGCATCTTTGACTTCATCCTGGTGAATCTGCACAGCTGTGATTGGCTGGTTGATCAGCAAAGGGTGGAATTGGGAGTAAAGACTTGGGTGGGAAATATCCCAGATAGAATCTTTTGTTAGGATCACAGATGACCCCACTTAAAAGATAGGTAAGTTCCCATACCTGTTCTTTAAATGGTTCACTATTACCTTCCTCAGTCTCTTCTAACAGTGCACCATTTTATATTCTTTAGATCCTTCTCCAAGTGTTATTTCTTACCTTAACGTAAAGAACAAAATGAAAGGAATAATAAAAATATTTATATTAAAAAATTATTACGCACACTATATTCTAGACACTGTCAAACCCCTGGGGTTATAGTACTAAACTAGGCCACATGGTCCTGCCAAACAGCCTATCAGATTATTCTGTGACTGTAAACATTGTTTTCTGTATGTATGTCTATCTTCGTTTATAGATTGCTAAGCTTGTGAGTCACTTGCAAAGACTACTTTGATAAATACAAGTAATGCTGTTTAAAATCCTCTTAACAGTATATTTGTCTTGGAAGTTGCACTTTTAAATGACAACGTGTTTGACCGTTTCACCAGACAAATTGGAGACAATCTGATTGTTCCTGGAGGAGTGAAAACCATCGAAGCCAATGGGAAGATGGTGATACCTGGAGGCATTGATGTCCATACTCACTTCCAGATGCCATATAAGGGAATGACCACAGTGGATGACTTCTTCCAAGGGACCAAGGCGGCCTTAGCAGGTGGCACCACCATGATCAGTAAGTCTTCAGATTTTACACACTCCTGTTTCTCAGAGGTGTGTGTTTAATGAATGTATCTCCAGAGCTTTCTTACTATAACTTGTATACTTACCCCAATTCAGTTTATAGATGTTCTGTCTCATGGAACCTGAGAAAAGCAGATTGAGGTGACGAAATGGGCACTCTTGTAACTACATAGAGGAGACTCATGAGAGTCTTGGCCATGGCAGCAGCTTTCCTCCTGTCTGCCATAGCAATAGGGGTTGGCTCCTTCAATGAGTGGAGAATCAGGAAATATCATCTAAGGGCAGATGGTGAAGGTAGACTTAAAAAGTTTTGAATAGAAGATAAGATGTTATTTCAAAACTGAACTGCCCATTTGGTTCTGAGAAAGGAGGGCAGAGCAGCGTGAATGGAGCTAAGGAGTATCACAGGGAGAGGGATTGTGGAGAATTATAGTTGGAAATTTAGTGAGCTTCAGTGGGTGAACCTGTGTTAGGTGGAGGTTTTCATACTCACTGAGCTCAGTTTAAAACTTCTACTGGGACACTGGCCATGGCATAAAAGCAACTGCTGCTGGAGACATCTGCATCTTTGACTTCCAGTCACACTTAGTGCTATCTGGTCTGTGCTATATTTTGACCAATTCATATCTTTAACATTTGGCAAGCTGTAGGAGTAGTTTCTCTTGTTTTTAATTTTTGTTTTGTTTGTTTCTATTGCAATTCCAAAAAAATCTAGGGAATTGCACGCCATTGGATTACTGAACCAATAGCATTCCAGGGCAGTCTTTCTTGTCCCAGACGACTCCTGATGAATTTGGTCCCATCCCAGTGCTGGCCCCAAACTTGGTCAGGCAGAGCAATGTTTATTTTAACACCATATACATCCCCTGAGAGCACAGAACAGCCTGAGCTGTAGAATTATCCACTGTCTTTTACTTCATTTTGACAGAAGTATGAGCAGGATTCAGCTTCAGCCGGTTGGGTGTGGAATTCCAGGAAGATTGCACCAAAGCCATAGAAGGTGCAATTGAGGGAGAACAAAGCTTTTCTCCAGCTGAAGGGTGGAAGCCTCCTGACTTCTCAGCAGCTGCCTGCCGACAAAAGCCCTGGCGTTGCCCCAGACATTAGTAATGTAGCTCCATGCATTTGCTTTCCGATAAGTGCACTTGGGCTGCCTTTGATAGAAGACTACGGGAATGAGTGATCTTGGTTTGGCTTTCTGCCATCTGGGCAAGGAGCTGGACTTGTTTGGCATCCTTGAGATTTGTATTTCACTTGGCCCTCTGCACTAGGGAAGTCAGAGTCCCAGTGACGAGAGTAAAACTTACAAAGAACCACAAATACAATTGTGTCCTTCATAGATAAATTAGGAACCCTAGAGATGCAAGAAGAAAAGGAACCTCATAATCCCACATTACTGTTAGAGTTTGGCTGTATATTGGACACATTTTTAAAATCCTATTTGGCAAAACTAGGAACATAGTATATGTACTGTATTTTAACCTGCCATTTTTGCTAAATAATATGTCATAGATATCTTTCCATTCATTTTTATCCCACCCCAACATTTAAAGTGGATTCCTCGTCATCTACTTAATAAAAACATCAGGATTTATGTACTTAACCTCACTCCTCTATTAACAATTTCAATTGTTTCCAGTTTTTCACTTACATAAATAAGTGGCAAGCATCCTTGGAACCAAAATTTTTTGTACACGCTCATTTATTTCCCTAGGAATAATTGATAGGCGTGGGAATAATTATTGGGTTAAGGTTTGAAAGATGTCCAAGTTTTTTATATATGTTTCAAAGTTGCTCTCTGGAAAGTTGTCTTTAGCTGTACATTGTCCTTAGTTGTATTTTGCCTCCGCCATCCAGGAAACTATGAAAGTGTAACTTTTGCCTTTTCCTCATCAACTGTAGATGCTATTGTTTAAAAAAAAATTATCCATGGTTGCAGGTGAAAGAGTAGATTTGGGCCTCAAAGAAACCAGATTCTTTTATTTTATTTTATTTATTTATTTTTTAACTTTTTTGAGATGGAGTCTCACTCTGTCACCAGGAGCCAGGCTGGAGTGCAGTGGCGCGACTTCGGCTCACTGCAACCTCTGCCTTCCGGGTTCAAGCAATTCTCCTGCCTCAGCCTCCGGAGTAGCTGGAACTACAGGCACGTGCCACTGTGCCCAGCTAATTTTTGTATTTTTAGTAGAGACAGGGTTTCACCATGTTGGCCAGGATAGTCTCGATCTCTTGACCTCATGATCCACCCGCCTCGGCCTCCCGAAGTGCTGGGATTACAGGCGTGAGCCACTGCGCCCGGCCAGAAACCAGATTCTTGACAAAAAGTTTCCATGGAAATAAGATCTGTGGGCCCAGTATCAGGTTTACGTAACTGATACCAGCTTTATCCTATAGCAGAGAGCCTCAATGTCTTGTGCCCTAACTTAGCTTTAAATCCCCACTTGCACCCTCGGAAGAGTCTGACTTTTTTCACTAGCAGTGACCTCCCCACAGTGCTAGTAATAATGACACATAGTAGGCACTCATTGATGGCTAGCATTTATCGAGCACTTACCATGAGCCAGGCATTAGGTAAAGTACTTTACATGCGTTTTCCCATTTAATCTTATAAACTCAGAAGAAAGGCACTGGTGACACCCTGACTCCCACCCTCCTTGGCACCAACTTAAAGGAAAGAAAACTGAGGTTTAGGGAAGTTAGTAATTTACCCCAAATTACATAGCTTGGTGACGTTTAAGTCATCAGCATTCTTGAAACTACCCAGCGAACCCCTACAAAGGTTAATTCCATGCTCAGGATATAGAGATTTTGTAGCCACAGCTAAGAAAGCAGGAGCAGGCCTGGGCAGAGGGGAGCACAGGCTGTGTCTGAGAGTCACCCATCTGGGGTCTCTGTCATTCAGTTGACCATGTGGTGCCTGAGCCTGAGTCCAGCCTGACTGAGGCCTATGAGAAGTGGAGAGAGTGGGCTGATGGGAAGAGCTGTTGTGACTATGCCCTGCATGTGGACATCACCCACTGGAATGACAGCGTCAAGCAGGAAGTGCACAACCTCATCAAAGACAAAGGTGAGCCTGGACATGCTGCCCTCCCTCCTCCCTTAGCTTCTCCCTTCCGGTCCTTCCAACACTGTCCACTCAGTTCAGTCACTATCTTTTGCTTGGATCCTGGAACCTTGAGCGTGAGCACTGGATGTAGGGATACCACACTGTTCCAGGCACTTTACTTCTTACAGGATCCCTGTGAGATAGTGATTTGCTTTCCCCACTTTGCAGATGGAGAAACTGAGGCACAGAATAAGCAGCCCAAGATCACAGCATTAGTAAGCAGTAGGTGTATTCAGATTCTTTTTTTTTTTTTTTTTTTTTTTGAGACAGAGTTTTGCTCTTGTTACCCAGGCTGGAGTGCAATGGCACGATCTTGGCTCACTGCAACCTCCGCCTCCTGGGTTCAAGCAATTCTCCTGCCTCAGCCTCCTGAGTAGCTGGGATTACAGGCATGCGCCACCATGCCCAGCTAATTTTTTGTATTTTTAGTAGAGACGGGGTTTCACCATGTTGACCAGGATGGTCTTGATCTCTTGACCTTGTGATCCACCCACGTCGGCCTCCCAAAGTGCTGGGATTACAGGCTTGAGCCACCGCGCCTGGCTGGTGTATTCAGATTCTATGCTCTTCACCTCTGTGCAATACTGCCCATTCTGCAGAGGAAGAAACTGAAGTTAAGAGAGGCTAACTAATCTTACATAAGGTCATACAGCTAGTACAACCTGTGAGATTAGGGATTTTTAACCCATATCATTTTTGCTCTAGAGAGAGATCAAACCCTTACTATCATATAACAATGGCATCCTCAGAAAAGGCCAAGGCATTTCTAGGAGCAAGGATGTGTTGGTACTCAGGCTGGGAGCTTAGGATGTGAAAACATGTCCATGTATATGTGTTTCTGTGTGTGTGCCAGGGTGTGTCCTCTCAGTGAGTACATGATTTACATTCCACTGTCTTCTCAAATTCCTCTATTCTCTGCTTCTTTTTGATCATCGGATATTGCAATCTCCACCCCACATACATACATGCACACATATGCACAATGTGTTCAGCATTGTAAGGCAGCCTGGGGGTCTTAGAGAAGTATAAGTAGTGGTCTCTGCTGAACACCCAAGGCAAAAGGAAACAGGCTCATGAAGAACAACAGAATAAATACCATGGGGTGCAAGTACCGTTATCAAAGGAGTAGTCGAGAGACAAATGCTAGGAGTCCAGTGGAAGAGTGTGCCCTGGGATGGAAGGGAAATGATGACCCTCTTGGAGGATGATATTTTCTTTCCATACCCCTCCTTACCCCACAAGCCCTGCCCAATCTTTGATGACACAGAATATGAGATTAACTCCTTCTTTCTGTATTTGCTTTTATGCTGGGTATCTCAACTGGGGTAGAATATTGAATAGCTTTAGCACTCACTTCTCTATCAAAGTGCCTGGATCATTCCATGGATAATGTAGAGGCTTTTGGGAAGGGTAGTGTTTGGGTAGACTGGCCTGAGTTGAACCACTCCGGGTAGGGAAGTTCTCAAATTACAACCCACTTTGGCCGAGAACACTGTGGGCTGGAAGGGCCCTAATGGTTAGAGACCAAAATTATCCTCCTTTCCTCAAAATGATTCTCAGTTCCTCAGTCCCACCTATTTCTGTAAATCAATGTATTAGTAGTTTATTTAAATAGATCTAAATAGATCTTCACATGTAGACCTTACAACTTAAGATATTTAAGTGCAAGGACCTGCCCATTAGTTCCACAGGGTCTGCATCTTAGTTCTCCTTTCTGATCCAACGCCCTGCACAGTAAAATGAACTGAACTAAGCAGATTTTTAATGGAAGCCAAATATGTTCCAAGCCTGTTACTAAGAGCTCTGTATGTATTCTCTCCTTTAATACTCACAACCACTTTATGAACTAGGGTATTGATACTTTTCCATTTTACAGGTAAGGAAACCAAGGTCCAGAGAGGTTAAGCATCCCAAGCTCACTGAACTAGTACATGGTGGATTTCAATGATGCAGCCCCCAGTGTAGGAACACAACTGGTGTGCTACAGTGATTCTTTTTTTTTTTTTTTTTGAGACGGAGTTTCGCTGTTGTTACCCAGACTGGAGTGCAATGGCATGATCTCGGCTCACCACAACCTCCGCCTCCTGGGTTCAAGCAATTCTCCTGCCTCAGCCTCCCGAGTAGCTGGGACTACAGGCGCACGCCACCATGCCCAGCCAATTTTTTGTATTTTTAGTAGAGACGGGGTTTCACCATGTTGATCAGGATGGTCTTGATCTCTTGACCTCGTGATCCACCCGCCTCGGCCTCCCAAAGTGATGGGATCATAGGCATGAGCCACCGCGTCCAGCTAAAGTGATTCTTAATGCCACCTACTACTGCCTTGAGCAATATCAAAGTTTGTTGACCTTCTGGGCTGGGGAATGCTGGACAGAGGAGGTTAGAAAGAGGCATAGAAGAAGAGGCCATTCTGCTATGACATCTGTTAGGAATTTTTGATTTTGTGGGGCAGGGGTGGGCAGAGCAAAATGCTCTTGCAGAATATAAATATCTGCTTTATGTGGGACAAGAGCCTGGGTAATGCCCCAGGGTCCCATGATCGATGGAAGTGGGAGCAAAGGATAGAGGACAGTCATGATAACATTGTCTTTCTCTTGTTTTTCCTCCCATCCCTCTTTTGCAGGGGTTAACTCCTTCATGGTTTATATGGCTTATAAGGATTTGTATCAAGTATCTAACACAGAGGTAACAACCCATTTGCTTTGTGGTATGGGGTATCTGGATGAGTTTCCTATTGTTGCTGATGACCTTGGCCCTTGTAACATGAATCACTGTGGTCACTGAGGGAGACCACTGGGCCACAGTGCTTCTTGAAGCCCTTGCAATCCACGCTATGTTTCAAATAAGGTAACAGGCAGGGTGCCCATGGCAAGACAGACAGCGAGCTAGAGTTTTCACTGGCAGCTGCTTTCTTAAACGGCAAGAGGAAGAACATGCCTAAATCTCAATCTGCCAAACTCCAAACCCCTCATAAGCCCAGTGAAAGCGTGAGGCTCTTCACCTGCAGGACCAGGAGGGCCTTCTGTTGATTGGAATAATCCTACTGCCTTGCCTCTGACTCTCCCCCTAAGAAATTCATGGCATGCATTTGTTTTAGACAGAGGCTGAGTTTTCAGAAAAAATAAAAGAAATGAATTCCTATGCCTCCTGGTTAGAGGTGAAGGTATGTCTACCTTCACAGGTTAAGAGATAAGGATTTCAGTTTTTGTGTTTGTTTCTGCCCAGGCTGTAGTGGCTTTCTAGAGCATTTGTTGAGAAGAATTCTGAGGCCGTTATTGTATATTTGCTCTGTCTGCCTAGGGAACATGATAGGTTCCTTCCTCCCTGCCTCCCTCCCTCCTTCCCTTCCTTCCTTCCTTCCCTCCTGGGGAACATGATAGTTTCCTTCCTTTCTTCCTTCCTTCCTTCCTTCTTGCCTACAGAACAAAGCTTCCTTCCTTCCTTCCTGGGGAACATGATAGTTTCCTTCCTTTCTTCCTCCCTCCCTCCCTCCCTCCCTCCCTCCCTCCGTCCCTCCCTCCCTCCTTCCTTCCTTCCTTCCTTCCTTCCTCTTTCTTGCTTTCTTTCCTTTCTTTCTTTGACAGAGTCTCACTCTGTCACCTAGGCTGGAGTGCAGTGGTGCAATCTCGGCTCACTGCAACCTCGGCTTACTGAAACCTCCACCTCCTGGGTTCAAGCGATTCTCCTGCCTCAGCCTCCTGAATAGTTGCGGCTGAAGGTGCATGCCACCATGCCTGGCTAAATTTTGTATTTTTAGTAGAGACGGGGTTTCATCATTTTGGCAAGGATGGTCTTGATCTCTTGACCTTGTGATCTGCCCCACCTTGGCCTCCCAAAGTGCTGGGATTACAGGCGTGATCCACTGTGCCTGGCCTTTCCTAGGATTTCTTTGGACTAGCAGTCCTCTTTGGTCATGCCTATGTAGTCTAGATATTGCCCTAGTCACTTATTTCCTCTGCTTCATCCCATTTGTTTTAGCTTTGGCTCTAGTAATTGGCCCTTATGTGGGGCTGCTGAAAGTGCTCTCAGGAGTGACAAAGACTCATTTCTGTTTCAGCTCTATGAGATCTTCACTTGCCTGGGAGAACTGGGGGCCATTGCTCAAGTTCATGCTGAAAATGGAGATATCATTGCCCAGGTAACACCGTGCGGCTCCCTGGAGTGTGCTTTGAGTCTGCTTTCTGTTTTCTTCTTCTTCAGTGTTGCCTGAGCTCTCAATACGTGCAAGGCGCCATCATAAGTACCTTGCTAAAGACAAAATCTGCTCCAAAGTACCTCGCAATCTAGGTGGAGGAAACAAAAGAGAGGGGAATGTAGACAAGCAACAAAACTAGAAGATGCGGCAAAACAGGAAGACGCCTGGCCATTCTTGGAGAATCAGAAAAGGCATCCTGGAAGAAGAGGATTTCGAATTGGGCTAATTAGTGGGAGAGCATTTGCTGATTCTCTTCTGAAAATGTATCAAAGCTACAAGACGTTCTCTGTCATAAAGACTGTAAGGCAGCATTTCTCAGAATCTAGAGATTGGAGAAGTCTGTGGAGTTCACAGCCTTAAATAATAGAGAGTTTAGGTCTCATGAAGATCAGACATCTCACTGGATTCCTAGAAATTTTGTTGAGAAACTTGAGGAAAGAGGGATGAAAGTGAGGGCTCCAAGGCCCAAATTGATCATTTGTAAGGAAGCAGGAAGCAGTTATCGCTCCATCACCTGGGCTGCTTAATGGAATAGATGCACAGATGTATCTTAGGAAGGGTTTTGTTTATCTCAGAAACATTCAAGATTGGCCTTTGCTAGGAGGAGACTGCCAGAAAAAAAAAGAGTGGGCTTTCTTCATCCATTTGATAATGTTGGCAACAAGACACCATTATTCATTCCTTCTAAGAGTATTTCCTGAGCACTTTGTGCCAGGCACTAGCTATTGAAGTGAGCCAAAACAGATGCATTCCATAGTTCACTAATACTTGGACCATGCTTTTATTTTAGAAGTTGTTCAGAACTTGGTGAATGTGGTTGGCAGGGGTGTGGGAACAATTCTAGGTCTCCCCTCATCTTGGACCATTAGTTTCCTGATAGCAGGTGCTGTTTGGTGAGCACTGACTACTATGTGCTAGGAACTGGTAATTGTTCTGGTGTATTCTCATTAAATTTTCTCCAAACCCCTTAAAGATGCTATCATCCTCCCTATTTTATAGATGAGACCATCCAGGCTCAGAGGGATTAGGTCACTGGCCCAAAAATCACTGCAAATAACTAGGAAAACCAAATCTTTGCCCCTAAGGTGGTGTACCTCAGTGGGTATCTTTACCCAGAGATTTCATGTCTGGGATCCCTTGCCTCCCAAGCCCAGCTGCAGGCCTGCCTGTGGGCAGACAGCACCCCAGCCATGCAGAGCTCTAGCTGTTGTGATTTCAGACTCTGCATATGGTCTTGCTGGTGGGGGAGGTGAGGTAAGTGTACAGTTTCCTCTCACTGTGACCAAGGAGGCTAATTAGTCAGGACCCTGACAGCACTCTCACCCACATCCACCACACACCCAGAGATAATGAAATCATTTTCTGTAGAGAGCCCAAATGCCTTGGTCTCGTGGGAGGCAACTCTGTGGTATTAGAACTGTGCCCCTCCCTTTACCCAGGTTTTCAGGGCAGCAGCCAGTGGTCCCAGACCTGCTCTCATCTTCCCTGGAAACCAAACCCCCTGGCAGTTCATTCCAGCTCCTGTAGAAGCAGATGGACTCCAACTCAAAAGACTCTGTTCTCAGTTTCTTTCCTCTTGTGACTCCTTAGCATGGAAGTTTCTCTTGTCTCCCCTTACCCCTCCTATTTCCCGACTTTGGGAAGATGTATTCTCAGTCAGGAAAAGAGTAGAAGCATTTTTCCATTTGGATGAGTTTCTTGTGTGTGTTTATTAACTTCGGCTTGAGCTGAAAGATTTTATCACATTGTTTAAATGAAGGCAGCTGCTATACTCAGAATTTCTTGCTGCACTTATGCAAAAGTGAATATACCAGAAAAAAACTGATTTGGGGTACAAACTTGGGTGATTTAAAAATATTTCAAGTTGGCAAAACAGTCTGAGAGGACAGCATCTTTAGCCATTCATTTAACAAATATCTGTTGATCACCTACTATGTGCCAAGCATTGGAGAGGGAAGATGGAAAAGAACAGGGTTCCTTTCATCATGGAGCAAGCCACGGTTGTGTTATGACCCAAACTGTGATGTAACTGTAGCTGTGATGAATGCCACACTGTATGTGAGGTAGCATCAATGCGTCTTTACTGCCATTCTTAACCTCCCAGCTCTAGGGACATCATGGCTTCAGAATAGGACTTCCTAATTTGAACAGTGCATTGGAATCACCACATTTTTCTAATTCCAGGTATTCTGGAATTAGGAAACGTCAGTAGCAGAGTTCAGGCAAGTGTCTTGAAAATATTCCCCTGGCAATTTGAATGCACTTGGAAGCCACCACTTGAGCTTAGCTTTGTCCTGTGCATTATCCTGGTGCACTCCAACAAGACAGAAGCACAAGTGTCACCTAAGACAGATTCTTTAGTTGGAGACCTTAACCCTTATGTGACCAGAGGCAATTTAGAGTAGAAACTCACTAGACTTTGAAAGAAATTTAATTCAGTTCAAGTTTCAATAAGTGAGAATGATAAGAATGAAAAGTGGAGGTGCTTTTCTCGAAAGATCAGCCTCTAACCATTGTTTGTATTCCGTAGAGCTGGATATAGTGACCATTTCACCTCTTGTGGTTGCTTATAGTATGTGCATTTTCCTTTCTGCTCCTGTTTTAGAAATTTCTATTACTAAAAACAAAAAACAGAAGGTTCTTTTCCAGGTGGTAAGAATCATTTCCTTTCTAAATGCCCCATAGTTTCAACGTGAGACAAGGCTTGTTGTGTTCACCGTCTTTCCTATGTGTTTCACACATTACCAGAGTACTCCCAGTTCACTAGGCCAGGCCTGCTGGTGCAGGGTTCATAGGAACTAGCCTTAATGTCAGAGTGAATGCCAGTAATGCTAAAGGAATGGTGGCTTAGGATTTCTGCCAGTTCTGATTAGTCCATGTGTTTGTCCTCACTGCCCAGCTACCTGCTTCTTCCAGAAAGAGGCTAGAAGTCTGAGGAATTTAGCCATCAGCCACAAGGGACACATACATCTTCTGCCGTGTCCACAGCTTGGTTAAACAGAAGGTCACCAAAATCCTAACTCAGTTAATGCTGTTTGGAGGCACTATTTTGTTTGGTTAAATTTTGAATCCATTCATTTAAGCCATAGATTTAAAACATCAAAACTGAGTGGTTTATTAAAATATGCATTACTCGGATTCCATCTCACACCTTCTGATGTGGTAGGCTAGGATGGGCCAGAAATTTGCATTTCTGCAAAAACGATTCAGGCAATTCTGATATAAGTGATGAGTGGCCCACAACTTGAGAAACAAAGCACTAAACTGTAAGGTCCATGAGGGACTACATTGCTTTAACGCAGGTACCTACCCAGAGCCTAGCAGCAGATGCTCAATACATTTTGTTAAGTGAATGGGTTTAATTAGAATAAATGAATAAACAAGTGAGATGAACAAGTGTAGTTTCAGAGGAAGCTGAGACTGAGAGAGATGAAGAATAAGTGACCTGGTATGATTCTTGATGGGTAGTATAGACAAAAAATAGATACTTAATAGACAACTGTCTTTCTTTTAATAAAAACAAAACACCTGGAATGTTTTTTTCATCCTTTTAGTTGACTCTACCCTAAATTGCAAATCCAAATATAGGATTAATGTATCTGTTCAACGTACACGTATTTATTCTGTAGATCAGAACATACCAGCATAATTTTTCCAAATCTCACTTGAGCTTATTGAAGAACTATTTTCTTTTCTCATTTCAGGAGCAAACCCGCATGTTGGAAATGGGGATAACTGGTCCAGAAGGCCATGTACTGAGCAGGCCAGAGGAGGTAAGTTACAAGGGGTGAAGGTGGAGGATGGGGTAGGGAGAGAAAAGCAGTAGCAGTGAGGACTTAGTTCTTACCGTGTCTTCTGGAAGATGCCCGTCATCACAGCCTCAGCCTTACTATGACTGCCACCAACTTTGTATGGGCAGTGTTTGTGTTTGGCCTACATTCCCAAGCTACATGCACACACAATGCATGAATAAACATTGCTAAAAGGTGATGAGAATTTGAGTACCAGGTAGCAGTATTGGAACATTTCTTCCAAAGACCACTTCTGATTGACCCTAGCTCAAGAGCCCATGAGAAAATTAGAAAGGAATGTAAGAGACATGCTTACTTCTGACCCCTAATCTCTCTAAAGATAGCACAAGTTGGAGTGTCCTTCATGGCTATTCAGGAGTGTTAAATTTCTAACTCCTTTCTTAAGGAAATCTCAGTGTGAATCTCATAGACATTTTCACTTATTCCATTATTTCATTTGGAGTCCTGCAAAATATTGGCCATTTGGATGTGAGGTTGAATGGGTTTTTTTTAATATACATTATACTCATCAATTTGTATAGGTGATGATTATGTCCAGTTATGGAAGTTTCTCCTGTATAAAAATGAATGATTATTTATGTCTGTGCTTAGCAGCCAAACAACAATTCAAAGGTGACTAGAGGCTGGTTCCATGTCTCCGAGATATCAGCAGCTTCACCTGCTGGCATGGAGCACAGAGCTGAGAATTGGCTGCCCTTGTACCTGAAAGCACATTGGCTTTGGAAGAGCGGCCTGAGTCTATCACTTGGAGCAAAGTCAAGGCCCTCCGTATCAGTGAAGCGAATCCTGTTTCTGTCCTGTCATTCCAAATCCCACAACAGGGAGAAGAAGGAATCATGACCAGAAATGATTACATTCCCATATCCCACCTCTTTTAGAGTCTTACTTAAAATATAAATAGAACACACATAGAAAAAAATGTTTCTATCCCAAGGAGGCAATGGATTTTCACAAACTGGATACACTTGTATAACCAGCACCCAGGGGAAGAAACAGATTATCAGCACTTCAGAAATTGCATTGTAGCTAGTGATATTTTTATTGCCATTTAAATGTATAATTTTGTGATTAGGGTTCCAGTCACATGCAGCATCCCTGAAGTCTGTCTCCTTAATAACACCAGGCCACTGCTGTGGAATGCATACATCTGGCATGGGCTAATTGCATACGTTATCTCAGTCCTCACTGCTGCCGTTTTGTGTGGTTGGCATTGTTGCCCAGGTGAAGAAACTGAAACCTCAGAGAGGTTAAGCCCTCTGGCCGATCACACTTGAAGGACTGGAAAATCGTTTACTCATTGTGAACAGGCCAGGGTGATCAGCATTGTTTCTGAAGCTTTTCTTAAATGCTGGTCACTGTGGAGATGTGCTGGCAAGAGAGATTTCCAGCAGCAGCCAGGGGATTTCAGAGCAAAGTCTATTTTTGTTCCTTGATTTGTTTTCTCAACCTCCCCTTGGCCCTACCACCCCACCCTCCTCCTTATTCCTGTCTCCTTTTTAGTAAAAAAGTCTCTCAGCCGCAAATCTCTACAGCCGTGGAAGGCCTTTTGGGTGAAGTTGGAGGGTGATGTAAACTTCCAAAGATAGTTATGTTGTCAAAGTGCTGAAAAACCTGTAGTGCTTGGGAGGAATGAGATCAAAGGGACCAAGACGGAGGTCCTGGGGGAGCTGAAGTGGTCAGCATGGGTGTGAAGGGGGAGGAGTAAGCATAGGAGGAGCCAGCCCCTCTTCAGTTCAAGCACACCCAGACACCATCACAAGTGATGCTGTTCAGAGAGCTGGGACCCCAGTGTACCAGAGTACAAAATTCTGGGTGCTTCAGGAAGGTGTCCACATTCACCTATGGCCAGGGGCCTCCAACGTCTCATCCACATGAAATAAAGTACAGCTTGGGGGAGGCCAGCTCAGCCATGCAAGTTCTTAGAGTCTGTCTGCTGAGCTACACCCACTATGGGCAGTGACTGGTTTGCATTATACGACCATTGGGCATCTGCAAGCTATTTTTGGTATTTTTTTAAAGTGTTGGGCTCCATATAACATTCTAACCAGAATGTTATATCCATAAAAAAGGGAACTGTTGCCAATTGGATGGAAAAATGTCAAAGTCTCTGCTTTGTGCTGAATTGGACTAACTCTTACCAGTTGAGAGCAGGCGACTTGAAAGTAACATAGACCCTCAGCTAGTCAGAAAATATTAGCAGCAATAATATCTGTAGCCACCCTTCAAAAGGCACTTAACCTTGTTCCTTCATTAGGAATATGCTGATTGCTTTACAAGGATTAACTCATTTAATCCTCACCACAGCCCAACGTGTCAGATGCTATTATTATCCTCATTTTACAGACAAGGAAACTGAGGCTTTGGGGGGTTGTGTAATGTACCTGAGATCACCTAGCTTATAAGTGGCCAGAAGCAGGACTCAGAACCAGGCCATCTGAGAGAGCCTCAGTTCTCAAACCCTGCTTTGTTAGTAAAATAAGGGAAAACTTCTTATTTCTTAATAAATACTGCTGGGTTGCTTAGTATATTTGAAAACATGAATTCTACATTAGGGTAAGATGGGAGAGATCAATAATAAAAGAACTCTTCGTGTTGAGAAACCTGGGAATTACATTTTTAAGAAATGCCTTCTAGAATTAACCCTTTGCTGACCACTTACTGCTGCAGGAAAGGATTTGAGGAACCATGATGCCTAATTGGCTTGGCTAGTTATTTTAGACATAATGGTTTGCTATTGTGTTTTCCCAGAGACTCTGTCCTGAGAAGATTGACGAGCAAAAGCTTTCATTCAGATGTCACCTTTGTGATAACCACAGAGAGGATAGGCTAAGGAAAAATTCCAGCTAACATTAAGTACTTACCCTCTGTCAGGCATTCCTCTCAGATGACAGTGCCATGCTATACTGTTTTACCAGTGAGGGACAGAGGCACTGGGAAGCTGACTAAAGTGACACAGCTGGGAAGTGGTAGATCTGATAGATCTGATTAGATAGCAGGCTATCTAATCCCAGATCCTGCCAGAATCACCCATAATCTCTGTAAAGCACTGCATTCTCATAGTTCGTGGAGGTGGGAACCACCAGTTTGAGAGGTTCATGTTCCTATTGACTCCTGGGGATTTTTTCTTGCAGCTGGAGGCTGAGGCTGTGTTCCGTGCCATCACCATTGCCAGCCAAACCAATTGCCCTCTCTACGTCACAAAGGTCATGAGCAAGAGTGCAGCTGACCTCATCTCACAAGCCAGGAAAAAAGGTGATTTGTGCTCCTAAGGTCTTGGAGCTCTCAAAGACACTATGTGGCTCCTTCCCTCCCTGGTTGTCCTGCATAATATAAATGGTGCCTACTTTGCTTATCGCCTTGCTCCCTAGGAAGCCCCTCTCCACATCCTGTGTGGATGGCAGGATCCTGGGATTTCTCTCACTTGGCATGTAAGTAAACTGAGGCTCAGGAAAGTTAGGTGATTTGTCCAAGATGACACGGCCTGAATCAGTTCTTCTGAGACTTTGTGCATCTTCCTTTTCCCCTTTGATCTTTCATTTTCAGTTCACCTTACCTGAAAATGTTTTATAAATGAGTTTTATAAATGGACATATCAGTCAGGATTAAGTTGAGTGCAAAATTCAAAGATCCTGCTCCAACTGGCTTAAACAAACACAGGTAAATAACCGGTTGTAGGTGTTTCAGGCATGGATAGATTGAGGGGCCTCAATGGTGGTATTAGGGCTTTATCACGCTTACTACTTTCTTAGCGCTCTCTCCTCTGTTTGGTTTGTTTAGTGTGAAGTCAGAGGAATAGATGCCAAGAGGCACCTGTTGTCCTCAATTTTTGGTGGAGAGCATGATGGGAAAGTAAAATACACCTTTTCCAGCAGGTCAAGCAAAAGTCCCTAGGAGCACTGTGATTCAGAGGCTTTTCTGTTTCTGGTTCTCATCCTCAGTGTCAGACTCATGGTCTCAGTTGTGAGGCTGGGTAAGGGATGAGTGTAGGTGAGAAGCTGTAGACATGCAGCTCTGCACTGGGTTGTGAGAGGATTTACCAGGCCTGCTGATGCAGTTGCTACCACAGTGTGCCAGTGGCCATTCTGGTGGTGGAGAGGCCGAAGGATGGGTGATTCATCTACCAAACCGGCCTGTAAATCTCTATGTGTGAGTGACTGCTGTAGCTAAAAATAGTCTCAGCTGATGCTGATGGCTGAGTTTCAGCTGCCTGGCCTTCTGGCACAGGGTGATCCTATTTTTCTTATGAGAGGGGAGGCTTTCACATTGTCTAGACACCCTTCCTAGCTGGCAGATTCTGGGGCACCTCCTTCCTTCCTCTGTTCTCTGTAGGCCTGCTGTTTTCTCCTTAGCTTTTAGAAGTCTCAACTGACATGGCTTGGTTGCTGCACTGGGTATGAATCATTGGGCGAGAACCAGGAAAGCAGCCCAGTGCTCCTCACTCATTCTTGGAGAAAAGCAAAAAAAAAAAAAAAGAAAAAGAAAAAGAAAAAGAACAACTGTGTAGGAACTCCCTTCTGCCCTCACCCTGTGCCACACACATCCCTGCTACCTGTAACCACCCAGCATCCTCTTATGCCTTCTCTTGAAGCTGCATTCTGCCTGGGACCCATTCTCAGGGTAGCCTGGGGGCCATACTTGGGACAGGGTGTTTTAGTTATATGCTGGTCTTATTTCAAACTTCTTGGAGAAAAATTCCTAACCCTAAGCCTTTTGGCTCAATTCTTTGGCAAGCAGAACTAGTACAGCTGTGTCTCCAGGGTGGAATGGCGGTATTATTTCAGGGATGAAAAACTGGCTGCTGAGATTGAGGTCAGTAAACATCTCATGGTCCGTCATTCTCGGGGAAACAGTCAAGAGTATTCCGAGCAGGATAAAGTGTAGCAGTATTTCCCTTCTGACCAGGATATAATTGAAGTCTCAATGTGTTTAGTCACCAATCATCAGGGCTCTTTAACTGTATGGCTGCTCGGAATTAATATTAGAAAGCTACAATTTAATGAGGAACAGCTATGTACCCTGCACTGAGATAAATACTTCACATTTTTTATCGTGTAGAATTCTCAAAGAACTCTGAGAAATAGTCATTATTACCCTTTTTCAGATGAAATTGCAGCACAACCTGTTCAGGATCTCCCAGCTGGGAGGGCTAGTATTCAAATCTAGGCATCATTACTATCTAGCTTCTTTTACTCTCCCATGCTAAACGTACTCCAGAGGGAGAGTTCTTCCACTTGTAAGGTTCTATTTCTTTCAATAGTAGTTGACTGCTTGCTGTGACCTTCATTTCTTCATATCTTTATGGTCCTGCATCCTTTAGTGTGTATTTTTGGAGAACCCTTGAATTCTCATCACATGGATCTCTTTACTGCCACCCCAAAAATCAGGGCTGTCCTATGTGAATCATTGCCGTGGCTTCCTTCTTTTGCCCATGGCAGACATTACTAATCAATCATGAGTCTTTTCTACTGAGACATTATTAGAATTCTTCTTTTCATGGAATTCTAGGCAACCATTACCAATTGATTGGAGTTGAAACAAGGCAAAACCTATTTGTAATCCTGGCCATAGAGTGCAAATTTATGGAGAATCTGACTGCGGAAGATTGAGGACTCAAGTTAAAGAAGCCGAGGGCTTCATAGGGTAGCTTTGGCCCCAGATTTTGGCATAGAGAAACTTGGTACCAACCACCTTGCTATGAGTTAGCATTTGCCTTCTCTGTCATTATTTCTTCTTCTTAAAGAAGCTCAATAGAAGCTTAGATCAATGTCTTTTCCAATAGCCTTTCTTCCCTCTCCATGGTTTGGGTAGTTGGGCCCCTAATTTTTGAGGCAGAATCTAAGAAGCTAGTATCATATTTGATGAGTCCTGGGTTATTGGGTGATTTTTAGCAAGTCATGATGTTAGGAGTAACAAACATGATAAAAAAAATCTTCATGAGAGTCTGTAATCCACAGGAATGGATTTTACCTTGTGGAACCTAAGCATATCGTTGTAATGGGAGGATCTAGCAATTCCCAGTGGTGGGGGCACATTGGAATTTGGTGTCTCTACAGTGGGAAGGAGCAAGAGGTAATGAAATCAGTATCTACTGAGCATCCACTAAGTGCCAGATGCTTCACATATGCCGTATTTTTTTCATTTTCATAAGCCTGAGAAGTAGACATCATCTGGTTTCATCAGTTTCAGAATATGTCTAGTTCAGCCTTGGTATACATGAAACCTATTACTAGAGCAAGAACTGGAGCACTTTAGTATTTCTGAAATGAGGATAAATCTTAAAATCAATATGTATATTTTATTTTGCTTCAAATTTTAATTTGCCTCAAAATTTGAGAATTGACACTGCATCTAACAACCAATGGCTTCTTTTAATCTAGGGAATACAAACTTGGTCACATTTAGCAGATAGAAAAGCAGAGCCTTAGAAAAGGTGGGAACATGGACTTGAACCCAGGTCTGTCTGACTCTGAGCCACAGTCCTGGATAGGCTTAGGAGCTAAATTAAATAGGCTGGGCTCAGTGCAGCACATACTTTATGCTAACCCCTTGCCTATTTCCTCCCTTTTCTAGGAAATGTGGTCTTTGGCGAGCCCATCACCGCCAGCCTCGGCATAGATGGAACCCATTATTGGAGCAAGAACTGGGCCAAGGCGGCTGCATTTGTGACATCCCCACCCCTGAGCCCTGACCCAACCACTCCTGACTACATCAACTCCTTGCTGGCCAGGTTGGTGCAGGAGTGCCCAGTAGCAGGCGTTTTGTGAAAACATCTCTTGGGCCAGCTGGGTTGAGGACTGGAGCAGTTCCATGTATCAGCTAGACTAGAGTTTGCAATATTAAAAATTTATTGAGAATTCTTTTGCAGTCTTGAGCATAGAAAACAGGCTCTTCCCCATCCTAAACATTAATATAGTTGTAATATTAATAATGGTAATAGCAGTTAAAACCTATTATGGGGCCGGGCACGGTGGCTCACATCTGTAATCCTGGCACTTTGGGGAGGCCAAGGCAGCCATGAGGTCAGGAGTTCAAGACCAGCCTGATCAACATGGTGAAACCTCGTCCTTATTAAAAATACAAAAATTAGCTGGGCATGATAATGCATGCCTGTAATCCCAGCTACTTGGGAGCTGAGGCAGGAGAGTCACTTGAATCCGGGAGATGGAGGTTGCAGTGAGCTGAGATTCACTCCAGCCTGAGTGACAGAGCAAAACTCCATCTCCAAAAAAAAAAAAAAAAGAACCTTTTATGTGACAAGATCTATGGTAAGATTATACTCACAATCTCATTTGTTTCTTGTAATAATTTTATGAGTGAGGCGGTCTTATCACCATTTACATTTACATATGAAGCAACTGAAGGTTGGAGAATCTAAATCATTTGCCTAAGTTTAAATAGTTGGTCATGATGACAATCAAAATTGTAGGGAGACTCCTTTGTTGCTGCCCTCTGCAGACATGTAGGATCGTGACATTGCCCATTTGAGTTCATTTTATGTTGGTACAAAAGAGATGATCTAACCCCACCCCCTCAACTTTCTAGATGGGGTAACTGAGCGCAGCGAGGGGAAGAAACTCATACAAGCTCATATGTCTAGTAAGAGGTAGAGGAGGGATTCCAAACTCAAGTAGTCAAGAGTCCAACCCCTCATAGTGGACACAAGATTCTAAGCCCCCAGTGTGCCTCCAGCCATCTCTCCTGTTCACGTGGACCTTTTCTCCTTTGCCAGTGGGGATCTGCAACTATCTGGGAGTGCCCACTGCACCTTCAGCACTGCCCAGAAAGCAATTGGGAAGGACAACTTCACAGCCATTCCCGAGGGCACCAATGGTGTGGAGGAGCGGATGTCTGTCATCTGGGACAAGGCTGTGGTAAGGGATTGAGGTCATGGGAAGGTGGCCAGGGCCAAAAAATCCATGAGCCAGATCAGAACTTCCTGCCACCAGTTGGGCCGGAGACACTGCGAGTGCAGATGGGATCTCAAACCTGCTCAGATGTCTTTGGAACCACGTTGCTCAGGCAGTGTGGAAAATTTCCTTCTAGTGTGATGACTCCTAAGGTCTGGCATTCTGAAGGAGGCTTCCTCATCTAGACAGTTAGGACTAGGAACCAGACATGCAACTCCTTCATCTGAGTGTACAAATGCCCTGTACTTAAAATAATAGTGATTTAATTCTTTTTGTTTTGAGAGTTTTATGAGTTTTATGACCTCCTTTGAAAGAACTGGATCCAATCCTTTGAAGTGATAAGCAGTGAGTCTGTGTCTAGACCAAAGTCTTCTTGCTTATCAAGGACACCCTGTACTGAGGGCATATGGTCATTCAGGCGATACAAGTGATTATCTCTAAATGTCTTCTGGCAAGTGGCCTGTTTTATTTTCCTTGTTCACATCAAAAGGGCTGACAAAAGAAAATAGCCATTCAAATGAAGACTCTCTCAAAGATTTTAGTAAAATCAATAATTATCTCATTATTAGATTGATTACTCTCTATGTTTCATTTTAAAAATCCTAAAAACATTCATATCATGGTTGTGTATACTAATGCCTCATTACTCTACACAGTGTAATTCCACTGAGTTTCCTTTTTCTTCTTTGTTCCCAGGAAGCTCAGAGCTAGGTTTTAAACTCAGTTCTTTCCGTAGAGAGGCTCTTTGGTTTAAAAAGAGGGAAAATATAAATATTGTTCTCTTTTCTCACATGGTGTTTCTTTCTTCATATACTGTAGAGCAGTATGTATACATTTATCCTGGCACTATCTGGAATAGTTCCAAGATAATATATATTTTTAAATTACCAACATGACACATGTTCATTGAGGAATATTTGGAAACTACAGACAAGTACCCACTTGAAAGGAAACAAAAATATCTGGATTCCACAACCTAGGGAACCCATTGTTATCATTTGGGTGTGGTTGTTTCCTATTTATTCTATGCACACAGCATAGGCAAATACAAGCACATGTCTACAGGATGGGAGTATAATCACATTTGTTTTTACTGTGAACCCTCTATAATCCTTTTTGGAATTAGAAGATATAAATTAATAAGTACATGTACGCACATATTTTAAAAATGCATACTTGGGGAGCAGTAACTTCTGTCTTAAACCGTGTGTCTGACCATTTTGCCTGAGTAGTCATGTCAGCCCAGCTCATTTGAGCTTGCTGAGCAAGGTTCGGGAGCTCACCACCTTTTCCGGTGGCTCGTCTTTGTATTTCTGTGCCTTTGTGGTTGTCTTTCTGTGAGTTCAGAAGCCCTGAATTGATATATATGTAGCTATAGCTACAGATAGAATTTCTTATATTTTCATAGGCCACAGGGAAAATGGACGAAAACCAGTTTGTGGCTGTGACAAGCACAAACGCTGCCAAGATCTTCAACCTGTATCCCCGCAAGGGAAGAATATCTGTGGGTTCTGACAGCGACCTGGTCATCTGGGACCCAGATGCTGTGAAGATCGTCTCTGCCAAGAACCACCAGTCTGTAAGGCTTGCACTGGTGGGAGTGGAGTGAAATGGACAATGCCCACAAGAAACTTGGTCAGGAGAAATGTGTTTATGTGGTGCACCAGGGTAGTTAGACTAGGATGGGTTGCAATAACAATCCACCCCCTAAGACTCAGTGGCTCAAAACCTCAACTGTGTTTCTTCTGCTTTCCAAAGCAGGGGGGTCAGCAGATGGGCCTTTCCCATCCCAGTCACTCAGGGACAGAGGCTGATAGAGTCTCTCTCTCTACACATTTTCATGATTGCTGAGACAGCAGAACGCGACCTGGTAAATGCTCTACTGGCTCTGAAATCTTCCCCTAAATGTGATGTACATCACTGCCTCTCACATGGCACTGGTCTTAGCCAGTCCTGTGGCCATACCTAACCTCCAAAAGTCGGGACATGCAATGATCCCTGTGCCTGGAAAGAGAAAGAATGGGAAATAACTTGTGAACAGCACTGATGACTTCCTCACGAGGAGTTTCACATGGAGGATGATAATTAAAGCCCACTACCTAACAAAAACGGGCTTGACACAGTCAATAAAAATAATTAATATTTTTAAGCACTTATGTTTCAGGCACTGTGCTTTTAATTCACCGGATTTCCATAGTAATCTTCTACAGGTAGGGACTATTATTATCCTCCATTTTATAGTTCACAAATTGGAGGTACAGAAAAATCAAATAATTTGTGCAGCAAGCAAATGGTGAAGTTAGCATTGAAACCCAGACAAGCTGACTTCAAACTGATGTTCTTAATTACTTGGCAGTACAGTAATGCCTCTTGCTGGTTGAGTAAATGAAGGAGGAAGTGAGAAATCCCATTTTTGGTATAATGGCCTTTGCTTAAACATTGTATCATCTCATGTTATTTAATTTGGAGCAAGAGGGACCTAAAGGCCACATAACCTCTCTGCGCACCCGCTTAATACAAAATGATGATGCACAGCATCCCAAATAGTTATCCAGCTTCTCTTTAAACACTACCCGTGACAAAAGTTGACTTCCACTTGAGGACCTTCATAAATAAAGACTGGACACTTCTTTTTTGCCAGGAAGTTCAGTCTTTCATTAGCAAATCTGTCTCCTGGTGCCTTCTGCACACTGGAAGCTTGCAGATGCATGGTGAGCTTTTCCTGGCTTACCTGGTGAATCAGCAGCAAATGACACTGAAGGTCTCAAGGATAGAAGGTACTCACATTCCTCTTTCTCCTCTTTCTGTGCCCCTACTGTGGCTTTTCTCCTCACTCCTGCCTCTAGGCTGCAGAATACAACATCTTTGAAGGGATGGAGCTGCGTGGGGCTCCTCTGGTGGTCATCTGCCAGGGCAAGATCATGCTGGAAGATGGCAACCTGCATGTGACACAGGGGGCCGGCCGCTTCATCCCCTGCAGCCCGTTCTCTGACTACGTCTACAAGCGCATCAAAGCTCGGAGGAAGGTAAGAAGCTCGGGAGCTCTGAGGTGGTGCAGGGGCTTTGTGTCCCATTCACGCTCAGGGTAGTAACCATGAACAGAGGGTACTGTGATCGCTAGACTGTCACAGAGAAATTCAGTGACGGTCTTGTCCCCAAGAACAACCGCACAGACTTAAGGTGCTATTAAAGAGAGTTTTGAAAACTTTTTGCCAAACATTTCCCAAAAATCATTTGGGAAGACCCAAATGATTTTTCCCACATTTTATAGCTCTTTTTAAAAATAATTTAAAATTTGGATAACTCAAAATAAGGTCTGCATATTTTTAAAAAAATGAATTACTTTTAATGTCTGAAGGTAAGAACCAAGAATCCACAGCACACCTCTCTGTCTCATTCTGCCCAGCGTTGCTGCACAGGAGCAAGTGCTTGCAACTGTTAGCTACTGTGTTTTCCGTAAATTCTTATTTGTTTCTCTGATTTTATACATAAACACACAGAGATATGTATGTATATGTATAAGTGTATAGATACATACACGTGTGCAGATGTGTGCATGTGTATAAAAGTGGAGGTGCAGAGAAATATATATATTTACAATATATGTACATTTATAGATATTTAATATATAACAACATATAAATATATATAGAAACATTGATATATTTATATAGTTTATATTGTATTGTGTATTGTTTATATTGCAACAATACAATAAATGTAAATAAAGATTAAAATTATGTAAAATATATAAATAAATATATTTACATATTTATATTTACTGTATTTATTGTATTGTACTTTTTATGCACAGACTATATATATACACACACATATACATACATATGTATATGTATATGTATATGTGTACGTATGTGTATATACATACACACACACAAACAGGGCAGCTGTAGTTGATTCAGGGTATGAGGCCCAGAACTCCCTTTTCACCTTTCTCTCCTCCCCTCACCAATCTCTAGGTCACCTTCATATATATGTGAGTGCTGTGCTCCCTGAGACAAGCTTAGCCCTACCCTAGGACTGTGGAATTTGAGCTTAGCACTCCAGTTTAGGCCTAATAGAGAAGAGGGAGACCTCCTTAGTATTGCTTTATTTCTGTGAGTGTGATTTAGATACTGAAACCAGAGAATTGTTGATGATCTGGAGTTCTGGGTTTTGGGGAGTACAGATACAGTCATCACATCACCAGAATCAGCCTCTGCACATCTGATGAGCTCTGCTTTTGTGCTGGCACTTGAGTTGCTAACAGGGAAGGAGGCTCTGACAGGACTTCTTATGATGATCTGTCCTTCATGGTCAGGCACATCTGGAAGCGCATCCTCATTGCCTCTCCTCTGGCCAAGGTTAAGAAATGGGTGGAGGTTGTGTACCAGCTGTGCCACTGCCGTGAGTGGTCTTGAAATGTTTGTCTAATAGACTGTAAGCCCCTTTGCGGGAGGTACCATGTTTCCAATGACGAAAAGCAGAACATGTGCTGGGTGGAAGTTGCTGACTGGCACCACAGTCCCAGGGCAAGTTCACAGCCACAACCAGTGGTCAGTGGGTCAGACCACAGATGCTCACTTCAAGGCCTGCTCACCCTGATCTGTGCTGAAGAGTGTGAGGGTGGAATTCCCTTATGATCCCACCCCAGTCAGCACCTATGACCTCATGTCATGAACCTACCCTTTCAATCCCTCTGCTCCAGCTGTACTGCTGTTCTTCTGTTTCATAACAATTCCCACTTCGGCTCTCTACCCTTGCTCTTCTCCCTGCTGGCTACACTGTCATCCACACCACTCCCCAGTATCCCCCCAGCCTCCTCCATCTGGCAACCCCAACTGACAGCAAGGCCCTTGGATCCTTCAGACAGAAGCTCCACTATTTAGAAGGGCCTTCATTGACCACTTCCATTGTCACTCTATCGTGATACCCTCCTTTATTTATTTTATACTACTTCTCCCTTCCTCAAATTATCTTTATTATTATTAATTCCTGGCTCCACTACACACACTTTATTCACTAATATATTTATCCTACCTAGAACAGACCCTAAAATGCTGAATGAATAAATGATGACATGCTCTTCTCTGGCTGCAGATGGCAGACCTGCATGCCGTCCCGAGGGGCATGTATGATGGGCCTGTGTTTGACCTGACCACCACCCCCAAGGGGGGCACTCCCGCGGGCTCTGCTCGAGGCTCTCCTACTCGGCCAAACCCACCTGTGAGGAATCTTCATCAATCGGGATTTAGCCTGTCAGGTGAGTGGGACAGACTCATGAAAAGATGAGAGAGTGGGGAAAGGGAAGATCAGTGCTCTGAGGCCAGAGGGTGTTTCTGAGAACTCAGCCTGAATGCATTTTCTAGCTCAGCACTGGTGCCAACTTGAGGGAGGCTACTGGGGCAAGCAGGAAGAGGTTACTGAATCAACAAGGGGTCCTGGTAAGAAAGTAAGACAAGGCGGTCAGGCTGAAGACCAGGTTTAAAGGGTTTTAAATGGGGAGTGATTCTTCTAGAGATCAGCCCTGGTTGGGAGCAGCGGGTAGTGGGAGCTGATCCCTCCTATGAATTAATAATGATTTTCTACATTAGCCTATGAGCGCTATGCAAAATAGTGTGTTTTCTTTATTTGCCCAGATTAAAAGGTAGATTATTTTTGGGCTCAAATTGCAGTAGCATCTTCTAACCCAGGATTTTTATTATATTCTCCTTTTTCGTAGTAATTAGAATAATGCTAACTCTAGCTACCACTGACTGAACATCAACTATGTGTAGCCATATGATTAGTCTTACCTATTCTTTAAGAACTCTCTGATATATATGGAAATATATTATATATATACATATATAAATAAAATAATCATTCGGTTGCTCCATAACCAGTAGTCTTAAAATGAAGAAAAACAAATGTAGATTCACATTTCTATAATGAATAATTTAAATGTGAAGAAAGTAGGTAAGAAAGGAAAGACATCTAAAGGTAAAATTACAGCATAAGAGAAAAAGGTAAGAAATGGGAGAAACAGAAAAATGGGAGAAAGAGGTAAGGGAGACTTAGGGGAGGACACAAAGGAAGAGAGTTAAAAGTTTTGAGGTAACTTTGCCAGAGGTCACATTCTGCTAGTCATAAGAAATCTTTTTCAAGGTTTTTACCATTTTTTTTTTTGTTGTTGTTCTCTGGCTACCTTAATTCTTAAGCTTTTAGAGGCTCCTTTCTGAACAGACCCAAGCACACATTGGTATTTCTTTTTATGCTGTCATCGCAGAGACCTGACCATCACCACTTTGCACTGTGAGACCTTGGACAAGTGACCTAACCTTTCAGAACCTCAGTTATCTCCTCCGTAGAACAGATAAGAGTCCCTCTAGCAAACCAGGCTGGTGAAGATTAAAGGAGATGATTAAAGGCAACCTCAAAGGTTGCCTGCCAGGAGTGTCACATCCTTATCATCGTTCTTCTTCCCAGTTCTTCCCAGCATTATTATCATGCTCTGGGTCAGTTGAAATCTAGATAAGAACTTGACTTTTCTTATCAGAGGGTAGTTTTCCGGGCCATATGAAAAGTCTAGAAGATCTGACAGACTGGAATGAAACTTTATTGGGAGGTGAGGCCAGCAAGGCACTAAATATCTTGCTCTCTTAAAATTAACCCGGTTTCTCTCTTGCCCACACCCCAACCCCGTTTTTTCCCTCCCCTGGGAATTTATTTCCAACTGCAGGTACCCAAGTGGATGACGGGGTTCGCTCAGCCAGCAAGCGCATCGTGGCGCCCCCAGGCGGCCGTTCTAATATTACATCTCTGAGTTAAGCAAGCCTTTCCTTAAAGAGGGGGGCAGACGCAAGAGATTTTTTTGAAGCCAAAATGGTACACCGATATTTAAGAAGGAAAGCGAATCCAAACGGTTGCGATCTAAAGAATCAATAAGCCTCAAGCCTTATGTTTCTCCAATGTTACGCTCGCTTGCCTAGCTTTACGAATATTGCTTTGTTTTCTGTTTATGCATAGCCTTGATTTGTTTGACCCCGCTCCCCCCATTTACATGCATGCAATCAGACAGGCCACTAAAGTAAAAGAGTCTGCTCTATCATAGTGTTGAGAGCGTGTGTAGTGTTGCATCTTTTGACAAGGGGACAGACAAGCTGGGACGTCAGAGAAATGAACAAAAGGGACGCAGGTTATTTGGGGTGAGTGGGTGGTGGGAGCCCGAGCAAGCTGGAGGGTGCAGAGGGGCTGGGGTAGGGCATGTAGGAGGGAGGTGGGTGGGCAGGTGAGCAGAAGGGGTGTTGTATATTGTGTTGATGACGTATGTTATTTTCATGGAAGATAGCCGCTTGTGGCAGCTGTCACATCACCATAGCCCCTTGGGGTTTGCGGAGAAGGCAGGCAGTCTTTGGGTTCTGTTCTTTGTCACATCCCCTATGAGTAAATTTTGTTTCTTTGAACGTTTATTAAAACGCCAAAACCCAATCATTTCTTCCACCTGCTTGAATGTGCCAGTGTTTGCTCGGGCCTCTAGCTCAGTGTTGCTTTCAAAATCCTTCTCTTTCCTGGGTTGGGAAGGCCAGGCAGGGACAGAACAAATGACACTTCTCTTCCTCTTGCCCTCCTGCCTCTTTGGTGCTCTTAAAAGCCAGCAGCTGAGAACACAGCACAGACCCCGAGGGTGAGGGTGCCCACATCTTAAAGATGCCTCCTCAACATGGCGAGCTCACCTCTCACTCTTCTGTCTTTGCAAACCAAAAAGAGCGTGATGCTTCTGGCATCCCAAGTTCTGATTTTAGCTCAGACGAGGCAGAATGAAGGACCTCTCTTACAGGCAGTTCGTGTTTGATTCTCTTGATCTCGTGAGATCCTGTCACATCCATGATAAACAGAATTTGTTTTGAAAGTTTTTATTAGGTGTTCCCTAACTTTTGCTAGTAATAGGTAATTTCAGTTATGTGGGAGTCAAGCAGGGATTTGGGAAAGCCAAAGCCAGTCTTGAGCAGAGGGAGCACATTTTGTGGCCCTGGTTCCATCTTTCCATTCTAAACCATCTGTTTCCCCTTCTATTGGCAGAAACTCTGGGGGAACTTTGTGTCTCAGTCTTAGAATCTCCCCAAGTGAGTGGAAGGGACATGATGCAGCCTTCCCCCTGGGGCACCTAAAAGAAATTAGTGTGGAGTGCTTGCATCAACCTTGTCTGTCAGAGTTGAATATTCTTTTCCCAATCATGCTGCTTCTGAAAATTCAGTTTTGGAGCAAGTCCTGTGAGTAAGGTAAGAATCTGTAGAAACAAGATGCTTATTTTCAGGGGAAACATATTCAACCTGGGATCAGACTTTCATGCTCTGGGGAATCCAGGTGGTAGCACCTGTAACCCTGTGTACTAAGTACTTTGAAGAGAAGAGCAGGCCTCAGACACCTTTTAAGTGCTTAAGAGAAACCAGTATCTCTGACTGCAGGTTTGAATAAGTTGAAGACCGGAGAAAAGTACACACTGGGCTACAAAGGAATTTGGAGATAGCCAAGGAAGAGGATTTCCCCTAACAAGCTACCTTTTCTATTCAAATCATGAAAAAAGACTATTTCCCCTTAGAATAAGGAATCTTGCTGTTTTAAAGCTCTCGTGGTGCTTCTCTTTTAAGGGAAATATAATAAAAGGGAACACGTAGCTCTTAATTTGCAATTGAAAGATTTGGGGGTCTATTGGAGAACTCAGAATTAACAGTTTTATGTGCAGAGAGTTTGCCAGATCTGAAGCATGTACCTCATTGGCTGGGCTGTACTTTGGGATGGGTTGCAGTACCAGCCACAACCACCAGGTAGAGGAAAATACACACACAGAAACTCGCTTCTGAGTTTCCACTTCTGCACCATCTGCTCTGCTGTTACCCAGCCCCTCAGTCCAGCTCATCCCTGCACAACCTTTCTGGGCCATGAAGATAAGTGTTTCATGGCCAAATTGGTCAGCCGCACTGCCCTTGGGACTTCCAAAGTGAACTATTCCACCAGAACCTTTGATTCTGCACAAGCTTTCCTTGCTGTGGAAACAGCCCCAAAATGCCCTCAAGAGGGAAAACATGAGCTAAGGAAGCCTCTCTTTCTTCACTTACCATTACTAACTCTCCAAACATAGGCATCCCTGGGAATTGCAAATGTAACTCCCACTATTTTTGTGAGTACCGAGTGATAACGCTATTTGCATTAAAATTTATATTCAGATTTGTTCCATTTCATAAGACACATCGGATAGGAAAAGAAAACGATGGTGAGTCCTGGCCCTCTTTGAATTCACTGGCACCTCATGCATGTGTAGGAAGGCACGCTAGATCTTCTATCTCATTCCCAAACCATCCTTTGCCATCTCATCCCTTGGCCTGCCCGCCCCCAACCCCGAGGATGCTCCCACCGTCCCTCCAACATTCTCACGTTGCCTCGGAACCAAGATGGCAGTCCGTCCTGGTTCTCTCTGAGGGCCACGGGCTTGGGTAGTGAGGAGGGTGTTTGTGAAATTGTTAAGTCAGTTACCCTAGTAGAGATATTTCTTTTACTTCTAAGTTTTCTAGAAATAGGATTATAGTCATCCTGAAAATGGGTTTCTTTCAAAATCCCTCAGCCTTGTTCTTCATGACCATACCCAGAGTGTCACGCTTCCACAAAGGGCTGTCGCCTGATCCTGGATTTCAGTCATCGCTGAGAAGCCCTTTCCAACAGGGTGGGCAATTTTCATCTTCATTGCCACAAGCTTCCCAGGTTTTCTCCCCTGGAAAATTCCAGCTTGAGTCCCAGATACACTCATGGGCTGCCCTGGGCAGCCAGCATTCATTGTAAGTTCCCTCTTTGAAAACTGGTGTGTGGGTGTTCAGTTCTGTGTCTGGTGGATATGGACAGACAGTAAATCTCCCGTGATCTGTGCTAGCTGTGAGGCAGCTCTGGAACGTGAAGAGCTGTTTGGTTTGAACCGTGAAGAAAACTGTGTTTTGAGTTTAGCTGAGATTAAAGAAAAAAAAATCATCAAGTGACTGTTAATGTAAACCTGGTTATTAAAATAACTATGAAATTACCAACATTGTTCTCCAGTCTTCTTTGCGTGATGTGCCTTTTCATCTATAATAGTAAAATTGCAGATCTGAAAGGGTTAGGAAGAGGGGAAGGCAGATCTGGTGATAACAGAGTTATCTGGAGAAAACTTAGGGGCTCCTGTTTTTGAGATTGAGTTTAGTTTTGGCCACCAAGCTTGATGGCCATTTAAAACTTTGGAGAATGAGTAAGTTCTTTTTCTTCTGTGGATCATCAAATTTAGTATGATGTGCCATTTGGGATAAATCTAGCTGAGTCCAGATCAGAGCCTTAAAGCTTTTTGTTTTGGGGTTTTGTTTCTTTCGTCATTCCCCTAAAGCCTTGCTATTTGATTGTTTTATAAGCATTTCTGCTGCTTTTTAATAGCCTAGACTTGGAGAAAAACTCAAACTACGCCAATACCAAAGTATATTCTTTAGCGAATGGATTCCAAGGAGTCTAACGAGGGTTCGGAAGCATTATTTGCTGTGTCCACTCTTCGGAGAGCTTTGAGGTACATATCAGCAACTTTAAAACTCTGAGAAATCCTATGATAAAGAAGTCTTTCAAACTTGGCCCAATTCAGGGTTCTTTAACTTATGCCTCCTGAACATCCCACCAAACCTATTACGCTACACCCTTTTGAGGGAAACATTGCTGAGTCCACTTCCAATTTGTTGTGCAGATCATATTTTCATTGCAAAGGTTAAACTAGTTTCCTGGGGGGAGATTGGAAAGTGGAATTTTAAAGTCAGGTGCAACAGCATAGTTCAGTCAGGCAGACTCCAGTGTAGCTGGATCCAAGTGCTAGACCCTCACATCAGAGCATTACTTCTTTCCACACTGAAGCCCTATGTGCCTTCAGTAAGTGAAGGAAAGCTCAGCTTTTTTAAATTTTTTTTTTTTTTTTTTTTTTTTTTTTTTTTTTTGAGATGAGTCTCCCTCTGTTGCCCATGCTGGAGTACAGTGGTGCCATCTTGGCTCACTACAACCTCCACTTCCTGGGTTCAAGCAATTCTCCTGCCTCAGCCTCCCGAGTAGCTGGGATTACAGGCACACGCCACCACACACCATTTTCAGTAGAGACAGGGTTTCACCATGTTGGCCGGGCTGGTCTTGAACTCTTGTCCTCGAGTAATCTGCCTGCCTCGGCCTCTCCAAGTGCTGGGATTACAGGTGTGAGCCACCGCGCCTAGCCAAGAAAACTCTTTTTATGTGGGACAAAGTTGGTTGTCAACATCTCTAAGTTTTCATTTTACCTCCTTAGTAATCTCCAAAACGGGAGAGAGTTCCTCAGTAGTTCAGCCGAAAAGACTAATTCAGTCTAGCTTGGGGCGTGTGCTCACCATTGACCTAGTCACTTTGGCCAGAAGAGCACATGGGACTAATTGGACACACCGGATAACATACCCAGCCCCTGAGCCACCTGAACCACATGGACTCCCAGTAGTTCCACAAAGAAAATCAGTTTGTGATAACTGAAGAGGGATCCATGCAAGGAAGGCAAAAAGAGCAGTGGCCATGGCACCCATTCGCAAACTTGCAGGGGGTGAATGTTTCACCCAGTGATGTGGAGTTGGGACAGGCAGGGAGGAGATGGGATACTAGGGGATGGCCATTTCTGATTTATTGCTTTTGTACGTGATGAGCTCCTGTGGATTTGATAGAACAATGCCCTTGTTACAGGAGCATGGAGTGATTATACCTTTTAACACAGAAGCTCAGAATCCCAATCAATAGCTACTCTTAAGTGCATAAAGAATTATTTACAGTTGAAGTTCAGGTTTTGATGTTTAATAAGCTTTTGTGTATAGATCCGTTTTATGGCTCTAACTCAGGATTGGTGAAACACCTCTCCCTGCTCATGACCAAGGCAGCAGCTGAGCTCTGTTTAGGATTTGAGTGGGTTTAAAGGGAATAGTCAGCACTAATAGTCCTGCATCACAGGATGCAGGAATCTCAAAGGGATAAAGTGGTTTTCTTTTTAAATGGTAAAAGATAACACTTTGACTTTCATATCTCTTCCTTCAGGCTGAAAGTGTTCAGTGGCTGAGTCAGGTTGGCCAGGTGGGGAATGAGAATACTCCTTGTTAGTAGGACTAACAAGAGCCCTCTGGTTCCAGACAACTTTCTGGAATCAGCTCTTCTACCACCAACCCGTCACAAAGGAGACGCCAACCATGAGCAGGAGATGGGGGATAAAAAGGCCAAAGTAACCTGCGAAAATGAGATCACATGCTTAAGGCTGGTACTCGTCAGAATCCGAAGAGTTCTAGATCCTGCCCTTTGCTCAGATGGCTGCTGGATGCACAACAGGACACTTAACATGACCTTGACAACAGGGTACTTCGCATGCAGGACTTCGGAGGCCACAAAACTTAGAACACCCTGCTATTTCAGGACAAGCCCAGGGAGCCAGCGGCTTGCTGGTGCCCACCCACTGTGGGTCTAATAGGGGTGACACTTTCCTTTGTTCTCTCCTGAGACAGGTAGCTTTTAGCTGCAAGAGTTCGGAGCTGCCCGTTAATTTCTGTCCCAGATTATGGACCTTAGAACATTTACCTGTTGCTTTGGTAGATGGAATGGGGCACGGATGTTCAGGGGTAGGAAGGCAGAGTGCTGAAGAAAGGCATGCATAGGCTGCCCATGGACTTAGGGGCATAGTGAAAGGCAGAAACTGGAATTCTGGGCTATGTTCCCTGAGATGTGAATTCCAATATTCACATCTCAGGTTTTTTAGTTTTTATACATGTGGATCAGGTAAGCTGTACTGCATTCCACATCTCTGTTGTAGAATATTATTTCTGGTAAGGGACATTCCTCACAACAGGAAATAGACATAAGAACAGGTTACTGTGGGCACCCCCAATGCTATCTCTTGGGAAAACAATTACACACACACACACGCATACACACAGTTGACAGAAGGGTCAGTGGCTCACTGTTTACAGAAGACATTTTAATACACATAGGCGTATTTATATTGTATATGCTACAGCTCAACAGAAGCACTTGTTTTCCATTCGAGGGCTCCAGATCAGCTGCCTGTTCACAACAGCACAGATAAGTGAAGTTTAGAATTTTGATATCAGTGTTTAGTATCAGTCAGACACTCTGAATTTGTAATAAACAGGAATCACAGACAGCAGGAAATAGGATTTGTGTAGATAATAGAGGGACAACTAGGTACTGAAACAAACTTGCAATGCTTTTCATGCCTTTTCGTTCAGCTTTTGAAGAACTAAAGCCTTATCGTTACATCAGCCGCCAGCAGCAACACTGGTTCCTACCAGCTACATTAATACTCTTTCCCTACTTATTCATCCATCCAGTCTACACCAGCTGTGATAATAGAACATCTAGTTGATTCTGGTTAAAACTTTGCTAACAGAGGAAACCTAATCATTAATACATTAGATTATCATACTTACTTTAGCAATGCTCTATGCTGGTCGCTCTTCATTCCTAGCATGACCCCAGGCAAAACCAGGTCACCATGGAAGTAGGTTAGCCATGAGCAGAGCACTTTCTTCTATGGAATTAGGACTGTGGCAGAGGTGGCAGGGCTTGACTCCCCACCCATCTACTAGAGGTCACCCAGGCTGCACTGGAGATGGGCAACTCTGTCACAGTGCAAGAGCCTTATAGCTGGGGTGCTCCTGGACTTCAGAATCTGCTCAGACTTTTCAGATGCTCCATATAGGCAAGGTAAGCTGCCAGGAGAAAAAGATTCAGGCGTACCAGGCAAAGGATTTAATAGTCGTCTTGTTTTCTAAAATCACAGGTCTGAGCCTTGGTTATCACGACTGCAGAAGAGACGTGTCCCACCTATTGGGATATTAACGTTTAGCCCAAGTTATTGAATAAAACCAAAGGATCCGATGTCAACAACTAGCAATAGTCATAAGGATTTAGGAAAAGTTTTGGATTTTGGGAAAGGTTTTTGTTCTCAGGTTTAAAATGCACCGTGGTGGGAGGTTCTTGGAATCAGTAGTTCTGCACTGTCAGATACCAGGGTTTTGCTTGTCGAACTTGAAACACAGTGTGTCGTTCACGTGCCTAGCACTAGAAATCCATCTTACCCTCTGAGCCTGTGCTCTCTCATCTGCACATCCGTGGTTCCTAAAAGCCCACAGAAGCGCTTCAGTCACAGAAGCAGCTCACTGGAAATAAAACTAGGGATTCAGATTACAGAGACTGTATTGGGTTCCCATCCAATTATAAATGTATACGTGTGAAATGGCAGTATGGCTTAACTCTCATCACAATGGAGATCCTAATGCTTCCACTGCTGTTTGGTAAGCGTAAGTACAGAAAAACTCCCCAAAGCCTCTCCTTGGGAAGGATGCAATCAAGGTCCCAACCAGAGGAAGAACCTGGTTACTTAGGGAGGTAAGTCCACAGCAAATCAGGGCTTGAATCAAATAAATGAAGGATGGAAGTAAACAAGCACGTGGTCCCTGACACTCGGGGTTACCAGACTGCAGCAGAATCTGGCCACTTTCTTATTCTTGCTCGTTCAAACACATCTCTCTAAAATTGAGTCAGGGCAAGTGCTTCAAGTTTATAGTGTTTGGAGAAAAACAGAATAGCACAAATGACATGGGAACTGTAGGGAAAAGGAATCAAACAACAAAAGAGCTGGCTTTTAATTATGTTATGAAAATATGGTTGCTCAGAGAGAGGCACCATTTCACAGCTCTTCTGGAAGCTAGGGCCTGTTACCTCAGTGAGGAGAAAATGGTGAATAGTAAGCTAAAGTTTAGCTTTGGCTTTCTACTCATTCTTGGTTGCCCCTGTGTAACCTCTATGGAAAAGCCTTGCATAAAAGGCAGCCATCTCTGTTTCTTTGACTCGTTTCCACTTGCCTAGCTTCCCAAATGGGCATCAGTCAGGTCTTCCCTGTTGCCAGCTTATTGCCATCCTGGTGAGACACATGCTCTCCATAAGTAAGGACAGGTTTAGGTACAGTGAGTAGCCAAGAGGTGAAAACAATCCCCAGCAGACCTGTTCACTTATTGAGCCTATCCAGGGGCCTATGGGTTGCCAAAAATAATTCCTCTGCAAAGATGTGTGTGTCTGTACAGTGGAGTTTCATCATATGCACACCTCACTTAGGTGAATTAAACTTTGTGCTTGGGAAATCAATCAATAAAATATAAACACTTTGGGACGCTGAGGCGGGTGGATCACCTGAGGTCAGGAGTTCGAGACCAGCCTGCCCAATATGGTGAAACCCCGTCTCTACTAAAAATACAAAAATTAGCTGGGTGTGGTGGCTTGCACTTGTAATCCCAGCTACCCAGAAGGCTGAGGCAGTAGAATTGGTGGGACTCTGGGGGCAAAGGCTGTGGTGAGCCGAGATTGTGCCACTTTACTCCAGCCTGGGTGATACAGCAAGATTGTCTCAAAAAAACAAAAAGAAAAAGTGAGACGTCAGTGGTATTTTAAGTAGGCAATTGTGCTTGCCATTCTTGTAGTAAACACAAGGTAGGAGGGAGACATGATACCACTGTTCCTTTAGTCTCCATGAACTTGCCCCTCTTGGATATGCAGGCATTCCATTGGTCTAAGAGTAATTCTAAGGTCAGGTGCTGTGGCTCATGCATGTAATCCCAGCACTTTGGGAGGCCAAGGTGGGCAGATCACTTGAGGCCAGGAGTTTGAAACTAACCTGGCTAACATTGCAAAACCCTGTCTCTACTAAAAATACAAAAAAATTAGCTACACATGGTGGCACATGCCTGTAATCCCAGCTACTCAGGAGGCTGAGGCACAAGAATCAGTTGAAACCAGGAGGCAGAGGTTGTAGTGAGCAGAGATCATGCCACTGCACTCCAACTTGGGTGACAGTGAGACTTTGCCTGAAAAGAAAACAAAGTAATTCTAGTCTATAAAGACAAGTATAATTTGTTCAACATTTTAGCTCATCTTGTATTAGCCAAAATGAGACCAAAAATAAAAATAACTAAATCAAAACAAAACAGAAACAATGACTTGTTTCATTAGTGAAGGGTGACACTGTATTGGGCTTCACTGAGGAAAAAAAGATACTTCCTGTATGTTATGAGTAATTTAAGGGGTTTTTATGGTAAATTTTACTATCTTCTAAATTCACTTCTAACTTAGGCTATACCCCTCATGTAAGATGCAACATTGCTAAACTGCAAAGTGAACAAACTTTCAGTGTGACGACATTCTCTTCTGGTCCTCTCCAGATACAGTTCTCTGCTAATATTCAGGGGACAATTAGCCCTCAAGGAACGTGCTTCTTGGAAGGAGAACAGTGTGCTAATATTTAGCAATTGGCTTCTAGGAGGAAAGAAACTAGCATTTGCCAGTTTTCATGGTGTAAATACTCCCATTATTACCAATTTCAAGTCACCCCCTTCACATTGCTGAAGAGGGAGCTGGGAAGTGATGTGCATGGCAGGCTCGAGCCGGCTGACAAGCAAATCTGATGCTGACTCCAGCACACCCCTGGAAGACCCTCCTCCATCTGTGTTACTTTTAATCTGATCCCATCCATGCTTCCCTGATAGAATTCCTTATCCTCATCCAAGTAGGCTGGGGGATTCTGACCACTTTGTAAAATTTTCTAGTTCTGAAAAGTCTCATTGAGTCCTGTGTCTGTTTGTCCATTTGTTATTGTGTAATTAGAAAGAGTGAAAAAGTAAATCTACATTCATATGTTCATTATAAAATAAAAATAAGGCTGTTTAAAATAACACTTGTAGTACTAAAAAGGCAGAGTATGGCTCATCTAGTGCAACCTTCTCATTTTAGATAAATAAACGAAAGCACAGAAAGTGGCTGAGTGATTTGCTCTAGATCACACAGTTGATTGGTATGAAATGACATCCCAGGAGCTCAGGCCCAGGATCCTTCACCGTGTCGTGCTGCCTGTTCTGAGAGATACTCATTCACATTTTCTAAGTCATGACGTGTGGAGTGGCAAGAACTACTGTCAGCTTTTCTTGACGTATGTAATTAGAAGTTCCTGGCATGAGATTGTCCCAAGAAGAAGACATGAGGCCTTTATAGGTTGTTATTCTGACCATTCTCATCTTGTGGGTCTTTGGTTCGTTCCAAGGCTAGATTTGGTTGTCTTTTATTAAAGTCCCTTTTTACTCTTCAAAAGAAAAAAAAAAGAGGTTTTATTCTTTAAAAAAAGAAAAGTTTAAGCTTTTGAAATAACATTAAGCCCAATAATTTATAAATAAGCATGACTCAAGTAAATCTTCTAAAAGACTTTGATATTTAAGTGTTTAAATCCTAATCCCTCTTCCCTTCCCATAAAAAACTTGATGCTAGGCTAATTTATCAATTAAAAAAATTTTAAATACCTTACAAAAAAGTTTATACATTTTCTATAATAGATAACTTCATTTTTTCCAATTAGAAAATAATTTTTAAAAGGTTAAAAATATATTTTCTCTGCAAGTAAAGTCTGGCTGAAACATGCCATCATTTCTGGGGCTGTTCTTCTCCCAGGAATTACTTACTTTTCTCTGTTGAAAATTATGAACTCCTTTTGGACAGAGTCAAGGTGCTCTTGAAGAAGACATGTCTTCCAGGTGAACGTAGAAAAAAAAATAGAGGTATAGTTAGCAGAGAAATGAGGATCCTCAAACATCCAATAACCTAGTGACACTTTATTCAATGAATAGCTCCAATTTGAGAAGTACCTTCAAAATGGATGCTATGTGAAGAAGATTCTGGGAAGCTGGCAGAATAGGAAGCATTAGGAATCGGTCTCCCTTCCTAGACAGCCATTGCACTGGCAGAATCTGTCTGATGTCACTATTTTAGAATTCTGGAGTCTATTCTAAGCTTGCAACTTTCAGGGAAGGCTTGTGTGGCAAAGTGCAGTTAAATATGGCCAATTTAAGGTCTTAGCACAGCAGCAGCTATTCATCTATTATCCTCTAGCCCATGGGAGGCAGCTGAGCACACGTGTTCTGGAGCAGATTGCACTCAGCCTGTGGGAGCCAGGGTGGAAAGTAAGAATCATGTTCTCCAAATACTAAGGATAGGTGCTTCCATCACTGCTGCCTCTGATCACAGAGGTGCAAACAAAAAGCTTTACAGCCATTGTTGTTGCACCTCCTGCACACTGTGGCAAGCCACTCTCCCTCAGGCTGTAGTGACTTCTAGGAGAATCAAAGGGCCAGCACCTTTCACTCCTTTCATTTTTCTCTTTTCCTTCTTTTGGGAGCCACATGTGAAAGACAAGGACATTCAAAAACAACTGAATATGTGGGGAAAATTAGAAAGTGACTGCACATGCCCAGGGAAAGGCATAGGCTCAGAAAAGATCTAAGAAGACCTAATGTTTACACCTCAGACTGATCCTTGGCATGCAGACAGCTTACAACAATAATAAAAAATAAAATAAAAACAATAACAAAAAATAGCAAACCCTGGGGATGGGGAGAAATCTGATTTTCCTAGATCTATCACATTATTAGATTCAAGTGTCCAATACAATAAAAAAAAAAACAAAAACAAAAACAAGATATGGCAGGAAATAGGAAAGCATGGCTCATTCACAATCAAAAAACTGTAAATCAATGGATGCTATCCCTTAAAAAGACCAAATAGCAGATCTACTAGAAAAAGACTTCAAAACAACTATCTTAAAGGTGCTCAAAGAATTAAAGGAAGATATACAGAAAATCAAGAAAATGAAGTACAAACAAATTAAAGTATTAATAAAAAGATAGAAAACCGAAAGGAAATTCTTGAGCTGAAAAGTGCAATAACTGAAATTTAAAAATTCACTACAGGATTTCAAAGGCAAAATTAATCAGGCAAAGGAAAGAATCAGCATCAAACTTGATGGCAGGACAGTGAAAATTATTGAGTCTGAGGAACAGAATGAAAAAAGATTGAAGAATAGTGAACAGACCCTACAGCAGGCTTGTCCAACCCATAGCCCGTGGGCCACGTGTACCTCAGGATGGCTTTGAATGTGGCTCAACACAAATTCATAAACTTTATTAAAACATTATGAGATTTTTTTGGGGTGATTTTTCTTTAGCACATCAAATCTGTCATTAGTGTTAGTGTATTTTATGTGTGGCCTAAGACAATGCCTCTTCTTCCAATGTGGCCCAGGGAAGCCAAAAGAATGGACATCCCTGGCCTACGGAATATGTGGATTGAAGAACAGTGAATAGACCCCACAGCAAGCTTGTCCAATGTTTTAACAAAGTTTATGAATTTGTGTTGAGCCACATTCATAGCCATCCTGAGGTACACGTGGACCACGGGCTATGGGTTGGATGAGCTTGCTGTAGGGTCTGTACTCTATTGCTTGATGTATTCATCAAACAAACAAGTGTATGTACTGTGGAATTTCCAGAAGAGAAGAGAGAGAAAAAGAAAAACAGAATATGTAAAAAAAAAAAAAAAAAAATCATAGCTAAAAGGTATGAGCCCCTAAATCCAAAAAAGCACAGTGCACCCCAAGTAAGATGAATTCAAAAAGACCCACATTGAGACACAATGCAATCAACATTTTTTTTGAGATGGAATCTCACTCTTTCACCCAGTCTGGAGTGCAGTGGCACAATTTCTGCTCACTCCAATCTCCTCCTATTGGGTTCAAGAGATTCTCTTGCCTCAGCCATCCAAGTAGCTGGGATTACAGGTGTGCACCACCATACCCGGCTAATTTTTGTATTTCTAGTAAAGATGGGGTTTCGTCATGTTGGTCTCAAACTCCTGGCCTCAAGTATTCTGCCTGCCTCAGCCTCCCAAAGTGCTGGGATTACAGCTGTGAGCCACCATGCCCAGCCAATGTAATCAAACTTTCTAAAGCCAAAGACAAGAAGATAATCCTGAAAGCAGCAAGAGAGAAGTGACTTGTCATATACATCATAAGATGATCAGCAGATTTCTCATCTGAAATTTTGGAGGCCAAAAGACAGTGGGCTGATATCTTCAAAGTGCTAAAAGGAGAAAAAAAAAATAAACTATCAACCAAGGATCCTACATCTGGCGAACTGTTCTTGAAAAGTGAGAGAGAAACAAAGATGTTTCCAGATGAAGGCAGAGGGAGTTCATTACCACTAGAATTTCCCTGTCCTAGTGGACATGAACAGGAAATGCCCAAGGGAGCCCTGCAGGTAAAATGAAAGGACATGAGACAGTAACTTGAAGCTATATAGAGAAATAAAGCTCTCAGTAAGTGTAGATACACTGGACAATTACAAAAACCACGATTATTGTAACAACAGTTTGTAACTCCTTTTTGTTTTCTACAAAAGAGCCTAATACATATTTAAAAAAACAATTATTAATCTAAAAGCTAGTATTATTGTAAATTTGTCTTGGAGGTTCTACCTGGATTTTGTGAATAGTGTAAAAACATCTCTATACTGAATAATGATAGAATGTTCTCAACAATAGTACTGGTGTGAATTAAATATCCTTCTCTTCTAGTCAGCAGAGCCTTCTTTAATTGTGACTTTTTTGCAGACATGCAGAGCATTTGCTTTGACACTGTACTGTCCAGCTTTCAACATCTATTGATGACTTTTCCATCATAATGAAAAAGTTTAGTCTCAAAAAAAGATGATTACTGGTCCCAGGACAGAATTAAACCCAGATCGAATGTTTTAAAAGTCTGCAACAAAATACCTCCAAATTTCCTCTGATGAAAAATATTATTCTTTTAAAAAATTATTCAGTCATTAAATTTTTTTTAAATCTAGGAATTAGAGTATGCTAAGGTCTGCAGTACTGGAGAGTTTTCTTTCTGAGCACTTATTTAGGTGACAGGAGAGGAAACAATCAAAAGCACAGAAGGGAGATGGGGAACAAGACAAAGGAGAAGAGGAGGCTATGTTGTATTTAACTCTTCTTTGCAAACGGAAGCATTTGTAATCCTGAGGGTTTCCAGTATGGGCCACAGGGGACAGGCAGCTACAGGATAAACGTAATCTGATAAAAGCTCTTAGGAGCAACACTTTTACCTCAAGATTTTAGGAAAAATATTTTTTAGCATTAAAAATCAAGGTTACAATTGAGTGACATGCAAAAATCCACATGAATTTTTTTCCTCTACCATATAATTATTTTATTTAAACAAAGATACGAAATGTACACTTGGAGATAACTTTGTGCTATGACATTTTAGACCCCATGATCTTTAAAGGGTTCATGTTCAACACGTTATCTTTCCTCTGCTTTAGTCGGAAAAGTTTAGAAGTATGGCCAAAGGGATACATTAACTGGAGTAGCCAAAAAGAGAATATGAAACAGGGGGAAGCAAAAAGAATGGAGGTCTAATGGATCATATATGACTCAGAAGTAAAAATCTTAGGACTCACCAATTAGGATGAGCAGAGGAAACAGTGACTAAAGTATCATAGCTGGAGATGGCATTAGAAATGTTGTCAGAATTTAGAGCAGGTGGAAATCTCAGGAGAAGAACAAGAGGATTTAGGGAATTTGCCTCAACAGGGAGATAGACTAGGTGGCATGTCAGTCTGTTGATTCCATACTTTAAAGACGTTGAGCCGAAAGAGAAAAAGTGGAGGATATTCTGGGTGGAAAGAAACAACCGAGGCATCTGACATGAGCATGAAAAGAGCCAAGGAAAAGAAAGGCTAGGAGCAGGAAGTGCAGTGGAAAGTGAAGCACCACAACAGCTAACGTTCTGCAGAGCACTTTACATGCACTAATTTACTCAGAACAAGCCTATGAAGCTGATACACATACCAGCTCCATTTATAAATGAGGAAATTGAGACATGAGAAAAAGGTAAAACTTTAGTTATGCTCCTCTAGTTTATCACATCGTAGGATCTATAACAGTGTATCTCACCTACGGCTGCATACATAAAATCACCTGAGGTAAATTTTAAATACTGAGGCCAGGATACAAAATCAATGTGCAAAAATTGCTAGCATTTCTATACACCAATAATATACAAATGGAGAGCCAAATCATAAATGAACTTCCATTCAGAATTGCTACAAAAAACACCTAGGAATACAGCTAACAAGGGAAATGAAGGACATCTTCAAGGAGAACTACAAACCACTGCTCAAGCAAATCAGAGAGGACACAAACAAATTAAAAAAAACTTTATGTTCACAGATAGAATCAATATGAAAATGGCCATATTCCCAAAGTAATTTATAGACTCAATGCTATTCCCATTAAATGACCATTGACATTCTTCACCGAATTAGAAAAATATATTTGAAAACTCATATGGAACCAAAAAAGAGCCCAAATAGCCAAGACAATCCTAAGCAAAAAGAACAAAGCTGGAGGCATTACACTACCTGACTTCAAACTATACTACCAGGCTCCAGTAACCAAAGCAGCATGGTACCGGTTCAGGAACAGAGACCAGTGGAACAGAATAGAGAACTCAGAATAGAGAGTGCCTTTTCTAAGCTTGTGGCTTGAATGGAATTCCCTTGCCAACATTTGACTCTTTTCTAAGGTGGTACCTAAACAGTGATGAATTTGGCCCTAGCCTGACAAGGTGACTTTGAGCTATACACAGTGAGGCAGGAAATGAGGCTAAGCTATAGATAACATAATATTGATATGGTGGATGTTCTTGTTAGATTTGGCTGAAAGAATGACTTCAGTGAATGCCTCTAGATAAGATTAAAGGAATGGAGGATGAGGAATGTCACAAGCCTTTTGAACACGGCATGGGTAATTCCTAGGATCTGCAACCACCTGTCATTTTATTTCCTCTGAAACATTAATAATCTACCTCTATCCTGAGGATGTGCCAGCCTTAAAATGCTATTGTCCTTTCTTGTATCATCACTTATCTCTGTTCAATCTAAAGGAACCAGATCAAAGGTTGCCTCCTCTGGAAAGCCTATCCTAACCCTTCACTAAGGTATAGTGAGCAATTCCTAGAGCACTTTGTGTATGTAACCATAGCATCGACCACCTAGTCAGAAACATTTCCTAACATAGCAGGAACTTTACAATCATTTGAATTAATTAATTAACTAACGTGTTAATAATATAATAAGGTAAGATTGACCTTCACATTTTAAAAGCCTTAATGTAAAAGAGTGAAGATAGAGTGAATAATTGGACAGATAGTTCATAATCTTTCTGATACTCATTGGAGGAAAGACTTTTTTGTTTTGAAGCAAAATACCTTTTATTTTTGAACCTGGGGGACAAAATTAGAAGAATCTAAAGAAAAATGCTGACATAAGCAGTTCCAAGCTCCCATCTTGCAAAAAAAAAAAAAAAAAAAATCACAAACAAGCAGATACTTTCAAAACCAGTTTTGTCAAAACTCCAGAAAGCAGTCAAAGGTTTATACTGGAACCAAGTGAATACTAAATTAAGAAAAGAAAAACAACTTAAAAATGTTCCGGGTGTTAAATCTCAGTCAAAACATTAGTTGAGCACAAGCTAAAGTAACAGAGACTTCAGTAATGACACAACAAAGAAGACAATCTTTGCAAAAATTTTTTGGAGAAGTCTCTAAAAAATGGACAACTACAGCCTTCAACAATCAAAAATAACAAACCATGAAGAGAGGAGTTATCTGATTTCCAGAGTTACCACGTTGTAGTATTCAAATGTTAAGTTTTCAACAGCAGCAAAAAATAAATAAATAAATAAATTACGAGTCACACAAAGAAACAGGAAAGTATCACCATTTAAAGACTAAAAATAAATGGACAGAATTTATCCCTACGGAAGCCCAAACATTGAGCTTTCTAGAGTAAGATTTTCAATTGTCTTGAATATGCTCAAAGTTAAAGGAAACCACAAAACAGTTCTCAAAAATTTTAAGAGGACTAAGATCATTGAAACAAAGGTAGGAATTAATAACAGAAGGAAAACTGGAAAATTCACAAATATGTGGAAATTAAATAACATACTCTTAATGAGTAAAAAAAAGAAATCACATGAGATATCAGAATATACTTAGAGATGAATTAAAAACAAAACACAACATCCCAAAACTTATGGGATGAGTGAAGGCAGTGCTCAGAAGAAACTTTATAGCTATAAACACTGATATTAAAAAAGAAGAAACATCTTAAGTCAAAAGCCAGCTGAACGCCTTGCTAGTATATTAAGGATTTTTGTGTCTACATTCATAGGAGATATCAGCTTGCAATTACCATTTTTGGGGATGTCTTTGTCCAGTTGAGAATCAGGGTAACACTGGCTTCACAGAATGAATAAGTGCGGAAATATTTACAGTTCATATATAAGGGTCCAATATCCAGAATATGTAAAAAAAAAAAACTATAATTCAACAACAGAAATGAGAAGGTGGCATTTAAGGTACAAAGAATGAGAGAAGGCCCCCTATGGGAAGATGCAAGAGAAGAACATTTCAGGAACGGAGAAGAGCAAGGGCCCTGAAGAAGAACCAAAAGCTCAATGCTTGGGAGCGAGACATTTGCAGGGCCTGTGCGGTTGGAGGGTTTTAAGTGAGGGTCAAAGCAGGATAGTACAAAGATGGGCAGATCATGTTGAGCATGGTAGACATGGTCAAAAGTTATTTCCAAATTGCTCAGTTATTTCCAAAGTTTTAAAAATGTATAGTAAAAATGATCTCTTGGTTTTTACTACACATTAGGTCTGTTATCAGAGAGGCCTGTATCTAGCTTGAGCTGAGTTTTGCTGGGTCAAAGGAAGGAGCAAGTCTGGAGAAGTGGGCTGGTTATGACATGATCATGAAGAACAGACCATTGGGAAGAAGAGAGTTCAGTGACAAGCAACATGCAAGATGTGTTAAGCATTCCTTAGAGGTCCTAGAAAACAGCTCATGAAGGGAATCTGGCAAGAGGCCAGTTCTGTGGTCAAACAGGACCCAGATGTGAACTTTGGTTAATTGTCCATTGAAATATCTAGTAGCTCCTGACAACTAGAGAAATTAAGGACATGGAGGATATTTATTTTTTTGCAAAGCCATCTTCACCAGAAGACTACACAATCTTTGAGAAAAGGGACAGCATTGAGTACAGAAATTATATCTCAATCATTTCTTACTCCAATGTTTAGCACAGGACCTGGCAGATAATAGTTACTAAATAATGATAGCCTAAATGAATGGATGGATGGATGAATGGATGGATGGATGAAAGAATGAATGAATGGTCATGTGGATGGATAGATGACCTTTAGAGGCAAAGTGAATATTTATTACTTCATCATGATTATAATTCATAGAGCCACATGTGAGTATAAAATCCTACTGAGTGCTTGCAAGTTACTGCACTGAAGTCTGAGCTCTGACTCTGACAGAGAACAATACACTTAGTTAAAAAATTAATTTAACTCAGCCTGAAATCCAGCAATGCTGCTCCACCATGTTAGAATTCCATCGTTCCTGTGAACAGACACTCTTCTGTGAGGCTTGATATCATAAAATTCTACTTGGGGCAAAGAATAGACACCATCTTTAGTTGGCTGCTTCCAGCAACTCCTCAAAGCAGCCATGTGTGTACTTTGAAACCTGCCCCTTTAGAATAATTTTATGAACCATATCCTGACCTAGGCTTGGCCAAAAAGTCCCGCCCCCAGGAAACTTGTAAATTTTGAATTGAGAACTGGAAGAGAAAAATAACTGAGTCAAGTTCATGGCAGAGCTCTAGAGGGAAAGCCTACCAGTAAAACGTTGCTGCTAGGATCCTCAGAGCAGCTCTGCTCTGCCCTTTTATAAGCCTGGGTGTTCAACTTCTCCTGTTCCACTAAGCAGCAAAAGCAGGGTGCTGAAGTGACCTGCCCCTGGAAGCTCTCAAAGATATTGCAGCCATCATGGGGATGCCCATGACCCTGAGTTTGGTGGGTTCCTGTTTACCTGAGAGGAATTGCATTTCCTCATCTCCTTCTCCTTCTTTGCCAGACGCTTTTTTTTCTTGTGAAGAGGTTTGGACTCCAAAATCATTTCCTCAAGTTCAAAGGTAGGATCACAATTCAGCCTGCCTTTCTGCAAGAAAGACAGTTGGCTCAATCATCAGATTCCTGTATCATTCTAAAAAACAAACCAGACCTAATATGGAAAATAACAGTCTTAACGAAGCAGTTCATAAATAATAAGCTGGGGTTCCCAGTCTAAGTTTTACATTATTTATTGCAAATATCGTTTTTCATATTCTTCGCTTGTTTTTCTAAACTCAATTAGCCCTCAGTGAGTAAAATGAAAGCCAACTTACAATTATTAAGTGGAAGCTTTTGGGTTATGTTTCCCAAAGTGTGTTCTAATAAAGATGGAGATCAGAATCACCTAAGTTGCTTGTTCAGCTTCCCAAATCAGGATTTCAGAATGTGAGGTCCAAGAATTTGCACTTTACTAAGTTCCCCAGGTGATCCTGATTCACACTAAAGTCAGGGAAGCATAACGTAGAACTCTTTTTGAGCCAGCACTGATGGCTAATTGCAGGGACGCAGCACATGGAAGGAGGAGAGGAAGCAAGAGTTGGTGGTGCCTAGACCTTTATCGTGTCATGTGTCCATTACGGTACAAGTTGCCCCTGCTGAACCCTGCAAAGTGGAGAGGTAAGAACATGGACCTACCCTCCCTGTGCTCCATAAGGTACAATTTTACCACACTGCTTTCTCCTTTCTCTTACTTTGCGCTTTCTCCTGACCCTTTCATTGGAGCACGCCAACTGCTGTTTGTACATGAAGGATCACACTCTCACATTCCCACAGCAAATGCCTCACTTGGGCTTAAGAATAGAAACTTTTTTTTTTTTTTTTCTGAGACAGGGTCTCACTCTGTTACCCAGGCTAGGGTGCAGTGGCACAATCACTGCTCATACAGCCTCAAACTCCTGGACTCAAGTGATCTGCCTACCTCAGCCTGCTAGGTAGCCGAGACCACATCCAAGTACCATCACGCCTGGCTAATTTTATTTCTTTTTTTGTATATACACAGTCTTGCCATGTTGCCTAGGCTGATCTTGAACCCCTGATCCTCCTGCTTTGGCCTCCCAAAGTATTGGGATTACAGGCCTGAGCTGCCGTGAACAGCCAACATGGAAAACTGCATTCGTTCTACAGGCCCGTTAGAAGCCTCTTACTCTGCCCAATATACCTACAACTGAACACATAATTCCAGTTCTAAGCAGAGAGAAGGAGCTAGAGGCCTCGCTTGGGACTGTAGGCCTAAGCTTCTGGATTCTGGCTCTTACCAGCAGAATGTTGTAGACCGTGTGTGTTTGGTTATTAGTTCTTGAGATACACCAAACAAAGGAGGAGGAGCAAATGGTAAAATAAGTTCCTCACCCCAACTCAAACAATTTTCAATTCTTTGACTCACAGATCTCCAGGGACAGAAACTTCTGCATCTTTAGAATCAAAGAAAACTTAAAAAAAAAAATCAGTAGATTCATGAGAATGACCCTTTGGAGAACTAGGACTTCCTTTCCATAAAAACACGCCATAAAAAGTGGTTGAAAGCTAGAACTGCAGTTGCAAATACACCTTGGTTAGAATCCCAGCTTGACTACTTGCTAGCTTTGCGACCTTTGGTGACAAACTTACCCTGTTTGTATCTCAATTTTCTCATCTGTAAAATGGGAATTGGGCTCTTATCTCTCTTATAACACCGGTGTGATTATCTAGTGAGACAATGTGTGAAACTGGCACACAGAGTAATGTGCACTGAATGGGAGTTACTACAGGTTTGTGATGACTGACTCACATTAGGAATGAAACCTGGAATGAGCCTCTTCTGAAAAACTGCATCCCAGTTTATATCATTCATATATGGGAAGTTCTGGACATCAGACAAATGAGAAAATCGTTGGTCTGGATTAGGTTCAAGTAGCTGCCAAAAAAATACAGACATCAAGGTCATAAAAAAGGTTAGGAGGACAAACAAACCATATAAATTCCCTCTAAAAGTTTTTAAGTGTAGGACTGAAGGAAAAAAGGCAGTGCCCCCATCCCTAATCCCATAAACAATGTAGACAATACATAGTTAGAATGAACAGTATGTAGGATTCTGCAATGTGATGAGTAAAAATAGCCGGTCCTACGAAGTCAAATATATCTTTGATTCTTGACTCCTCTACTTACTAAGGGCAAATTTGTTTCCTAAATCTCAGTTTACTCATATGTGGAAAAAAAAAAAGGATAATAATCCATTTTATAAGATTGCAGTCAGGATTAGTGGGAGGCTTTATATCAAGTGCCTGGTAGAAAACCTATGGTGACAAATGTTGATACATTTTCACAAGTGAAACTCATTTCGTACTAAGAAGTTTAGCCATTTTTACAACTAACTAAAATACATTGTGGGTGACATAGATAAGGTATAACTAAGGTAACTGTTAGTGTTCTAGATTTTGCTAATTGGGATGAAAGGTTTTTGCCCCCTTAACCATTCCTGAGCCAACATCACACCAATTGTATGGCTCAAATAGGCAATGCCAGTCCCATTGGAGAATGTTTTTGGATATGGCAACCATAAAACCTCAGGGCGTTAATTCATGCAGTGAAGCAAGGCTGTCTTGGAACTAAGCAGAATTTGCTTGTGGAAAATGATACCCCATTCTACGTCTTTGACGTTACTGATAACAATGTCCCCATTCCAAAATAGGGAACTAGACTCCAAAAATAAGAGACACAAATGATGACTTGATGGCTCCTTAGCCTCAAAAGCGATTCTCCGTTACCAGCCACAACCCATATAATTTTCTCCCTAAAAAAAAAAAAAAAAAAAAAAAAAGAAGAATCCAAGCCCATTCGTCTCGGGCTCCTCATTCTTGTTTTGTATCATCACTCAGTATACAATGCTGAGCTCCTACTATAATTGTTCTTCATCTTTTTGATGAATAAGGGTACCTTGAAAATCTGATGAAAGTTATGGACCTCATTTATTCAAATACTCGTCAAATTTCACTTTTTGGGCTCACCATGGTACACAGGTAAGACATGGTTCCTACCCTCATGAAGCTAAGTGGAAAATGGTAAGTAACCCAAGGATCACAAAAAACCTGCTCATAATTTTGAGCTGAAAACCAAGAAGGTGATATCTGAGCTAAGAGCTAAAGCTGTGCTTCCCAAACTATGTAGAAGGTCCGGCTATTTTTGTTTGCTTTTGTCTGTTTCAATTTCCAATCCACTGAAATCAGTGTGTGGTCTCACTGTACATTGCCAGTAGGCAGCACCCCACATAGACACCTTGTAACTTGAGTTCAACATCACTCAAACAAGCTTGGACCCTCTTCAATAAGACAAGTGCACTGATCATGTATTTAGATGCTACAGCAGTGTCCAATTGCTATAAAAGTTTCTAAATGCTTCTCTCAATTTCTTTACTTATAATAGACCTGTAAAACAATTAATGGACTAGAACCAGTGAAACATATTTGGTAGTACTGCTCTCAAGGAGGAACTGGAGGAACTAGGACAGGAGACAATGTTTCAGGAACACGAACTAGCATGTGCAAAGGCCCTGTGGTGAGAGGAAGACTGATATGTAAAAGTGAAGAAGGGGGAAAGAAAGAAAAGAGGAAGAAAAAGGTCAAAGCTGTTTATGTGTGAAGTGGGGGACAAGAGTCCAAAAGTCCAAAACAAGGCTTGAGAAGTACTTTGAGCTTTTGTTCATAAAATGATTTAAATCTTTATTCTAAGAACAAAGAAACGACCAGGACTGTCCTTTAACAAACCACTATGGGGCTGAGTGGGGAATAGAATGGAGTGGTAAAAATGTATGGAGGCAAACCAGCTATAAGGCTAGACTGGTGGCAGTTGGATTGGGGAAATAGGAGTGAGGACAGAGAGAAGTGAAATATTTTAATACTTAAAATACAAAATTTCAGAACCTGGTGATGAATTGAATATGCAGATGTTAAATGAGTCCTTGCTTCTGGCTGGCATAAGTAGATTTGGATAGAGAAGCCAGTCACTGAGAATTTCCTGAGAAGAAATTCAGGAAAGACAAAGATTAAGAGGTCCATTGAGTTTGAGATGGCTTTGGGACATCCAAGGGGACTTCTGAGTTGACTTAATGAAGCCATGTATTTGTAAGCTAACAGCTAGAAAATACACTCTAGAAACGTATATTATCATGACTGTCCCCAATCTTGTATACTAACTTCTAAACTTAAATCAGAGAGCATGCTTTCTTTTGTTTCTTCCTTTTGACATGCGGACTTCCTTCTTACCTTTTTAAGAAGTGACACCATTTCTTGTGACCAAGCAGAAGGGTAAGTTACAATGGCCGTCTCAAACATGTGTACAATTTCCTTGCTGGAAGTACTGGAGCGAATATGATATGGTCTCTTAAGGGAGAAAAGAAGTAAAAGTCTTTATTTTTATACGGAAAAAGAAAAAAAGTTTGCAAATGTTTCCAAGCTAAACTTTCAGCCAATAAAATATCTATAATCAATTTCTAGCCCTGTCCAGCTGACTGTTGTGCTGCCATGGGTGTAGGTGGTCCTGTGTTGCCAGACCACCTACTTTTTCTTAAAGAGCTGCTAGAAACTTATAGTTACTTATAAAATATCATAATTTTTAAAGTTGAACACTCCACGGAGCCAAACAAAACATTTGAACGGGCTGTGTCAGCCTCTGAGATGCTGTTTGGAAATTGTTTAATAAGGTAATTTAGGTAAGTATTTACACAAAATACTGGACAAGTCCTGAATAAATGGAAGTCAAAAAATTATGTAAGGGTTGATTGCAAGGAGATCTAGAATTTTACCATCTCATCCCTTTCACTAGTTTGCAATGTAATGAGGAAGCTCGGGACAGAAAACTACTCAGAAAACATCAACCCCAGTCCCGCAAATGCTATGAGTTCCTGGTTCCACAGAGTATGGTGGGGTGGAGAATTTTATGATGAGGCAAAAGCTTGTAAAAACTTTTTTTGGGAAGAACCAGGTTCTTCTACAGTTTTAACTTTGGAGAAAAGTAATTTAAGAAGAAAAGAAATTAAACGAAAGAAAACTGTGGATTCGTTGTAGTTTTCACAGCCCTACACTAGAGGGCAGCCTTAATCTATGTTGATTTATTTTATAGGGAACTCGCCAATATCTTTTATGTGAACTGTAAACTACTCAAAGCCAGAGATTACATCATTCTTGTTCATGATACCTAGTACTTAGTAGGTGTACAATACATGTTTATTCAATGAATAAAATTTTCGCATTAGATTAACCACAGCACAGTTAATATGGATGTACACATTGATCACATGCCTGATCTTTTCAAGCAGTTTAATAAATGATTGTCAATGAATAAAGTAAATTGGGAGAAATGAAAGGGTTTAAACTTTTCCTTGTAGTAAATCAGTATTAAGATGTAATACATCATAATCAAGTGTTTGAGCTCTGAGGTCAAAAGGATTTGGGAGCTAAACTTGGCCACTCAATTTCTGAGCTTGTTACTTCATCTGTAAAATTAACTGCCTTATGAGATTGCTAGGAAAATTAAAGGAGATAATAGTTGTAAATTTTTCAACAGAGTGGCTAATAGTATTAGACACAGTACAGGAGAGATACTTTTTTCATATTGACACAAAGGTATAAATGGGCATATGTAAATGTGAATGACTAGTGAACAGCAAAATGAGTCCTCAAGAAAGGTGATGGGAAGAAAGGTTTAATTTTACACATGGTAAGTCAATGTCAGTTATTCATGGAACCATGAAGTGCCAGGAGGAGACGCTTGAAAGGGAGATTAAGTCAAACGTTTTTTTTCTGTTTGAGTAATGTCTAAAAGCAACTGCCATATTTCCCCCCTCAAGACTAAATAAAGGACCATAGCTTAATCATATGTCTTGGTAATTATATAGTAGAAATAACTCCTTAACTCAGTATCAGTAAAGGAGTGCTAGATGCTTTATCATCATTATCAATATTTACTGATAATTTAGTAGCCAAAGGGAACTATGGGTTACTCCATCTGATTCAGACCGTGGTTATCATTAAGAATCAGATTAGGCTTAGTATACTCAAGCTTCTAAGCTTATATGTGTATGCACATGTGTTTTTTCTTTTTTTTTTGATGTCTCTTATTGATTGTAATTCATTGCTGCTTCTCAATCTACTGTTTCTTGGCCACCTAGAAAATCAAATGATTTTATAACTGATGAATGCCACAAGCAACTGGTTTAAGTGTGTCTGTTTTTCTCCATTTACTTTATAAGGCCATATGACTGAATTTAATTTTTAAAATCTCCATGACCTGTCAGCTTATTTAAAAATAATCACATTGTCTTCATCTTATTCATTAATTTACGTTTACAGTTCTAAATTAAAAAATTCACTTTATCAACTACCAGAATCATATATTTATTCATTTACCAATTATTTATTGAATGCCTACCATGTTCCAGCACCTTTCTTAGGCATTGAGGGTACAATAAAGAATAAGACACATATGGTTTCTTTTTTAAAAATTATGATTATACTTTAAGTTCTGGGGTACATGTGCAGATTGAGTGGGTTTGTTACATAGGCACATATGTGCCATGGTGGTGGTTTGCTGCATCCATCACCCTGTCATCCACATTAGGTATTTCTCCTAATGCTATCCCTCCCCAATCCCCCCACCCGCTGCTATTCCTCCCCTAGCCCCCCACCCCCAGGCCCCCGTGTGTGATGCTCCCCTCCCTGTGTCCATGTGTCCTCATTGTTCAACACCCACTTATGAGTGAAAACATGCGGTGTTTTGTTTTCTGTTCTTGTGTCAGTTTGCTGAGAATGATGGTTTTCAGTTTCATCCATGTCCCTACAAAGGACATGAACTCATTCTTTTTTATGGTTGCATAGTACTCCATGGTATATATGTGCCACATTTTCTTTATCCAGTCTTTCATTGATGAGCATTTGGATTGGTTCCAAGTCTTTGCTATTGTGAACAGTGCTGCGATAAACATACGTGTGCATGTGTATGTGTCTTTATGATAGAATGATTTATAATCCTTTGTGTATATACCCAGTAATGGGATTGCTGGGTCAAATGGAATTTCTATTTCTAGATCCTTGAGGAATTGCCACACTATCTTCCACAATGGCTGAACTAATTTACACTCCCACAGACAGTGTAAAAGCATTCCCATTTCTCCATGTCCTTTCCAGCATCTGTTGTCTCCTGATATTTAATGATCACCATTCTAACTGGTATGAGGTGATATCTCAATGTAGTTTTGATTTGGATTTCTCTAATGACAAGTGATGATGAACTTTTTTTCATATGTTTGTTGGCTGCATAAATGTCTTCTTTTGAAAAGTGTCTGTTCATATCCTTTGCCCACTTTTTGATGGGGTTGTTTGTTTGTTTTTTTCTTGTAAATTTGTTTAAGTTCTCTGGAGATTCTGGATATTAGCCCTTTGTCAGATGGGTAGATTGCAAAAAATTTTTCCCATTCTATTGGTTGCTGGTTCACTCTATTGACAGTTTCTTTTGCTGTGCAAAAGCTCGTAAGTTTAATTAGATCCATTTGTCTATTTTGGCTTTGTTGCCATTGCTTTTGGGGTTTTAGTCATGAAGTCCTTGCCCATGCCTAGATGCATATGGTTTCTATGTTGGCAGGGCCTAGAGTCTACTTGAGGAAGCATGTAAATTTATTATATGGACTGTATACACACACACATTTTAATAAAGCTTGAGAAAATTACAGTATGCAATCACAGTATATATCAAACAAGCCTAAGGCAGCGTCTAAACTAACAGTGAGCATATAGGGAATAAACAAAGTGGAAAAATGAAATGTTATATGGGAACAAATGATGTGTTGTGATTATCGTTGTATTTCAGAAGTGCAAAGGTAAAAAGTTGCAGCTAAGAATGTACAATGAGTACAAAAGTATGTACATACCTATCCTAAGTTCATACTTTTGGAGAATATGAAACTATAAAAGATGTGGACCTTTGCCTTTGCAACTAAAATGAGATGGCAGGGAGTCAGAGAGATGACAAAACAGATTAATAGTTAAGGGACACATTCATTAACACTGAAACCAAACTCAGAAATGATGAGGATGTTTTTGAGCACATTTTCTCTTTAAGGCATATATTTTTCTGTAAAGAAAGATTTGTAAATGTGGAAGAAATTGTTTTTAGCACTCTTCTTCGTGATTTAGTTGTGTTGCTGCTTGTAATTAAATGTTATTTCCTTTTTTTGGATTAGCTTGCAGGTAGCCTAGTTGGTGATTTTTTTTCCTAGAAGGTGTCTAAGTGATTTGTAGTTATTTGTTCCTCTATTCATTCAATAAACATGTATGATGTACCTATTAAAAGTTAAATACTACAACCAGGTGTGGTGGCTTACGCCTGTAATCCCACCACTTTTGTGGTGGTGGGGCGGGGCGGGGAGGGGCAGGTGAATTGCTTGAGCTCAGGAGTTCAAGAGCAGCCTGGGCAACATGGTGAGGCCCCACCTCTATAAAAAATACAAAAATTTTCCAGGCATGATGGCATGTGCCTATAGTCCCAGGTTCTTGGGAGGCTCAGGTGGGAGAGTTGATTGGGCAGAGGAGGGGGAGGTTGCAGTGAGCTGAGATTGCACCATTGCACTCCAGCCTGGGGGACAGAACAAGACTGTCTTTCTTTCTCTCTCACTCTAAAAAAAGTTAAATACTGTGAATAATACTAACTTATACAAGATATATACTTTACCTTTAATGAATTAACAACCTAATAATATACAGGAGATGAAACATAAAAATTGATATACCTATAGATTTAATCCTTAAAAAAGAAAATAGATTTAGGTATTCTCATCTAGAAAACTGTACATTTTATCTTATGAAATGAAAAAAAAGAAAAAAAAGAAAAAGGACTCAACAAGGTAAAACATAATTCTAGTTTTGCTAAAACAACAAATCAATCTGTATCTATCTGTCTGAAGATAGAGTATCCTTATGAGAACAGAAATAAGTTGAAGTGAATGTGACAAACTGCTAAGGTGGGTTTAAAAGTAAAAGGGAGTTTAATATCCTAACTGGAAGTGTTCTTGAGACTATAGCTGATTTTTGCTTTCATTTTTGTGGTTTTCCATATTTTCTAATAAGCTTAGATTCTGAAAATTCACAAGAGAGATAAAGTAAATAAATGTTTGGAAGAGATTCGGATCACTTTAGCTAGGAAGATCAGAGAATATTTCTTTAGAGAAAATGCTATTTTGTCACAGGTGATAAAGTATGAATAGAATTTGAATATGAAGAGACCTAGAAAAAGCTCCCCAACACAAATTGGAATAGTTTACTAGTGTATTCTTTCTTAGAAATGACCAAAATACAGCTGCTATAAAGAATTTGAAAAGGCCTGCAATCAAGATGTATCCTTTATTAAAACTTCATTTAGTGATTTCCAATCTTAAGAAGAGTGATTTTTAAGGAAGAGCAAGGTTTGCCTTGGAAATCATCTTTATAGGCAAAGAAACAAGTGGTTAAAAAGATGAAGAGATGCTTTGAGAAGAGGAAAAAGTTCTAAGAGGCCAAAATGAGTTCAAAAAGGGTCAGAAATATTCACATGAAAGCAAAATCTGAAACGTTAACCTAATTCTGAAGAATGCCAAGCTAAAGCATCTGAAGTTTGTTGCGGGGAGTAGGAGGGGCAGACAAGGCTTATGAAAGGGGTGTGCGTGTGTGTGCGTGTGTGTGCGTGTGTGTGCGTGTGTGTGTGTGTGTGTGTGTGTGTGTGTGAGAGAGAGAGAGAGAGAGAGAGAGAGAGAGGGAGAGAGAGAAACTAGGGACTTTTTTTTTTCTTAACAGAAAAGGTCATATCTGTGCTTTAGAATAATGAATTTGTCAATGTTAACATATCAGATCAGCAGGAACTACCATAAAGGTAAAATAATATGGGAAGAAGAGAAACAATTTTCTTAGCAAAATTCTTTCCAGGCAAACAAGAATACCACTTTTAGATAGGTTATAGATACAATCCTAGGCATGTTTGAAAAATAATAGTTGTTTGTTTGTTTGAACTCACTACTCAGCTTTTGTTTTGCTAGATGTGTTATAAAAGATGAGGGCAGGGCACAATTGCTCTGAACCACAGAAGGGGCTAGCAAAGGGCTAACACAGAAGCACAGCCACAGAAAGTGAGCAAATTTGTTGGGAAGAAAAAATTGAGGGTGAAGTGGGAAACAGTAGATACCTTTCTACTTTTAAGCAAATGGTATAATAATCTCTGTTTCCCTATATAATCATGGGTAGCATATCTACTTCTTCACTTCAGATTTATTTAGAAACTGGAAAAACACCCATCAGGACATTAAAACACATAAGATCTGAAGCTGCCCATGTAGTACTTACACATTTGGCTTAAAAGAGTGGTCTTTTCCCGTTAATTTGACTAAATCATCCAAATTTGAATATGCTTAAGAAATAGTGCTACAATGATTTCTGCAGTAAAGGCAGGCATGTGAACAATGAACTAATGAATGTTTGGGTGCAAAATGGACCCTGTGGAGTCAGATACAATTGTGAGATCCTCCTTCGTTTACTTTAGAATCACCTGTCTTTGATTTCTTGAGCGAGATAAAGCCATTGGACCATGATGAAATAGCCCCAACTTCTAACAATTGTTCTTGTATGTGAATAGGTCAATTTACTTGGGAGATGGCATTTTTAATGCAGAAATCATGATGGTGTGTTGTAGGAACAAACAAGAGGGCTATTGACAGAAGCAGAAAGAATGACTCCAGAAAGGAGAGGAGAGCTGCAGTATCTGGACAATGACTTGAGATAACCAATTTCTTAGTTCTGTGGGATAACAAGTTCCCAAAGTCAGGTCTTCAACTTTTTGGTCTTAGAGGAATCACTGATTGCATCCATCACTGAGACTTTGAGAGTATACAACCTGTTATGGACTTAATGTATCCCCTCAAAATTCCTGAATTGAATCCTTAACCCTCAATACGATGGTATTTGGAGATGAAGCTCTTGGGAAGTAACTAGGATTAGATTAGATCATAAGGGTGTAGCCTTCAGATGGGATTAGTGGCCTTATTACAAAAAGAAGAGAAAGAGATTCTCTCTCTCCCAGTCATGTGAGGGCAAGAAAGAAGCTGTCTGCAAGTCAGGAAGAAAGCCCTCACCAGAACCCAACCACGATGGCACATTAATCTCAGACTTCTAGCCTCTGTAACTGAGACAATAAATTTCTGTTGGTTAAGCCATCCCGTCTGCAGTATTTTGTTAAAGCAGATATTTCAGACTAAAATTTTGGTACTGAGAAGTAGCGTGCTGCTGGAACAAATGCCTTAAAATGAACTAGTTATTGAGCTGGAAGACTTCTGCTATATGTGCTAGAAATATGGATATTAAGGGTGATTCTGGTGAGGTCTCAGATGGAAATGAGGAAGACTGGAAACTGGAGGAAAGATGATTCTTGTTACAAAGTGGCAAGGAGCTTGTCTGAACTGTGTTCTGCTATTTTGCAGAAGGTAGAAATTATGAGTGATGAAATGAGATATTTAGTTGAGGAGATTTCTAAGCAAAACTTTGAAGAAGTAACTTGATTCCTCTTGTCTGCTTATAGTAAAATGTGAAAGGGAATGTTTGAATAGAAGAAAAATCAAAGATTTCTATCCATACTGCAGAAAATGAGCAAGTCTGTTCTGAGGAGAACACTAGGCTATAGCTGAAAAACCACTTGATAGACATTGAGGGTATAACTCATGAACTTAATTATCTCAACAGAAGCCAGAAATAAAGATGGGATTATACTAGCAGAGTTACTGCCAGTTGGAATTTAAGGAGATAGAGAAAGTGGGATGGAATGAAGAAAAGCTGTCACACTTCTTGGATTTTATAGGATGGGACCACAGTGCTATCCAGCTATGAACACATGCTATCCTTCAAGTAAAAGGAAGAAGGACCATGAGGGTGATTCAGATGTCATCAGGGCTGCCATTCCCACTAGAGGTCCAGAGTGCACTGACTTCGGGAGCAGGGTCGTCTCCACTTCAGTTTCAAAGGGCAGGACCACCACCCAACAGAGCTGTGTAGACGGAGCCCTCACAGAGAGCCAAGTGGGTAGTGCCTTTGAAGAGAGCCATTTAAGGAAGTCTCCTCTCCCCATCCCCAGCCATGAGAGTGATGCTGCCATGCCCATGCAGATCTAGAGGGCAGATCATCAAACCAAAGAAGATTATTCTTGAGTTTTAATATGTATTAGAATTTGCCTTGCTATGTTCTGGACTTGTTTAGGAGCTGATGCCCCTTCCTTCTTTCCCATTTCTCTCTTTTGAAATGTTGGAATGGGATTGTCTATCCCAGAGTTATGGTACCATTGTATTTTGGAAGCACATAACTTGCTTGTTTTTGTGTTTTTTTTGTGGTTTTTTTTGTTTTTGTTTTTGTTTTTAGTAAGGGGTCTCACTCTGTAGCTCAGGCTGGAGTGCAGTGACAGGATCATGGTTCACTGCAGCCTCTACCTGTTGGGCTCAAGTGATCTTTCCACCTCAACCACCTGAGTAGCTGGGAACACAGGCACGCACCACCATACCGGGCTAATTACAAAAAAGTTTCTTTAGAGACAGGGTCTTCCATGTTGCCCAGGCTGGTCTCATACTCCTGGGCTCAAGGAGTCCTCCTGCCTCCTGCCTCTTAAAGCATTGGGATTACAGGTATGAGCCAGTGCCTGGCCACTTGTCTGCTTTTATAGAATTACGGCTGAGGAGAAATTTCACCTTAGGATGAATCATACCTTGAGTCTCACCCATACACAATTTATATGATGTTTAGATGAGATTTGGGACTTTAGGCTTTAGAGTTGATATGGGAATAAGTTAAGACTTTGGGGACTGTTGAATGTATGCATTTTGCATGTGAGAAGACATGAATATTGGAGGGGTCAAGGGTAGAATGCCATGGACTGAATGTTTGTGTTCCACTCAAAATTCATATATTGAAGCCTTAACCCTCAATGTGATGGAATTTGGAAATGGAGCCTCTGAAAGGGAATAAGGGTTAGATTAGTATGTGGGAGTAGGTTCCTCATGATGGGATTAGTGGACTTAAAAGAAGAGGAAGATCTCTCTCTGCCATGTGAGGACACAACAAAGAGGCTGCTGTCTGCAAGCGAAGAAGAGCCTTTACCATAACCCAACCATTCAGGCATCTTAATCTCGGACTTCCAACTTTCATAACTGTGAGAAAATAAATGTCTGTTTTTAAGCCATCCTGTCTGTAGTATTTTATTATGGTAGGCAGAGCTGACTAAGATATAACCTTAAGAGCACATTTACATTATGTAATAGTTTGCAAAAAGTGTATAAAATATGTTTCGGCATATTTGCTTTCTTTTCATCTATTTTTTCTAGAAAAGAGTTTCTTAGTTTACAAAATGCTCCTTTAAAAGGAAATGACTCTAATTTGTCACTGAACCCAGAACCCAGGAGCTGAGTGATAGAAATCCAACAAGACAGAGCATGAATTGTGTTGTATTAATAATTCACACTAGCCTTGGTGAGGTATGTCTGAATTAGAGTCCTATACTGTGACTGCAAAATAACTTCCTTTAAACAAACACAGATATTTACACCAGATATTTAGTGAGGTGTATTGATTTCCCCTCTTTGGAAGTTTATAATTTCCATATTATTCCTTTACTTTTAACTGTGTAATTTAATATTAATTGACATGGTTGGTCCCATATGCAGGACAAGTGAATTAACCTGTGCAGAAATCTCAAGGGTTGTTATCAACACCACATGGCATAGCTGATTTCAGCTTTTAAGTGAACTGCTTGGTTCTTATTCTTAGCAAACAATACATTCTTTTATTCTAAAATAGAACTTGCTGGAAAAATAACCATAGCGGAAGTGCAATACTACAATACCCGGCCTCTCAGTAGTTCATATGCCGTCACTCCCAGGGACCACCAGTCAACAGCAAAGGAATAGCCTGCTCCTCTTCTGGAGTTGAACATCTCGGGTGCTGAAAAACATGGAAAAATCAGGCCAGTTTTGATTCCCTGAGACATTAACATTATATTTTCTCAACATGTTCCTCCAAAGGAGAATCATCAGGGTAAAAAATATAAACGCTTTTACGGATATTTATCATCCATTGCTAGATGGCTCACAGCAGGCAAACATTTCTAATTTTCTAATCTCTCTCAGTAGCCTCATTCATCAGCCAACACACACAGCATGCATAGGCCTTCACGGGTAAACTCTTCTCTTCTTTAGATCATGCATCAATTAAAATTTGGGTCCTATTGGGCCTCAAGTATGTGGCTCATCCTGAAATCAAGAAGGCTAAGAAGATGTGATTTGTATTGATCTGGAAGGTTTGAACCGAAGGATTTAAATTTGTACAACAGTTGTAAACAACGCTTAGAATTTGGCACAACATACATTGGATCAGCTCTCTATTTCAGTAGAGTCACCTGGAAGCAGCAAAGGAAGCACTTGCAGCCGTCTGCTGGGGGTGAGGGAGGAGGAAGAGAAGGAGCGAGCATTCTGGAAAGTGTAAGGCTTTGCAACAGCTGTGGGTTCTTTACACTTTGAAACCATTGTTATTCCAGTTGATTCCAATGGAAGGCAGAGCAACAGTCAATTTTACCCCCAGAGATGACTCCCAAGTTATGCATTCTCTAAGCACTTTGACACATGTGAATCTTTGACTTATCCTTCTAAGAATAAACTTAACTCCTGAGGGATATAGTAGGGAAAATGAAGCACAAAGCAAAGGCAGGTAATGTTTCTGCTTGCTCACCACTATACTCCTAGTGTCTAGTACAGAATCTGGCATTCATAATCACTGGAGAGAAATTTGTTGAATGAATGAACAAATCAATTGCTCAAGCAATAGTTGTGATCATCGCTCTGGGGCTGTGCTGTTTGGGTTCAGATTCTACCTTCACCACTTATTGTGACCTTGAACAAGTTGGCAAACCTGAGAATTAGAAAACTTAGAACAGGCCGGGCGTGGTGGCTCAAGCCTGTAATCCCAGCATTTTGGGAGGCCGAGGTGGGTGGATCACGAGGTCAAGAGATCGAGACCATACTGGTCAACATGGCGAAACCCTGCCTCTACCAAAAATACAAAAAATTAGCTGGGCATGGTGGCACGTGCCTGTAATCCCAGCTACTCAGGAGGCTGAGGCAGGAGAATTGCCTGAACCCAGGAGGCGGAGGTTGCGGTGAGCCGAGATCACGCCATTGCACTCCAGCCTGGGTAACAAGAGTGAAACTCCATCTCAAAAAAGAAATAAATAAAACTTAGAACAATAAGTCAATCTTTCTTTCTTTCTCTTTCTTTCTTTCTCTCTCTCTCTCTCTCTCTCTCTCTCTCTCTCTCTCTCTCTCTCTCTCTCTCTTTCTTTTCAGGGTCTCACTCTGCTGCCCAGGCTGGATTGCAGTGATACAATCATGGCTCACTGCAGCCTTGACCTCCCAGACTCAAGTGATTCTCCCACTTCAGCCTCCCAAGTAGCTGGGACTACAGGTTGGCACCACACCTGGTAATTTTTGTGCTTATTGCAGAGACAGGGTCTTGCCATGTTGCCCAGGCTGGTCTCGAACTCCTGGGTTCAAGTGATCCAGCTGCTTTGGCCTCCCAAAGTACTGGGATTACAGGTGTGATCCACTGCACCTGGCCAATAAGGCAATCTTTAGAGAGTTAGAAATTAAATGTGATAATCCATGTCAAAGCCTCAGTGTGGTGCCTAGCACTTATAAAGTTCTCAAAAACATTGGGTATGCTTCTAGAAAGGCAAACTTTCATAATTGACCTAATTGAAAGATACATATGGTTGATCCCAAGCCTCCTGTATAATGTTCTGGCTCTGGGCAAAGGAAACTGGTATGACATGGGTCCTGCACACACAGGTTTGCCTTACCCAGTGCACTCAAGTGCTTTTTAAGTAAAATCCTATGGACAACATCCAATTAGAGAGGGAGAGTGTTTACATCCCAATGCCCAGGACTGGCCCTGACTATAAGAGCTTGATGTAGCAGGAATAGGTAGGCTATTTCCCTAGTGCATTCACCATTCATGCATCACTGCATCCTTTCTGCAAGTCACAGCTCCCAATGCAATTTGGGATATAATGGCCCTGACCCCACACTACTCCCACAGACAGGATGGACTATATTTCTGCTTGCCCTTCTCAGTATCTCACAACAAGTCATATTGGATAGTCCCCAGGTGACTGGTGACAGACACGTCACTTAGAGAAGCTACAAAAAGCTTTGAGGGAAAATCAGAGCCACTGTGCTAAGAAAATGCCTAACAGAATACAGATTACTCTATAAAAGTTATGTATCTATCGTATTGGATTATCCTTGGGGTTTACATGAATATTCTTTTTACTTAATTTCTTTCTTCCAGCTTTATTGAGTATTCTTTTTTCTCTTCTTCTACCTGGTCTATTTCCAGGCATGATGACATTTTGACACACATTTATTCATTCAGCAAATATTCATGGTATACTAGGCACTGAAGCATTTAGGTGAAACATTAAGAAGAAACTTTAGGACAACATACAAAAACATAACAGATGAGTAATTCTTTGGACCCTCAAATAGCTGAGAAAACAGAGCAGGAGGATATTGAAGGGTTTTCACCAACCCTTCAGGAAGATTCCCTGCACCTAAGAGAGTAAGTACTAAGACAGTTAAAGAACAGCTAAATGTTCTTCAAAAGAGCCCCTGAGTATTTTGTTTGGTACTCTTCCTTAAGTATTTCTATACATACGTTCAGAAAAGGAAATAAAATGCTGAAGAATTTAACAAACAGTTACAAGCAAATGTCTATATAACCACGATACAGGTCAAGAAATAGAATCTTGTCCCGATCACTGTGTCCTATTCTGTTCATTACCATAGAAGTCACTATGCTAAGTTTTATACTTGCTTTTCTTTTCTTTTTTCCTTTGTGTTTGGAGACGGAATCTCACTCCATCACCAGGAGTGCAGTGGCACGATCTCAGCTCACTGCAATCTACGCCTCCCAGGTTCAAGTGGTTCTCCTGCCTCAGCCTCCGGAGTAGCTGGGACTACAGGCATGCACCACCATGCCAGCTAATTTTTGTATTTTTAGTAGAGATGAGATTTCAGCACGTTGGCCAGGATGGTCTCAATCTCTTGACCTCTTGATCAACCCACCTTGGCCTCCCAAAGTGATTACAGGCATGAGTTACCACACGTGGACCATTTTCTTGCTTTTCTATATAGATTAATCTCTATATACATATGTTTAGACAATAGTTTAGCTTTGCCTATTTTATATAGCTCCCAGAAACTGTGGATAAATTGGCCACCTACCTATTTATTTATTTCAGTGCTTTATAATAAAGGAAACACCGACAAAAAAAATCTATTCCTTGTATTTGATTAAATCTCATTAAATTAAAACATGAAATCAAATTGTATTCCTTGTATTCTTTGGTGTCTTACTTTTCTTATTCAATGGTATGTGTATATGATTTATCCAAGTTGCTGCATGTAGTTAAGTTTGTTCACTTTTAGTGCTAAATATACTGTAATTTACCTACCTATTCCATTGTTTGATAGTCATTTGGGTTATTTTCAGTTTGCGACTATTGTGAACAATACTCTCATGAACGTTCCTATACATATAAGACTCCTGTAAGGGCATATCTCTTTAGGGTGTATTCCTACGGGGAACTGTTGGGGATAGGAATGTGTATCTTTTCTGTACACTAGAAAACACCAAACTATTTACTAAAGTGGTGTATACACTCACACTATGACCAGAATTATATCAGGGTTCCTTTGTTGAACATCCTTATCCACACTTGGGAATAACTGATCCATTATTGACAATCTGGTGAGTATGTAACAGTATTTCAATGTGGTTTCAATTGGCATTCTCTTGTTTACTAATACACTTGACCACATTTTAATATGTTTATTAAATATTTGGTCTTCCATCATTTGCTCTTCAGATTTTTTTAAACCTGGATATTAGATTTTGGTCAGGACATGAAAAAAAGGGACCCAACAGTAATCTATACATTTAATGTAATAGACTTAATTCATGGAACTTAACAAAAATGATTCTAAATTTCATCTATAAGAAAAAATTATGGAAGTAATACTTTTGGAAAAGAATAGAGTCCTGCATTCCATGTATTAATCTATAAAGCTGCAATAATTAAGATTTGAAAGCTACAGAATATAGATGTTAGTAAAAAAATATATTTAGCTTATGATGAACGTATTTCAAATCAGCACGGAAAGGGGCTTGTTTAATTGTCTCAAAACAATTATTTAATAAGCATGCATAAATAAAGTCAGATCCTTGCCACATATGTTCAGTTAAAATAATATACAACTGAGTTAAGTAAAAAAATGAAACCATAATAAGAATAAAAATTAAGCAAACACATCTAAAATCTGGTGGTAAGAAGGTCTTGCTAAGAACAGCATCGAAGTTAGAAACATAAAGTAAAAAGGTGAGTAGCTTGATTATATTTTTAGCAAACCTTTTATGTCATAAATAGGCCATAAAACAACAGCAACTTACAAAATGAGAAATCATATTTGTAACAGAAAATGTACAACAAATATGATACACTAGGATTTCACATTCCAAATTCAAAAAAGATAAGAATTACTTATATAATCAATAAGAACTATTGAAATAGGATAAAAACATTAACACCTCAGTAGAAAATGAGCAAAGAATTCGAACAGGCAATCTGCAAAAGAAGTCAAAGAAATACTGTGGTAATACCACAGCGTCATATCATTTTTACTTGTCTTTTTTGGGATAATTAAAGATATTGACAGTATAGCACTGATGAGAATCCAGGGAAATGAATATCTTCAGACACTTCCAGAGCAAGTACAAATTGATATGAATTTTCAGAAGATAAATGTATTAACATGTAAAGCCCTTGACCAGAAATTCTTTTGCTCTTTCAGTTAATCAAATTAATTAATCATAATTAAGAAATAAAAACTGCATATCTTGTATACAATACTATTTTTTGAATACATTGTAGAATGGCTGAATAGAGCTAAATAACATGTGCATTACCTCACATTATCCACATTACCATTTTTTTTTAATGGTGAGAACACAAAATTTTCTTTCAGGATTTTCAATAATAGAATACATTATTGTTTCTGAATAAAAAGTTATCGGAAAGAGGTAACTAAGTTGCAGGACACAATTTTGCTAACAGGATTTTTACTACAAATTTAAATATACAGGATGAGTATCCCCTATCTGAAATGCTTGGGACCAGAAGTGTTTCACATTTCAATTTTTTTTTCAGATTTTAAAATATTTGCACTGTACTGGTTGACCATCCCAAATTTCCAAATCTCCAATCCAAAATACTCAAATGAACATTTCCTTTGAGTGTCATGTTGTTGTTCAAAAAGTTTTGGATCTTGGAGCATTTTGGATTTGGGATGCTCTACCTGTATTTCAAAATGAGCAACAACCTAACATTCAGCAATAAAAAACTGATTAAATAAATGTGGTGCCATTCTCTAATTCTATAGCTCATGACCATTAAAAGCAATCGTTATATCTACCGGTGTGGCAAAATAAGCAGAGTGTCAGTTGTTAAGATCTAGGCTCTGCGGTCAGAGAGAAGAGGGTTACAATTTTAGCAGAGGCATGCTTATCGACATGAACAAAGAGACAATATAGCAGCATGTTAGGAGTTAGGGCTCTGGAACATCAGACCCCTGTGACTGTCTCCAGCTTCACATTCAACAAATTTCTTAACCCCTTGGCCTGCTAATTTCTGAAGTGAGAACAATATACACTATAACAATAGTACTGTATACACAAAATACTACAATAATTATACATTAGTATACTATAATAACACTGTAAGGATAGTACTTGTCTCACAGAATTGTTTTTAGTTTAAATGACATAATGCACGTAGTTAGAACAGTAATGTCTAACAGCTCAGTACTGTCAGCCATTCTACCTTCATCATTGTCACATCATCATCACATCAGCGTCCATGTCTCGGGCATTGCATGTTTTTAGACTTGGATTTAATTTCATGAATTGCCAATCACTTGCTGTGTGATTATGATCACGTCACTTTCTTTCTCTCTGGGCCTAATTTTTTTTAACTTATAAAATCAACACAATAGTAAAATCCATTTTATGGTGTTGACAGTTTAATAATAAATGTTAAAAACTTAGCAAAGTGCTTAGGACAATAAATGTTCACTACATGATGTCTATCATTATTACATTATAAAATGAAAATTTAGGTTACATTTAGCATGATCAAATATTTAAAAAATGTAAATAGAATGTGTTTGTGTTTAGGAAAAGAGGTCTGGAAATAAACCATCAATATCTATTGACAAAGCATATTTTCTTTCCTTTTGCTTACTAGTCCATAGTGAACTTATCACACACACACACATATATATATATATATATATATATATATATATATATATATATAAATATATATATATATATATAAATTTGGAGGAGAAAGTTTTAATTGGTTAACTCTAAGTAATCTGGATTATATTTACACAGACAAAGAAAAGAGAGAAGGAATAATGGAGAAACCAGAGGGAGCATGGAGGTAGAACACAATAAATTGTGAGAAGCAAAACTTGTGGTGAAGAACTGGCAGATTGTCTTCTTTTTTTTTTTTTTTTTTTTTTTTTTTGAGAAGGAGTTTCACTCTTGTTACCCAGGCTGGAGTGCAATGGCGCAATTTTGGCTCACTGCAACCTCCGCCTCCTGGGTTCAAGCAATTCTCCTGCCTCAGCCTCCTGAGTAACTGGGACTACCGGTGTGCGCTACCATGCCCAGCTAATTTTTTTTTTTGTATTTTTAATAGAGATGGGTTTCACCTTGTTGATCAGGATGGTCTCGATCTCTTGACCTCGTGATCCACCCACCCTGGCCTCCCAAAGTGCTGGGATTACAGGCTTGCCAGACTGTCTTCTTATTTCCAGAGCTATGAAACTGCTTTAAAAAAAATGCTCAACATCTTGTATTAGTAGATGTATATTTCTCCAAACTTCAATCGGTATTTTATATAGTTTTCTTTCTTTTTAGAATTTTTTTTGTTCTTTCTGGTGAATTGCTAATTAGTATCCCATGGAATCACTATAAAATGGGTGCTGATGAATATCTGTTTGGTAGATTTTACCAAATCACTGGGAGCACAAATTTTTAAAAGAGACAGCAGGGATCTACCCACAATACCCCTTGGAAAGATTCTTATCCAAAAGGAGAACTGTGGCAATCACATAATCATTTTGGACTAAGACAAGAAACATGTCCAATATATTAGCCTAACTAAATTGACTTAGAACCATTTAAAAACACAGATAAAAATATTTACAAATATATATTTTTATTTCCCGCTTTATCTTTCTTTTTAAAAAAGCTTGATTTCTGAAATCAGAGCTTGATTTAAACCTAGACTTTTCCATTATTAGCCATGTGATCTTGACCAAATCATTTAGCTTCTAATTTTTCTCATTATAAAGTAGTGATAAGTATAGTCTGCCTCATAAGGCTGCTGAGAAAAATAAATGAGTAAATGAATGTAAAACATTTAACGCCTTGTCTGGTCCATGGAAAGATTTCAAGAAACATTAGTCATTGTTAATTACAAGGGTGAAAGTGGAAGGTGCACAGAATCTTTCCTAGATTCCAATTTTTCAGCTCTATCTTGTGAGAAGACTAGAAATGCCAACTTTGAAAAAACTACATTATACAGATATTGTGCTTAAAACCACTGGGGAGAGGAAAGAATGGTGGCCTCTCCGTATTTCTCTCACCATGGAAACCAACCCTAGAAATCCAGATGCACATTTTCTGATTTGGCTCCAAGAAAATAGCCCTTAATATGGAAACCCAGGAAACCTGGGGAATAAACTCATCAGAGCAGCAGGCTTGGATATGCTTTTTTATTATTTGAGTACCATAGGTTTCATGCAGAAAATAGGCTGAGTTATATGTGTCCATTATTTTAGAAGTGACAAAAGAGATTTATTCCCCCCACTGGTAATTGGAAGTCATGAAATTTGCAGTTGTTCAAATATCATAGAAAGTAAGGCTTGTATTTTTTCTCATAGAAGATTTCTGTTGAAAAGTGAGGTGGCTCTGCATGTAGGGGGTTCTCTTTTCTTCTCTCTTAGTTACATAGGGGAAGAGAATGAAATATTAAAAGAAAATGGCATTGCTCTTGTCCTTGATTTCAAGTTGAAATATTTTGCTTTTGAATTATTGTGACCATATCTAGCTGATAGAATTCATTCACCCCGACTTAATCCCAACAGTTTAAACAGCGACATCACCTACTCTAAGCATCTTAATTAGGGTAAAGCATAAGTAGTTTTCAGTCTTCTATCATCTGCCAGCAACTGTGCAGTGTCTAACTTCCTGCTTTTGCTGGACAGGGAGCTCGCCTAAAGACAGCTTGGTCTATTGTCTAATAAGTTTTAATCCTATTTGCTTGTTACATTTACTTTAGATGCTTTACAATTCAGTTCTGTGAATTTTAAAATAATTCTCCACTTTGCAAGGCCGAGGCATGAGTGTCACCTGAGGTCAGGAGTTCAAGACAGCCTGGTCAACCTGGTGAAACCCCTTTTTACTAAAATTACAAAAATTAGCTAGGCATGGTGGCGGGCGCCTGTAATCCCAGCTACTCCGGAGGCTGAGGTAGGAGGATCACTTGGACCCGGGAAGCAGAGGTTGCAGTGAGCCGAGATCATGCCATTGCACTCACAAAGGAACTATTCTCATATCTGATTCAAAGCTGCTTCACCCACCCTGCTGGGCTGGCTGCAGCCACTGTAGTATGGAGGTGGATGACTTATCTGGCTTTCACACAGGTCGTTCTACCTTTTCGTAGAAAGCACTATTTGTTTTAGGACATGGAAGAAGGGTAATAGAGGCAGATGGGTCCTAACACACGTGTTACCCCTGCTGCAGAGTAATCTCTCTTTAGGGGTCTGTGGCAGACGTTGTGAATCCTAGCTACATGGTAGAACTACCATAAGAGCTTGAAACCACCCTATCCCTAGACTCCACTCTCCGTGATTCTGGTATGTTGAGCTCTATTGGGACCTGTGGTGCTTTCAGGAAGTCACACTGACAGGAGCCTCCCTCCCTTCCGGGCTATACTCTTGAGCATTGGAGAGGCCCTTGTGAAACTGGATCACAGTCTGTAGCTAATCCACCTCCCTCTCCCCAACACAGTCACATTCACTGCATACCTGTCTCCTGTTGCTATGATCCCCAGCAAGACTAGCCCCCAAACTCATCAACCTTCCAGGGCCAACCAGGCTGCGTTAACTCCAGGACCAGTCAGCAAGTCCAGTAACTATACAGATATCTAACCAAAAATGAAATTCCAGGCACCTCTTCTTGCAGTCACTCTAAGAATTTACAGACAATTCTCTTGACACCTGACTCGCTTGCCTTAGGAACAACCACAGGGAGAAGGGAGGGAGAACTCCCTCTTTCTGACTACTGTGTGCCCCCTAAAGGGCACTCGCTCTGTCTTTACATTTTTGGGGCTGGATGGGAGGTAAAACTAGTTCTGCTAAAAACTAGTTCTGGTGTCTATATAGAGACGGCTGCTCCCAACAGGTGAACTTAGAGTTTGCAGTTGATTTGTTACCACAACTAAACATGAAACCAACTGACAATTTTACATCTAACCCTATCTTTTTGGTCACCCCTTAGTAAATGCTGAATATTCAAGGCAAAAACAAGTTCCTCACCTCACTACAAACAAGATAATGCAAACACATTTAAACTTTCTAAGGCAGAATTTCCTCATGTTTATTTTTAAAAATAATTTATTTAATTTTAGAGAGAGTCTCACTCTGTCACCTAGGCTGGAGTACAGTGGCATGATCATAGCTCACTGCAGCCTCCAACTCCTGGACTCATGCAATCCTCCTGCCTTGGCTTCCAAAGCAGCTAGGACCACAGATGGATGCCACCATGCCCAGCTCCATAATTTCTTAGTCTTTAAAAAGGAGAACTCATGGAATTGTTATGGTGCTACAACTAAACCTAAAATTATAGCTGGGAATGCATTTTGTAAAATTTATAGCTCTATTCATTAATGTAGTATGTAAATAATGGTTAAAATAACACTTTGTAACTTGCTACCATTCTACTTACTACTGTTTCCTGCTTCTTTGTTTGGTTCTTTTTAAAAACATCTGCTTCCACTAGAATGTAAGCTCCAGAATCTGAAGACCTTAGCTGTGTTGCTTCCTACAGAGTCACCAGCATCTGAAACAGTGCTAAGCACACAGGGACAGTAGGTATTTATTGAATTAATTAATATTTTTGTTAGGAAGTGGGTATAAATGGTCATGATATAAGTTTTCAAAATGTAATCAATGGTCCTATTTTACCAAAATCATCTTGGGTGCTTGCTAGTTGAGAAGACCCATGAAATCAGAAGCTCCATAGGCAGTCAGAGAGGAACTTATCAGTTCCAGCTGCAAGTCTCCTCAGATAATTCCACCTGTAATAAATGGTATTTACAGAAAAAAACAAAAGTCACTCATGAAACCCATACCCATGTAAGGCTTGGTGCCAGCCATGGTGGTAATCTGCATCTCCCTGGGCAACATGGCAGCAATGTTGAAATCTGTGATGTGTACATGCCCTGAAGAGAGAGAAGAAACACACAGAGAGTTAAGTCCCATTCAACCCAGAGGCATAACCATGCTTCTACCTGAAAGCACCCAAATAGTTTGCTAATTCCTGTAGGTTAGTTGCAGTTGGGTACAGGCAATAAAAGCTCAATGGTTCCATTCTCAAGGCAAATATGGTCTTAAGCCAGCAATCCTCCATTACCTAATATGCAATGATCAGTCTCTGACTGTAAACCTGTAGTTCAGCCTCAGAAAGTTTTGCTCTTAGTAGTGAAGAATTTGTAGTCAGGTTATTCTAGTTAGGCAATTTTTGTGTGTTGGTAACATTTCAAGTTAGTTTAGCCTATGAATACCATGAAGGAGATAGCCAACAGATACTCAAAGTATCACATTTCCAAACATCTCTTACGGGATTATTATTATTTTTTTTAAAGAGGCATATAGGCTAGGTGTGGTGGCTCACACCTGTAATCCTAGCACTCTGGGAGGCTGAGGCGGGTGGATCACTTGAGGTAAGGAGTTTGGGATCAGCCTGGCCAAAATGGTGAAATCCTGTCTCTACTAAAACTAATAATAATAATAAATTAGCTGAGTGTGGTGTGGTTGCCTGTTATCCCAGCTACTTTGGAGGCTGAGGCAGGAGAATCACTTGAACCTGGGAGGCAGAGGTTGCAGTGAGCCGAGATCATGCCACTGCACCCCAGCCTGGGCAACAGAGTGAGACTTCAATTAAAAAAAAAAAAAAAGAGGCAAATATTATTAATACAAAGCTGGCATGAATGTGGATCCGAATATTTATTTCCTAGCTAAGAAAGCCTCCCATTTTCCCAAGTTTTTCTAAAATATTTTTGGATATATTTTTTGTCTGATAGTTTAGGTTGGCCTCATCAGTCCCCAACGAAGTAACCGTTATCAAGGGACAGTGGGGGTGAGGAGACGGAAATCAACTTTATTTTTTATTTTATTTTGGTTTTTGAGAGTCTTACTCTGTCGCCAGGCTAGAGTGCAAAGGCGCGATCTCAGTTCACTGCAACCTCCGCTTCCCAGGTTCAAGCAATTCTTCTGCCTCAGCCTCCTGAGTAGCTGGGATTACAGGTGCACACCATCATGTCTGGCTAATTTTTGTATTTTTAGTAGATGGGGTTTCACCATATTAACCAGGATAATCTCACTCTTCTGACCTCTTGATCACTTTGGAAGACCTCAGCCTTCCAAAGTGCTGGGATTACAGGTGTGAGCTACCACGCCCAGCCAATCAACTTCATTTTTAAAGGGACTCTCTAAAGAGCACTAGATGGGGAGCCAGGAGGCACTCTGCCCCTAACACATGGCAGACTTTAAGTCCTTTTCCAAGGTGGATCTAAATTTTCCTTTACATAAAAAAAGAATGGGTAGACTACATGATCTCCAGGGGCTCTCTCAGCTTTCACACTCAAAGCAATAGAGAGTGGGTCTAACATTTATATTCGGCAGGGAACACTCTCTATGAGGTGCTCTAGGGTCCCTGCATTTACAGCCAGAGGGAACAAAAGGGCAGTGCCAGAAGCTCCAGCAGACAGGCCTATTATGTTAGCTGTTGGCATGACAATCATCTGCTTTCAGAGAATCTTGAAGTGTTGGCATTTCCATTTACATGTGTCTGTGGTTTTGATGAGATACAGCTGTAATTGGAGAGCATGTCATCAGCCCACAGTCCACACTCCCCATATCAAACTTAATTGTCTGTTCTCTGATAGTATCCAGCCTGCTGCTAAAGATAAATCCCACTGCCTTTATCACCAGGGTTTTATTCTGTGCAGACAGTTTTTGGTTTTATTCATGTGATGATAAAGTAAAGGGAGCACTCACCTAGTTCAAAGGTATCCTTGCCAGAGTGGCACCAATGCCTGATTTCAGTAACTTACCCTATCATAGCATAGGTTGTCTCTGTTTTTTCTTTTTCTTTTCTCCCCATGAATCCTGCTCATACTGCTGGACCAGTGATTCACAAAGTTTAATACAAATCAGATGAGTCTGGAGACTGTGGTGAACAGCCTGTTTCTTGGAGTCAGACTGCCTGGCTTCAAGTCTAGGTTCTACCACTAACTAGCTGTGTTACTTTGAGAAAGTCACTTATCCCACTCTGTAAAGTTGGAAAGGTAATCAGTCTTCTCAAGAGGTTATTGGAAAGGTTAAATGAAATAATGATTACAGGAGACTTAGCACAGCGTTTGTCAAAAGGGTTTAATTGTTGATATCTGGCATTATCAGAAACTTCATTGTAGTTTTGCAAAATACATGTGCCTGGGCTGCAGTCTCCTGGAACTCCAGTTGGACTTGTAGGAGAGCCAGGCATCTGTATTAAAAACAACAAATTCCACAGGTGATTCAGATGAGCAGCCAGACATGCAACAGTCTACTTCAGTCTGTAGAGATTTTCCAAGCTGACTCAGCTACAAGCTCATGTAGAAGTGGAAGAAACGGAAGGTAGAGAAGACTTTAGAGCCAACTGATTCCTACAATGTAGTCCCCAGACCAGCAGTATCAGCATCACCTGGGAACTTGTTAGATAGGCAAATTCTTCCCCCACAACCCCTCCCCACCACTCAGCTCTATTATACTAAATCAGAAACTCTGGGGGTTGGGCCCCAATGTTTAAATAAGCCCTACAGGTGATTATGAGGCCCAATAAAGTTTGAGATTACAGTTTTAAAAGAGGGTCTGGCTTAGCAGAACGTCTCAACTCTGGTAAGTACTCATTACATGTGAGTTGAAAGAATGTTGGATATTTACCTTTTCAGTGTTGTTTACACTTGTGTGATTAATTCAGTTTTCCAAATGTTGGCGCACAAAGTTTCTTCTTTAGCGCAGTGAGGTAGGCCCTATTTTATATATGAGTCATTTATGGCTAAGTTCAAAAGACTCAAAAGTTACAGAGCTGGAGTTAAGACCTAGAATTTTGTCTAGGATCCCTTTGTTAAGCTATGAATCTCCCAAAAACTTTGTGTGCTGTGTCACAAGACCAAAGAACTGAATAACCTAAAACAATTACTTTCTGATTAGCTGAGAGTTCTTTTCCACTGCCAGGATGCCTAGTAAAGAACAGGGAGAAATTACTCAAGGGTAGTGTTCTACTGGAACTTCTAACCTAGTGCTTTTGAGCTAAACAATGACAACAGAACTTCACAGAGTGCTGGCCCTAAGCCTCAGTTCCAGGTCCAGCTGCAGCCATGCCTTGCTTCTGCTTACCATGGTGACGTATCTGCAATGTTGCCTTCTGTGTTTTGAAAATGAATTTAAGTGCTGGATCACAGGAGAGGTTTCAGGGTCTTGCCGATTGAAGGACAAAGGAATTGCCTTGGGAAGGAAGGACTTCTCTAGCTTCTTTCATAAGCCCAGGCCTTGAGTGAGCCTTACAGCAGAGTTTCGCAACTTCAGCAACTTGGACCTGATAATTCTTTGCAGTGAAAACTGTCCTGTGCATTGTAGAATGTATGTTAGCATCCCGGCCTCTACCTACTAGCTGCTGGTAGCACCTCCCAACCCTGGCTAGAATCTTGATCATCAAAAATGTCTGCAGATATTACCAAATGTCCCCTTCAGGGAGAAGCTATAGAGCAAAATCACACCCACTTGAGAATCACTGCCTTAGCAAAGAATTTTTCAGGTGCAAGTCTCAGAACTTCCTAATTTACCATCCTAGGAGAGGGTTTCTGCCTTTTCTTTTTACCTCTGTTGCTTGGGACAGAGGATCACATAAAAAATCTGAATTAATCTTATAATGCCATTGAATTCAGCCATCATTGTTGTCATTTACACTCTTTCTTACTGCTCCTGTTCACAGCCTGAGGATCTCCGTTTTCAGCATAGTACTCTAAGGCACCGTAAAAGCTGGCTTTGCTCCCAACTTTTAAGTCTCTCCTACTTGTAGGTATTTAGAATATTTGCCCCACATTTTTCTGAGATTCTTGCTAAAAATGCATAACCCTAGGTACTACCTAGGGAGTGATTATCTGGGAATAAGTTACAGTATTCTACACTGTATGTCGTTTTAAAAGGGCACTGTCTACTTGATATTTTGGCACATTTTGAGACACTGCAACGAGAAGACTGTTAAGATTGTAGCCTCAGTTCTTTTTCACCTCCTAGACTGAATTTTTGCCTCTATTCCTTATGACTGGATGGTATTAAGAAACCTAAGTGATAGATGATGATGTAATTGTCATTTCCTCAGATACGTCAGGCAGACATTACTGTTTCTGTAATTGTAGCATTTCCTGAGTTAGAAAAATACAAGAATTTTAGACACTACGGAATTGATAGAATTGGATGGGGTATTTAAATTGGGAGGAAATGAAAACATACATTAGAGCAGTTGGTCATGTGTTACCCAAGACCTAATGCCATCTTGGCACTAAACTAGTAAATGGGAGATTTGGGAGAAGAGTACAGATGTGCTCTAAGTTAAAAACATTTTTAAGGCAAATTCTGATGTACAAGGAATATTTATTCACAGTAGATTTCACATTTTACAATCAGTCTTTTCAGATAAATATAAAGAATATGAATCAAGAATAAAACAAAGTTTCTGCCTGTTATTGAATGGTGCTGCACTAAAATGTAAGCAACAAGGTGTTATACGTAGCTCACTTGCAGGGATGGGCATAGGAGGCACCAGAGAGATAGGGGGTTACCCTTCACAGTGGCTAAAATTTCCACACAAGACGCCCATGTGACAGCCCATCAGGGATGAGATATTATAAATGAAGATGGAGAAGACAAGTGAGGTCTTCAAATATAAGCTCCACATGGAAAATCACACTAGTAGACACTCTGAAGGGCAGGCATTGATTTGTGGTCCAGCTGATTCTCACAAGATCAGCTCTACATAGTGAGCTGGGGGGAGGTGAACAACAGAAATTTATTCATTGAAAAGTGATCAGTTATGTTCCTTGAGTAATGTTTGAGAGTCCTACTTTTTCAGAAGCTGAAGAAACAGAAAGTAAATAGCTTCAAAAAAAATTTTTCTCCAGAAAAAGATCCCTAAGACAATGTTTAGAAAATGGCTCTCAGTATTCTTTGTTTGCTCGCTTCTGTGACATTCATACACAATCTTTCCCAAAGCACTTGATTTTCAAATTGAGTTCAGTATAGGAATATAATATAGAAAAGCCTCATCTTAAATCACTGATCAAATAAAAAAAAAGAACCTTGAGAATGAAAGCAGTCATTGTAAATAAGATACCAGAAAACAAGGACAGACTGAGACTATCTCTCCGGCACATTGGAATGATGGCTTGTACAGAGCCCCAGCTCCACCGAGAATAAAATGCCATGACTGTGCCCTCACCCCCTGCACACATGAAAGACAGCAGAATGTACCCCAGAAAGTGTAGTTACCTGAGGAAGAAGGGATAAACAAAATGGTTTAAACACAAGATCTAACAAGTAGACAAGCAGAATATTTGTTATATCACTTCTGAAATAAAAATAATTATTTGGGAAAGACAGCTTTTTACAGATTCTTTCTGGTAGAGATTTGGTAAACATGAGTTATGTGTCAGCAGAGACAAGGCCACATAAAACAAGATGAAACAGTCCCAGCTTCCTTTCCAAGGAAAGAAAGCCATGACTACCTCATAAGAATTGTACTAATATTAGACTTTTATTGAGTGACAGTTCTTTGCATCAAGTACTTTACACATATTAGGCCAGTCTTTACAATGACCCTAAGATGTAAGTATTCTTTTGATCCCTGAAAAACTAAGACAAAGTTTAGGCAACTTGCCAAAGCTCTCAGAGCTAGTAAATGAGTGAAGTGTGTTTTGAATGAAGGCAATCTGACTCCAGAATTCACATTCTTAACCACACTGTTACATAATTAATCTTTCACAAGGGTAGTCTCTAAGGGTGGTTAAACTTGAAGATTAATTGATTTCTTCACCTTTTTCCTCATCTGCAATCACCAAATTGCCAAGAAAATGAGGGGGAAGAAGTTGACTGAAGGAGAGCAGGATGCCTTTATGATAGAAATAAGATGAAGCCATGGACGAGGCCTGGGATGAAAACACTGTTCTCTGAATGGAGGGTAAAGCTTGAAAAGCGTTGGACTGATAGGACCTATATGCCTCCATTCAGGGCCTCTATAAATGGTGAAGCAGCAGAAATCATGCACAAAGGCACCCAACTGAAAGGACAAGTGAGGACAAAACCCCAACCTGGGTTCTCCTTGGTGGGCCATGTGCTGCCCGGAAGCTGTGGTGGACAGAGGGAGCACTTTCCCTAAGTTGCACAAAGGTGACCTCTATATGCTAGAAGCTAGTGGTGATTGTCCTTTCCCCCTACAAAAGACAGGGTCTCTCTATGCTGCCCAAGCTGGATTCAAACTCCTGGGCTCATAGGATCCTCCTGCCTCAGCCTCCCAAGTAGCTGGTACTACAGGTGCCTGCCACTGCCCAGCTCTGGATAGCTGGTATTTAAAAGTCACCTTCATGCTAAGTCTCACCATTGCTCACATTTCTGAGAATCAGAGACTCTGTTTTCAAATGTCAGAAGCAGTAAAGGTAAGGAAGAAATAAGGCATCGGAAGAAAGTGGAAAAAATCTTTTTGGACAGTCCATAAATAAGTAATGACACTAAGCTTTGAAATTAGAGGTTATATACCAGTGTTTCTTAGCCATCTGAGCACAGGTGGGATCAGGCAAATCAGGCTGAAAACTAGGTAAATAAATAATGAGCAATAGATGGTACTTGGAGTTTCAGTTCCACTTGCAAATCCTTTTTGTAAAAGTTGAATAAGGAGCTTTTAAGATTTAGGACTCTCCTAATTTAGCAGCCTTCTAAAGACATAACAAAGATCATATTGACACTGTTGACATTTATATCATACAGGCTGTGTGCCTTACAGATCTTACCTGGTGTTCCAATGTATCCAAATTTACATGAAAATAAATATTAGGAAGAAATTATACACATTTAATCACTGCGGGCAAAATTCTAGAGGACAGTTAATCCATAGTTCTTGAAATTCAGCATTCACTCATCATCATCTTGATTATTGCCATATCCCTATATCACAAATCTGGATAACACACTTTTACCCCTTTTATACTTTTCTTTAAACTAACTGATTTTTTTTTAAGCTGAATATTTTTTGAGATGAAGTTTCGCTCTTGTTGCCCAGGCTGGAGAGCAATGGTGCAATCTCTGCCTCCTGGGTTCAAGCGATTCTCCTGCCTCAGCCTCCCAAGTAGCTGGGATTACAGGCACCTGCCACCACGCCCAGCTAACTTTTGTATTTTTAGTAGAGATGGGGTTTCACCATGTTGGTCAGGCTGGTCTTGAATTCCTGACATAAGGTGATCCACCTGCCTCGGCCTTCCAAAGTGCTGGGATTATAGGTGTGAGCCACAGGGCCTGGACTCAAACTGAAATTTTTAAACAGAAAACTTATCTCTTCTGAGATATATTGGTATGTATTATGTGTCAGCATAGACAAAGCCACATAAAAGAAGATGAAGCAGTTCCAGCTTTCTTTCCAAGGGAGAAAGCCATGACCACCTCATAAAAATTGTACTAACATTAGACTTTTATTAAGTGATTTATTTGTGACAATCCCTACATCAAGTACTTTCACATATGTTAGTCTTTACAATGACCCTAAGATACAAGTATTCTTCTGTGATATCTAGTAAATGTAAAATCCAATTTGCAAATGTAAAAGCAGTTTGCCTTTTATAAGAAGGAATGCATAGAAATAGATGCAATGAGAACAAAATAATGTCGCTAATGTCCAGATAGATGCTATTGCTGGTCAAATGCTCTCATCTTGAGGCCTCTGTATCATGGAAAACATAGGTGATTGTATGTTACATTACGGCTAACACTAAAAAATTGTGACGGTTTTCTTGAAGAAATATGGTAGTGAAAGCAAATTGAGTAGAATATGACTTTCTCAGTAGGTAAATTCAATGTTACGTAAGGGTACATTGTTGAACTATACCCTGCCATAAGTAATAAAGTTCCCCCATATTGTCTATGAGGAGTTTATACATAGAGCTCAACTGAATATAGCAAAATACCTTTTCCATGTGTAATACTCCTCTGCTGGGAATAATCAGCTTTTCTACGGGCATGTCATGTTGTTGATTGCAAACAGATAACTCACTTACCATGTTCATCAAGCAAAATATTGTCAGGCTTCATATCCCTAGAGAAGTAAAAAAGAAAAAAAACAAAGTTGCTCATAATGAACCAAACTAAGGGGTACGGGCAAAAACAAGTGCTTAAGAAAGCTAACTAGAGTTGAAACAATGTACTAGCCCCTCCATACTCATCTTCTCATTCAATTCTCACAGTATTTTTATGAGACAGAAATCCCCAGTTTCTAAATCAGAAAACTGAAGCTGAACCCAAGGTCACAGAGCTAGTAAGTGGAAGAACTGGGCTCTGAACCAGGGCCTCTCTCATTCAAAACCTTCAGACTCAACTTCCTATAGCATATTGAATCTAAGCATGTAGATATTGGTCCATCGTATCATGTAAAGCATTTACATTGCCATGAAGTAGTGTTAGTAGTATTAAGCATTGTTTTCTTGTGTAACTATAGAGTTACAAAGGTAATATAAACTTAACGACTATAAATGGGAAAAATATGATTGATAATGTAGTTATATAACCACCCCATTTTACTTCATCTCCTGCTGTTCATTTGCCTGAATTAGAGTCCTCTCATCACTGCACTCAGACAACACAGATTCACCCTCAACCTCACAGCACAGATGCTACTTCCTGCAGGGAGCCTTCCTGATTTTTCAATTATGGGTCAAATCCCCCTGCCCGCATGTATCCAGACCACATGGGATGCTTCTTCCACCGTAACATTTATCACACTTTATCACACACTTGGTTCTGTTTATTGATACAGGACTTGTTACTCATTAATATTTTTAAGTAAAAAGTAAGCTGACAATCTGAGTCTGTCAAAGATTAAGGTACCTTTCTTCTAGCAGCATGAAAGCCACTTGACTAGGATAAAAATGTGTTCCCAAAACCTGTTCTTCTTCCACCGTAACATTTATCACACACTTGGTTCTGTTTATTGATACGGAACTTGTTACTCATTAGCACTTTTAAATAAAGAGTAAGCTGACAGTCTTGGTCTGTCAAAGTGTAAGGTAACTTTATCCTAGCAGCATGAAAGCCACTTGACTAGGCTGAAAATGTGTTCCCAAAACCTGCTTCAGAATTTTTTCCTTAATGGAGTCTATGAGTTTAGGCTGAAGGGCTTTAATGGTACATTAGGGAAAGGCAGTAAAAATCTGAGAGTGGGAAAGTGAGGGCTGTTATAAATCAAAATGAGATTCTTCGATTTAGGAGTGCTCCTTACCACAATATTCACGAAGGCTTTGAAAACTATCGTTCTATCCTCCGAGTATTAACTGTCAAACTACTCCCTTCACTGGAAGAAGGTGGGTTTTGTGCTCACCTAAGCATTATTTTTTACTTTACTATTTTATTTTTTCAGTTATTTTAAAGTAAAAATTGTGTGAATTTAAAGTGGCCAACATGATACTTTGATATGCATATGCATAGTGAAATTAGTACTACTGTCGAGTGAATTAATAATCCGTCTACTCACATAGTTACCTTTTTTTTCCTTTGTGGTAAAAGCACCTTAAAGCAACTCTTAACAAATTTCTAGTTTATAGTACAATGTTACTAACTATAGTTATCTTGCTGTACATCAGTGTGTGTAAGACTGGTCAAAATCTTTTCACTAACTATCCTAAGAATAATAATAATTAAATAACGATAGGTCTTATAACATCCTAAAAACAATCCTGGCCATGCACAGTGGTGTGTACCTGTAGTGCCAGCCACTCAGGAGGTAGAGGGAGGATCACCTGAGCCCAGGAGTTTGAGGCTGCACTGCACTGTGATCGTGCCTTTGAATAGCCACTGCACTCCAGCCTGGGCAACTTAGCGAAATCTTGACACAAAAAAATTTTCTAATTTGCAAGTTTTCCAAGTGGATCATGAACTCCTTGATGTCCAGGGATGGTTTCTTGGTTAATATCATATTCTGTCCCAGTGCCTGATGGTCAGTAAATGAAGAATTTAATGATACCTAGAGAAATTCCAGTGCACTTAAGAAGGCTGATCCCAACAGCCTATACAGTATACAGAGCACTGTGGCACACCATCAAATACTCTCTGCAGCATAAAGCTAGAGATAAACCAGGTGTTGGGCTCTTTCTACCTCCTTCAGATCTGCATCCAATGAGCATCAAGTACTGTTTGCCAGGTGAGAATGAGGCCCAGAGGAGCCCTACCCAGGATGGATGAGAGTTGAGTGAGGCAAGACCAGTGTAAAATTTCTTTGCCTGAATTTATGAGGACTCACTGGGAGAAATTAATTGCTGTGGATTTGACATTTTATTAGCTTTCTTTTAAATCCCTGAGTACCATTTTTCTTGTTTATTGAATCTATACATCATCGTGTTCACTACTTTTCCCAGAAACTACTTTGAAATGTAATAATACAGAGATCAGAGAGGGAACAATTAGTTTAATGTGAAAATTCTTACTTAAACCTTATATTTATTTATTCATCAGATATTTGCCTACTTTGGTAGGCCGCTGTAGTAAGATATGGAAAACATAAAGATAAATGAGACAGAGTTCCCTCAGGGATGGAGAGGATGAGAAAGCTTTGTAAAGAACCATGAAACAACATGGGAAAGGAGTATTTTTACCATATTCAGAAAAAGAATATGAGAAAAATTTAAGAAAAATGTGTAAGTGAATTTGTAAACATAAAAATAAGTTACCTAAGCTTAGGTTCTAACTACACATTTTTTCCAAAATATAATAGGGTTATATCTAATTAATTACAGAGTAAATTGCAGTACGTAAGGTTGTTTATTCACATACCAGGAGAGAGAAAATGAAACCTAGGGTGTGCTATTAAAATTCCTGCTAGAGCAAGTGGAGATTTTTTATTTTTAAATTTTAGCACCACTTCTTTACCTTTTCAGTCTTCTCAAGTAAAAGTAAGTGTGAAGTGACTCACAAAATGTTTTTTTTTTAATTGAAAGCAGTCTATAATATATTTTAACTTAGTGGCTAATAAATATGAATATGCTTCAAAATCACCTGGGGAGGTTTGAACAGTGCAAATTCTCTTGTCAAGAGCATTTAAACCAGAGTGACGTCATCTTGAATGGGTGAGATAGAAATTTAGGAATCAGCAGGAGTGGTTTTTCAAGGTACGGGTCACAAAGACCCTGCTGATAGAATAAGATGCAGTAAAGAAGCTAGCCAAAAGATGGCTAGCTTTTGTCACCAAAAGGTGGTGACAAAGGGGATCTCTGGTCATCATCACTGCTCATTATACACTAATTATAACACATGAGCATGCTAAAAGACACTCCTATCAGCACCATGACAGTTTACAAATGCCTTGGCAACGTATGGAAGCTATCCTATATGGTCTAACCCTCAGTTCTGGGAAGTCTCCATTCCTTTCCCAGAAAACTAATGAATGATCCACTCTGTACTTAGCATATGATCAAGAAATAACCATAAAAGTAGCCAGCTAACAGCTTTTGGAGCTGCTCTGCCTAGGGAGTTGCCAACCTTTTATTCCTTTACCTAAATAAACTTCTTCCACTTTATCAGCTTGCTCTTGAATTCCTTCCTGCATGAAGCCAAGAACCCACGTGGCTTCCCACCCAGTTTTGAAGTACACCCTGTAATACTCTGACCTAGCTTAGTCCTAAGGCATTAGACTCTGTTTAAGACTTGCTCAGGCATCTGCCTTAAACCAAACAGAATCCTCTAGGGCATTCTAGTGTGCAGTCATGTTCAGGAAGGCTGTCTAGGCATTGTCCAAATCCAAAATCGTCAATCTCATTTTTAAATACGAGCCTCTTAAAAGCTTATCTATGAATGAAAAGGTGTTGAAAAAGTGTAACACATAATTTGTCAACAAATTCTTTGGTTAAAATATATTGGAGGTCTTTTATGACCAACATATCTGTCTTCGTTTATTCTCACATGCCTAATGAGACATAACCAAAACTGGGTAATTTATAAAGAAAAAGAGGTTTAATGTACTCATAGTTCCACATAGTTGGGGAGGCCTCACAATCATCGTGGAAGATGAAAGAGGAGCAAAAGCACCTCTTACATGGCAGCTGCAAAAGGGCATGTGCAGGGGAACTGCCCATCATAAAACCACCAGATCTCACAAGGCTCACCCACTGTCACGAGAACAGCATGGGAAAAGCCTACCCCCATGACTCAATTCTCCAGGTGCCTCCCATGACTTGTGGGGATTATGGGAGCTACAATTCAAGATGAGATTAGGGTGGGGACACAGCCAAACCATATTATTCTGCCCCTAGCCCCTCTCAAATCTCAGGTTCTCATATTTCAAAATGAATTATAACTTCCCAACAGTCCCCCAAAGTCTTAATTCATTTCAGCATTAACTCAAAAGTCCACAGTCCAATGTCTCATCTAAGATAAGCAAGTCCCTTCTGCCTATAAGCCTGTAAAATCAAAAGCAAGTTAGTTAATTCCTAGATACAATGGGGTTACAGGCATTGGGTAAATACACCCATTCCAAATGAGAGAAACTGGCTGAAACAAAGGGGCTACAGGCCCCATGCAAGTCTGAAATCCAGCAGGGCAGTATAATCTTAAAGCTCCAAAATTATCTTATTTGACTCCATGTCTCATATTCACTTCATGCTGATGTAGGAAGTGGGCTCCCACAACCTTGGGCAGCTCCACCCCTGTGGCTTTGCAGGGTACAGTCCCACTCCTGGCTGCTTTCATTGGCTGGCATTGAGTGTCTGCAGCTTTTCAGGGCACATGGTGCAAACTGTTGGCAGATCTGCCATTCTGGGATCTGGAGGATAGTGGCCTTCTTCTCACAGCTCCACTAGGCAGTACCCCAGTGGGGATTCTGTGTGGGGGTTCCCACTCCACATTTCCCTTGCACAACGCCCTAGCAGAAGTTCTCCATAAGGGCTCTTCCCTGTAGCACACCTCTGCCTGGATGTCCAGGCATTTCCATACATCCTCTGAATTCTCAAACCTCAATTCTTGACTCCTCTGTATGCACAGGCCTAACACCATGTGTAAATAACAGAGGCTTGGGGCTTGCACCCTCTAATGCAATGGTCTGAGCTGTACTTTAGACCCTTTAGAAATAGCTTGGATGCAGAGCAGCAAGTTCTGAGACTACAAAAAGAGCAAGGTCCTGGGCCCAACCCATGAAACCATTTTTCCTCCTAAGACTCAGGGCTTGTGATGGGAGGGGCTACCTCTGACATACCCTAGAGACAGTTTCCCGTTTCCCTATTGTCTTGGCAATTAACATTTAGCTCCTCATTACTGATGCAAATTTCTGCATCCAGTTTGAATTTCTCCTCAGAAAATGGGTTTTTCTTTTCTATTGCATCATCAGGCTGCAAATTTCCTGAACTTTTATGCTCTGCTTTTCTTTTAAACATGAGTTCCAATTCCAAACCACATCTTTGTGAATGAATAAAACTAAATGCTTTTAAGAGCACCCAAATCACATCCTGAAGGCTTTGCTGCTTAGAAATTTATTCTGCCGGATACCCTAAATCATCTCTCTCAAGTTAAAAGTTACACAGATTTCCAGGGCAGGGGGCAAAATGTCACCAGTCTCTTTGCTAAAGCATAGCAAGAACCACTTTTGCTCTAGTTCCCAATTAGTTCCTCATCTCTACATGAGGTCACCTCAGCCTGGCTTTTTTGTTCATGTTGCTATAAGCATTTTGATCAGAGCCATTTAACAAGTCTCTAGGAAGTGCCACACTTTCTCACATTTCCCTGTCTTCTTCTGAGCCCTCCAAACTGTTCCAACTCCTGCCTGTTACCCAGTTCCAAAGTTGCTTCCACATTTTTGGGTATCTTTACAGCAGCACCCCACTCCCCATACCAATTTGCTTTATTAATCTATTCTCACACAGCTAATAAAGACATATCCAAGACTGAGTAATTTATAAAGAAAAAGAGGTTGAATGGACTCACAGTTCCACATGGCTGGGGAACCCTCACAATCATGGCGAAAGGCAACAGAGGAGCAAAGGCAACTCTTACATGGTGACTGGCAAGAGACTGTGTGCAGGGGAACTGCCCCTCATAAAACCATCAGATCTCACGGGACTCATGTAGTACCACAAGAAGAGAATGGGAAAAACCCACCCCATGACTCAATTACCTCCCATTTGGTTCTCATGACAAATGGAGATTATGGGAGCTACAATTCAAGATGAGATTTGGATGGGGACACAGCCCAAGCATACCAATATCATAAGCAGACAGCTAATGATGAATTCCCTCTTACTTATTATTTATCATTCTTGGTGACTTCAATGTCTGCATGAATGCTCCATCCAACACCCCGGCCTCTCAGTTTTTGACTTACCTCCAATAATCTTCATCCATCCCACACCAATAGTTTCCTTATTCTCACTTCCTTAATCATCCCCTTGTCATAACTATAGCCTAGCCCCTGACCAGCACAGCCTTCTATCTAATACAATTTTCAAACTGGCATATCTTTCACATTAAGACCACCAATTATTGGCCTTGTCACTTTTTCTTTATACATCAAAACTCTAGTATTTTCAATTCCTGTCCATAGTTTACTTTTAACATTCCTTGTAAGAATGCTTAATTCTCTCAACCCCAACCCCCATTAGGATGTAAGTTCTAAGTGAAAGGACTTCTTTTCTGTATTGTTCAATGCAGCAGCCCCTGGACTCATAAAAGTACCCAAAAATAAGGTAGGTACTTGAGTAACTATTTGTCATAAAAATGAATGAATCTTGTCCACCCCACCCCCTCTTCTCAAATTCTTGGAATACTAAGCCCTGCATGTCTTTTTCCCTTAAGAAGAAAAAGCAAAAGGATATAACCAATCTCCACCCCCAAACAACCCAAACTGTGTGCCAGATGCCAACTAAGAGTTTCTAGTAAATGTATGTGTACGTATTAGAGTAAGAGTAATAAATAAGAAGTGATTTCTGCCTTTTATGAGCCTATGATTTCAGAGGGACTACGAAATTTTGGGGGTGATAAAGGGAAATTCTAGGACACATTCTTTGGCAATCCTTCACTGCATCTTGGTTTGATAAAACAGAAAGAGCCATGTCCTGCTGAACCAGCTGATTCCAGCTGTGAGAACTATAAATAGCAGAGTGGAAATACAATGCTCCCTGTGGCAGCCTCCAAGGAGGAGTTGATATATCTGCTGTTCTCACTTGAATGACTTTACAAGACATTAGCAGAATTAATAGGCTAATTACATCCCTTCATTGAGCCAACCCTGGAATCAAGTTGCTCACCCTGCAATCCTATACAGGGTGTGGTACATGAAAATAGCAAACAAGAAAATCAGTATATCCAAACCCGAATCAACTCCTGCAGTGTCCCATGGCCTTCTGATGGTCTGTGGTTTGGATTTAATTCTTTGCCACTTAACAGTCTCTTAGATTGGGCCATTGTGAAGTTCTGGAGAGGGGAAAAGTAATATATATATAATTCTGTAACATATTATTTAGAGTGTCACAGACGGGCTCTTGGTCTCCAAAAACAGACCTACATTAAGGAGTGAGGGAAGATTATAAGGATAGACTTAGTTTGGAACAGCGGCAGAAGTGAAAAGCAGTCAGGATTAGATGATTAAGGACTAGGTATCATCCTCCTAAGATTTACCTCACAATCTTTAGTTGTAATCCCAGGCACTCATTGTGGGTGAGACCCTGCAAGTGCCAAGGCAAGGGTCTGAAGCCTCAGCCTGTTCCCATATGAATACAGAATTAGAAAAGTATTAGAGATACAGTTACATAGTTATTCCTACATATAATCATGAATAATCACAGTTATTCATATGCAATCACAGAAATATATATACTCAATATAATCTTTTAATCTTACTAATGATTATCGGGTTATGAAGCATGGAACTGAGGTGACATTGTGAACAAAATGATCCTAAGGCAAGATGCTGTAAGCCCTCTGTCCCGCCCGCATAAGGGCTGCTGGAGAGCGCCTTGGCTGTGCGGCAGCACCAGCACTGGGAAAGCTCCTGCTGTTTAGCCAGCTAGGGAAGGAGACGTCTAAAATGTCCGAGAAGTCTTTTTCCTCGGGGGAGTTAGGAGAAAATGTCACTTCTTCAGGTTCTTGTGGTAGGCCTGATGGCTGTCAGGGAGGCCTGCAGACATCCGGGGGCTTAACTGTCTCTATGTGGTGCTGTGCTTCAGTGGTCACGATCCAGGTCTACTTTCATGTTGCACTTCTGCACTTGGTCCCTCCCATTCTTAAAAGAGAAAGTCAGTAACATAAATCTTAATGTCTTTGTTTCTTCTTGACAAGTATGAGAAAAGTGCTGATGCATTAGGTTTCCTCCTTGCCTCGCCTACTTAAAAGACCTGAGCCCCTATCTCCAAGCCACGTGATTTATCCGACCCTGTCACTGACCACCATTACCTCACCCTCCCTACCCTGCTTCCTGCTTTGTACTCAATAAAAGTTAGAGCGTCCAGGCACTCGGGGCCACTTCTGGACTCCACGATTTGGTTAGCAGTGGACCCCTGGGCCCAAACTCTGTTTTCTCTTTCTCGTGTCTTGGGTCTTTTATTTCCACAGTTTCTCATCTCCACACCTATAGAAAGGGGCTCACAGGACCCTGTAGTGCTGGACTCTACAACTCATTATGTCATTTTGGGCAAATGATCTAAACTCTCTAGAGCTTATCATACTAAAGTTTACTTCTATGTAAATATATGTACTTACAAATACTCACAGATGAAAGACAAAATATTTTAACAACCAGAACAGCACAGTCATCAGTTTATCAGAAGTAATGCAGTTGGCAGCCCAAAAGTAGTGCCCTGAAGGACCTCTCCTGGGCCAGGAGTTAGCACTTTCGTTTCTGGGTCAAGGGAGGAGAGGTTGAGGGATGAAGGAGAGATTGGAAAACGGGCTGGAGTAGCAGGAAAGCTCAGGCACGAGCTCTTTATCAACCAGTATGCTGAAATACAAGCTCTTCAGTACTTTTACAGCTGATATGGCTAGACCGGTGTATGCAGACTAAGCATGAGTAGTGTATGACTAAGACCAAATGTGTGTAGTGTATGAGTGTGTGTATATATGTGTGTATAAATACACACTTCATATATATATGCCTTAGGTTGACTGAGTATATTAGTACATAGCAATGTTGATAATAGTCTCAAACACAAATGGTCTTAACCAACCCCAGGGATTTCTAGGTTGATTTGGGAAGCATAGACAGTAGAGGCTAAGAGTATGAATTCCGTAGTCCAATGATTCATATTCAAATCTCAACTGTGCAACTTACTAATGGTCATTTTGATTGCCTTTCTAATATGTATTCGTCATTCTCTTAATCGTCATTTTAGTTTTCGATTGGGTATTTACACTTTTCTGTTACACACACACATTCATGCACACACACACACACACACACACACACACACACACACACACACACTATTTTTTGTGTCTTGGGAAACCTACTCTACCCTAACTGTAGGGGAGGGTTATGTGAGTTAGGCCTAAGTAAGAGTTATCCCATCTTATTGGCCCTGTTATTGGTTCAGGGATGGGCTGATGACCTGATTTATGACCTAATTCGGCCATATCAGTTGTAAGCTACTGAGTATCAGAAAGAGTTGTGCTGTGGGCTTCTGAGGAAAGAACTTCCTTGCTGTCCTGGGGAAAGTTTTGAGAAGGAGTGTGATTCTTTAGATTTGAAGAATTTAGCTTGCAGCCCTGGCAGCAGGCAGCTTTCTTGCAATTACATGGAGGAACAAGCTGAGGCTTTAGTGACCACATGGAAAGGAGAGAAGAGAATAAAAGAAGCCAGCTAGTTGGTGATACTGCTGAGTTGTTGAATCAAGATACCTTCCAAGTCCAGCACACATCTGGATTTTCTGATTTTATAAGATAATAAATCCCTTTATGGTTTAAACCATTATGAGGTCATCTGTTGAGATCAAAACCATGTCAGTATTAAGACGTTCTGAGACTGATCCCTCCACATCTGTAACTGAGGACAATAATCATATCTACTTTACAGAGTTGTAATGATTTAGTTAAACGGTACATGTAAAACTTGTAGTAGAGTATTCTTCCCTTATCTGCAGTTTCACTTTGTTACCCACAGTCAACTGTGGTCCAAAAATAGGTAAGTACAGTACAATCAGATACTTTGAGAGAGGGGGCATTCACATACTTTTATTCCAGCATGTTGTTATGATTGTTCTATTATATTATTAGTTATTGTCAGTCTCTTACTCTATAAACTTTATCATAGGTGTGTACATAAGGGAAAAAATAGCATATATGGATTTGAAAATATCTGCAGTTTCAGGCAAGACACTGGTGGTCTTAAATGTATCCATCATGCATCAGTTGAACTACTGTGTAGTATCTAGCACACATTAATTGTTCAACTAACTTCCAGAAAACATTGAACAAATAATTAGGAAGTGTCCAGTGTAAGAAAAGCTAGAGAGTGAGAAACTGAGAAGCTGAGAGGGTGTTAAATGATGAATAGTTGTTTTCAATTATCACTGAACCATTGTGACAGAATCATGATGATAGGTTTTATTTATTGCAATATTGAGGAAACAGGCTAAGCCCTTTTTATACTTTATTTCATACTATCCTCAAACAACCTTATGAACTAGGTACAATTATTACCCCTATTTCATAGATGGGACCACAGTGGCACACAAATCCAATGTAACTACTCCAGTGTTATTAACTATTATGGAAAAAGTTAGGACTCCATGTTTATCTGACACCAGTGCAATATTCAAAGCACTTAAAAATGGCACAACACAAATCAGAATGGGGCACAGACCACTAAGAATGGATCCCATCCATAAATTACCAATATAACAGTACTAGTGGGTGTTGAGTGAGTAGACGCCCTGTATTACTGTGCATTTACTCAGTAAAGCTCTAATAGGCAGCAACAGAACCATAAGGCTAACTGTGAATCAACAGAAGAACTTTCTAATGGTTATGCATGTTGGAAAATGAACTACTTTATGTGGTAGTGAATATCCCACCCCTGAGGCATTTAAGCAACGACTAGGAAGACAATTCCTTGTTAGGGAGATTGCAGAAGAAATTCTGCCTTTAGATGAAGGTAGGAAGGAGTTGTCAACGTCCAAATGACTCCTCACTTCTAATTTCCTATGGTTCTGTAATAGCCCATAGTTTTTTTTTACAATTATCTGGAAAATAGCAGTGTGGCTTCCCTTTATTAAGCCCTCCTGATTTTACAAGCATTATAATAGGAGCTGTTCATATTTTTCTTGCTTTCTTATATACAATGTTATTATACCTATTTAACAAAATCTTAAAAAATCAGTTTATTAATTTGCCTCAAGTCACACAGCTCACAAATTGTTCCCTGATGTAACTATTCCAAAGCCTCTTAATCTCTCTACCATACCACACTCTGCTTTTTAGTAAGATTATTGTTCTTTCTTAATGTTTGCATTATATAAGAAATGTATAATGATTTGGGTGATGATGTATCCTAGAGTATGAGAACAAACAGTAAGTTTTTCCCACAGCTTATTGCAAAGAAGATAACTCAAAGCAAATGGGTCTAACACACTAATATAAATGAGGAGCTAGAATTTATTGAATGTTTTTATGTAGGGACTGTATATTCATTAGAATATATCCTCACCACAGCCCTGTGAAATATGTACAGCCATCTTCATTTTACTGATACAACAAATGAGGTTCAGAGATGCTGAGTGTTTGCCCAAGTTGCCCCCTTGTAACCAGCAGAGCCATTACATAATTCAAATGCCACTCTTCATGGCTGGTGATAAACACCATTCAAATAGCCTCACTGTCAGCATGTGAACGTCGCAGTGGAAAACTGCATAACAAGCTTTGAGCAAATGTAATATCTTCATATTATGTTATGTCTTAAAAGGATATAAAACTATATGCATATTTATGTACATATTTATATACCATTATATATATACCATTATACAGATGCTCCTCAACTTATAATGGGGTTATGCCCTGATAAGCCTCATTGTAAATTGAAAATATTATAAATGTGTCTACTTCATCTAACTTACCAAACGTCATAGCTCTAAAGGACAAAAATCATACTTTTATATTTATATTTCAAAGGTCTATTTGGAGCTGTGTGTCCAACAGGCATAAGTGATCGATATCACGTGTTAAATGACTAAACCTGAAAGAATAAAGCTTGAACTTTACATTATAGTGTATTATGGGCAAAGTAAAATTTAACTTGGACCAAATCACAGGTTGCCTATTAACGAAACCCTTAACCTTATAGAAATTATTAAAAGCTCTGCCAGTCTAGTTAAATGTTAACCTGTAAACAAGGAGTTCTCTTTGCCTTTTCACGTGGGTTTTTACAAATGGGCGGCTTGTTTGAGAAACACAATCACAAAGACCCTTTGAAACTGCTTGATGCATATAACATAAAGAAGGCAGATTCTCCTGTTTTCACAATGTGTAACTCATGCTCATTTATTATTTGGTAGCTTGGGAGCAGGTGCTGAATACAACACATCAACCTAATACCCTCATTACTGCACTGCCGTTTTGTTTTGAGGCTCAAGTGGCCCTTCTGCTGTGGGAGTTACAAAAAGAACATTTGCAAGGACTTGTGGTCTACTGAAGAAAAGGTTTGCTAAAACAAAAGGAAAGGGCATTTTCTTAAGCACTCCACAGACAATAACCTAAAAGCAAAATCCATTATTCCACTGCAACAAACAGAAAATGCACTGAGAGAAAGAAAGCCAGCATCGAGCAGAATACACACAATATAAGTAATCAGATAATTTTTAGACTTTAAATTTTCTCATACTGGACATGTAGCTTTGGTAAAATGAAAAAGATTTAACTTTCCTAATAGATACATAAAAGCAAAACAAAATACCTTGGACAAGGGAAATGATATTTAAAAAAAGCTACACATATCGAAAATATCTTCCCAAACCTGAAACACAAAAGTAAGCAAAGATAGTCTCTGGCAACATTAAAATAGGTAACCATATACTAAAGCCAATGAACTTGACTTTCGGAATATTCTCTCGGGTTACTTTAATTTTACAAAGAATTCTAACAAGTTTTGTGACTTGGTCTTCTATCCCATAATGTATTGTAAGCAGCATGTTAGGAATGAGGACAGAGGTGCTCTGAGTAGCACCTACTGGAAAAGCAAAGATTAAAATATTAGCAGCAAATAAAACAATAAAAACATATTTACTGCATTAATTTGTTAGAGCTGCTGTCACAAAGTACCACAAACAGTGGCTTGAAGAACATAGAAATTCATTTTCCAGTTCTGAAGGTAAAAAGTCCAAAATCAAGATGCCAGCAGTGCCCATGCTCCTCTAAAACCCATCAGGGAGGCTCCTTACTGGGCATCTTCCAGCTTCTGTAGGTTTGCTGGCAATCTTCGGCATTCCTTAGCTGATGGACCCATCACATCAATCCCCCATCTTCACATGTCATCCTGCCTGTGCCCCTCTACATCCGCATCATCTTCACTTTATGTACGCTCCTCTGTATACAAAGTTCCTCTTTGGGGAAGAGACATCAGTCATACCAGATTAGGGCCCCCCAAAGGCCTCATTCGAACTTGATTATCTCTGTAAAAACCCTCTTTCCAAAAAAGGTCACATTCTGAGGCACTGGAGTTCAGGACTTCAACAAATCTTTTTGAAGAAGCACAATTTAACATATAACACCTACCAACTAAAATATGTATCTAAACTGAAGTTTTATGCTATTGGGTAAATAGCACCAAACAGCTCATCTGATCATGAGGGTCAAGAGTGAAAGTAAGGGAGCCTATATTTAGAACAGGGCCTTTGAAGCAGGCAGTCCTACATTTGAATCTGGTCCCTAAATACTGACTGTATATTGGCAAGTTGCTTAATCCCCTCAGAGCATTGTTAATTATGAAGTTAGGCAGTGTGTACAACTAGCCAATTAGCACAATACCCAGTTCTTGGTGTAAGCAATAAATGATGGCTCCTGATAAGTCATTAAGAAAGTGACACAGTTACTTTGTAGTATAAATTAAATAGTTATAAAACGCTAATGAGCTGAAAGAAATAAACACTTCCAGGAATTTAAAAAACATCTCTCCAGATGACTCATTCCCACATGATTCAGAAAGCGGAGGTGCCACCATGTTGGCAAATTTATTTATTAGGAGCTCACCTGTCACTCAATAATCATTGACTAAAATGACTAGCTGCAGAAAGGTCTTATTTTTTCCTATAAATTATCATCTCAAGAAAATAAAATGTGACTGCCAAGATAGCACAGTGTGTGAGAATCAGACACAAAGGTGACATTCCAGCCCAGATCTCTGCCTGAAATAAACTAAAGACCTCAGTTAAAACAAACATAATTTTGGCCCACAACTGAATTGCAAACAAGACGTTGATTGGTAAATGTGCTAATAGCCGTTTATCACAAGTCAGTATCAGAGGCTCTCTAAACAGGTTATCACAGTCAGGCAGCCTTCTTGGAGGGGAAACAGGTGTGCGGTAGGGCAGAGGAACAATGAGGAGGTCATACTTTGAAGAGCAGCCTACCAGGGCGGAGAGGATATCATCCTAGAGTCTTAGAAAGAATCATTTCTGATCACTTGGTAAAACCTCTTCACTTCTTCCTTAACAGGGAAGTTCAGGACTTTATTTAAGGTCATAGAAGAAATTGGTATTAAACTGTGATGCAGTACAACTTCTTTAGAGGAAATGTGGTGGGCAGACTGTATGGTGACCCCCAGGATTCCCAGCTTTTGATGTTCACATCCTTGCATAATTTACAGCCACTCAGCATGAACTGGTTCCATGGTTTGTTCCTAACTGACATTACACGGCAGATGTGATGGTGGATGGTCTCATTTCTGTGACTGAGTTATGTTAAAATGTTATATATCATTATTTAAGTATATGTACTCTGTTGTCTTGGTAGCCAATTCACTCTACAGTATTGTTCTCCTTGTTAAATTTGAAGAAACTAGCCACCATGATTCCTACAGTCACAAGGAAATACCTCCTGCCGACATTCTGACTGAGCTTGGAAGTGGATTCTTGCCCAGTTAAGCCTCCAGAAGAGAACCCAGTTTTGGCTGACGCCCTAATGGCAGCTGTGATGAGAACCCAACTAGACTGTGACCAGACACCAGACCCCAAGGAACTGCGAGCTAATAAAGGTATGTTCTTTCTGGTCACTGAGTTTGGGTATTTGTTCCAATCATGGTCCAGAGGCTACAATTAGAGGTATAACCATGAGCATTGGGAGGATGCAACTAAGCGTGTGTATGTGTGTGTGTGTGTGTGTGTGTGTGTGTGTGTGCGTGTGCACGTGTGCATGCTTTTATTCTTTATGGCATATGCCACAAAATTAAAAAACCTTTTGACGTTAATGTTGAAGTGTTTACTCAACTGCTTCTCACACTATGGTATTAACAACTTCATATGACAGAGGGATTATCCTCTTTACCATGGGAGACTGGCACTCAGAGCACTGGCAAATAGGTGACCCGTAAATCAGTTTTGAATAAATATTTGGACTATAAGCATTATTCTTAAGATTTTTTTTCTTCACCAGCAAGACACTGATTTCTAGAAGAATGATAGGAACTTCTCATAAGCAGTTAATGCAGCCCAAGAGGTGATGTGTGAGAAATAGTTTCTATCTGCATCTTATACAGTCATCAAGATGAATCTGGAATCAGTTATTAGTTCCAATGAGTATGGCAAAGAAGGCAAAGGTGATAAATAAAAATACTATCGTGTGTTTTTCTAGACAGCCATAAATTTTCTTTGATTTCTCTCCAACATTTCAGTACTCAATGGGAAATGTTTGCAAATCTCTTTGTTGTACTACAATTACACAAATTGCCCTAATTAGATTTTTATCTCCTTCCTATGAAAGTTTAGAAAACAGTGAGTTATAACTTCATTATAGTGGGGGGTAATTCTCAGAAAGAGAGAAAAACAATCAACCATCCACTCAAATGGCACTTTGATCCAAGATGACTTACTATTTAATTGTCCCATACAATTCATCTCATTAGCTTAAATTCATAATTGAGATTTCTTTAAGATCTAACAAGGGAGTAAACAGAAATTTGTCTTTGGATTATTATATTAAATGATTACTTTCCATCAAATTATTTTTTGGAGAGACTTTGGCAATCAACAAATGGAATAGTACTACCCCCACAGAAGAGACTGTAATGAGTTTTGTTTTTCTTATTTTTAAATAGAAGAAAATAATCACTTGGTCCATATTTTAAAGCATTTATTTGCAGATTTCAAGTAAGCAAAAGAGAATATTATACTTCAAACTGGCCATACTTTGGAAACTAAAGCTGATTTTCAAGCTGTACTCACACAAAAAGTTTGACATCTTGACTAACAAGAAAGTTGTCTAATTGCACAATTCACACTTAATGGTTATTATACAACCCTGTGTCTTTAACAACTGTAGCAAAGAAAGATTCTGAAATTGAAGAGAACTAGCTGAATATTCTACATATTTGGGAAACTATCAAGGTTCAAGTCCACGGATTGTTAAACATCCACAAAATAAAACAAAACTCCACATATGTCTTAATGGAGATTTATGGTAGAAACAAATCTTATGGTGTTTTTTAAAACATCACTACACTAGACATTTTTGGCAGAAAAGCTGAAGTGAAAACAAAATTTAAAAAAGAGCCCCTTCTATGTTAACACAGGGAAACAAGTAAGAACTTTCATCCACTTAGCTCTTCTTGCTAGACTAGACGTGCTGTGTGCTTTAACTGTCAAAAGTCCCCTTTACACCCTCAGAGCTCTCATGAAACTTGCTTTGTTACTCCAAACCATCTTTTCTGAAGTACTTGTCTGTTACACAATTTAGCTTCTAGTTTTAGGCTATTCTCTGTCTGTCTGTTCCACAGGTACCACTTCTGTCTGTGGGTGCCTGAGGCAGGTGGCCACACATACATGTCCCATGCTCCCTTCAGAGCTGCAGCTATGCTGAGCATCTGCAGGCTGGAGAGTGGTGAAAAGCTCTGCATTTCCTTAACGTGATGCTTCCCCTACTTACTAGCCATGCAACCCTAGGCAAGCGATTTTTCAGAACCAGTTTCATCGATGGTGAAATGGGGACAAAGCACCATCAACCTCCTGCAGCTAAGGGAAGACTAAGCGAAATAATTCACAAGTGCTTAGCAGAGTGCCTGGTACCCAGGAAGCCCTCAGTAAACAGCAGCCTACTGCTGCTCCTGCTTCCAAGCATTGCTGACTATTTATGGGTAATTTTGAATCTTCTACCACGTCCAAAGGCAAAATTTAGATTTTAATCTAAAAGTACGAAGTCACATATTTTATGTCTTCAGTTTTATGGAGATGGTCTCTCCTTGTCTCAGAGATCTACTATATTTTCATTGATTCTTTTATTCATTCTCGCTTTTAATTTCTAGGAACTCAGCATGTGTTTTACAATCCAATCTTCTTTCTAAGTAAAAAAAAGGTGTTTTGTTATCTTGAAGTCAAATACAGCACGAATCATGCTGATTTTTTTGAAGAAGGAGATTTAAAAAAAAAAAATTACAGTATTCAGAAGCCTGTATCTCTTCTACATTGCTTTTTGCATTCTCTGGCCCAGGAGCCCTAGTCTCAGATTGCCACAGTTATTATCATTTAAATTCCTTAGACAAAGAATTCACTGCTTCTTTTACCATGTACATTTTAAGAAAAGCTATTTGACACCATTTCAAATTGATACCTGGTATTCTGAGAGCAGAAAATCCTGGTTATCAGAACATTGTTAGAATTAAAATGTCTATTTGAAGCTGGGCATGATGGTCAGGTCTGTAATCCCAGAACTTTGGGAGGCTGAGCCAGGAGGATTCTTGAGCCCAAGAGTTCAAGGCCAGCCTAGAACTCTACGGGCAACATAGGGAGACCCTGTCTCTACAAAAAAATAGAAAACAAAAAAAACGCTGCCTTGAAAAGCCTTAATTATGTTGACATAGGTCCCCAATTGCCCAGATTATATATGGCTTTTGACTCTCCACAGCACGATTATTAATACTAATAGCATCCTCTTTATCTCTCCGAGTATCCTGGTTTGGATGATAAATTACATGATTACTCTAATGTAAAGACCAAGGTACACGTAGGTCTGAGACCTTTGGCTTTAATGTCCTATATTTCAAGCTTTCTTATTTGTAAACCTGAGCTTCTGGTCAATCAGTCATTCATGTGGATCATATTTGTTTCACATACTAGTTATACAATAAAAAGCAAAACATGTGGAGTGTACCATTTTGCAAAGGAGACATAAATGAATTAAGAAATAATTAAAATGTCACATCTTCTCAGGAAAAGGTATAAAAGGCTATTACAGCCTGTAAAATATATACCTGGGAGGTAGGGGGAGAGGTACATATAGGCCACAGAAATGCACTTGAATAGTTTTTGATGCCAGAAGGATGCCACCTCAATTTAACACTGCACTCAAAATGTCATCATGTTTGCCTTCCATTCATTTACCATGGTGAAGAGACATTTCAGTACAAAAAGGCCCTTCTGAGGACAGGCAGTAAGTAATAACTGTGGGTGTGACTGAAGAGCAAAAAAAAAACCCAGAAAGTTAATCCTTGTTTTATTATTTAAGTGGGAAAATGCTGATGGGAACAAAAAAGAGGGAAAGAACAGAAAAACATTATTTGGTGTTAGTAAGCTCCTTGGGGAAAAATCATATCAAAATTTTTGTTGTTGTTTTTCCCTGCCGAATTCCTCTTGAAACAGTTGTAAACACATGGTGAAAATGCTCGGAGAATTAGTCTTTTGATGGCCAAGAACATGAAGCCTAAAGAAAGAAGGAACAGAACCCAATTTCAAACAGGAAAAGGAGAGAGAGTAAAAAGGCTCAGGCCATACTGCTTTCTCATGGCCACTGCCTCCTTTCTGATACCTGTCATATCACAACCAAGATAGGCTGTGGTTAGCAATTTTAGGGCAAATGAATGAGTATGAAAGTTTTGAGAGGGACTCCATACACTACAAGTATGAAGAGTCTCTCCTCAGAAACAGCTTTGAGGGACCAGAAAACCAGTTTGGGAAGATAAGTGCTTGAGAACAGGATTTCTAGTTATTGACAAAACACCAGGTGTGCAAATTCATTTCTGAGATCCCACATGATTAACTGGTCTGCTTTCCATTTATCTGGTGCTGAAGAGCACATTTCCAATACAAGCAGGCCCTTCCAAAGAAGGTACATTAAATAATAACTATTTAATGTCTAGGGCCAAGGCCAAAAAAATAAAAATATATTAAATAACTGGCCTGTGGGACCTGCACAGAGAAATTGTGATGCTTCACCTTCATCCATAGGCTCTGTACTCATCAAGATAAATTATAGGCTGAGTACAGTGGCTCACTCCTGTAATCCCAGCATTTTGGGAGGTTGAGGCAGGAGGACCACTTGGGGCCAAAAGTTGGACACCAGCCTGGGCAACATGGTGAAACCCCATTTCTATAAAAAATATATGAATAAAGGTTTAAAAAAGATTAATTAGGTAAATGTCAACTGGTGATGGTGAAATATTTTATGTGGCCAATTTTTTACTAATTGAGACATAATTGTACTCAGCAAATTCTCCAGGGATTAGAGATGACAGCAGCAGAGTCACATGCACTGACTTTTCATTTAGTGATATATAATTAATTAATGCATATATTTCATATGTGTAAGTAATACGAGTTGGTATCATAGAGTTCTAACTTTGAGGTCAGAGGGATATAGGTTTAAATCCTGGCTACGCTGTTTGTCCTTGGCAATTGAGATGGTTTCTTTGTCTGTGTAATGGGAATATTATAACGAAATGTGGAATCTTGGCTGGGTTTTGAGCATTTAATAAAATAATGTACATAAAGCACCTAGCAGTGCCTGGCATGTAGTAAGTCATCAACCAGTAAACAGTAGTTGTTTTGATGTTGATTAGGATCACAATTCTTATAAATAAACTGGGTGATAATATATATAAGCCATTATTTTTTCATATGTAATTTTAGTCTAATTATATCTGCTCTGATCATTTACCTCAGGTTATTTCAGAGATCAAATGAGATACTAAATATAAAATAATCACTCAAACTACAAATTTCTTTACTATAAAGTTTTATCTTTTTCTATTATCTCTATAGCTTTATGGCCTCTTATGTTATTTGTACAGCTTTATTTACTACAAATGCTCTAACTGCAGAAGACATTGCTATTGCTTTTTTGTAATGTACCTCCATTTATAGCACACACATTGGGGATTCATTTAATAAACACTGCAGGACAGCAAATGTTAGAAAGACTCAAACTTTCTTCCCAAAGAACTTTGTTTCTTTTCATTCTATTTCTTTCCCTCCATGTGCTACCTCCATTTAATTATTTGTTTAATATGTATTAAGTTTCTATAGGCCACCTTTTCTCCTCTACATCTAAGCTTAGTTATTAAATAGTACCAATATTTATTAATTGTGATGTCATTGTTTACTATGACCTTGGGCAAATCAAGCTCTATGTGTTCAGTTTTTTTAAAAAAGTCTGCAAAATGAGGATAATCAACCTATCTCAGGGTACTGTTGGAAGAATTAAATGAGGATTAAATGTCATGTTCAACAAGAATTTAATGATTGTATCCAGTTGTGGATTCTCTCCTTGCATTGAGTTCATGGCTGTCTCCTTGGACTTGACTGACCTGTGAATGATGCGCTGGCTCTGCAGGTAGTCCAGGGCCATGACCAGCTCACAGATGAAGAGTTTCACTGTTTCTTCCTTGAAGCGGACATTCTGTTGCAGGTGATAACGCAGATCTCCACCCAATAGCAGGTCCACCACCATGAACATGTCTTCCTCATCTTGGAAGGAATACCTGGAATAGCATTAGGAAAGAAAACTTGTCAAATATATTTACACATTAAAGAACCTCAGAGGCAAATGAGACTGTACAGATCAGAGCAGTGTGTTCTTGAGCTAAGAGCTTAGACTTTGGGAGCAGGAAGTCTAACACTAGCTCTATGATGTTAGGCCTTTTGTTTCCTCATGTATCACATGGGAATAATATCTACCACATTTAATCATACAGAAGAATTAACGTGATAAATATAATACTTATTGTCATGCTTGATATACAGTAAGCACTCATTAACTGTTTGCTCACATAGCAATAAAACACGGGAAATAAAGAGATCCCAAGTTATCCATTTATCACTAATGGTCACATCCTAACCATATTTTGCAGGAGGCCCATAAAGTATGAATTGTGAGAACTCCTTGAATCATTTTCAAGCCGATTTTTCCATACTAACAATGTCATTGCCCAGCAACACTATAACAAATCATGTCCCACATTAATGATAAGAAAAATATATAAGAAGGGCAATAAAGAAGTAAGCCTACAGTACAAGGAAGTAATTAACTCTGTCTTTGGGATGGTGAGGTAAGGGAAAGCTTCTCAGAAGAGGTGAAACCAGAGCTCAATTTTGAGGAATGGTGATAATAGTACTAACTGAAAAATAATGCTAATATCTCCTGATATTTCTATTGAGCGAATTTGTGGGCTGTGACACATTCTGCAAGGCCCCAGTCCTTCCTCATGATGCTGCTCCCATGCTTCCATTCACATGAGGAAATGCACAAAGTTAAATAACTGACAAATGGTAGTGCCAAAGCGTTCTCCAGGTACAAAAGTAAAATTTGAAAAATACCAGACAAAAGTAGCAAGCAGGCAAGCACAGACATGGAAAGGAACCTAGTGCAAGTGGGGAAAAGAGAATAGCTTGGATTTGCTGGAACAACAGGTATGAGAGGAAAGCTTGCATCTGGAGAAAGTGGCAGAGGCCAGATTCCCATAACAGGAGCCTGTGCATGAATCTGCAGTGACCCCCAGTCCACAGAATAGGCAGGATCAGACACGGGCTTCACACATGAAGGAGTATAGGGCTGAGGAATTAGAAGAGATAATGAGACACAGAACAGAATTGGCCCCTGCTGTACACAGTCACAGCTTATAAAAATGCATTCCTACTGCTGTGATTTATTTTGTTTCCCTCAAAGCACAGCCATGATTTCTAGTCACAGTCAAGTTCTCTGTGTCAACACTGCTTTGACATGTTTCTTTAGATATAATGTCATGGAGATCACATTTTAAAGTTTCATTTGAATCAAAGAATTAAGTGCCTGCAAGAAGCGCCCAGGGATGCACATCACTTCGTAGTGACAAATTATTTGCTGAGGAATAAATGTAGAATATCAATGATGGGAGAAATATACTTAGTATATTTTCTTCTTTATAATTACCATTGTGCTAAAGGAGAAAACAGATACCTACAAACTAAAGAAATGAAATTCAATGAAGTATTAATCTGAGGTGGTAACATTCTAATGAACACTAACAGCACCTGATAGTTTAATAAATAAAATTTTGTTTATCACTGAAGACTGATTTACACAGAATATGTCAGAAATTAAGCTCTTGGAGGAACTTAGACAAAAACACAGAAAGTGCTTTGTAAAATCCTGAGAAACCTATGCTTGGCATTGCCTTTTGGAAGACATTATTCTTCATTTTAATCAATGACTGGCTGGTCATCTCTGTCATAGGTGTATTAGGCACGAGAAAAGGTCCTTGGATCTAGGCAATTTGATACATAAACCTTCCAACTGCAGCAACACAAATGATATTCACTGTATTTTACAGGCCATTCAGTAAACAATATTGGACTGGTTAAACTGTAATCATGCCTGGGACCTGCTGCACCTTAGGCTGTTCTCTGCTAAGGAAATAGAAAGAATGATTGATTGTGGGATGTAAGCAAGGCCTTTTGGGATGAGTGGCAGCTGGGATAGAGATAATGAGGGTGTGTGAGGGTTGGGTACCAAAGTCAGGAGAAGATAGTACTAACCATAAACATAACTAGATGCCAATGCAAACTACCTGCTCAGAGTAGGTTAGCACACAGAACAGATATGATTCACTCCCCGCTGTTGACTATGTTGGGCTGTCAGGTGTAGTTCAGAAACCTGGTGACAGACCAGTGGACTCTTCTCCTATTATTCCATTTAACTCCAAGGGAGCGGAATATATTTATTAAATTCAGCCTGAATGAACATCTTTACTGGGACTTGGGTTAAACTCTTTTTATTCAAAGAACACAGTGATAAAGGTGCCAGGTATGGCAAGTTAATAACGTTTGAATGTGCAAGGGATTATTAATCAAAGTTGGGAGGCTCAGGCAAGAGGCAACAGGCATCCCTTGGCCAGTATAAATATAAATTTATTTAATCATGGAGGCAGGTTTGGCTCTTAAAAATCATCTTTCTCCTTTGGCACATCAGAGCTAAAGCCCTCCATCACAGATCTTAATTCTCAGAGGGAAAAAAGATAACTATTTTATTATCCCAAACTATATCCAGTAAAATATGTGAACATAACACAGTTGGGCAATATCTAGAATATTCAACTTCATATCATCTGATTTTTTTAAATGAAAAGAGCTTCCCTGTACCTTAACCATTCATCACATAGCCTTGCTGTTGCATTTCTGCAACTTTCTTTGGTGGGGTATCATGGCTTATTTATTCCTGAGTTGACAACTCCAAAATTAACAAGCCTGGTTCCAGTTCACTTGAAATTCATTGCAAAGTGTGCTCAGTAAGGAAGATAACTAACAAAAGATCATCACCCTATTCCACCCTACTCCATCATGCCCGACCCAGACCATTGCAATAGGGTATTCATAGCTCTGTCTGCATATCTTGGACCTCTCCAATCCATTCTCTACTCTGCAGTTATAGTTTTAAAATGTGAGTTTTATCATGTTATCCAACTTTGAAAAACCTCCACCTCTTTCCATGGTCTACAGAAACCTGTTAGGTCTGGCCCTGTTTATTTTTCCAGCTTTATCTTGAAGATCTTTTCCTTCCATTCTCCAACTAGCAATTCATGCTCCCTTCAGCCTTAGAAGTTTGTGATATGGTGTGACCTGTGCTTGCACTCATGATGTTGTCCGGTGCCTGGTTATAATCCTTTCACCTTTCAAGTCTCAGCTCAAGCGTCACTTCTCACAGAAGCTTTTCCAATATGCCATATTAAAGCCGGTTCCCCTGTCACATGCATTGCCATACACTTATTCACAGAATTTATAAAATTTTCAAAATATTTTCTGTATGCTTTTGGATTAACTCCTTTCATTCCCAATATACCTCTGGATGCATGCTTGCTTTTACTCACCACTGGTGTCTCAATACCTTTATATTGCCTGAAATACAGGTTGAACAAATAGCAATAGAAAAAAATAATAAATAGCCAAAGAAAAGAAGGAGAGAAGCAAGGTTAAAACACAAGCTTTAGGCAGGTCTGATGTAAATGCTCTAGGTTCTATGTTGAGAAATTGGCATGGTCACCAAATAAGCCAAAAGAATCACTTATTTGGGAGACACAGTAAATGGTAAAGAAAAAAAAAGGAAAAAGAGTCACTCACATTCTTGAAGCTATCTCACAGGGGCCATCATGAAATAAATCTGATTCTGAGGGTTGGGAAGAGATCTAAAATGTTCTACAATGCAGTGTTTTTCAAATTATTGTGAGTCAAAATCCTTTAAGGAGTTGGGAAATCATTTTGGTTGACTGTGATGATCATTTCTTAAAAAGAAATAAAACAGATCAAATAACATAGGATAAATGTTATTAACACATAAAGTTAAACATTGTTTATGAATTTTTGTTTTTATTAATATAGTGTATCTCTATGAGTATATCTACTGGGTTATAATAAAAAACATTATTTCTTGTTATGGGCTGCAGTCAAAAAAGCGTGAAAACCATGACAGCAGAGGAACCTACTTCCTCTTGCAGAACTGTTGCACCAAATCCTCATTCTGATGCTACCCCAGCAAGGGTCCATTCTGAGCAAGGAAAAGCAAGAGAACATTGTGCTAGAACTGAAAATAATAGAACAGTTAATATGTGTTTTTCTGACTCTGAACAGGGAGTGCTCACAGCAGGCTTTTCACGGCTTAAGTGAAGCATTAGCCCTTGTGTGAAGAGGTCTGTGAGGAATAGGCAAGGAGGAGGTTAAGGTACACTGTCCTATTCATTAAGTAGAAATTTACTTTTAAAACCTTTCTTTGGAGCAATGGTCCATCATATTTCTCTTCTTTTAGCTCTTCTCATAGCTTTGGAAAAACTTTTCAAGGTATATCTAGCGTGAAATTCATTTTGAAAAACTAATATTATGCACCTATTTCATTCAGCATAACAACACGGCAAACCCAATGGTTTGCAAAAGTCAGATTTCAACAGCCTATAAAAATAATACCCAGTTGTGTTTCTGTTTTTTCAAGTGAAATACCACAATGTGACAATCTAAGGTAAAAGAAAGGTTAATGGCTTGGATAACACTGGAACCAAGCTGAGGCAACACCCTAAATTCTCTCTGTGTAGATTTAGAGGGAGGCAATTTACAACCTAAGCAAGTATGTAATAACTTTTAGTCATTAGTGTATCAGAATGAGAGCATTTCCACCAATGCTTCATGAGAGCCTGTTGGTGAGAATACGGAGAAGTGAGTATCTTACATGCCCTGGATGGTAATTTGGTGAAGCCACTTTTGGGGAGGACAATTCAAAAATATCCTTAAACAAGCACATGGCTTTGGCCCATAATTTCTTTTTCTTTTCTTTCTTTCTTTCTTTCTTTTTTTTTTTTTTGAGACAGGGTCTCACTGTGTCATCCAGGCTGCAGGACAGTGGCACAATCATGGCTCACTACAGCTTTGACATCCCAGGTTCAAAGGATCCTCCCACTTCAGCCTCCTGGGTAGCTAGGACTGCAGTTATATACCACCATACCAAATGTTGTTCTTTTCAAAAAAGTTTTTAATAGAGGTGAGGTCTCACTATGTTGCCCAGGCTGGTTTCAAACTCCTGGCCTCAAGTAATCCTCAAGTAGACTCCCAAAGTGCTGAAATTGTAGACATAAGCCACCACACCCTCTGTTGCCCTGTAATTTTATTACAAAGAACTTTCATTATGGTCACATTTGAAAAACTGTGCCAGAATGTACGTATAAGGATACTTGCTATATCATATAAAATTAACATAATTTACATGCCTATCGGTAAGGGAGCATGCAAATAAATTATAGTAAGTTCATGCTACAGATTATACAGCATTTAAAAAATGTGATCTATATTATTTTTTTCTTCGCATTTCAATGGCTACAAAAAGGCAGATCTATATTCTGTTACGGAAAGATTTTGAAAATATATTGTAAAGACAAAGGAAGGAAAAGAACAATGTTTATACTATAGTATGCTCTATAGTATATAGCTGCTTAAATTCATAATAAGGATATATTTAAAAAGGATATAAACACACAACCACAAAAGGACAAAAACCATGCACATATACTAGTACATGCATAACATTTTTTGACAATAAGATAACCAGTTATATAAATGGCGGGATTATAAGTCATTTTGGTTTTTACTTATATTTAAAAAGCCAAGTCAATATAAAAATAATTTCCTTCTACTCTGATATATCTAATATACATTGCCTTATCAGGAAAGAAACCAACAAAAATGAGTCAATCATCTAATCTTACCTAGGCTAGCAGCTGTCATGAAATCCTCAGTCTTTTTTATTTTTTCTGATTGTTTTCTAAACTTTTTTTTAAATAGAGAAATTGTATCGAATGTTTGCATCCTATAGATTCAAACAAGGCCCACCCACTGCCATTGATGTATGTGGCAGTCTTCTTTATTCTACAACTTCCCTGACCCAACTCTTCTTTTATTTCTAGTCATTAAATAAAAAAACCCAAATATTAGCTGTAGCATTCCCACAGTCTGGACTTTGCTGTCTGCATTCATGTCATGTCTGTCTACACATTCTATAACTTTTCGTAGTTTGTAAAAATTGGTGGTTAGATCTAGAGGTTTGTCCAAGTTTAGGTTAAATTATTTTTTTGGCAAAATCATTTCACAGGTAGTGGTATCCACTTGATTTGGAGATGAACAATTAATAAGTCTATATTTTGTATTCGATCTTATCAGCCATTAATTATTGTTGTCTTGATTTGAAAATTCCTTAGGGGTTGTGATATTTGAACTCTATCATTTCTCCTTAATGTTTTAGCTGGAGCATTTTTATACAGAGAAACTTTTGCCAAATATAAATTAGATGTTATTCTTCCATGTTTCTCCTTCTGCCCTTCCATGGCACCCAGATATTTCTCTATTACAGAACACTTCAGGCCTGGAGGAGGTGACTCACACTTGTAATCCCAACACTTTAGAACGTAGCACTTTGGAAGGCAGGAGGATTGCTTGAGGCCAGGAGTTCAAGACTAGCCTGGGCAACATAGTGAGACCCAGTCTTAAAAAGGTTTTTGTCATTGTTGTTGTTTTAATTAGCCAGTATAGTGGCATGTACCCATAGTCCCAGCTACTTAGGAGGCTGAAGCAAGAGGATTCCTGGAACCCAGGAGTTCAAGACTGCAGTAAGCTATGATTGTATCACTGCACTACAGTCTGGGTGACAGAGCAAGACTGTCTCTTAAAAGGCACTACACATAGAAAGAAACAACCAGTACCAGCCATCCTAAAAGCATACCAAATGCAAAAGAGCATCAACAAAATGAAGAATGTACATGAACCAATGGGCAAAACAGCCAACTAGCATCAAAATGGCAGTATCAAATTCACACATAACAATATTAACCCTAAATGTAAATGGGCTAAATGCACCAATCAAAAGACACAGACTGGCAAATCGGATAAAAAACCAAAACCCATCGGTGTGCTGTATCCAGGAAACCCACCTCACATGCAAGGATACACAAAGGCTCAAAATAAAGGGATGGAGGAAGATTTACCAAGCAAATGGAGAGCAAAAAAAAGCAGGAGTTGCAATTCTCGTCTCTGATAAAACAGACTTTAAAGCAACAAAGATCAAAAGGGACAAAGAATGTCATTACATAATGGTAAAAGGATCGATACAACAAGAAGAGCTAACGATTCTAAATATATATGGACCCAATGCAGGAGCACCCAGATATATAAGGCAAGTTCTTAATGACTTACAAAGAGACTTAGACTCCCACACAATAATAGTGGGAGACATTAACACTCCACTGTCAATATCAGACAGATCAACCAGACAGAAAATTAACAAGGATATCCAGGACTTGAACTCACACCTGGAACAAGCAAACCTGATAGACATTTACAGAACTCTCCACCCCAAATCCACAGAATATACATTCTTCTCAGCACCACATCACACCTACTCCAAAACTGACCACATAATTGGAAGTAAAGCACTCAGCAAATGCAAAACAACTGAAATCATAACAAACAGTCTCTCAGACCATAGTGCAATCAAGTTGGAACTCAGAATTCAGAAAATAACTCAGAACCGCACAGCTTCATGGAAACTGAACAACTGCCTCTTGAATGTTGATTGGATAAACAAAGAAATGAGGCAGAAATAAAGAAGTTCTTTGAAACCAACAAGAATGAAGACACAACATACCAGAATCTCTGGGACACATTTAAAGCAGTCTGTAGAGGAAAATATATAGCAATAAGTGACCACATGAGAAGAGTGGAGAGATCCAAAATTGACACCCTATCATCAAAATTGAAAGAGCTAGAGGAGCAAGATCAAAAAAGCTCAAAACCTAGCAGAAGACAAGAAATAACTAAGATCAGAGCAGAACTGAAGGAGATAGAGACATGAAAAACCCTTCAAAAAATCAATAAATCCAAGAGCTGGTTTTTCGAAAAGATCAACAGAATAGACAGACCACTAGCCAGACTGATAAAAAAGAAAAGAGAGAACAACCAAATAGATGAAATAAAAAACGATAATGGGGAAATCACCACAGATTCCACAGAAATTCAAACCATCATCAGAGAATACTACAAACAACTCTATGCACATAAACTAGTAAACCAGGAAGAAATGGATAAATTTCTGGACGCCTGTGTCCTCCCAAGCCTAAACCAGGAGGAAGCCGAAACTATGAATAGACCAATAACAAGGTCTGAAGTTGAGGCAGCAATTAAGAGCCTACCACACAAAAAAAGCCCAGGTCCAGATGGGTTCACAGCCGAATTCTACCAGACACACAAGGAGGATCTGGTACCATTCCGTCTGAAACTATTCCAAATAATTCAAAAAGAGGGAACCCTTCCCAAATCATTTTATGAGACCAACATCATCCTGATACCAAAACCTGGCAGAGACTCAAAAAGAAAAGAAAACTTCAGGCCAATATCCATGGTGAACATAGATGCAAAAATCTTCAATAAAATATTGGCAAATCGATTGCAACAGCACATTAAAAAACTTATCTGTCATGATCAAGTAGGATTCATCCCGGGGATGCAAGGCTGGTTCAACATATGCAAGTCTATAAATGTAATTCACCACATAAACAGAAGCAAAAACAAAAACCACATGATTATCTCAATTGATGCAGAGAAGATATTTGACAAAATTCAACAGCCCTTTATGCAAAAAACCCTCAATAAACTTGGTATTGATGGAACATATCTCAAAGTAATAAAAGCTATTTACGACAAACCAACAGCCAATATCATACTTATTGGGCAAAAACTGGAAGCATTTCCTTTGAAATCCGGCACTAGACAAGGATGCCCTCTCTTACCACTCCTATTCAACATAGTACTGGAAGTTCTAGCCAGAGCAATCAGGCAAGAAAAAGAAATAAAGGGTATTCAAATAGAAAAGGTGGAAGCCAAATTGTCTCTATTTGCAGACGACATGATAGTATACCTACAAGACCCCATCACCTCAGCCCAAAAGCTCCTGAAACTGATAAGCAACTTCAGCAAAGTCTCAGGATATAAAATCAATGTGCAAAAATCACAAGCATTCCTATACACCAATAACAGACTTAAAGAGAACCAAATCAAGAATGAACTGCCATTCGCAATTGCTACAAAGAAAATAAAATACCTAGGAATACAACTCACAAGGAATGTAAGGGACCTCTTTAAGGAAAACTACAAACCACTGCTCAACGAAATAAGAGAGGACACAAACAGATGGAGAAACATTCCATGTTCGTGGTTAGGAAGAATCAATATCGTGAAAATGGCTATACTGCCCAAAGTAATTTACACAATCAATGCTATCCCCATCAAACTACCATTGAATTTCTTCACAGAACTGGAAAAAACCACCATGAATTTCATATGGAACCAAAAAAGAGCCCGCATAGCCAAGTCAATTCTAAGCAAAAAGAACACAGCGGGAGGCATCACGCTACCAGACTTCAAACTATACTACAAGGCTACAGTAATCAAAACAGCATGGTACTGGTACCAAAATAGAGATATAGACCAATGGAACAGAACAGAAGCATCGGAGGCAACACAACATATCTACAACCATATTATCTTTGATAAACCAGACAAAAACAAGCAATGGGGAAAGGATTCCCTATTTAATAAATGGTGTTGGGAAAACTGGCTAGCCATGTGCAGAAAGCAGAAACTGGACCCCTTCCTGACACCTTACACTAAAATTAACTCCAGATGGATTAAAGACTTAAACATAAGACCTGACACCATAAAAACCCTAGAAGAAAATCTAGGCAAAACCATTCAGGACATAGGAGTAGGCAAGGACTTCATGACCAAAACACCAAAAGCATTGGCAACAAAAGCCAAAATAGACAAATGGGACCTAATCAAACTCCACAGCTTCTGCACAGCAAAAGAAACAGTCACTAGAGTGAATCGGCAACCATCAGAATGGGAAAAAATCTTTGCAGTTTACACATCTGACAAAGGGCTGATATCCAGAATTTACAAAGAACTCAAACAGATTTACAGGAAAAAAACAAACAAGCCCATTCAAAAATGGGAAAAGGATATGAACAGACACTTTACAAAGAAGACATACATGAGGCCAACAAACACATGAAAAAATGCTCATCATCACTGGTCATTAGAGAGATGCAAATCAAAACCACATTGAGATACCATCTCACGCCAGTTAGAATGGCGATCATTAACAAATCTGAAGACAGCAGATGCTGGAGAGGATGTGGAGAAAAAGGAACACTCTTACACTGTTGGTGGGAGGGTAAATTAGTTCAACCATTGTGGAAGATAGTGTGGCGATTCCTCAAGGACCTAGAAATAGAAATTCCATTTTACCCAGGAATCCCTTTACTGGGTATATATCCAAAGGACTATAAATCGTTCTACTATAAGGACACATGCACACGTATGTTCATTGCAGCACTGTTTACAATAGCAAAGTCCTGGAACCAACCCAAATGCCCATCGATGATAGACTGGATTGGGAAAATGTGGCACATATACACCATGGAGTATTATGCAGCAATCAAAAATGATGAGTTTGTGTCCTTTTAAGGACTTGGATGAATCTGGAGAACATCATTCTCAGCAAACTGACACAAGAACAGAAAAAGAAATACCGCATATTCTCACTCATAGGTGGGTGAGAAAAATGAGAACACATGGACACAGGGAGGGGGTCTACTACACACTGGGGTCTATTGGGGGAAATGGGGGAGGGACGGTGGGAGGGGGCTGGGGAGGGATAGCCTGGGGATAAATGCCAAGTATGGGTGAGGGGAGGAAGGCAGCAAAACACACTGCCATGTGTGTACCTATGCAACTATCTTGCATGTTCTGCACATGTATCCCAAACCTATAATGCAATAAAAATTCAAAAAAAAAATCTGGAGACAGCAGATGCTGGAGAGGATGTGGAGAAATAGGAACACTCTTACACTGTTTGTGGGAGTGTAAATTAGTTCAACCATTGTGGAAGACAGTGTGGCGATTCCTCAAGGACCTAGAAATAGAGGTTCCATTTGCCCCAGCAATCCCATTACTGGGTATATATCCAAAGGACTATAAATTGTTTTACTATAAGGACACATGCACACGAATGTTCATTGCAGCACTGTTTACAATAGCAAAGAACTGGAACCAAGCCTAATGCCCAAAGATGATAGACTGGACTGGGAATATGTGGCACATATACACCATGGAATATTATGCAGCAATCAAAAATGATGAGTTTGTGTCCTTTGTAAGGACATGGATGAATCTGGAGAACATCATTCTCAGCAAACTGACACAAGAACAGAAAAAGAAATACCGCATATACTCACTCATAGGCGGGTGAGAAAAATGAGAACACATGGACACAGAGAGGGGGTCTACTACACACTGGGGTCTATTGGGGAGAATGGGGGAGGGACAGCGGGGGGGCTGGGGAGGGATAGCCTGGGGATGAATGCCAAGTGTGGGTGAAGGGGAGGAAGGCAGCAAAACACACTGCCATGTGTGTACCTATGCAACTATCTTGCACGTTCTGCACATGTACTGCAAAACCTATAATGCAATAAAAATTAAAAAAAAAAAAGACTGTCTCTTAAAAACAAAACATAACACTTCAGGAATCTAGTTGTAGATGGCTACATTGCATTATACTGTATAATCACAATTAATATTTTCTTTTTGCCTGAATTGCTAACTAACTAAACAAAGAATTTTGTGCCTTTCTCCTTTCTATTCATCAGCAACCCCTGGCATATAGCTTGGTACGTAATGAGCACTTGTTCATTCAGTGGCCATTTTACAAATATTTGTTGTATATTCATGTTGTGCAAAGTGCTGAGAATAAAGAAGTAAACAAAATGATGTGGTTTTCCTCTTCCTGAAGCCAATCATCTATAAAAGATAAATAAATATTTAATAAACAAATATGTAGTTATAAATTGTGGCAAGAATTGTTCAAGAAAAGTGAAGCATACTGTGATAGAAACAGAAGAACACAAGTTTGATTGCAGAGGTCATAAAAATCTCACAGAATTAATACTCATGTGTGTGTTTCAAGACATAAACTATAGCCTCAAATAAAATAAACAAAAATCTACAGTTTGCACAGTAAAAAAGACGGGTGATTTTTAAAAATCATATAACAGGCTGCAGTTTATTTTTTTCTGATATTCTGATGATTTTTCTGAGGCCCTCACCTTTCTCTGAACAGAGTTTTAAATCATATTTTATAATCTGTTGGTTTATGTATACTGGCTCTGGAGATTTTATTTATGAATCTTCTCCAGGGAGAAATTTTGCTCTTATTATTTTCTACAGAATCTCTTGAGATGGCCACCTCAGAGAATAATTCAGCCAGTATACAGGCAAAAGGGAATAACAACATTTTGCTTTCCATACAAAAGGGAAACCAAGACAGCATGCTCAGATGACAAGCAACAATTAAATCAGACTCTTCCTTATAAAGTTTATCAAGTGTCCAAGAAAGATAAAAAAATTAGAAGTTAATTCTTTTTGTGCTTCATAGTGATCATACACTGACTGCAGAGAAACCAGTCTAAGTTGGAGAGTTTGGGTCATTGATGGGATTAGAAATGGCCACTTGTGATACAGCAAGTGCCTGGGCAGGCCTGGCTGGCGTGCGAGAGGTGCCTGGCGTGCTGAGTCATATATTGTGACTGGCCCTTCTCCAGAGTGGAGAGACAGGAAGTTCAGCTGGCACAGTGTATTGTCCACTCTTCTGCCTCTCCAACCAGAAAAGCAATTTGTTTCCTTATTGACCAAGCTACACCACGTTCAGAATTGCAGGTCAGAAGGGGATGTACCAGAATTACTACCAAGTGGAGAGATTCTTACTCAGTCTTCATGCCTTCATCCTAGGCTCTCTACTTTTATTGCACCCAATGTTCCCCCATCTAGTGTTTATAGCCAAACTAGACCAATTGCCTCTTCAGGAATGTTTTGCTTTTTCTCCTGTCTGCTCTTATCTCAGGAGTTCTACCATCCACCTCTATTTCTGATGTCCAGCAGAAGACATGCTACCAGGAAAGCAGAAATACAACATAATGGTTATTCTCAGAGCTGAGTATATTAAAGTATCAGTGATGATTTTTGTTTGACTAAAATATTTTCATTTATCATTTTAAATGGCTCTTTGAAATTTTTAAGTTGATTTTGCAGTTGTAGCTAATTTTAAGATGTTTGGTTTTAGAGTTGTAAAACTAGATACATATATAATAACACTAAAATAAAATATATGTTAAACTGAGGGTCTTAGAGAATTTGGGGGTCAGGAGTTAGAATCCAGTTTTGTCATCACTTTTTGTTTTTGTGGCTATTGAAAGAAATGGAACATGTCATCATCAGCATACTTATTTACAGGAACTAGTATTTGAAGATATATGAAATTATGCATGACAAGCCCAGCAGTAATATATTAGCACAGCATCTCAAAAATAGTAAATTCTTAAAAATATTAGCTGTCCTGAAGAGTGACATTGCACATACACAATTCCTACGTTTCCCCAAGAATTTCATTCTTGAGTCTCCTTCCTACAACTACGCTTTTCAATTCATCAAACGTAGTCACAGTGAGAATACTCCACCCAATTAAACCCTAAACCTGCTTAAACTCACTTAATATGCTTTTAAACAGTAACAAAAATGAAGTAGTAATCTATGAAGTGCAATGTAAGGAGAAAACTACAAAACTGCAGGATAGATTTGTGTTTAATTATAAGTCTCAAATGGATACTTAGAAGATCCTATTTTATTCTCTATTAATTTAACAGCTTTTCACAGCATCTCAAAATTTCCTGTACTCTGACCACCCCGCATTCTCAGTTGATGGCCTCATATACCAAGGGGAAAACACAGGCAACAGCATGAGAACTACTCCATCTGCCCTCTTTCAAGCCTAGCAGCTCACGTGCATATAGACTCCAATACTCTGCTTTTTCTACTAGTACATAAAAGTAGTGTCCTCACTTCCGCCTAAGGCCAGCCCATTCACCTGTGCCCTGAGTCACATTCATCTTACTACCTACATACAGGACCTGACTTGGCAAGCATCCCCTCTCTTTACTATATTACCAATTTCTTCCTCTCAATTGGCTCATCCTTGTTACCATTCAAACTCATCTGTGTACACCTTAAAATATGTGTAATATAAAAATAGAATATATAAAAATAGAATATATATTTATAAATATGTACATAATTAATATATAAATAATATAGAAAAAATATATAAAAACATTTATTTTATTGTAGCCAGTGATACACACAAGAGCTAATAGAACATGACCAATTAGCATTTATTTTTGGAAATCAAGATTGCTTTAAGATTTGCAAATCACTTTACTTCACTCATAATAGAAGTGATCTCAGTAAAACAGAAAAGTATTTGATAAAATGTTATATTCATGCATGATAAAAAAAACTTCTAGTGACTTAGGACAGAAAAGAAACATTGTGATAAAGTATATCTACAAATAGCCAACAGCAAATATTGTATAAAATCTTTATATATTGAGTCTTTCTTGTGAACTTGGGAAAAAGAGACAAAGATGTCCAGTAACACTACTTTTATTTAATATTGTTCTCAATGCATGTGCAATATGCATGGAAGGAAAAGGTAAGAAGATTGAAAGGGAAGAAAAAAACTGCCACTATTAATAAATTACATGAATGTAAATATTGAAAATCCAAGAAAGCCTATAGGACAACTAGTATAATTAATAAGAAAATTTAGCAAGGTCATTGAACACAAGGTCAGTATTAATAATCAATTGTATTTTAGCACATAAGCACCAAACTAGCAAGAAATACAATTTTGATAAATAATACCATTTGTAATCTTATTAAAAACCTCAAATACCTAGGCATCAGTCTAAAGACAAATAGGCTAGACCTCTACACTAAAAATTACACTAAAAACTAAAACCAAAGAGATAAATTAAGGGATACCTATATAAACAGGAATGTATATACACATATATATGTATATGCATGTACATATATATATAATGTGTGAATTGTAAATCTGATATTTTGAAAAGAGTTTTGCTATTTTGAAAAGATGTCTGATATTTGAAAAGATCTTGGTTATCCGTGAATTAATCTATGGACTCAATATAAATACCAGCAGCTTTAAAATACAAATTGAAAAGCTAATTATAAAATTTATATGAAATTTTAAAGAGTCAGCTGTAGCCAACATAATCCAAAGATGAATTACTGAAAATCCAGTATAAAACTACAGTAATTAAAACAGTGTCATAAATCTGAAGGAGTATACAAATAAATTAATGAAACAGAGTCAAGAAACCCACACATACACGGTGTCTTGATTAATAACAAATGTGGTTCTGTGGTGCAGTAAGCAAAGTATAAGCTCTTCAACAAATGGTATGGGTTAATTACTTATCTATATGAAGAAAAAATAAAACTTGAACCTGGACTATAGATCTAAATGTGAAATCTAAAACAGCAAAGCTTTTAGGAAATAGGATAGAATAGCTCCACCTTGGTGTAGGGAAAGATTTCTTTTTCTTTTTCTTTTTTTTTTTAGACAGCATCTAGATCTCTTGCCCAACCTGGAGTGCCATGGCACCACAATATTGGGTTAATGTGACCTCCACCTCCTGAATCACGCCATTCTCATGCCTGAGTCTCCCAAGTAGCTGGGATTTACAGGCATGTGCCACCATGCCTGGCTAATATTTGCATTTTTAGTAGAGACAATTTTGAGATGCTGTGAAGAGCTTGTTTCAAGCTCCTGGCCTCAAGTAATCTGCCTGCCTCAGCCTCCCACAATGCTGGGATAACAGGCGTGAGCCACTGCACCCAGCCAGATAAAAATTTCTTAAGGAGGACACAGAAAGGACTTCCCATAAAGAAAAAGGTTGATAAATTATACCACATTTAAGTCCAAACTTTATTTATTTATTTTTTTTTTTAAACACCATTATTGCAGTGAAAAAGAAAGTCAGAGCTTGGGCAAATAATTTATATCCTCCCAAAAAAAGACTTCTTGATGAAGTTTTATAGCTCATTCTGTATATATAGTATATTAGATACTGCTTTGTATTTATTTTATTTCTGATATATTATGTTCCCTATAATTTTTCCCATAAAAACAAAAGATAGGTTATTCAGTACCTCATTTTGTGTTAGTAACTCTGTTCTATCATCCTTAACATATGACAAGAAACTCCTGACTTAGGGTAGAGTTCTACGTACATAACATTAAAATGATTCCACACTTTCTTCTAAAATATATCAATTACATGTAGGCTGTATGCCTATTGTCAGGCAGAGTTATATGTACTTTTTCTAGACCCTTTACCCCCGATACATGCATCTTTCTTTTTATTTTTTTTATTTGGTTTCTATGCAGAATAATTATGTAATCCAACCTGTACCTTAGAAATATTTATGTTAAGTAACTCAACATCTTAGGAAATTTACTACTTCTTTATCTGAGCAGAAGATTTAAAATTTTTTATACCTTTATTTGTAAGCAAGCAAATGACATTCCAGTGCTAGGAAGCTAACACATGTCAGTGAAGATACTGATTTTAGAATTAATTAAAATCTGTGTGATACAGTACATTTTAAATATGTATTATAAATTATAATATTTACTATTGCCAACTTGATGGTAAGAGATGGTAACAAGACTAATCACACAGGTTACCTCTTGGCTACATATCGTCTGAAAATTTCCTTATCCTCCATTTCAGCACCTGGAACAACACCTGAACTTCCTATATATGCTAAATAAGCGTTTTTTTTTAAGAAAACTTTTAAAAAGAATTGTATATAGAATATATAAAGAGCTTGTATGGATCAATAAGAAAAAGAGGCAACTAATAGAGAGATGGTCAAAAGAGTCAAACAAGCACTTCCCTAAAAAGGATTCTAAATGGTCAATAAGCAAAAATATGCCCAAACTCATAAGTCACCAGAAAAACGCAAATTAAAAGCACAAGGCGATACCATTACATATTTGTGGGAACATCTATAGTTAAATAAACTGATAATATCTAGTGTTGGCAAGGCTTTGGAGCAACTTGACTTTTCACACATTGTGGATGTAAGTATAAACTGGCACAAGCTCTTTGGAAAATTGTTTGCCAGCTAAACCTATGTAAACCCTAGGACCCAGTGATTTAATTCTTAAGTTTATATTCCAAAAATACTTGTGTATTTGTGTACACATATTTTGGAATATAAACTTAAGAATTAAATCACTGGGTCCTAGAGTTTTCACGTGTACAAAAGTACACATATTTTGGAGTTTACCAAAAGATACAAACAAGAAGGTTAATAGCAGTACTCTGTAAAAGTCTCAAATTGGAAACAATCCAAATACCCATTAATAGTAAAAAATGTAAATGAACCATGGAGTATTTATACAATGGAATACAATAGAGAAATGGCAACCACTACTGCCGCTTGTCACAACATGAATCTCAAAACTTATTTTGTACCTCTCCTCCTCCACTTGGAAAATAAGATCACTCACTTCTCATTTTCTCAACAAGCCTTTCCCTTTGTTCCCTTTGATCTTTTGTCCCACCATGTGGAGTTGGCTTTTATTAAGATCTTGATAAAGACAGGAGACAGCCAAGGGTCCCCTGGGAAACACTGCCTCTGAGTCTAAAACAGCATGAACACTGGAAAACCAAACTGCTGGTTCCTGAAGAAGTCCGCCCTTTCCTGATACAGTCTCTCTAAATAATGCCTGCACACTGGGGAAAAGGGGTAGAGCCAGGGGAAGCTTGTCATGTTTGCAGTGGGAGGAGCCTGGCCTCTTTAGTTCCTGTGTGGTAACCTGGGATTCAATCTGTGAGGCAGGAGAATCTGCCTTCAATCTGTTGGCAAGAGCCCCTCTTTTACTTTACTGAGAGTTTTTCTTTCTTTTTCCTTTTCGTCCAATAAATTCTGTTTTCCTTACCGTTTTATGTGTCTGCCAGCCTAATCTTTCCTGGTAATATGACAAGAGCCCAGTTTTAGCTGAACTAAAAAGAAAGTTATGCAACAATCTCAATATATATTTTATTTTTATTTTTATTTTTTTTAGAGGAAGAGTCTTGCTCTGTCACCCAGGTTAGAGTGCAGTGGTGTACTCATAGCTTACTGTGATTTCAAACTCCTGTGATTTCAGACTCCCCTGACTTACCTGTAGCTTGTTGATTAGCTTCATGGCTTTCGTCTAGTTTCCAGAATCTTCCTCCTCTGCCAGAACTATTGGAGGGCAATGTCTTTAGTCCTCAGACCTTCTGTTCCATCTAGTCTCTCTCCCAAGGTGCTCCCTTAAAGTCCGTGGTTTAAATGTCATCTAACAGCCAATGATTCCCATATTTTTGTTTTGTTGGACTTCATACATTACACCATCCTGGATTTCTCTTCTGAACTCCAGATTCACTTACTGCCTATCCAAGACTTCCATTTGAATTACTAAGAGGCAAAATTCAAAATTAACACAGCTAAGAGAGTTTTCTTGATTTTACAGTGAATCTGTTCCTTCTCCAATCTCCCCATCTAAATGAATGACATGATCATCTATGTTGCTTAGGCCAACAATCTAGGAGTCATTTATTTTACTCTTTCTTTGAGCCAAGGGGCAGGAATGTTTTCTGAGCAAGGCCAGTTGGATTCTCTCCCAGGACTTTCAATCTTGAGTGGGTGACACAAGGTTAGAAAATTGGCTGGAGCTGATTCATCTCAGCCCAGACAGCATAAGAGCCTATCCAATACTTCCTGCTACCTAGATTTCCAGAATGGCCTTTGCCCCTAATCTTTGTGAAACCTGCTTCTTCATCTGTGCTTCTGAGTCTGTAATCTACCCCAGATTCTTCCAGCGAATTTCTTTTTAGCTTAAATTTTCTAATGGCTCCTCGTGTTGTTTTCAATAAAGGATGAGTAAATGAATATGTGAATGTCTACATTACAAACTCGGCTTCCTGTTCATTAGTCATAAGTCAGTTAACATCTCTAGGTGGAACAATTACTGTGTACTGGCCACACAATAACACTTCTCTGCTAAATTCTCCAGGGACTGCTCTCTCTTCTTCTCTACTTTTCCAAGTTAATCAGGGTCATACCCCAAAACAAGTTCTTCCCTGAAGGCTTTGACTCAGTAACCTCATGTGTCTCTGAGTTCTTGCAGTATTTATAGTTTCTACCATTTCCTTATCATTTTGTGGACTTCTTAAACATATTTTGTGTATTCTGGTGGATTGTTTGCCACAGTGATTTCTCTGCCTTGCTTTTTGCAGTGTTGACTTTGCCATACCAGTCATCAGAAGAAGATCCTATTTCTCCACCCAGTGAATCTGAGCCTGACCTCTTGATTTACTTTGGCCAATAGGATAGAAAATGTGACTTTGGCAGAGGCTGAAAAAGTCCTTGCTCATTAAGCTTGTCTCCTGTTGCTTTTAGGAACCCTTCCACCCTTATGCGAAGAAGACAGAGTTAGCCTCAGAGCAGAAGAAAAGGGTTAGGCTAGCCCCTGCCTTCAAAGTTTAGATGGATAATTTTGAATCACTGACTCATGTAACAGCCCAGACTAGAAGAACTGCCTGACCAATCCACAGAATCATGAGAAATCAATACTGGCTGTTTTGAGTCAGTAAGTTTTAGAGCAGTTTGTTACATGGCAAAAGCTATCATAATGTATCTAATTCTTAACCTAAAAGCAAGTTTATATAGTCCTTAAAGATTGAGAAGTATCTTTTTACAGGATTTTTGCATTATGTGTGTAAACGTATACGTATGTTTAGGGATGATGCACCTGATAAAATGATCTTTTATATCCTTACTAGCTCAAATTTGTATAGATTCTTCTAAAAATGATGGAATTTGACCCCCATTGCATCTCCATTGCCATCCCAGAAGACTTAGATCTTGTAATGATCCATACAATATGTTCTGGGAAGAAATATATACTGAGAAGAAACAAAGAGCCTTTATGCCTAGGAGATGTAGGAATTCCCCCCACAACAATAAAACATTATTGACATTCAAGGAAGTATGCTGTTGGCTTTGATGCAGGCAGCCTCAAGAAGCTAGAAAAGGTAAGGAAACAGATTCTCCCCTAGAGGCTCTAGAAGAAACACAGCTCTGCTGACACCTTAATTTTAGCCCAGTGAGACTGATTTTGGACCTCTGACCTCCAGAATTATAATATAATGAATCTGTGATGTCTTGCCACTAACTTTATGATAATTTGTAATGGCAGCAGTGGAAAAGTAATACACTGGTTTAAATTTATACAAGTCTTACCTTTATCTAAGGTGCTTTCCTTGGCCACCTTGACTTAACTGGGCCTTTACCTATATACACCGGCTTCCTTGATTTGAGCTCAGCTCTATGTTTTTTAGATTTTTTTTTTTACTTTGTTTCATCTAAAAGTCATCCCTTTAGAAGTACAAATTTCAGGTTGCCTAGCTAACAATTGTTCAGGGCTTGATAGTCTAAAGGTGAGAAACGATTGAAAACTGACAAATGAAGAACCTTATAAAGCTATAAAATCTGCTTCTGTGTGTCTGCATGTTTATATGTGTCATGTGTATGTGACATTTACTACCAAAATATATGAAAGAGCTGTACTTAATTGGCCAAAAGAAAAAGGAGACACTTAAATGTTTTATCAGAAAAATAGAGAGTAACTCAAATCCCTTTTAGTTCACATAACTTGGGTAAATCTTTGGTAAATAAGACCAGTTAATACTGTTGGTTTAATAAAAGCTGCTGTGCCTTCTGATGAGCAAAACATGTCTGTTTTAACTTTCGGATTCTTGCTTAGTCGGCAACTGCCTGACATTTGCAGGCTATAAAAATGATTAACAAAGAAATAACTTGATGATGGCTAGTTTTGTTTAATGAATTATTCAAGCATAATTGTTAAGAATGAATAAATTAAAAATGTATGTAAATGGATAGAAGTGTATAAATAAATTTTTTTATTTCAAAAATCTTTCAGTAACTATTAAAGTCATGTTAAATTAAGTATTAGATAATCATAAAATGTCTGCATTAATAGTATGGTGTAGAAAAGCTAAATATACTTAGATCTGTTAATAAACAAGATAATTGAGGAAACATCTCTCTAAAAATTATGAAATGGTTTTCATCTACAAATACTAGTATAAAACAGCTCAAAATTACTTCCTCAGATTTCACTGTAAATTGGCATTAATAAGAGTTAAAATTGTAGTTATCATATGTAATTAAAATGACTAGATATGGCCAGGTGCTGTGGCTCATGCATGTAATCCCAGCATTTTTGGAATGCTGAGGAGGGCAGATCCTGAGGTTAGGAAATTGAGACCATTTTGGCGAATATGGTGAAACCTTGTCTCTACTAAAAGTACAAAAAATTAACCAGGCATGGTGGCATATGCCTGTAACCCCAGCTACCTGGGAGGATGAGGCAGGAGAATTGCTTGAACCCAGGAGGCACAGGTTGCCGAGATTGTGCCACTGCACTCCAGCCTGGGTGACAGAGCGAGATTCCATCTCAAAAAAAAAAAAAGACTAGATAAAAGAGACAATTTATACACAGGGCATACAAAGAAATTAAGATGTGTTTTTGGAAAAGGGAGTTGCAGAGACAGTAATTTTTCATGTACATGAAAGAGAGCATTGTGTGGTCAACATGGTGAGGGAGAAAGGAAAGTAAATTTTGTCCTAAGTAGAATGCCAATCTAAAAAGGAAGGAGAGGACGAAACTGAAGGTTTAAGCAAGTTGTAGGTTTATGGAAGATTAATCTTGTGAAAGGACTTTTGTGTGTAATCAAGTTGGCTAAAATTAGAAGAGAATTGTTTATAAGTTTTTCTAAAAAGTGAACAATCCCAAAAGCTCACTGAAGCAAGGTCAGAGTCTGGGCCCCTCTTTTGGAACGACAGGGTTTTCTTGAAAGATTGATCTTCTTTTTAATAGAAAATTGTAATAGGTGATAAAAGATTTATGAAAATCTTATCTTCTGTGGTCAAAGCTGACTGAGATTATATGGATATGTTTATAAGATTTTATTAAAATTAGCTTTATTATTGGTAACACATGAATATAAAAGTTAGATTTGATATTGTCCTTTGAACAAGAATTTTATATAGTATTAATAAAAGACAGTAAAAGATTTGTTTGCCTTTTGAGTAAACTTCAAAAAGCAAAAAAAAAAAAAAAAAAAAAAAAAAAGATATCCTTGAGAGGATACCTAGCCTTCAGAGGCTTTTAAAAGTAAAATCTGAGATGCCTTATGAAAAGGAGGAAAGACTTTGCCTCATGCTGTCCCTATTAGGTTTCTTCTTTGGGAACTGAGTCTCCTCTCTATCAAATAGTAAAAGTTTTTGCTTTTGAAATCTTGGAACTATCACTTTGGCTAAATAAATGATCATTATTTTACAGTGACCTGCAAGAATATTTTGAGCAAGTTTTTTTAAACCTTTGATATTTGACAAACTTTCCAAAATCATATTTCAAATTAAAATTTAGTCTTTTTTTTTTTAAACCAGAAATTAGCTTTTCAGCTATGAGGGCCCGTAGAAGTTCAAGAGAGGCAGATCAGGCTTATTTGACCTGTTTAAGTCATACAGAAAGCATTATCAAATAAGAAATGATGTTTAACTTTCTTTTAGTTATACTTGTATAAATGTAGTAATATTATTAATATGTGTTCCAAAATTGAATGAGATTCCAAAAGTGATGATTGTTATGTTAAGTTGTATGCTACAGGCATAACCAAATTTCCTTGTCAATTGTGTCTTTAACCAAGGCTACTTTAAGTCTTTTGTCATCCATAGACAATTATTATTTTACTTTGATTCTTTATAAAAAGTATTTCTTTTATCAGCTATAGTCCAAAATTTGCATCTCCTTCAAGGAAATTCATGGAAAGGACTCTGAGAAGTCCTGCATACAGGTTTCTGAAAGTTTTGGAAATCATACCATTGGACTATGGAAAAACTTCCAGAATCTTAATAAAAACATCTATCAGTTCATGAAGATTGCTAACCCAATATCAAATAAAACAAAAGTTAATTACATGGAACTGAACTGATAGAGGACTAAATTTTTATTTTTTATTTTTGAGACAGAGTTTTGCTCTTGTTGCCTAGGCTGGAGTAAAATGGCAAAATCTTGGCTCACCACAACCTCCACTTTCTGGATTCAAGTGATTCTCCTGCCTCAGCCTCCCGAGTAGCTGGGATTACAGGCATGTGCCACCACACCCAGCTAATTTTGTATTTGTAGTAGAGATGGGGTTTCACCATGTTGTCAGACTGGTCTCAAACTCCTGACCTCAAGTGATCCACCTGTCTTGGCCTGCTGAGGTGCTGGGATTATAGGCATGAGTCACTGAGCCTGGCCAGGACTAAAATTTTTTTAATGACTTTTTTTGTTTGAAACGTTGCTATTCTTTTTATTTTGTTTTCCAAAGTCAAGAATTTTTTTTTTTTGAGCTATTTAGAGCTAACAACAATTAAGTAAAGTATTCTTTTATGAGCAAAATTGAATCATCTTGCTCTCTACCTGATTCATCCTGAATTTGGAAGCTATTTGTGAATATACTTAATTTATGTCAATATTATTTGTGTAAGTTCAGTAAGAACCTGTTTTCTTCTGTAACAGTACCAGTTGGAGACACTGGTCATTTTACAAAGACTGGTCATTTCACCAAGGTTTTGAGTGAAATGACGTATTTTCAGATATGACCAAACTGCTTTGATGAATTGAAGTTGACTTTCTAGAGCCAAATAAAAAGCCCTTTGGAAAGACTGACCTGATACTTTGTCTACATGGTACCCTCACAAGTTTTTTGACGTTGCAGTAAGTAAAGAATGTAACTATGTGACAGGCCCAGAAACATAAAGATATTTTAGAACCTCAAGAAGAGAGAAATTCACCCAATTTACATAGATGCTATAGGCAGTCTGATGGTAAATTATTGGCTTTGATACCTAGTTTAGAGAGGCTTTTAAAAGTCTAATCTCAGATTCTTTGTGAAAAAGTTAAAAGCAAAGCCAACTTAAAAATGCATACATGACCATTGATTATTTTTGCTGTACTTAATGCAAATAATCAGGCAAAATATAATACTAAAACTTATTTTGTAAGTATGTTGGTCCTGCTAAAATTTATCTTGGGTAGAAATGGTGAACTGAAGAGAGACAAATTGTGGTTCAGAAGAAAATTACAGCATACCTGCTTTTATATTCAGCCTTGACCATTGTTTTTTAGTTTTTATTATTTTCCTAAAATTTGGTCTAAATCTTGAATTATTTACCGCTACAACAAGTCTCTAAGAAAGGACTGGATTTTAATTTTCTTCATGTTTTAGTTGACTTTCCAATGGAATAGGTTATTTTTTTTTCATTCAGGCATAGAAATTATTTTTTTTTTAAACTTATAATCCTTATGTCTATTATATTTCTACTATGTATATCTCATTGTTTTACTTATTCTGAGAAAACAAACTGCGTGGTATTCTAAAGACTAGAGATGATTCCACAAACCACAGTAGTTACACAAATTAGTGACCTGACTGAAGTCTCATTTGTGGTACCATGCAATGCCATCCCAATTCAGCTTTCGATGGTGTTAAAATCCTCATTAAGACTCATACTCTCCCCTTCCCCCAAATGTGGGACAGGACCATCTGGGAATAAGACTTTCTAGCAATGCAAGACTAAGTTCCTGAACATAAAAGCAGCCAAAACTGTTTAAGTTCATCCACAATGCTTTCTTTGCAAAATCTTGATGAAAAGGGGGGAAATGAGAAAACAAAAATAGCTCAGAACAGTCTGAGCTGTATGAGATATGCACCATTTATTAGGTTTAGAGAAACATGAGTATGGGATGTCATTCACACCCTCAAACCCATGCCCAGGGACAATCTTTTAAAGGCATTTTGTTCCTGACTAGCTACCTCTTCCTGACTAGCTGCCTCACCCATTATCTTTGTGGTCCTGGAATTTTGATACAAAGAATAATATATAGTCCATCAATAGCTTATGTTATTTTAATGTAAATTTTTGGTAAACAACTTAGGAACTGCCTCATCTTTTTTTCTTAAAACTCCACCTAGAACTGTTGCTAATTGGAGTGTGTATATTCTGGGCTACGTAAATCTATGCTCCCAGGTGGCCATTCTCAAGCTCTGGGCTCCAGCAAACTCTATATTTAATCGTATTTTCAGAATCTCGTTATTAAGGTTGACACCATTTACTGGGCTATGTTCACAGTCTGAAAGGACTCATGTCACACTCTCAGTACAAGTAGTCCTTTCCAGTTAAAACAGATGATCTGGTCTCCTAATTTCCTGAAACCACATGTGGACCCTTTCTGTCCATAGTGACAAGGGACATGAGTAAAGAGAGAGAGCCCCTGAGGAGTTGTGTGCAGCTGCAGGCTTAATCTCAATTAACAAAAGCCACCTGGGGAACCAACTATGCTGGGAAAGACTGGAGCCTATTTGTTTTCAGGCTGTGGGTTGCCAGGGCTTTGTGAAGAGCCCTCAGAGACAGACTCACAGGAAGATTTTATTTACTTTTCCTGGATGCCATTCCTGTCTGGCAGCATTCACTTGATAACGTGGCCTACATTTGAAGCCTGTTCCTCAGTGAAGTCAGGTCCCTGGAGGCTAGTAAGGTTAAATTTTATTTCCAAATGTTCTTTCCTCCTTAACACCCTTACCCCCACTTAACTTCTTTCTCTGAAACCCCAAAACATACATTCCCACACACCACACATACGGTTCTTCATACTTACTCTCTTTGTATACTTCTCACAATTTATATATTCATGTGCCATTTGACTAATGTCAGGACTCTATTTCTGATCACCAATATATCCTCATAGCATGGGTTTCTAATACAATGAAGGTTACCAGATTTAACCAATAAAAGTACAAGATGCATAAACTTAAAATTCAGATAAATAATGAATAATTTTCAGTAAAAATATATATCTCTTGGACCACATACTAAAAATTATTGGTTGTTTATCTGAAATTCAAATATAATTGTGCCTGTTGTATTTTACCTGACAATCAAATTATAATTTATTTTTGAGGCTCAGTAAATATATATGTGAATGAAGAAATGAAGGAGCTAATGCGCAATCAAAAACAGAAAATCAAATGCAGAGATTTTACTGGTAAGCATACACCAACATGTCAGAAGCGATTGTTACAAGGTGATAGAATTATCGAAGAATTTTTATTTTTCGAGGTAGTTTTCTGTTTTTCAAGTTGACTGCAATGAGTGGAAGAGTTTTCAAATATACACACATATTTATGTGATATATATATATATATATATATATATATATATATATATATATACATATAAAACACAAACATATAAACTTCGTAACATTAACTCACTTTGAAAAGGAACAACTTGTGTTTTCCCTCAGCCTGAGAAACTAGAATTTTATGACTAAATCTCCAGAAGCTAGGGGTATTTTAGCATGGATGAAATTATTGAAAATGTTATTCAGAGTCCTACATAGCATATCAGTAAAATAGAATACACAAAGAAGGCAGGAATTTTAAAAGTATTGCTGTTATTTTATAAATAATGCAATGCTTCTTAGGTTTTTGAGGCTTTTGGGAGGTAAAGATAAATCTAATAGTTAAACTCAGGACATAAAATCTTGATTAAATTGGACATAACTTACTGGGGGTTTTGATGTTTGTTTAATTTACAGAATGAGGATGGAAAACAAAACAAACAACTTATATCTTATAGAGAATGATTTGAGACACCCCCTTGACCCTGCACATACAACTTCCCATGATGTCCTGGGGCTAAGCACCATTCAGATTTGTCCTTTGGATGTCCACATGACCCACTAGAGATGGGCAAGTTCAGAATGTCATACCTTCATGAAGTAAGGAAGGAAAAGAACTAACATTTGTAAAACAAATGTCACTATGTGCTGGGTACCAGCCTTAGCACTTTATTTTGTTTCATTTATAAATGAAGTAAAGTCACACACATTAACCTTATCACATAATCATGTGACTTAAAAATGATAAACTAAATTACTCACTGACATGGTTTGCATCTGTATTCCCACTCAAGTCTCATGCTGAATTGTAATCCCCAATGCTGGAGGTGGGGCCTTGTGGGAAGTGATTGGATCCTGTGTGTAGATCCTCATGAATGGTTTCACACATCCTCTTGGTGCTGTTTTCATGATAGAGGTCTTAAGAGAGATAGTCACTTAAGTGTGTAGTGACTCCCCACTCCTCTCTCTTGTTCCTGCTCCCACCATGTGAGATGCCTTGCTCCCCGCTTTGCCTTCCACCATGATTGGAAGATTCCTGAGTCCTCCCCCAAAGCAGAAGCCACTATGCTTTCTGTACAGCCTGTAAAACCATGAGCCAATTAAACCTTTTTTCTTTATAAATTACCCATTTTCAGGTATTTCTTTATAGAAATGTGAGAACTGCCTAATACACTCACAATCACACTTCAGAAGCACTGCAAAATGCTTTATAGTTTTGAAAAGATTAACTTACATCAAATATATTGTACTTACTAAAATGGAAAGTATTTATTAGGAAGAATGATACAGATTTGTGAAGATTTTTATCTCACGGTTTGGAAGACAAAGGGGGTTTCTGTTGTACTTTAAGCATGCACCCTCCCAGTTGGTTTCTAGTTTTGAATGTAGTACCAGAATCACTGAGGGGAGGTAAGTCTTTTCTCTCTCTTCTATCAGTGTTAATGATGCCTGGTGTTCCACTGTGAGGTTCAGTGTGAGAAGTGAGAAGGAAAGAATAGGACATATAACATGTTATCACCAGATCAGTATGCATGGAGAACAGAATATTGTCTGGAATGACACCAAGTTAGCAAACAGCAAAAACCATAATCACTGGCCAACCTAAAGCCTTATAATACCAATTTAAAAAGAAAAAAAGGGTAGAATGAAATCAACTTTGCCCACACAGTGATGAAAGACAAATACGAAAAGGTAAAATGCTAAGGCCTTATAATGGGTCCCTGGACTTAAAAAAAATTAGTTGGTTGAAGTTTTGAAGAAGAAAAATGTGACGTTGAACAAACGGGGGTTGCAAAGTGACAGTACCTTGTCATTCTCAAGATGCAGAGAGGGGAAGAGAGGCAATTTGATGATTGCTAAGGGTAGGGAAGAAAGAGCTGCATCTATTTTAGCTTTTTACATGGCAGCATTTTGAATAGGCCACTCTAACATACTGATTAAATATACTGAGCTTGAGCTGAAATTAGACTACCATGTCTGAGTAGTGCATAAACTATAACAGACCTATTTCCAAGTCATATAAAACCATCTTCTTTTCAACTGTGGCATAGAGGCTTTGAGCAAATTGTATACTAAGCGAACTGTATTAAAGATGGATGGAGGCAGGTTTTATGCACTGATTTCTCCAGAAGGATATCCCTACACAGAGAGTAAAACCTCAATTATATTTCCATTAGCATTTGCTGAATAAAGACCCTTTTTCTTTCTTTGCTGGTAAGTCAGAACTGCTTGGTATGCATATTTAAATAACAGTCATCCTGAATTAGCTTTAAGAACCACCTCTTAACATAATGGATGCATTAAAATGTAAAACAAAATGAAGGTGACACACAAAGACCTTGACGCACAAGAAAAGAGCAGAAGGTAATAGATACTGCAAGCTTCTGGTCTCGGCTGGGCCGGCTGTTTTCTATGCCTTGGATTATGGAAATAGCTTTGAGTGCAGATCACAGTAACTTAATGTCTAGTCACTGATACAAGTTAGCTTCAGCTCTGCCAAAAGCTATTTGTTGAGAAAGGCAGCACCTATCCTTGTCTAACTTACAGGTATATATGTGACTGCTTAAGAAATATGCTACAAAGCAATCAGTTTTATTGCCAATTATTTTAAGGAGAAAGTGTTTTGTATAAATTCTAAATGTCAACCTGAGGCCATACTTTGTAACCAAAGTTCCTCCCCTACAGTTTATGGTTGGGGTGGGGAGAATAACTAGTAAGACATCTGAACTCAATCCTCATCTGCCCAATTAATTACAATGCTTTATATATATATATATAAAATTAATACATATACATATTAACCTTAAGGACAAGGGGAACTTTGACAACTGAACCAAGAAGTTTTTATTAGTGACGATAAAACAAAAATATTCTTTCACTATAAAGCCAAAGAAACTATGGAGAACAAAAGATCCTAAGGAAGATCATAAGGAGAATTTTGCAAATGCTTGCCTAGAAATCAAGATGCATTAATGTAACAGTGGGGATGAAGATGAGAGTGAGACGGGAATAATAAAGGGTGGTGGGAGGAGAATAGAAAATTCCAGGCAGCAGTTTCACATGACTAGCAAAAGGAAACTGTTGAAATAGCTGCGTAAACAAGGGACTGATAAGAACCTGAAAAACCAGGGTGTAGGCCAAGCTTCCTAAGACCAGCTAGACCCAACGTGGTGCTAGATTTTTTCCCCACAAGTTACTGGGGTACAGGTGGTGTTTGGTTACATGAGCAAGTTCTTTAGAGGTGATTTGTGAGATTTTGGTGCATCCATCATCCAAGCAGTATACACTGCACCATATTTATAGTCTTCCATTCCTTGCCCTCCTCCCACTCTTCTCCCAAAGTTTCAAAAGTCCACTGTATCATCCTTATGCCTTTGCATCCTCATAGCTTAGCTCCCATATATCAGTGAGAACGTAAGATGTTTGCTTTTACATTTCTGAGTTACTTCACTTAGAATAATAATCTCCAATCTCATCCAGGTCATTGCAAATGCTGTTAATTCATTCCTTTTTATGGCCATATAGTATTCTCTCTCTATATATATAGTTTAATATAGGTCCCATCAATTTTTCTTTGTTTTTATTGCATTTGCTTTTGGGTTCTTGATCATGAAACTCTTGCCTAAGCCAATGTCTAGAAGGGTTTTTCCAATGTTATCTTCTAGGATTTTTATAGTTTCAGGTCTTAGGTTTAAGTCCTTAATCCATCTTGAGTTGTTTTTTCTATAAGGTGAGAGATGATGATCCAGTTTCATTCTCCTACATATATATATATATATATATATATATATATATATATATGGACAAAGAAACTGTGACATATGTGTGTGTGTGTGTGTGTGTGTGTGTGTGTGTGTGTGTGTGTGTGTGTGTATCACAGTTTCTTTATCTACTCATTGATTGATGGGCATTTTGGTTGGTTCCACAATTTTGCAATTGTGAATTGTGCTTCTGTAAACACGTGTGTGCCAGTATCTTTTTTTGAATAATTACTTCTTTTCATCTGAGTAGATACCCAGTAGTGGGATTGCTGGATCAAATGGTAGTTCTACTTTTAATTCTTTAAGGAATCTCCACACTGTTTTCCATAGTGGCTGTATTAGTTTACATTCCCACCAGCAGTGTAGAAGTGTTCCCTGTTCACTGCATCCATGCCAACATCTGCTGTTTTTTATTTGTTTTATTATAGCTATTCTTGCAGGAGTAAGGTAGAATCACATTGTGGTTTTGATTTGCCTTTCCCTGATCATTAGTGATGCTGAGCATTTTTTCATATGTTTGTTGGCCATTTGTAAATCTTCCTCTGAGAACTGTCTATGCGGGTCCTTAGCCCACTTTTTGATGGGATTGTTTTTTTTTTTCTTACTGATTTATTTGAGTTCATTGTAGATTCTGGATATTAGTCCTTTGTCAGATGTATAGATTGTGAAGATTTTCTTCTACTCTGTGGGTTGTCTGTTTACTTTGCTGACTGTTCCTTTTGCCATGCAAAAGCTCCTTATTTTAATTAGGTCCCAGCAATTTATCTTTGTTTTTATTGCATTTGCTTTTGGGTTCTTGCTCATGAAACATTTGCCTAAGCCAATGTCTAGAAGGGTTTTTTCAATATTATCTTCTAGGATTTTTATAGTTTCAGGTCTTAGGTTTAAGTCCTTAATCCATCTTGAGTTGTTTTTTCTGTAAGGTGAGAGATGATGATCCAGTTTCATTCTCCTACAGGTGGCTAGCAATTATCCCAGCACCATTTCTTGAAAAGGGTGTCCTTTCCCCATTTTATGTTTTTGTTTGCTTTTTGTGTTTATTTCTGAGTTATCTATTCTGTTCTATTGGTGTATATGCTTATTTTTGTACCACTACCATGCTGTTTTGGTGAGTATGTCCTTATAGTATAGTTTGAAATCAGGTAGTATGATGCATGCAGATTTGTTCCTTTTGCTTAGTCTTGCTTTGGCTATGGAGGTTCTTTTTTGGTTCCATGTGAATTTTAGAATTGTTTTTTCTAATTCTGTGAAGAATGATGATGATGATTTGATGGGGATTGCATTGAATTTGTAGATTGCTTTTGGCAGTATGGTCATTTTCACAATATTGATTTTACCCATCCATGAGCATGGGATGTTCATGTCATCTGTGATTTCTTTCAGCAGTGTTTTTTAGTTCCCCTTGTAGAGGTCTTTCTACTTCTTATTTATTTGTATTTCTAAGTATTTTGGTTTTTCTGCAGCTATTGTAAAAAGTTGAGTTATTGATTTGGTTCTCCACTTGGTTGCTGTTGGTAGGTAGAGGAGCTACTGATTTCCGTACATTAATCTTGTGTCTGGAAACTTTGCTGAATTTTTTTTAAATCAGTTCTAGGAGCTTTCTGGTGGGGTCCTTATGTTTTCAAGAAAAACAATCATATCATCAGCAAGCAGTGATAATTTGACTTTCTCTTTACTGATTTGGATGCCCTTTCTTTCTTTCTCTTGTCTGATTGCTCTGGCTAGGACTTCCAGTACTATGTTGAAGAAGAGTGGTGAGAGTGGGCATCCTTGTCTTGTTCCAGTTCTCAGAGGGAATGCTTTCAACTTTTTCCCATTCAGTATTATGTTGGCTGTAGGTTTGTCACAGATGTCTTTTATTACATGAAGGTATGTCCCTTTTATGTCAATTTTGCTGAGGGTTGTAATTGTAAAGAAATGAGGCCGGGTGTGGTGGCTCATGCCTGTAATCCCAGCACTTTGGGAGGCTGATGAGGGTGGAACACGAGGTCAAGAGATCGAGACCATCCTGGTGAACAAGGTGAAACCCCGTCTCTACTAAAAATACAAAAATTATCTGGGCATGGTGGCACGTGCCTGTCATCCCAGCTACTTGGGAGGCTGAGGCAGAAAAATTGCTTGAACCCAGGAGGCAGAGGTTGCAGTGAGCTGAGACCATGCCATTGCACTTCAGCCTGGGTAACAAGAGCAAAACTCCATCTCAAAAAAAAAAAAAAAAAAAAAAAAAAAAGAAAGAAAGAAATGCTGAATTTTGTTGAATGCTTTTTCTGCATCTATTAAGATGATAATGAGATTTTTGTGTTTCATTCTTCTGTTTATGTGGTGTATCACATTTATTGACTTGCATATGTTAAGCCATTCCTGCATCCCTGGTATGAAATCCACTTGATCATGGTGGATTATCTTTTGATGTGTTGTTGGAGTCAGTTAGTTAGTATTTTGTTAAGGATTTCAGCATCTATGTTCATCAAGGATATTGGTCTGTAGTTTTCTTTTTTGGTTATGTCCTTTCCTGGTTTTGTTATTAGGGTGATGCTAGCTTCATAGGATGAATTAGGGAGGTTTCCTTAGTGTTAAAGGATTGGTAACAATTCTTTGAATGTCTGGTAGACTTCTGCTGTGAATCCATTTGGTCCTGGGCTTTTTTTGTTGTTGGTAATTTAAAAATTACAATTTCAATATCACTGCTTATTATTGGTCTCTTCAGGGTATCTAAATTCTTCCTAATTTAAGCTAGGAGGGTTGTATTTTTCCAGACATTTATTCACCTCTTCCAGGTTTTCCAGTTTATGTGCATAAAGTTGTTCATAGTAGCCTTGAACAATCTTTTGTATTTCAGTGGTGTCAGTTGTAATATCTCCTGTTTCATTTGTTAGTGTGGTTATTTGAATTTTCTCTCTCTCTTTTTTTTTTTTGGTTAATCTTGCCAATGATCTATCAATTTTATTTATCTTTTTTTTTTTAAAAAGCCAGCTTTTTGTTTCATTTAACTTTTGCATTTATTTTATTTGAATTTCATTTTGTTCTTCTCTGATCTTTGTTATTTCCTTGCTTCTGCTGGGTTTGGGTTTGGTTTGTTCTTTTTGCTCTAGTTTCCTTTGGTGTGACCTTACAGTGTCAGTTTGTGCTCTTTCAATCTTTTCAATGTGGGCATTTATGGCTATGAACTTTGCTCCTAGCGAAGTTTGCTGTATCCCAGGGATTTTGATTGGTTGTGTCATACTGTCCTTCATTCAAAGAATTTTTTAATTTCCATCTTAATTTCATTTTGACCCAATGCCATTCAGAAGCAGATTCTTTAATTTCCATGTATTTGCATGGTTTTGAAGATTTCTTTTGGAGTTGATTTCCAGTTTTATTCCACTGTGGTCTGAGACAGAGCTTGATATAATTTCAATTTTCTTAAATTTATTGAGGCTTGTTTTATGGCCTATCATATGGTCTATCTCGGAGGAAGTTCTATGTGCTGTTGAATAGAATGTGTATTCTGCAGTTGTTGGATGAAATGTCTGTATATATCTGATAAGTCCATTTCTTCCAAGGTATAGTTTAAATCCACTGTTTTTTTGTTGACTTCCTGTCTTGATGACCTGTCTAGTGCTGTCAGTGGAGTACTGAAGTCCCCCACTATTGTTGTGTTGCTGTCTATCTCATTTCTTAGGTCTATTAGTAATTGTTTTATACATTTGGGACCTCCAGTGTCAGGTGCCTATATGTTTAGGATTGTGATATTTTCCTGTTGGACAAGGCTTTTTACCAATATATAATGTCCCTCTTTGTCTCTTTTAACTACTGTTGCTTTAAAGTTTATTTTTTCTGATATAAGAATAGTTATCCCTGCTCACTTTTGGTGTCCATTTGCATGAAATGCCTTTTCTCACCCCTTTACTTTATGTTTATGTGAGTACTTACTGTGGTAGGTGAGTCTCTTGAAGGCAGCAGATAGTAAATTGGTGAGTTCTTATCCATTCTGTGGTTCCATATCTTTTAAATGGAACATTTAGGCCATTTACATTCAATAATAGTATCAAAATGTGGGGTTCCATGGAATTCAACACGCTCTTTGTAGCCTATGTACTTTGCGTTTTTTCCCAAAGAAGAAAAAGAAGCTGAAACTGAAGCTCTTCTCCCACAAACAGACCTTCAACTTCTCCAGTGGGAGTCTGTGTTTGGGAGAGGAGGGTCTCCCTTACCCACTTCCACAGTTGGGGAACTCACAGTTTTGGGGGGGTGCTTTCCTGGGTTCTGCAGGGTGTTTTTTTGTTTGTTTGTTTGTTTTTTGCTTTTTAACTTGTGTTTTTATTTTATAGGTCCTATGTGATCTATGCTTTAAAGAGGTTCTGTTTTGATATGTTTCTAGGATTTGTTTCAAGATTCAGAGACCCTTTTAGCAGTTTTTGTCATGGTGGCTTGGTAATGATGAATTCTCTCAGCATTTGTTTGTCTGAAAATGACTATATCTTTCCTTCATATATGATGCTTAGTTTCACTAGATACAGAATTCTTGGCTGATAATTGTTTTATTTGAGGAGGCTGAAGATAGGGCTCCAATCTCTTCTAGCTTGTAGAGTTTCTGCTGAGACATCTGCTAATCTGATAGGTTTTACAATTATAGGTTACCTGGTGCTTCTGTCTCACAGCTCTTAAGATGCTTTTCTTTATCTTAACTTTGGATTATCTGATGACAATGTACCTAAACAAAGATTTTTTTGCAGTGAATATCCCGAGTGTTCTTTGTGCTTCTTATATTTGGATGTCTAGGTTTCTAGCAAGGCCGGGGAAGTTTTCCTTGATTATTCTCTCAAATATGTTTTCCAACCTTTTAGAAATCTCTTCTTCCTCAGGGACACCAATTATTCTTAGGTTTGGTCATTTAACATAATTCCAGATTTCTTGGAGGTTTTGTTCATATTTTCTTATTATTTTTTCTTTTTCTTTATTGAATTGGGTTAATTTGAAGACTTTGTCTTCAAGCTCTCATTTTCTTTCTTCTACTTGTTCAGTTCTATTGCTAAGACTTTCCACAGCATTTCACATTTTTAAAAGTGTGTTTAAAGTTTTCTGGATTTTTAAATTGTTTTTTCTTAAACTATCTATTTCCTTGAATATTTATCCCTTCACTTTTTGTATCATATTTTGGATTTCCTTGCATTGGGCTTCATCTTTTTCTGGTCCCTCCCTGATTAGCTTAATAATTAACCTTCTGAATTCTTTTTTTTTTTTTTTAATTTTTATTGCATTATAGGTTTTGGGGTACATGTGCAGAACGTGCAAGATAGTTGCATAGGTACACACATGGCAGTGTGTTTTGCTGCCTTCCTCCCCTTCACCCACACTTGGCATTCATCCCCAGGCTATCCCTCCCCAGCCTCCCCACTGTTCCTCCCCCATTCCCCCCAATAGACCCCAGTGTATAGTAGACCACCTCTCTGTGTCCATGTGTTCTCATTTTTCTCACCCACCTATGAGTGAGGTAAATCAGGGATTTCTTCTTGGTTTGGATCCATTGCTGGGGATCTAGTGTAATTTTGGGGGGGGACACTGAAGAGCCTTGTTTTGTCATATTACCATGGTTGGTTTTCTGGTTCCTTCTCACCCCTTGGTGGCAGGGGGCTACAATGGACTTTGTAAGTGTTCTTAGCTTTGGTTATTTATAGTGTTCTATTTTTATGCTGGTTGTCCTCCTGCCATGAGGTGGTGCTTTTCAGAGAGCATCAGCTGTGGTATTATGGGGAGGAACTGTCAGTGGGCAGGGCCCTAGAACTCCTGAGTTTATATGCCCTTTGTCTTCTGATACTAGGATGGGTAGGGAAGAACCATCAGGTTGGGACTGGGCTAGGCGTCTCTGTGCTCAGACTCCCTTGGGTGGGTCTTGCTGTGGCTGCTGTGGGACATGGGAGTGGGAGTCTCAGGTCACCGGAGTTGTGTACCTAGGATTATGGCTACTTCTGCTGAGTTATGCAGATTGTCAGGGAAGTGGGGAAAGCCATCAATCACAGGCCTCACCCAGCTCCCAGGAAAACCAAGGGCTGGTCTCACTCCCACCATGCCCTCCACAATAGCCCCTAGACTGTTTCCAGGCAGAGAACAATACCGACTTGAAAACCTGCCCCAGGCTACTTGCCTCCCAGCTGGAAAGAAAATGGCTTGGTTCTTCCCCTGCCTTTGGAGTCTGTACACTGGATTTGAGCCCTCCCCTAAGTTCTGGCCAGGCACTTCTCACCCTGTTCAAATTCTTACAAAGTTCAGCTAGAGATTTGTTTTTCCCTGTGTAGTTTTACCTCTTGCTCCTCTCCTGTTGGATCCCTGTGGTGCCAGGCAAGAACAGCCCGCTTGGGGACCCAGCGATGTCCCACAGCCTTTCTGCTGCTTCTTCTACCCTGTATTTCACTGGGCTTTCCAAATTGACTTAGCTCCAGGTAAAGTCAGAAACATCTCCAGCAAACAGACCTTCAGCTACTCCAGTGGAAGTGTATGTTAGGGAGAACCGTCTGCTTCCTTCAGAGATTCTGTGGTACTCTCCATGGTGCTGAATTTAACCCAGGTTTCACCTAGGACCTCATCATACACTCATTAACATACTTAATAATATACCCACCAGCACCATGACAGTTCCAGGAACATTCATATTTGGTGTAAAAATAGGTGGCACCACAGTTCCAAGAAATCTCCATCTTTTTTTCAATAATCTTCATGAATGTTTCACCCCTTGGTTAAAGAAACCTTTTATGGCAGCTGCCTCAGACTCCCTTATATGACACTCCCTGGAGTCCACCCATGCTCCCCTCTCTTGAGTGTGTACTTTTCACTTTGCAATAATCTCTGTACTTTCACTGTTTTCCAACTCAACCTTGAACTGCTTCTTGCAATTGCATCAAGAACCTGGATTTTAGCCAGCATCAAGTTCCCAGAGGCATTTGGGGACCTCCCCTAGCCCACCAATATCAGGAGTGTCTCTATTCAGGGGTCCAGTAAAACTACTCACCACAAATTCACCAGGAAAGGGTGCTCCAGACCCTGCATGATCTGGAGTTCCTTGAAGACATTTCTTACTTCATTGCGCTCCACACACTTTTGTTTATTCATGTACTTCATTGCATACATCTTCTTAGTATCATTCTTCTGTACAATGCAGACCTAATGGTGAAAACCAGAGTGAGAGAGTATTTAGGGAGATGATGTATCATGGTGATGAGAGACAGAACAAGACATGTTCTTTGCTATGGCTTGGATCTTTAACATTTGTAAATTATATGATGTTAAAGTTCCCACTTAGCTCTGATTCTAGATTAAAAATTTCATTTTCTTTTCTATGCACCAGTTCAATTCTTGGATCTCTTTTTCCTCAAACAATTTTGCCTGGTTTTGCTTTTTTGAATTTTTAAGACAGCATTTTGGTGAAAATAGCTGCCTCCATGTCAGGAATCTTCCAATAACAAGTAACATCCTTAATCCTGCTTTGAGTGACTGAAATAGATATGACTAAACTGTCAACTTGAATAATACTGTGCAAAGAATTTCTGTTTACAACCATACATGATATAACCAAAAAGGACTTTAAGGACTGGAAAAATGCTAAATAAAATGTCCATGTTTTAAAAATTTCTTTAGCGGTCTATATAATACCTGATAAAGTAAATAGCAAATGATTTTAAAATGCAAGTTTAGTATGAAATACTATTCTCTTAAAGTGTGCCTTCATTGAGAAACTGGTAATCAGGGTTTGAATATGTAAGGTTCTTGCAAAAATGTCAGACTGAATATGTACAGTTCTTAAGATAAAAACATTATACAAATGAGGAAACTGAAATAGAAATCAGGTGGTTTCTTTCCTACATGAAAATAATTAACTCTTCCATTGACAAGACAATTATTACTGGGTGTACAGTGGGTATAATCAGAAAATGATTCTGAAATCCTCATCTCCTTTAGGGTGGAGAGAAAAGCTTTAAAGGTTAGCGAGAGTAAACAGACTCGAGTTTAATGAGATTATTCTGAGAACAGTATGTGTTCATTATGTAGCTGCCTGTCACATGCTTTCCTTAAACTGTAGTGACAATTTTATAAAAATCCATTATAAAATCATTTTCACTTAATCATCTTTCCTTGTAGTCCCAGCAACTCAATAATGTGAACATTTCTGGATCCTCTGTTCCCTGGGCTACACAACCCTGCTGGTGGTTAATCATTTCAGCTGGTTCTCACCTTCCCAAAACTGCCTTTCCCAATGGCTCGCAAAATTTCGAAGTGGTCAAAGTTGACTGTAAAACAACAAAAAAGAAAAATAACATGAGTGATTATCAATTTAACTTTAGTAGCTAATAAATAATAAAGATTGGACTACTGAAGTTTCTTGCCTAAAATATAATCTCAGATTATATTAAAATGCCAATCTATTCACCCAATAAACATCTATTGAACACTTATTACATATTCATCATAGTGCTTATTGCTGGGAATATAGTTTTCAAAAAGTGAAAATAGAATCTCTGCATTTATGGAGTCTGTAGTCAAGTGAGGCCCTATAAAGAGAGACACTCTTATGGACTAAATAGTCACGAAAGTAAATGGAAAATTCAGGCTCCCACTGCAAGTTAAGAAGAGAGGTCATGGGGCTGTAAAAACATAACAGAATTTGACATAGGCAGCAAGGTAAGGGGAAACATCTCTGAGCACAGAATGACTTCAGAAAGATCTGCTCCCAGGTGCATCACATGTATGGCTTTACTGAAGATCAGCAATGTAAAATATTCTCCTTGCCTATTTTCTTACTATGACCACTCTTTTGTATCTAAGTAATTTCAATTTTCCCAAGTAGGAAACTATTACATCTCGAAGTGTGTAGTATGAACTCATCTCCAAAGTGCAGACATGTAACAGATTAGAATGGATGTATGTGCAGAGGTCCACTGAATACTGCTTTGAAATAGAGTCGATCCTTCACATCTGCAACTTTAAAACTTCAGCCCCTGGAAGAGGCAATAGTTGATTAGTTTATAGGTAGCATGGGTTTTTGAGTCAATGCTCATGAAATGCATAGTGATGAGAAGAACAAATTATAGATTCTCCTGTGCAGGTGACAATTTTCAGTTTCTTTCCTTGGTAACTGAAAAATGTTTGACTCTGTTTTCTGGTTTTTGAAATAAGGATTTAGATCAGTTAAATTCTAATAAGTATTTTAAGAGTTTTAGATGAGTTAAATTCCAAATAAGCGATTTTATGAACTTAGTTAGAAAAGATTGTGAAACACAAAATGGTGTAATTTTTCTCTCTAAAAGACCTAGTTTGTCTCTATTATCCAGAATAATTAGATAAGCTCCTTCTGAAGAAAAATGTTTGGCAAGAGTGCCTCTCAAAGTCTTTCCAAGATTTCTGAGAGTCAAACATTTTAATGACGTGACTTAATCGTTTTCTCTTCTGAACTCCAAATTCACTTTCTTTTGAGCACAAAACCTACTATCTCATGTGAGGCAGCATGTATATTACAAATAATCCTGTACTTGGAATGAAGAGACTTGAGATAAATGACAGATTTTTTGAGCCTCCATATTCTCTTCAGAAAAAAATGGACTGACTCTTCTAGATCAGAAGAATCCCTTCTACTAAGAAAGTACTACTAAAGCTGTTTACTTATTTAACATAACTCAAGGGAATGAATTCTCTTCTAAAATTCCTTGGATTCTGAGTTTATTCATCCACTACAGCATAAGCTCAATGAGGGTGGAGATGATATGTCATTTTGCTCACTCTGGGTCCCCTGCCACCTCAGTAAATTCCTGGCTTAGGTAGTTGAAGACATAACTCTGCAGTTCCCACAAGGCAGGTCTTAGCAAATAAATCAAACTAAGCTGTAAGCATACACAAGAACACCAAAACAATTAGTTATTATAAATATGGATAGTGTGATCATTTGGATCCTCTAAGGCAGTGCTTTTGAACTGTGAGCCAAAACCCATTAAAGAGTTATGAATTTAGCAATAATAAGAGGTACTAAAAATTTAATGAAATAGAATAGAAAATACCAGAAATGCCTCAAATGTAATAAGAGTAGTACTGCTGCAGAAACTGTTGTTTCTATTTCATATACTTGAGTAGACATATATATATATATACAATCCCAGCTTTATTTACTATGTCATAATATGTTGTTTGGTATATGTTTTGCCTTGGGTTGTGGTCAGAATCATTTTATAAACACTTCTGTAAGTTTTCTCTTGAGTTTCATACTGAAATAATGAAAGCAATGATTTTCTTCTGCCCATTACATGAATCTGAGTTGTGTATAATTTACCATGAGAGTGTTAAAAAAAAAGCTGACCAGCATTTATTTGCAAGTTCAAGATTTTATCTTCAGCAAATCCAATAACTCACTGTGATTTCTCCACTAGCAGTCTAGCCTAGAATGCTGTGCTGACATTTTAAATCTCCAAGGATACAGCAGGTACCTAGAAAGCATGAAGTTCCATCTTGACATCAATCCATTTCATGAACCACCTCCTTTTATAAACCATTTTAATCTTACCAAAAATAATAAGGGATTACATTTCAGGTTCCTGGTAAATTTATACTAGCAAAACTGCCTTAACTAAATGTGACCTCCCAAATGTCACTTCTCAGAAAACGGACAAGCCTAATTAGAGCCAGTTCATCTTATTTATGATTTTATCAAAGAAAAACACAGACTCTCTAGTCTAATGCCATACTGCCTAAGATCACTTCCTTGTATAAAATTACATCCTAACGAGAAAGCCAATGATAGATTAAAAGTGGCAATGAGAGGCTGGATGCAGTCACTCGCACCTGTAATCCCAGTACTTTGGGAGGCCAAGGCAGGAGCATTGCTGGAGCCCAGGAGTTCGAGACTAGCTTGGGCAATATAGTGAGGCCCCATATCTACAAAAAAATTTAAAAATTAGCTAGGCATGGTGGTGTGCACCTGTAGTCCCCGCTACTCAGAAACTGAGACAGGAGGATCCCTTGAACCTAGAAGCTGAGGGTGCAGTAATCTGTGATTGCACCACTGTACACGGGCCTGGGAAACAGAGTGAGAACCTGTCTCCAAAAAAAAAAAAAAAAAAAAAAAAAAAAAAAGTGACTGGAAGAGGATCTCTTATTCAATCCTGACAGTCTCTTCTTAAATGTTCAACAGAATCACTAGTTAGCAGGAAGACTAACTTGAAAACGCAAATAAACCTCAGAAATTCAGACAAAATCAGAGAGAGGGAGAGAGAGATGAAGTAAGAATTGTGGATTATTTTCTCAACAGAAATCTAGTAGTACTATAAACATGTAGAATTTACCTAAGGGGAATGTGGAATAGTGTACCCACTATATTCTTAAACCCTTGATCAATATGAACAGTAAATGCCAAATTGGACTTGCAGTCTGTTTTGTGTAGTCTATGAGCTAAGAATGATTTTTGAATTTTTAAAAATTATTTAAAAAAACCAACGGATATGCAGTGAAGAATGTACATAAACCCACAATATTTACTAGCTGGCTCTTTATAGAAAAGTTTGATGGCTGCTGAGATTAAGAGCATAGTCCCTGAAGACAGACAATCTGAATTCAAATCTCAGCTCCAACAATAAATAGCTATGTAATCTTGGAAATTTACTTCTATGAGTCCCTTTCTGCATCTATAAAATGAGGATGAAAAATAAGATGTATCTCACAAGGTTTATAAGAAGATGAAATGGGTCATGTGCATAGCATATTGCCTGGAACAAAGTACTTTTACTAGTAGTGCTACTACATCTTTTTTTTTTGAGATGGAGATTCGCTCTTGTTACCCAGACTGGAGTGCAATGGCATGATCTTGGCTCACTGCAACCTCCGCCTCTTGGGTTCAAGCAATTCTCCTGTCTCAGTCTCCCGAGTAGCTGGGACTACAGGCATGCGCCACCATGCCCAGCTAATTTTTGTATTTTTAGTAGAGACAGAGTTTCACCTTGTTGACCAGGATGGTCTCGATCTCTTGACCTCATGATCCACCCGCCTTGGCCTCCCAAAGTGCTGGGATTATAGGTGTGAGCCACTGCACCCGGCCACTACTTCTTAACAAGTATCGTAGCTCCCAGCAAATACCATCTTAAGTTGCCATGGTAACACCTGGGTATTATCAGGCAATATGGAGATAAGTGGCATCAGCATCATTTCAACACATTTGGGGTTTTCATAGTCTGTGGTGTGGTGTCCTTGCAATGTTTTCTCTAACCTCTAAAGCAAAGTTAACCTTAGTGGTGTTTACTTCTTGGGTCTTATCCTTGTATTGTGTTTTAAAACTTTCATTCTTGTTCACGGAGCTCTTCTAACTGTAGCGCTTTGGGAGGCCAAGGCAGGCAGATCACGAGGTCAGAGTTCAAGACCAGCCTGGTCAATATGGTGAAACCCCGTCACTACTAAAAATATAAAACTTAGCCAGGTGTGGTTGTCTGTGCCTGTAATCCCAGCTGCTCGGGCCACTGAGGCAGGAGAATTCCTGTGATGCAGAGGTTGCAGGTAGCCATCACTGCACTCAGGCCTGGGAAACAGAACAAGACTTCATCTCAAAAAAGGAAGGAGAAGGAGAAGGAAAAGGAGGAGGAGGAGGAGGAGGAGGAGGAGGAGAAGAGACAGAAAGGCTGTCTGGAGACACTGGGTCTTTGTGGGGCCTTGAAGGCAGTGGTTTAGGTAGGCAGAGGCAGAGCCTGGTTCTCACTCACACTGACAGGGATGGGCTAAAGTATATGGCCTGCAGGAAAACAGGCAAGGGAGATGTAACTTTGAGGCCTCCCTTACGTGCCTCTGAGTCCTGCTTCACACAGGTCTTTTTATTCCAGCCTTCACAGTCATTGTATCTGTACAGTATCCTAAAAGTTGCCTGGAGGTATGTCAGGTTAACAGACAAAGTTGAATGTGCCTTAATGTGATAATTAGATGGAATATTAAAAAAGCAAATATCTGAAAAGTACTTATTTCAGAGTTTTTCTTTGGGGTGGGTACACATTCCTTCACTAATCAACCAGACACAGAATTCTATTTGCATGAGGCATTTGTTTATGAGGGCAGTCAGTACATGTTGCATTTTTACGTCACTTTCTATCTTCACATCCTTACAGTGTATGTAGTTAAGGGTACTTAGGCTCAGAGGTATGAGATCATTTGTATGGTTATAACTAGCATAATGATTTATGAATGTTGAGGTTAGATTTTAAAAACAGGAAGTAAGGCAAAGCCTTGTTTAATCAAAACTACACATAAAAATCCTTTAGAAAGGTATCTTTTTGAAAAACAAGTCTTTCCAAAAGTCCAACAGACAATTATATCTACTTTGTGTGGGTACCCAATGAGGCTCATAAACTGCATCTAGGATCTATTATTTGGGAAAAAATGGTTTAAACACTAAAATTACACTCTACTCATTGGTGAGAATGTATTTATTATAGTCACATACAAAGTAAGAACAACTATGTGGATAACAAGGGGGTAGAATCAACTCACTTGAGTCTGCCTAGTTGTACTCCCATAAATTCAATATCCACCTTTCTCATTCTGGACCCAGGCTCTTAACCACTATTTTTTTTTTTTATGTCTCACTCATCCAACGGACCAGGGTACTCCATAGAGCCATTACTACTCTCATGCTAGGATGTACTTTAAGCCTGTGGTTTCTTAACACCACCACCACATCTTTTCTCTAGGATCAAAAAGCATCAAATGGGGAGCATAAACTGTTACCCAGCATAAATCACTTATCCCATATGTAACGAATGCTAAAGTTATCCAACTATTTCTCCCTATAACCACTATTTTTATAGCAGTCATCTTAATGTTATTCTTACTGTATAACATACCTACCTATCCCAAAGGTAGAATCAGGGGAAGCAAGATGGGTTTTCTTCCTGTATCATTTTAGAGTTATATGTCAAATCAAGTTTTCCGAGTCTTTCCCTTAGCATAAACCATGCTGATTCTGAAACCCAGTGATGATACTTTTTATTTCCTTTGTTTTACTTCACTTACTATCTTCTCAGTCTCAACATGCTGTGCAATAAGCAATGTTAAAGGAAAGAAAAAAGGAAACCTTTTTAAAGAGTCTGTTATAACACCCTGATGCTTGTCATTTCAGAGAAGACCCTTGTAGAAGTTAAGGCAGGAAGTCCCGCCCCTTTTTTCTACTTTTGAGGTAAAAATCTTTGTAAAAGGTTTTTTTTTTTTCTTTTTCTGAAAAATTGATTCCAGCTTCAGCAAGTGCCAAATCATGAACATATGTGAGTCCATTGAGAACGGCACATCTCACTGTTTACGTAAATCTTTCTACTGATGATGGAACAAGGACACCAGCTGTGTAACCTTAGAGAACTTGTCTTTCAGATCACAATGTCCCCATCTGTAAAATGGAGCTAATTAAACCTAACTCAGGTGGCTTTGAAAATAAGACATTATAAGCCAGAGGCGATATGTCTGGTCCACTGAAAACTAAAAATTGCAAATTTGTTTTTAAGTACAACAATTATTCAATAAAAACTAAGCTCCCTTCCCATTCCAAGTTTTCAGTTCCAGTTCCATGAAGCAAGAATTATTAAAAAAAATCTTATGTATCCTTTAAGAGATTCTCTCTGCATATATGTACTCCTTCCTAAGCAATAGCACCATACAATCATTCGAATGGGAACACACATTGTTAAACCCTTTCTGTGTAACATATTGCCTCAGTCCCTTCATACCATCACATGTAGATCTAATTATTTTAAGTAGCTAATTTTTATTTTATTGTGTAAATGTACCATAAAATTTTTAACTTACTGATGGATTTTGAAAGATGGTTTAATTATCTATGATTACCAATACTACCTTGAGCATTCGTGAGAGGCTTCTATACCTATGTTTATAAGCAAAGTTGATAAAAGTAGAAATGCTGGGCAAATAATATGTGAATTTTCTAATTTTATAGATATTGTCAACTGGCTCTTCAAAGATGTAACATTATATCTCCTTCACATCAAATACATATAAGAATAAGAATAACTTTTTGTTCACCACCATGCCATACTACCACATTAACTGTTATTCATCTGACAAGTGAAAAAGATTAAATTATTGATTTACTTTATATTAATTTAATGATGAGTGAAGCTGCACATATTTGTATGTGTATTTTTTTCAGCAAACTGCCTTTTTATATGCTTTGTATATCTTTAATGAGTTATTTGAGTTTTTTGATATGTAAGTACACTTAAAAATGGTAAGTAAATGAACTCTATCTAACATATCTCAGGAGTATTTTTTTCTAGGTTATCCATTTAGCTTTTGATTTTAAAACCTTTTAAAGCCACACACAGTGGCTCATACCTGTTGCCCTAGCACCTTGAGAGTTTGAGACAGGAGAATTACTTGAGCCCAGGAGTTTGAGATCACTCTGAGCAGCATAGGGAAACTCTGTCACAAAAACAAAAAATTTAAACATTAGCTGAGTGTGGTGATGCATGCCTGTGGTCTCAGCTACTTGGAGGCTGAGATGTGAGAATGATAAGAGCCCCTGCTCCTGGGAACTCAAGGCTGCAGTGAGCTCTAATTGCACCACTATACCCCAGCTTCGGTGACAGAGACCTCGTCTCGAAAAAGTTTTTTTGGAATGTAGTTTTAAATTTTATGTAGTTAAATATGTCAATTTTTTCTTGTTTGTCTCTCTGGGTTTATGTCTTTCATAGACTTTTGTTAACTTCAAGATTGTTAAATGATGTACTTATATTTTAACCCAATAGCTTTTGACATACATTTTTGATGTCATTGTGCTGCTTTTGTTTTTGAAACCTTTTTCTAGCATACAGCCTTAGACTAAATTACATCATTGAAATTTCAATATGTAGACTAAAAAGATTTCCAAGTTCCAAAGTTCCCAAAAAGCCATTCTGTTACTGCCTAAATTAAAAATTAAAACAACTGATTATTTCCCTGTATGCAGTCATGCCAATCTGATTATTGGTGCTTTGCAAGAATTTCCTCTTGAAGCAGGTCCTCCATCTCTTACTTATGAGGTTATTTATTTGGTAAATATTTCACATATACAACACATTAAATTCCAGTGCACTATATATCCTCAATTGATAGCAAATTAAACCAATTCAGTCTGAATAAGTTCAAGATAAGATACATTTCAAGATAATGTAAGACCAAAATAAGATAAATTCTCCAGAAAGGAGAAAAAATAATCAAGTAAAAGTCTTATTCCTTTTATGGCATGTTAATTTGCTATAAAAATTTGCTGCTTAAACATGACACTCCTCAGAGCTATGATTCTCTAAAGGCAAAGTCAATTTGACATGGAAACAGTCAATGTTTGGTTGGCCATATGTCTGGCTTCTGCTCTCCAGTCCAGAGAGGATTTCAATTTTCAGTATAGCTGAAAATGCTAGGTAGAGTAGAGGCTTTCAAAGACATTGCTCACTGAACTTGGTCTGTGTTCACTGACAACAACACACAGTTACTGCTTACTAAGTAACAGCCATTGTGCTATGTCCTAGGAGTAAAAAGCCCAAGGTTGCCTGCCCTCAGGGGGCCTACAGTCTAGTGGGACAACAGAAAAATTTATAGTAGCTAATATCTAACATTTACATAAGGAATACCCATCACTAGTTTAAATATGTTATATATATTATCTTAATTATGTGCCAACTCTGAAACAGTATTACTATTATTGACTTTTTTTTAGGTGAACATACTGCAACCCAGAGAAATTGAGTACTTAATATACATTATCCATGTAGATCCTATTTTGATTACTCTGCAGGCATCTCAGTATACTTCTGAAAATTTAATTTTAAATTTTTTTTTAGCAAAATAAATTCAAGTTCCAAGTAATATAAGCACTAGTGATGTAGGGAGATCTGTAATGGGAGCATGTTGTAGGAAAAGCTGACCTAGTCCAGGGAACTCCAGCAAAGCATCCTAGAGGGCATGATTACAACCTCAGAAAAACACTGCAAGTGACTTGATATTCTATTCTTTCCTACAGATTCTCTTAACTTATCTCTGCATTGGAGTATCAAGAAGATAATTTCCCAGGAAGAGATGAAACATATAAATTACTGCAATATAGTGTACATGTATTGAGTGCCACAAGGTCCTGCCGTGATTCCCAAATGTGTCCACCCATCAAAATCACAAAAACACATGTTTTTAAATTAAGATTCATTGGCCTTATCTGAATCAGACTCTCTGGAGGCTGGACCTGGGAATCTGTATTTTCAAAGATCCCTTGAGGATTTTGTTAAAGCCTGCCTAGAACTACTCTGCAGGTGTTTATAGGAGTTCTAAGGTAGGAGAAATCTCTTCCTACTTTAGAAGATAAAAAAGCTTTATGGGCAGGCAGCATTTTAACTGGGCCTTGCAGAATGGATAGGAGTTCCAAAGGTAGTCAGGCAGAGGAGGGCAGGGAGGATAGACTTACAGTGACCCAAACCCCCAGGTGAAAAGGTTCTCAGTAGATAAGTATTTATATAAATGTTGACTCAATCAATTTCTTGGATCTTCCCCTCCACCTTGCCTCTATCCTTACGTGTCTGAAGCAATTTAGTGTCTGTAAATGATTGATGATAGAACTGCTGCTGCCTGCACTGTGCTGCATCTTAAGTCATAGTTAATAATTATATTACTATCTCTTAAGTAGCATACATACATGTGTAGGCACTATCCAAATACCTTTCCAAATATCCAAAAATATACATTATCTCATTATCTTATTTACTTCTTACCAAAACAACATGAGGTGGTAATATTATTATGACTACTTTATAGATATGTTACATAAACCCAGAAAAGTTAAACTCCACAGGATCGGGGTTTGGACTTAAATCTTACTTTGTGTGGCTCCAAGTTCCATGACTTTAATATTGTGATGAGTTCTAAAAGTTTCTGAATACTGGTGGCTATGAGCATGAAACTCTGGATTTGTATTTGGCTGGACTACTTATCAGCTTTGAACTTTATTTAGCCTCTCTGAGTTTTAATTTCTTCTTTCAGTTCTGATCAGTTTCAATATGGGTTCTAAGGTTATAATCAGGACTAGGTAAAATAAGCCATATTAAAAGTGCTTATCAACCATTTTTGGCAGAGAATAGGAACTCAATAATGTATTATTATTACTGCTATTTATGTTATTGCTATTGTTACCAGATGAATTACCTTTGTATCAGCCCATAGGTTGCCTCTCTTGCCAAAATATTAAGCAAAATAATGTTAGGACTTCACACAGGAGCAACAGTGCCAAGAATATAGACTCCATGAAGGTAGATACTAGGCCTGTCATGTTCATCACTATATCCACATCACCTAGAACTATTTTGGACACATAGCAGGTGCATAATTAACATTTTTAAATTAAGGTACCAAGGAATGAGGTACCATCATTAAAGTTTATTAAAAAATGATGACTTTGGAGGAATATATTAAATATTTTCCTTTATGTTGATTTCCTAGCACATAGTCATTTATATAATATGTACCTTCTAAGAAAAGTCTTACCAACATGCTATTATCAAAGTACTCCTTAATGAGCTAGGCAATGAAGTCTTCATCTGAATGTTATTCTAATATTACAGCTTCAGATTTCTCTGCAGACATTGGATTTACATCTTAAAAGCCTCAAGCACTGACTTACTCTGAGCTCAAAGCATTAAGAAGCACCATTGCGACGGTGGACCCCATCTGCTTCACAACCGCCAACTCTCCTAAGTGAGGACATGGATGAAAATCCTGCAGCAACTGTGGGATAATTAACATTGGGAGTCAGAGGGTATTTGCTTTGTCAGGGCTGCATGATCTTTGAACAGAAATAAATGTATCTCACTATGGCAACAGAAAGGTGCTGACATTAAATTGCCGTCTGCCACATACCTGGTCAGAATGGAGATAGAATCAGTCCCTCTTCTAAGTCCTGCTGGCACTTTACCCATCTTTAAGAAGGAACATTGCATGATTTGCCAAGGAATGATGGAAAAGGACAAAATTTAAGCACTGGTTAAAAAGAGAGTTCTTCTGCTGGATTTTACAATTCTCTATGAATGAGATGAATGTTTTATCTATCATGCTGCATTCTCAAATGCAGTCAGTTACAAAGAAAGGCTCACTTACACCCTTTTAAGATAGTCACATCAAGATGATAAAGCAGCTGAAGTCATTTCCCTCGAAGCCACAGCTTTGCTGGCAACTCAAACCAACAAATATTCATTGAGTATTTGTGTATCCAGGACTTTTGTAGGCACTGATGGAAAAACGTAAGAAGCTTGGGACTCAGTCACACCCCCAGGAAACATACCCTCCCCAAGCAGAGAAGGAAAACTGTGTGTGACTCATTTAGACGTCTGACAAGACAAAACCTGAATAATCAAATGTCCCTTGTTTCAGTTTTGTAATTTTATTTTGCTATAGTATATATATATCTGCAATCCATTCTCTCATCTTTCTGGAATTAGATGAATATTAATAAATGCATAGATAGACAAGTAAGTAAACAAGTAAATCAATGAAATCAATCAAGTGTTAGTTTGTCTAGGGTACAAAAGAGGCACTATGGACCTTCAGAGATGGGAGAGAATGGTGAGTCTGACAATTTTCCCTCTTGGATTCTAACAAAGATTGAATGCTTTTATGAAACGTAAAAATGATTCAAGTCAGATAGACTTGCAGTGGAATCCTAGCTCTACCACTTACAAGACATTTGGAATTAGGAAAGTTATCTGTCTTTTCTGAGATTCAATTTCTTGTTTACAAAGAAGGGTATCTATCATTGTAAACAAGAATATGTATATTATAGTGTATATATATATATATATATAAAATACTATCAGTATAAAAATACAGCAAAGTAAAAAGAAAAAGAAAACCATTCAAAGACAACCATGATTCATATTTTTCTCTATTTCAGTCTTTTTAATGTTTTTTCAAGTTACATATCTATAGCTATGTATATTTTAATAAAACTTAAAGAATCAATAGTTCTAAAATATTTGTTATTTTTTTAAAAAGGATAAAATGACACTCCTATGATCTCCTTACCCCCTTCTATTCTGTCTCAGTCAAGAAGCAACCACTTTTACCTCTCTTTAGCCATTTATTGAGTGATCTTCACCATGTCCCTAAAGAGTATAATTTTATTGTCCTTCCTTTTCCAGTTTAGTCATTAGTTATTGAATATTCACGGTGGTAGATGAGGATTTAGCTCACGTTCTTCCTCCTTTGGTTTTACCATAACATACCCCCATCTTTCTAATGCAGTTGTATTTGACATAATAATTTTGATTAGATTAATATTCAGTATATCCATTATTATGAATACATAAATGGTATGCTCAACTGAGTTGTAGTAAATTATGATTAGTTTTCTTTTCTTGCACCATGTTCCGCTTTCCCTGGAATTAGTAATTGTCTTGTTTACACATGTTGACTTTTCTATATCTCCTAATTCAATCCCAAACTCTTCTCCAGTTGTCTAGTTTCCTTTCATCATGCTCTGGTGCATCAGTCACATTGTCATCTTCCTGAAAATGTCTCTCCTCTGACATAATCCAGCCTGGACTATTTGTCTCTATTGCTGCACAGCTGCCTTCCAGGGATTACTTTCACCATCACCCTGGGGATTTCCTTTATGCCTCTGTAAGGCAGATTCCTGGCTCTTGCATGCAATGCCCCCTTCTTTCTTGTTTTAATGAAGAACATTTTACAACAGCTTTATAAGAAGGATTCCATGGGAGATAAATTTTTTGAAATATCATATATCCATAAAAAATATTTTTATTGTATTCACTTGACTGATAGTTTGGCTGACTATTGAATTCTAGGTTGGAAATTGTTTTCCTTCAGAATCTGAATACATTGTTCTCCTTACTTTCCAACTTTTCACACATTGCTATTGATAAGTCTAGAGCTATTTTAATGCCTGATCCTTTGGATGTAACAGTTTTCTTCTCTAGAAACATCTAGTCTTATATACTTGTGTTGAATGTTTTGAAATTTTATGATTTTTTTCATTGTGCTGGGCTTTTAATAGGCTCATTTAATCTGAAAACTTATGTTCTTTGGTTCTGGACTCCTATTCTTAAAATGTGTAATAATGACTGCCCACTTCCATTTTCTCTTTCTCTCTTTCTATGCCTATTATTTAGAAACTAGGACCCCTCACCTGGCTGTTAAATGTTCTTATATTTACCCTTTAATTTATATCTTTGTTTGCTTATTATTCTGGAAATTTTCTTTAAATTTATTTTCTAAATCTTCTTTGGATTTTTTCCATTCATGCTGTAACTTTTTTCCCAAAGCAAATATTTGCTCTCTGAAAGCTATTTTCTTGATATATATGTTTTTTTTTGTCTTTGTTGTTATTGTTGTTGTTTTTTGTTTTTGTGTGGTTGTTTTTTGATTGTCATAGCTTTCTCTTACCTCTAATACTTTTTGTTAATTTTTTCCCATTCATTTGTTTTAGTCTCTATCAGTTATATTAGAGGGCTTTCCCAAATGCCTAAGAATCTTTGGTTGTCTACTCATATTTAAGTGTGGAGACCTAAACCCCTGTTTGGACATTCTGAGTATGTGGCTCTTGCCAGCAATAAGCTTATATAGTGTTGCTTTTTTTTTTTTTTTTTGAGATGGAGTTTTGCTGTTGTTACCCAGACTGGAGTGCAATGGCACGATCTCAGCTCACCGCAACCTCCGCCTTCTGGGTTCAAGCAATTCTCCTGCCTCAGCCTCCCGAGTAGCTGGGACTACAGGCGCACACCACCATGCACAGCTAATTTTTGTATTTTTAGTAGAGACGGGGTTTCACCTTGTTGACCAGGATGGTCTCGATCTCTTGACCTCGTGATTCACCTGCCTCAGCCTCCCAGAGTACTGAGATTATAGGTGTGAGCCACTGCGCCCGGCTATAGTGTTGCTTCTAGCTATCACATGGATATTGAATTAGAAAATCTCCAATGTTGATAACTTTAAATCTTCCTTCTTGGATTGGTCAAAATCTCCAGAAAATATTCTATCATTCTCTTTACTGGAGGGTGAGTCCCTGGCTGCCAGTATTATCAGATCCAAGTGGGAAGAGAAGGCTGGATGCCCCAGTATCCAGTAGGCATTTATCTACCTGATCCCTCCATTTGCAGCAAGGCATCTTCTGCACTCAACTTCCCCACTAAGAAAGCTTCCTCTCCAGAAGATAAACCATAGTATGGAATGGAAATTTTTTTTCCTTTTTCTTTTTCCAAGGTAGTAAAAGGGACATGACTAGTTTTTAAATAGATATCTAAACAATCTCACTTATTTCAGCTCTCCCCCTTCACCTCTAGCTTAGAGGCACATGACAGTGCCAATTCCTGAGTCTTTGGAGGTTTCTATGGTGTGGGGCTGGTTGTTTCTCAGCTTTCCCTTCTGGAAGCTCAGGACTCAGTTACGTTGGTTCTAGTTCTCTGCTTACCAGTTTCTGCATTGTTAATAATGAAGCTCCCTGCCTGTCTCTTCATCTTGTGAGTTTAAATCTTAAGACAAATTCTTTCCTATCATATTAGGAAGATCTTCAGAAAGGAATGGACATAGAAGAATGTATTCTATTCAGCATCTCTCCTTAGAAATCTTGCTTTTATTTTTCTGATATGTTAAGTAGGCCTAAGGATACTTATCTTACAGGAATGTGGTGGGCATTAAATGAGGTAATATATATTAAAAACATATCTGGAGTATAGTAGACACTCAATAAATGGAGGCTATTTTTGTTCTTTGAAGGATGAACTAACTATAGGAGCCAGAGGTATCCATCACTTTATCATTCACTGGCTTTGTGACCTTGACTAGTGTTTTAAAAAATAATTTTTAGACATATATTCTCACTCAAATAAAGGAATCATAATAATTTTCTTGTTTATATCTCAGGATTCTCTTAAGAGTCAAATTAGTAAGAGGATGAGCAAATATGGTGAAGTGTAAAACACTCTCCTTGAACTTTGGAGGCAGACAGAAGTGAGGTGAAGTTTTTGCCTCTGCCTCTTCCTGTGTGTGAATCAGGACAGGTTTTCTCACCTTGCTGAGTCTCAGTGTCTGCTCTTTAAATCAATGTGGCTGATCATTTCTTCACCATTTGTGATGACAGTAAAATGAGATAACCTAAGAAAAGTACCGCATTTTGAGACCTACTCTTGTAAAGCATTGATCACTCTCAATCCACCTGGCAAATACCTCTCAATTTTCTCTCTGGCTCAGTGCTAAGTCTTTAAAATTGAGGGTCTCCTAAAAATCTATCCCAAGACAATGATGAATTGCTAAATATGAGTGAAAGCACATTCTTAAATGTGGGGGGATAGCATGGACTCCTTTGGTGAATACCTGAGTCTTTTTTCTGAAGAGTAAAAATAATGCAAATATACAAAATAAACTTTGTATATAATTTTCAGGTTTCCTCATAATTCCACTTGTGAATTCCATGTTAAGAATCAGATTTCTTCTAAATAAAACATGCTATGCTCTAAACCAAAATCCTAACATAAAACTTTAAGCATAAACCTCCTTCAGAAATCTAGTAATAAAGCACTTTGGAAACCTTAGGATGTGAAACGAAGTGCTGGGCATTTAACCTGCATTATTTCATATAAGCCTTATTAGCCCCAAAATACAAGTGACACACTCAGACTTGAAGAGATGTAACATTCTCAAGCTCATAGAGTTGGTAAGAGTTGAAGCAGCCATGAAACCAAAGATGTCTCCCAAAAAAATACATTGAAGTTCTAACCCCTGGTATGTCAGAATGTGAAATTTATTTGGGAATGGAGTTGTTGCAGATATAACAACCTTGAGGATACAAACGTGAACAAAATAGCAGAAATCTTTGGCTCTCCTGGAGTTTACTTTCTAGTGGGAGAAAAAACACAATTAATAAATAATTAAATTAAGTAATTTAAACAAGAAATGTGGCGAAAAACGGTGGGTAGGAGATAGGGGTTGCAAATGAAAATAGTAAAAAATATTAGCAATGGTTATTTCTGGGCTGAGGCATGATGGGTAATTCTTTCTTCTTGATTTTATTTTCTGAGCTTTCTACAGCTTACGTGCATTCCTTCTATAATTGTAAATCTTGCTTTTAGATATGCAATTTAAATACACATTTCCTAAAAATAGCTGCAATGAAGTTCATCTACCTTTATATCAGATACCACCACAAATGTTAACTATAGGATATTTCAGGGCTATATAATAGTCTTGACATCGTATCTGGACTACCAGGAAGCCCACTGAGGAAAGCAAGCATGCCAATTCTAGTTATTGATTAGGAATATAAGACCTAAACAGAAGATCTTTAAAATACTTCAAGCTTTATTTTAGAGCCTTTTTCCTAGTATGTTATACTCTAGACAGAAAATGAAGAAGTTATCAGAGTGGCAAAAACTTTAATATTTTATAAAAATAAATAAAAATTATCCCACAAGTTACCATATTAATTAAGTTGAGCTAAAAAGGTTGAAGAGTGAGCAATGACAATGATGATGATGATGCTGGTGAAATTAATTTTTTTTTTTTTTTTTAGTGAGACAGGGTTCTGCTCTGTTGCCCAGGCTAGTATGCAGTGGCACAATCACAAATCACCTTGATCTCCCACTACCATACCCAACAAATTAAAAACAATTTTTTTTTTATAGAGATGGAGTCTCACCATGTTGCCCAGGCTGGTTTGAACTCCTTGGCTCAAGCGATCCACCTGCCTCAGCCTCCCAAAGTACTAGGATTTGAGGTGTGAGTCACTTCACCTGGGTCAAAATGAATTGTTAAATACATGGATAAAAAGCATTCAGATTGTTGTCCTTTGAATCTGAATGGGTAGAAGAAGCTAAGCAAAGCTCAATATTAACTCCAGGGAAGAAAAGTTACTCTATATGGAACCCCCAATACTTCATTAATAATGTGGTCTAAGGCATACGCATGTGAGTTACAGCAGAAGTGAAGATGAATGTCACTGTGAAATGAAATTATTTTTAGCTCTCTGAGAGTAAGATTTAGAGTTAGGCACATCATGGTTGTTTGATGTATTCTTGCTGAAGACCAATTCCCAATGTTTATTAAATTTTATACGTGCATTTTGTTTGGCCATTCTAAGAGGAGAGCTACAACTGAAATAAATTGGATTCATTTTAGATCAAGATTCAGGGTCTAGCCATGTGACTATCTGACTTAAGGTCAGTGGCTTAATCTTCCTGTGCCTCAGTCCAGTCCTGCCATGTTTAAATTGAGGACTGATCTGATGATAAAATGCATTATGGTTGTTGGACAATCTCTGCCAACACCCCATAACAAGAATGTTACTGGATAGTAAAGTACATTTTCACATCATTTGCTTCCAAATTTAACTCCCAGAGGTACTCAATATCTAGATACAGAGGTAGGGGTTGGTGAGAGCCTAAGAGATAGAACTTGGAGACAGCAACTGCAGAGCTTAATGCTCTGCATTATATTATATTATAATTAGTTGGGTATGGTGGGAGATCAAGGCTACAGTGATCTGTGATTGCACCACTGCAAACTAAACTGGGCAACGGAGTGGAACCCTGTCTCACCAGAAACACCCCAAATGTGATGTTCTTCTGGGTATAAAGCCCTGTGTGTCTAGCCTGGGCCATACTCATAAAGCCAGTCCTGGTTCCTGGTCACCCAGTTTAACAGATTTATATTAATTGATTTCCATCTGCTGTCATACTCTAGCATCTCATCTTAAGAAAAATCCTTATTATATTTAGCTGAATTATATTAGGCATTCTCTGTTTTCTTTTGGACCAAACTTCTTGAAGCTTGTCTATATTTGTTGTATCTGCATTCTTACCTTCCATCTACTAACATGTAGGGAACTAGTCCTACATCACCTGTGGGTACCCTGGGTTTAGTGATGCCAAACGAATGAGAAAAAGACAGATTAAGAGAGATAGTGGGACCAGGGGGCTGTCACTCATTACTTTGGAGGAGACAGTGAAGGCCCCAAGCTCTGATCATATTATTTATTGATTACGATCACTTTGATCTATAGGGTAGGGGTGGAGTGATGGTGGAGTGAATCAGTGAGCTGGAACTGATGTGTCATTCTAAGGATTGATAACAGTGGCAGTTTGGGAGTTTCACAAAACAAAAACGTGGTTATCTTTAGCCTATTATCTATGTGCAGCTGATGGATCGTGGGCCTTACAAGAAGCCCACCATGTCTGGCTATGTCATAGCACTATGTCCTTGAGCACATTGTTTATGGTAACAGAGCCTAGGACACCCTGCACCTGAACATGAGGCATGGAGAGGCTTTCTGCCTCAGAGGCCTCCTGCGGCCTTCTGCAGTTTGTTGTTCCTTGTTTATACATCACTCATAACCAATTTATGTAGATACTCTGTAAGTCCTTTCTCCTTTGCTGCTTTTCCCAACACTAACTCACTACAGTCTGGCTCACGCCTCCACACTCCACTAAATTGCTTTTGTGAATATCAACATCCTTCATGTTGCCTACTTTTGTACATTTTTCTCACCTACTCAGTCACACAGGAGCATTCAACATAAGTGAAACACAACAAGAGCAGCGCTGAACTGGATGATCAACTATCTCTTTCCTCCACTTTCCATAGCTAGATTGCTTTCCTCTGCCTGATTTCTAAATATTGGGATTCCTCTTCTCCTTTGTCTCCACACTCTCTCTCAGAGTAGACTCAGCCATCACCATAAAATTAATAACCACATCTTTCTGTCTCCATCCTAGATTTTCCCACTCAGTACTGAATACTCAATTCCAGCTCCTATTTGGCACCATCATTTAGCTATCCCATAATCACTGTATGCATCCAAATTGAACTCTACACTGCATGTGAACAGGTCCTCCATTTCCACGCTTCTCTATCTTAGCAAAATGTCACAGCCATCCACATAACTACTCAAGCAAAAACCCAGGATTTATACCTGAGTTTGTTCTTTCCAGCTCACCCCATATTCAAGCCATCAGTAACACCTAATTATTTTATATTGAAAATAAATGTTGAATAAACTCTCAGCTTTCCATGTTCACTGCCACACTGAAATGAATATGATTGTCATATTTACAATCAACCACTATTTTTTTTTTGAGACAGAGTCTCGCTCTGCTGCCCAGGCAGGAGTGCAGTGGCATGATCTTGGCTCATGCTAAGATCAAGAATCCCTTGAACCCTCTGCCTCCCAGGTTCAAGGGATTCTCCTGCCTCAGCCTCCCGAGTAGGTGAGATTTCAGGTGCCCACCACCACCCCAGACTAATTTTTGTATTTTTAGTAGAGACAGTGTTTCACATGTTGGCCAGGCTGGTCTTGAACTCTTGACCTCAGGTGATCCACTCACCTCAGCCTCCCAAAGTGTTGGGATTACAGGTATGAGCCACTGTGCCTGGCACAATAGGCCACTTTTGATTTTTTTTTTCATCCCAGCAACTTAAATGAGATTTCAACATAGCACTTATGGAAAATTGCAATCATAAATTGGGGTTTCACAGATCAGAAAATTCCATCTCTGCCTCCCACCTCCCAAAAAACTTGGGAAGAAAAGGGAAATCTATATTGGGTGACTTTTGTTTTTTATTTGCCAAGTAAAGGTATGGGAAACTATGATGATTATATAATGATAGCAATAACAGCTAACATTTATTGAGCGATTACTGTGTGCCAGTCACTAGCTTAGAACTTTACATAGTCAATCTTTTTATTCTCATAAAAACCATGTGTAAATACCAAGCACGCATATATACAAGAAATGACATAATCTTAAAATTAAATTTTTAATAGCTTTCATAAGTTGGTGGGACACTTATACATTGTCCTAATTTTTCTCATCCACAGTAGACTAAGAAAAGCTTTGCTGTAGTTCGTACTTGTCCTCAGAGAGTGACTGGGACCACTGATTAAATCTATAACCCTCTGATGCCATGACATTAGTTAAAGTTGAAGGTCAGCTCTAGAGCCTATCACTTAGGATCCACTGATAAAAAAAAAAATCACTTAACTGGCTCACCAGCTTTTCATTACTTCAAATGGTTGGCAGCAAATGGTTGCCGCTAACACTTGAAGAGCTTGGTGGGTCCTTTAAGAACATAATTGGAACGTCTCCAAGGAGGCAGCCTCCAAGGCCAATTGATGGCAGCTGTTTGCACTGTCAGCACTTCCCTTTTTGAAACACAGTGCCCCAGGAAGTCTGGGATTTATTGACATCTATGCCTGGTGCCAAAACCAAGCAATGGACAGCAAAAGCTTCTTTTCCTATTGCTGGATCCCACTTCATGCATTTGTTCAGAAGTCAGAAATACACTGACAATTTCTTTCAAACGAATCGCAAAGTAGAAGAGTGGGGCAGGATGGGGGGATTAAAATCAATTGTTGGATGCTCCTCAATCAAATAACAGTCGTTAGTAGGAAGCAAATTCTGCCTAGTCATATTTCAAATGCATTACAGGTTATAACCATTTAACTGAATTTAGATTGTGTGACCATTAAATAATGTATCTTATAAAAATAGCATATTTTACCCTCCAAAACACTAGAGTTATTGGCCCAAGTAATTCCACTGGCTCACACTGATCAATTGAATGACAGTCAGTGAAGGGTCAATTTATTAAGCATCTGCAAAGAACAGATTCTAGTCTCAGTGTAAGACAAGAGGATTATGAGTGGATATCAGAAATCTCCTAGAGCATGTGAAGAAATGTATGCAAGATGTTCAGAGCAGGAGTCAGCACAATATGGCCCATGGACCAGATCTAACCCACCATCTATTTTTGCATGGCTTATTAACTAAGAATTGTTTTTACACCTTTTTGGGAGATGGAGTTTTTCTCTTGTTGTCCAGGCTGGAGTGCAATGGTGCGATCTTAACTCACTGCAACCTCCATCTCCTGGGTTCAAGCAATTCTCCTGCTTCATACTCCCAAGTAGCTGGGATTACAGGCATGCACCATCAGACCTGGCTAATTTTGCAATTTTAGTAGAGACAAGGTTTCTCAATGTTGGTCAGGCTGTTCTCAAACTCCTGACCTCAGGTGATCTGCCTGCCTTGGCTTTTCAAACTGTTGGGAATACAGACATCAGCCACCACTGCTGGCCAATTTTTATACTTTTTAGTGATTGGAAAAAATCAAAAGAATGATATTTAATCATAAGTGGAAAATGTTTTTGAAATTCACATTTCAGTGTCTACAAATAAAGTTTTATTGGAACAAAGCCATATTTATTTGTTTCTGCATTGTCTAAGGCTGCTTTTATGCTACAATAGCAGAGTTGAGTAGTTGTGACAGAGACTGAATTACTTGGAAAGTATAAAAAAAATTAGTATCTAGCCCATCACAGAAAAATTTGCCAACACCTGCTTTAAGTCATTCTTGTAAATAACCAAAGGTATATGTTCCTCAAGTATAAAACAAAGTTAATTGTATTTATTTTACTATAAATATGACTCCAGAAAGGAAAGAAGACATAGTTTAGGAGAAAATAAAAAAGTCTATGCAAGGGTATTGGATTCAAAAATCTATAGCCATAAGATTTCTAGTCCTTTTTGGCAATGTTCTGTTTTAACAAGAATATTATTCCATGACTGGCTTTTTAATGTCTGTGCTTCCAAATGAACCTTCCTTGAATGGTCACATAGCAATGCCTAGTAGAAATCCCTGCATATTTCATGGGACCTGAGTTTGTGAATTAAGGGCGAACACTGGTCATTCTAATTGAGTTGACATTTGCAAGGCCATCCAGCAGAAGTCAGCTTCCCGGAAGGCCTTCACTCCCATTTTCACTGAAGATGGTAGGATTGAAGTGATAACCAAATTATCTGAACAATGAAACTGGCTTACAGATTTAATTTTTCAACATAGGTAGTTGCAAAATGAAAATTTTAAATGTCTATAGCTTTGGATAGTATAAAAATTTAGTGTAGCATGAATGTTATTTAATAATCAGCAACTACTTCAACAGAATTTGTTCAGAAGACCCTCTTTAACACGTTCTTGATTTTAAAATATAATTTTAAAAAGCAGTGAATTTTTATCAAATTCAACTCGTGCTTTAACAAGAACCATCCAAGAATAGAACTGAGCCATCTTGTTTTACTCATTAAGCCAAATAAATATAAATTGTGCCACATAAAAACTTGTTAGGAAAACTCACAGAGGAGCATAACCACTTTTGATCATATAATAGGAAATTTACATTTTTTACCCTTAAATCACATTACAAATATTTCACATGTAAAAATTTGTTGCATTTAAACTAGGAGGAAAAATTAAGGAAAGATGTTTCCAATAGAACAAGAGTAGCTATGATTACAACCTTTCATTTCCCAAACTGGGACTCACAGAATATTTTGAGACACAAGGAATTAAAAGATTTTTCACAAAAATTATTTCATTTTGAAATAAATATTTAAAATATCAGAAGATGGAGATTTCAATATTATAGGTAATTTCAGAGGCTTTAATATACTATCAAACACTGGAAGTTCTAAAGGTAGGGTGTAGGTTTGCTAAATTTATTTGAGTTGATTCTCTTAAACAAGTATTCATAATTCACTGCTCAGAGAACACTCTGGCTAGAATCACTAGCTCAGTGTTTGTGGTCTGTTTTCTTGGCTTTCTAGTTTGTTTCTCCTTTGTGTGGAGAAATAAAGCACTTACAAATTAAAACTGTTGCCATAAATTGAACTTGAGGTTATTTATGACAAATGCCTTTACTAAATGTTGGGTTGTCCAAGATGACTTAAATTTTTAAGAAGCCAATTCCTGCTGGAGAAATCTTTCTTTAACTTTTCCAAGTGTTCTAATGCAAAATAATAAATACAAGACAACATTACTCAAGGCTGATAGGGGAAAGTCAGAAATTCATTTGCCTATCCAACTGACTGCAAATAGGCCATACATAGACGTTAAAATAACAAAAGAAGTTTTCAATGTCCTTCATAGCTGGAATCAGTTTGGCAACAACCTATTTCTTTTGGATTGCAATGCTGTGGCCAATTTTCTTGGCCCAACATTTTAAAGGATCCCATTGCCTCTGTCACTGAAGATGCTGGAAAACTGAAAACAGCCACATATTCTAGGAGAAGAGTGTTGCCAAATAAAAGTGGAACACTGAGTTTTCAGCAAGTCCAAAGAATAATGCAATAATTGAGTTCTCTCTGCAAAACTCAGGGCATTGATGAACTCTTTGGAGCAGCGTTTTAAACTAAGTCCAAATATTCTTAGCTACAATTCTCTAGAAGAAGGCTGTCTGTTGATTTAACTAAGCCAACTTTATCACCTTTACATTCTTCATATAAACTTGGATACATCTATTTCTCATAATGACTGCAAGCTTTTCCCTTGTTGCCTAGACTCTGAATTGTAAACAAGTCCACTTTCTCCTGTAAAGATTACTTTTTTCTAAAGCAGTGAGAAGACCTCAATATTGGATTTTTAAAATGTTCTTTGTTTAAAATAAAACAAAGCAAGGAAAACCATACCAACCAACCAACCAACCAACCAAAAAAACCTAGTGCATTCAGATAGAGAAAATAAAGTAGATTAAAAAAATAGTTATAAGCATTAAAAACAAATATTACTTGCACACCTATTCTTTTATTTCAGAAAACAAAAGAAGTTTTTCTGTACCATTAATTATTTCTCAGAATATCCACATGGTAGTTGGGAATGGGGAACAGTTTTCACTGCATCTGTTGATCAAATGAGATTACTTATTAGTCAGTTTTAGACTTAAATCAAAAAAAGTAAACTTCAGTTATTTCATCCCAATTAGTTCTTGATTTTGCCTTAAACAAAAATACAATAACCTCAGTGGGTGCAAAAAAGATATCAGATGGGATAATGTTTTTGTGCAGTCAATAACTGGGCTTCTTTTAAAGTGTTTTTATATAGGTTTTCACAGAATCCATAAAATCTACCATTCTGTTAATCCAATCAATAGAATCATGAGTAGGCCTAATCAAGCATGGCATCGACAGAGCGGCATTTAATCAATTGTGCTTCTCTCAGAAATTAAAGTACTCTGAAGAATTCACACTAGGAAACTCTGATGTTAGTAAATAACGTTTAATTAGCAATAATTGGGTGGTTACTTTATGTGCAATACTTTGCTAAGTGTTTTACTTGCATTATTTATTCAATCCTCACAAAAACCTAATGAAGTATGCCCAATTATTACCTGCATTTTACATACAAAGAAACTGAGGCTTTACAAAGGTTAAATAACGTTCATAATAGAAATTCACCCCCCCCCCAATTAATTCATTAGTAATTATTTAGGTTTGGAGACTTTTCTCATGGTATCTCAAGTTTCCTTAGAATATCTTATAATTAGTCAAATTGACTCTAGTGTCTGATAATGGTTAACCAGGCTATATCCCCTTTGACTCTTCTCACAGAAACATGTAGACTACTGGAATAGGGCACAGCTGAGACTTGAACCTGTGTATGCCTTTCCAATTACTCTTGCCCATCATGCCAGGCTGTGTCCCATTACTAAAACACAAAACATAATTAGGCAGAAAACAGTATAATGGTTCCTCAAAGAGTTAAACAAGGAATTACATGATCCAGTGATTCTACTTCTGGGTGTCTACCCAAAATAATTGAAAACAGGGACTTGAACAAATATTTGTACACCAATGTTTATAGCAGAATTATTCACAAAAATCAAAAGGTGAGGAAAATCAGTGTCAACCAATGGAAAGATAAACAAAATGTGGTATATCCATACAATGGAATATGACTCAACCTTAAAAAGAAAGAGAATCTTGACACATGCTACAACATGGATGAACCTTGAAAATATATGCTAAATGAAATATGGCAGACACAAAAGAACAAATATTATATGTTCCATTTATATGAGGTACATAGAGTAGTTAAATTTATAGAGACATTAAGTAAAATGGTTGTTAACATGGACTAGGGAGGGGATAGAATGGAGATGTTATTGTTTCAGGGGTACAGAGTTTCAGTTGAGAAGATAGAAATGTTCTGAAGATGGGTAGTGATGATGGTTGCATGGTAATGCGAATGTACTTTATGTCATAAACCATATATTTTAAAATGATTAACTGGTAAATTTTATTATATACATTTTACCACAATAATGAAAAAAGTAATTAGCACTTAGATTCGCCCTAAAATATAAAAGCTAAAACCAGAAAACAAAGCAATAGTATGATTTGAGATCTAATTTATGAAAGATACCTTACAGTAATCAAATAAGCAAGTCTCACTCTGTTGCCAGGTTGAAGTACAGTGGTGCCATCTCAGCTCACTGTAATCTCTGCCTTCTTAGTTCAAGGGATTTTCCTGCCTCAGCCTCCCAAGTAGCTGGGACTGCTCGGGCGCATACCACCACGCCTAGCTAATTTTTTTGTATTTTTAGTAGAGACAGGGTTTCACCACGTTGGCCATGATGGTCTCAATCTCTTGACCTCGTGATCCACCCACCTCGGCCTCCCAAAGTGTTGGGATTACAGGTGTGAGCCACTACACTCCCACCTGTAAATCTTATACTTTGTTTTCACTGAATAAAGATGAACATAAGTAACTAATAAAATGATGTGTTCAAGATCAGATATCAGATGTAACAACATGAAATACAAGTGTCAAAGCAATAGTATGATTTGAGATCTAATTTATGAAAGAGTTAAAACAAAGCAATAGGATGAATTCTTGCAAGAATAGCTTATCTCAAGGGATATCCAATAACATCTTATCTTGTTCCTTAATTACCTTCAAAGTGAACAAAAACACTTTTTCCATGAGATAGAATTCTTACAATACTACTTGAAACAATTTGTGAAACTTTATTCTCATATCTATCTATTGAAAATATTAAGCAGTTTGAAGAAGACATTAAACACTTTTTTTAAAATCACATATTGGATTCTTTTCAGCAATATTTTCAAAATAATTAAGTTGGCTCATTTTAGTGCCCTTGGTTCTGGCCCAGTTTGATTATGTATATAAAATATGGATATCAAAATGACATAGGAATTAATGTTCTTTGATTAGTCAGTGCTTTTTGGTTGTTTTTTTCCTGGTCAGAAGCTTCACAGCTTCACAGCAATCAGATAGAATTTTACCTGTGCTTAATTCAGATTTATGCAAAGAGCCAAATGAACTTTATGAAATGTACTGAATTTTAAAGAAAAGTAAATTTCCTGGAATGACATACTTTTTCTCTCAAAACTCAATGCTCTTTTAATCAAATAAGTTAATATGGCAATAAATACGGTCTCTTTGACAAAACTCGTGCTCATGAGAGAATGTTAAGGTACAGGCAACTATTCAATCCCAATTTTGTAATTATTTGGATTCTGGACTTGTTTTTCCTGTCCCTGAACTATTCTTTTCATGTAATTTCATAGCTGGCTTCTTCTCATCTTTCAGGCTTCAGTCCAAATGTCACCTCTTTAGAAAGGACAACCCCAACCACCCTATCTAAGGTGGCCTCCCCACCATCACTGTCACTCTCTGTAAGATCACTAAAAGTCATTTCCTTGGTGGCACCTTAAGGCACTATGAAGTTATCTGGTTTATGTATTATTTACTTGTTTATTGTCACCCTTCCACCATCAGAACATGGGTTTCACAAAGACAGAGCAAGGACCATCTTGTTTCCTCCTCTATTCCTCATGTCTAGAGATTGATGAGTTTATAGTGGGTGGACTTGCCCTCCTACTTCCTTTGCCTTGCAACTGTATGCATAAACAGATAGAGAGCCTAGCACCTCTGGGAAGTACAGACTTGTCGCTGTGTTCAGATCTTCCCTTTATGGGTGCTACATTCATCTCATTGGACTAAGAAGCCAGGCAACAAAAAGGTGGTGACCTATCTGTTAAAAAAGACCTATCTGGTCCCTAAGCCTAACTCCTCCAAACTAGTTTTCCTAGAGTCCCTTAAGGTAACTAAAAAGGGGTCCCTTATTTACCAGTTATCACAATCCTTTGGATAGGTGGCTTTCTTGTGCACCCCACAAGAAGAAAATCTGGCTGAATCAAGGAAGAGTTAGGCATTTCTGTGTTTCCTCATCATAATGCTATCCTAATATCTTCAAATGACACATAGCCCTAGCAAGTTAAAAGCATGCAGCTGGCCTCTCTTTTCCAGTCCATTCTCTGACGACCAGCCTCATGTACAACATTAACTTTGAGTCCACAGGAATCAGAGTAAAACAAATAAATAAAAAGCAAGCCTACTTGTCTTTCCATTTTAAAGACAGTAAAATCAAGTAATATCACTAGTCTCTAGATCTTTGTTTTTACTATTTGATAAATTAAAGCAAGGCAACAAAAATAGCAATGAGAAGAAGTTTTCTTAAGACCTCTTTCTAGCTATATAATTTCAAAGTTCCTAGGAACTATTTTGTAGAAATAGTAAGGATGGGCCTTCAAACTGATAGTGAATAGCTTGAAACAAGGCATCCTGATCAGCCATATATTTTGTATTTAAAAGAATTTCCATCTAAAGATTCAAAACTAAGATTGCTTACCCCACCTACAGCAGACATAGTTGTCCCCAATCATGACAATCTGCTGATTCTCCTTTTTTTGGGTAATAAAACAGAACTCCTTATTTTTGGAAGGTTCATGGCCACCCAAGATAACAAACTAAATTTCCCTTCTGTTTACTTGCACTTACTTAGATACAAGGGAAATTGTATGTAGGTAAGTGCAAGTGAACAAACGTGACAAGCCAGAGCAAATCCTTGAAAGAAGTGGGCATAACCTCCCCTACTTTTCACCTTTATCACTGGCTGGAATTTGGTGTAGTGGGTTAGCCACCCTGAGGGTACCACTCTAGAAATGGGAAGAGAAGGAAAAAGGCAAGCTAGTTGGAGTAAGAGTCCCTAACTGGCTGGAACCACACATCATCTGGATTACTTATGCCTAGATTGTCACATGAGAAAGAAAAACAAGTCCATTTGGCTTAAGCCACTGTTATTTGTAGTTTCCATTTCAGCAATTAAACTTGCATTCTAACACAATAAACTTTCCTTGATGATTTAGAAGCTTCTTCAGAATTCACAAAGTTGCTTTAGGATCTCAAAATGATAAACTTCTTGAGTTGGAATGAACCTATCGTCTCACTTTATTGATAACTAAATTGAAGATAGAGTCAGTTAATAAACTGCTTGAGCCTAACAAGTAACTGGTAGTAGGACTGGTGTCAGATTTCCTCAATTTCAGTACATTCTTTTCCTCCCTGTTCCAATTAGCAGAGCTCTCTGGGAATTACTCGAAAGAGCTCCCTCTCAGAGAGGTCTGGACTACTTACTACCTGGGGCCTGGGGCATTTTTTCCCCCAGACAACTGGTAAACAGCTGCCACCTGCATACGCCAGTGCTGTTCACACTTACATATAGAAAGGAAGGGTGACACGAGGAGGCATTGCCCAGTTCCAGTATGCCTCACTGACGGGAGAATCAGGAGGACTCATGACTTTACTCTTGTCATAATGAATCTTTCCCTTTCCTTAAATAAAACTGATTATTTTTTCTATGACATAGCATTATGGGATTTGTCTAGTACGCAAATGCTTGGCAGTTGGAAATTCAGAAGGCACAGCTTCATTCTATAATATTATGAGCACTGGTTATCAGTCATGTACATTTTGATAATATATTTTCTATAACAATGAGCAATAGGGGTAACTTCGACTGCCAAGGAACAGCACAGAGGACAAACAAATCATTTAACTATCTACCTCATGTCCAACCACAGCTCCCTTTGGACAAAGGACATTGATATAGTGGAGATTAGGAAAGCTGCCAAAGGTCCCAAGGAAAGTGGAAGGTAAAACCTAGCTATGAGCCTACCAAGTCCTCAGGCTGAATCACGCAGCTCCGCCTTTTTCCCTTCAAGGTCCTACAGACCATGCTTATGCTTTACTTATGAAACTAAAAGCGTGTACTTGAATTTTGCAGAATTCTATTTTTTATATGCCATTATCCCACATTTCTTACCCTCTTCATTTTCATCAAACACCGGCGGTTTGCTTGAAGTGTTGGCTCCCATGTTTGAATCTGCCTAGACCTGGATCCTTGAGTTACACTATCCTGGCAGAAACACCCATCTTTGCTCAAAACACGTCTTGAAGCCTTAGTTGGACATCTAGGATAGGAAAAGAAATAGTATCTTAATAGTACGGTATACTCTAGGCACCCTGAGTACAGACTGTGGCCGAAACATTAACCTCATCTGTATCACTGTAGTGAAAACTCTTGTGTTTGAAAACCATTTATTTCAGAATAAAAACCTCGAGCAACAGGAGAACACACTGCATGGCTCATCAGTAGCAGACCTAGACTTGTAAAAGGGGAGGAAAGCAACATATTTTTCAAAATATGTAGAAAAGTTAAAAATTAAGTCAGCAAGGCTTTATTCAACAACTATAAAATAAAAATATTATTGAGAAAATATGCTGATTTTATACTTTCTTCTTGTTATTGGGTGATCAACAACAAAACTTTATTTTTTAGTCATAGAGATGCATTAGCTATCTCTTTCTGCATGCCCTGGAAGGTACTACAACATAAAAGAAGAACGTTCTGGGTTGGACTTTACTATGCCAGCAAATTGCTGAATTTCAGTATGTTTCTCTTTTTCCTTCTTCTGAACTTGGAGAAGATAATGGTCCTTTCCTCAATGGAGACTTGAATGTGATAGACATACATTTAACTCTTTTATATTACGTTAAACATATAATATGCACATATGTAACTCTTTGTGTTGTATTTATATACATATAGCTCTATGTATTGAGTTACATAAATGTATAATATGCATATACTTATTATATATTTAGTTAAATAATACACATGTATGTATCTCTTTGTTATATCATATTTATGTTATGTACATTTATATATATATAAAACTATATATTGAACTATGTATTACATAAATGTATGACATATATACATTTAACTCAATACATAAAGCAGTTTCATAGCATAAGTGCTCAAAACTGTTAGCCACTCTATTTAAAGAGGCTCAAATTAAATTTAAATTACATTTAAAGAGGCTCAAATTAAATGATATGTGTGAACAAGAAAAAAATCCTGAAAAAAGTATTTATGGCTTTGCTCCACTTTGAAACATAATGGTAAAGAGAGGCAGCATCCTGTGTTCCAGTCCTAAAACTGACACTGATAATGCCTTTGGTGCAGTCACTTAACCTCTCTGCTCTAGAATGGAGGAAATAACAGTGTCTATCTCAGGAGTGACAAGTTGGGATCCTTATAGGAGCCAGGCAGATAATGCAAATGAGTGAGCCAGACCGAACATTTAACATTAGCACATTGGGCAGACAATGACGACATTGGCTCCATCCAAACAAAGTGATGGCTCTCAAATCAAACAGATTGTCACCACATGGAAACATGGGCCAGATCTTCGGATCTACCCGAAAAATGGGTAAAGCTCTAGATTTTGTACAAAACAATATTTTAAAATTCCGCTCAGCTATCTGGCTTAAGGAAATTCTATGCTTAGCACAAGTATGGTCATGGATACAGACAATGAGACAATATATGGAAGGTAACTGGCGCAATGCCTGGCACTTAATATGCGAAGAATAAATGTTAGCTCCTGCTAATTCTAAGAGTAGCAGAATTTCCTTATTGTGTCTTTTTTTAAATAGTTGATTTCCTCCTGAACTCTTTACATATGAAGGGAATATCGATTACAGGCAGAATTGAAGGAAGTGTTAAGAACGAGTTATTGAAAAAGAACTTAGGAAACCCTTAAGCAAGTGTAGAAGAAAAGCTCATTTTCCCATTAGGAAAATGTAAGTAAAGCCTTCTTTTTGAAGGCAGATTCATTAAGAAAATGCTATTTTTCATATTAAAAGCCAACTGCTGGCAAAGTGCCTTATGGACTTTAACAAGAATCATTAATAGAGAGCAAAGAGAGTCAGCAATTAGGAAGCAACCAATTAAATGGTATGGGAGAGGGAGTGAGCAGGGGCAGGTGGTCACAGGTGGCTGAAGAAAGCTCAGTGGAATTATTGAGATCCAGGAAGATATAACTCAACCATTTCTCCAAGCTAAAACAATCAAAAGGCGTTTAACTCCAGTGGAAAAGGGAGTTGAGAAGTAAGTGGGATGCACTTTTTATTGTGAGTGTTTTATTGTGAGTTAGGGAGAAGCAAATGGAGGTGTCCTTTGTGCTTTATTATGGCATTTAAGATCCAAATGAGAGAGAGTATAAGGACTGAACCACTGATGGCACCAGAAAGAGATGAATGGTCCTAAAGGGAACATTGATTTTAAGGAATTGCAGTTGTTAACTGCAGGCAGCGACTACATTCTCTTTTATTTTGTGCTTAAAACCTGAGTACATGTAGTTTTCACACTGCACCCCAGTCCTGTCATTCTTATATCATTCTTCACACCTCAGCTTTTTCTCAAGTAGTCTGTCGTCCTGCAACATTGACATGTACCAAGCTCTGACCTTGCAAGTTGTCAAATCAGAAAGAAAAAGACGAAGGAATATTATAGCAATTTTCCATGTTTCAGAGTTCCATTCTGATGCGCGGACAATTTTGTTCACCACAGACCCAGTGATTTTTCGTGGGAAGATAATATGCAATCGGGAACAATTTTTGTGTATGTCTGGGGAAGGGGGAAGCAGATGGAACTACTGGGTGGTGGTTTAGTATCTTCTTCATTGCACCTAACATACACAATCCAGTTTAAAATTATTTTTCATTTTCTCTCCCATGTGAATAACCAAATTAGATTTTTTTTTCACATCTAGGAAGAAATCAAACTTTCTCTGGCAGGAAAATGGAGACATATCCTTTGCACTCTGCTGAACAGAGCCCAGTAGAGCTGTAGGACTCTTTCACCAAACCCCACACCCTTTCTGATCTCCTGGCAGTAAATCTGCAGTGTTACCTAAGCATCATTTTGGGATGTCAGGAGGACAGCTACCATCCATGAAAATGAAAATTCAAAGCATATGAAATATAAAAGGAAGAGAAATTTGGCTTGCAGGGACACAGGGAGTTTTCAGAGTCTACCTTGACCAGTCCGATTATCAGATTATTAACTGGGGACTAGTTTGCTAATACCAACATTTCATCTTCTGCCTGTACTTTTGGGGGGTAAGCTTCTGTAACCACCAAGCCTCCCTAGGTGAAGAGGTGTGATCTTCTAGGATTAGAAAACATAGTGGGTAATGCTAGAAAGTTACAACTTTTGACTGAACTTTTTAGATTTCATTGTCACAGCATGTGCATAGACACACCTTATTTTATTTGCATTTGAAAAACAGAACTTCTTAGATTAATAAATATTTTAAAATACGAGAAAGAAAAAAAACATGAAAAACACCCAAGTGAATAACACTGTCTCAATTAAGAATTGTTTATATTTTGTCATCTTTACACAATCATTTTCATTTTTAAAAATTTTTAGGAAAATATTCTTTCCATCTTAATCCTAATGTCCAATTGACTTGCCTTTCACACTTTCCAAAGACAGCCACAATCAGGGATGTGATATACATTTTACAGTACCCATTCTACGATTTTACAAACATGACAAGTGTTTTAAAATACGTCACCTAAATGGCACAATAGAGTGGATATATTTTGCATTTTGCTGTGTCTATCTACCGTGATACTTCTGAAATCTAGGATCCCTACAGCTCTGATTTAAGCTTTTTAAGTGCTGCATAGCAGTCCGCTGTGTGAATACACCACATTTTATTTTTTCGGTCCTGGGGAAAAAAGTCCTGGTGGGGATGAAGTCAGCCATCAAAGGCAGCTAATTTTTGCTTGTTTGGATGCTGGAGAACAAGCAGAAACACCTTCACTCACTTATCCAGCAAATATTTATTGAAGTCTGTCTGGGTCTGCACGTGAGTCAGTGCCAGGCTGGAGAACCTGGGTGGTGTGCAAAATAGCTAGAATTGGTCCCAGCCCGCATCTAGTTTTGTGAGTTATCTTGATCAGCAGCCTTTGTCTTCTCTTCTCCTTGAACTTCCTAGCTTCCTATCAGTACCCTTAATATGCGGGTTGTTATTATTTGTTAAATCTAGATCACCACTCACCTAGTCTCGATTCTTCATTCCTCCCCTGAGGCTCAGAACGATGCTTTCACCCGGGGAGCAGGTGTTAAGAGAAGAACTCCAGAGAAAGGAGCGAGGAGCAGGAGCAAGGAAAGGCACCTTTCTGCCTCGGAGCGGCGGCAGCTATGAGCGCAGGGCTGGGCTGGGCTGCGCTGGACTGAGCTGGGCTGGGCTGGGGCGGGCACCTGCGGCTGCCGAGGGGTCCGAGCGCCGCCCAGCGAGCAGCCACCCCGGGAGAGGCTGCTCCCCGGCCTGGGAGGGAGGAGGGAGCTGCTTGCCAGCAGGCGTCCTCACTTAGCGCTATCCCCACACTCGGTTGGATAGTAGCCTGGGTGAGCGCCAGTCGCCTGGGGTCTGTTTTCCGCCGGCGGAGGCTGGACAAGGACCCTGGGAGGGCGAGGCGGGAGGAGAGGGCTGCGGGCAGGGGTCCCGCTGCGCCTGGGCTGGATCTGGAGCCGCCAGGATGCAGAGCGCGCACCAACTTCCCGGGCCGTGCTCAGGCTCCCCTGAAGAGATGCGGCCAGCGCCACCGAGGTGGTGGACGTGTGGGTGCTTGTCCGAGCCTGCAGATCTTAGAACGGGAGAGGCAAGATTTCCATTAAGACTTCCCTCGGGGTTTTGACGGGAGACCAAGAGAAGGATGAGAATTTTACAGGATCCCAAGAGGAAAGACCCTCTAAGGACTGTGAGCCGGTAGATTTTCTTTTCTATTTTATTGCAGAAGGAACTGAGGCACCGAGACGGAAAATACTTGCCCAGTGTAGCATAACAGTTAGTGGAGAGAACTTGTGATAGGCCCAGGTCACCTGGCTCCCAGCCCCTAATTTTCCCAGGCACCTTAGTTGCCCTTGACACCTGCGCGTGGAGGTGGGGGCTGGACGGGGCAGAGATGAAGACAGTACTGCTGGAAGTTTCTCTGTTCTTGTCCATGGCAGCTCCCTGTAAAGCTCTTTGTAAAAATCAACACGATTGAAATAATTTTTTATTGTCTCCGTTTCTGATCCAAGAGACACACACACCTATGCCTACGCAGAATGGGCACGTAAGTTGCCTATGACATGACAGTGCGTCACTGTGGGCAGGGTCGATGGAGAGTGTGGGTCTGGTCTTGGGGTGGGGTGAGGACAGCTTCTTTTCAGCTCCACATTTCCCTGCCATGTGGAAATGCCAGCTCAGCATTGCCAACTATTCAGATTTTTCAAAAGAAGCTGGAAAGAAGAACTTTTGGATTAAAATCTTCCATTATTTTTAAACATGGACAAAATTTTAAAGTGTTAAAACAAACAAAAGGCTGTCAAACAAAATGTGTCTGAGGTTGACATGTCTGTTTCAGATTTCCATTGTCTGATCTGTGGAGATGGAAAGTTCCACAGGGTGAAGGAATCAGATTGGTTTTGTTTAACATTTTTGGAACCAGATCCTAGGATAGTGCCTAATGTACCCGAAGTATCTGCTGAAATTGTTGGAGTGGTAGTAGTCACCTTGTGGTCAAGAGTGTCATAACGGACTTACTTTAAGGAAAACTACAAGATAACTCTATTGTCAACTAGCCCTTTTCCTCTTCTCTCTCATCTCAGTCATGGGCTACACACTACCCCAGTATTTTAAAACTTGGAATAACCTTTAACTCTCACTAGCTCACTTGTTCACTTTACAGTTGGGTTCTGGAAGAAGAGATTTGCCCTGAGTTGCACCGTGTGATGGTGGCAGAGCTGGGTAAAAACATACCCCCCGTGCTGTTGCTCAACCACCTTCTGCTGTTGCCAATGCCTTATGAAAAACCTGAGAGAGGATTAGATACTATGAATGAACATTTGGTGTGGAATTATGGGCAAGCTGCAAAAGAGGGCTAAACGCACCCAAGTTTAGAAGAAAAAAAAAATAGAATTTTTAAGGAATTCATTTTTGAGAGAGGGCTTTCTTTTTAAGGCAAAAAATCAGGCACCTGGCAAAAAAATACATTTTATTTGTGTGACACTTGGGACTTGATAAAACATTTTGATTATCTTCATGGCACTGGAGATGCACTACAAATTCACTGGGCCTGTATTCTCTTTTTTTCCCCTGAGGAGAGAGCAATATTCATTTTATCGTCAAGGAAATTGAAACTGCAAGAAAGTGAGCTGAGACTAGAACTGAAGTCTATGGAAAACTCTTTAATTTGGTGTTCTGGGTGGCCTACAGGGCTTTGGAGTCAGGCATTCTTCCATTTCAATGCCAGCTCCAACAATAATATATCTGAGATGTTGGCCAAGTCACTTAAAGGCCCTAAATCTAGGTTTTCCAGTTTCAGTAAAGAAAACAATGGTCATCTCTATCAGCTAGAATTAATGAAGGCTTAAACGAGATTTTGTATAGATAGATAGATAGATATATAGACAGACAGACAGACAGACAGACAGATTAGATAGATAGATAGATAGATAGATAGATAGATAGATAGATAGATAGATAGATAGATAGATAGATAGATAGATAGATGATGCACTTAACACAGTGCTAGGCAGTACAGAATAAACACTCAGAAACTGACATCAGTTAAGGTCATTTTAATAAGCAGTCCACCAAGTTATGCCCAAATACCTCTCAGGTCTGTTCTTCAAATCTTTCTTCTGTTGGAATAGTCACATTTGCTTAAAATAAAACTAGTCAGTCCTAATGTATTTGTTCATGTAAAGGCATGGCATATCACAGATTCTATAGAAAAATAGTGATTCCTACTTTGTCTCATATGCAGTCTGTCAACTGCAGAACAGTTTCACAGAGCTGACTGTGTTTTAATCTTTTATTTATTCAGTTGTTCATACTCTCTTGTTGGTGTTCCCATCTTAAACATAGCTAGCTATTGGGGAAATGCAAAGATTACCACAAGACATACACTTGAAAGGCTAGACTGCATGCTTGGGACAATCTCTGGAGCCCCCCAGTGGAGAGGAGAATGAAGTAACGACTAAACCAGTGAGAAAGTCTTGTCCAGATAGATATGCAGAATTTTTTATCATTAAAAAGGTAAATAATGTCTTACAACACAAACTTTAATACCATGCAGTTTCAACTCTATTACTGGTGGCTTAAAAGCTAGGTCCCACTGCATTTAGACTAAATTGGCATGCTTTGGTAGACAGGGGCTGATATTGTCCAATCCCTGTCACTCTGCCCACCTCTGTCTATGGTCAGTATTCATCTGTTCACTCCACTCCAGCCCACTGGCCTTCTGCTCTTTGCAGATCACACTGAGCTTGTCCCCACCCCAGGACAATTTGAGTGGCTCTTACTTATGCATGAACGCAGTTCTAAACTCTTTTTCAATCAGCTGTCTCCTCACATTTCTCCTGCACAGAAAGACCTCCCCTCAACTCTTCTGATATTGTTTCCTCCCCACTCCCTCCATTCTCCACTGTACACCAGAATTTCTTCCATCATGTCACTCATCATGCGTTATCATTATTTTGCTTGTGTAACTTCTTTGCTGTGTTTCTCCTCACTGACTGCGGCTTCCATGAAGATAAGAACATCTGTCTTTATCTATACAGCACTGAATCCAGTATTTGGCACATTAAATAAATTGCTAACATAATTAAATGTGTGTTATTTCCATCATTCTTTTCATTGAGTAATTTAGGAGGAAAAATGCAAAGAAGACACCTTATACTGCAAAGCAGTAACCATTCACTGGTGAAGTAAACAGACTTTTATAGGGCTATGTTTAAAGGGAACAAAGAAAAGTTGGAAGCTGTCATTGGACCTGAGGATTTTGTGGTTTGGATAGAGGCAGAAACCATAGCTTGAGATTGACAGGTGCCTGGCTGGGAGCCCTCCCAAAGCACTGGTCAGATCGGCTACCTCTGCCTCCAAGAGCCAGAAGCCTCAGGAATATTTATTTGATCTGTATCTTGAAAGTTGAATGGAGTGTCACTAGACAGAGAAAGGGCATTCTAGATTTGGAGAATGGGTCATAAAAAGCATAATATTTGGGGAGAATGATTAGAAGTTTGATGTGATTATAGTGTAGGGAGTAGTGATGAGGGAAAGAGCTTGAAAAACTAAGTCTACTGTGAAAAAGTTTACAGTTTAAATCACAGCAACAATAGGAAGCCTTTAGATGTGTTAGCAGGAAAATAGACCTCATTAGAGTTGAGTTTTAGTAAGATTACTCTGCCCTCTTTACATATGACAAAGCTTTATTTTCTGCTGGTTGGATATGCAAATTACTGTTACTAAAATATGAGTTATCATAACAAAAAAATCTCAATTATAAAATAATCAGGTTCCATCACAATGTCTCATATTTAGTAAATTATCTGATGATTGTTGAATCCAACTCAATGTTCAGTTCTACCTGCTTTGTTCACTTCCACAAATACCATCACATTAAGAAAGTACATGAAATAACCTGTGACATAATGTTTTTCTTTAGATATTATCTTGATAAAGATCATCCATTTTATTTTTCAATTTCATTGAGTGATTGGAGTTTACAGTTTTCAAACAGGCTTTACAAATCTGTAACCTCAAGTTCATTATCTGTTCAATAACCCATTCCTGCAGTTTTGATTATTTGTCTACAGTGGGGAAGGCAGCATGCCTGAAACTGGAGATACAAAGATAAATCAAGCAATCCTTGCTCTTGAGGAGCAAGCATTCTAGTGAGCTCACAGTACATATCCTGTTGCTTTCACTACTCACTCCTGTGAGTTTGACATAATTTAATTGAGAGAGAGGGAAACAACCCTGGGAAGTAATGGGGACATTTTATTTCTAGGGCTGCAAAGAAAAGCTAGAAATAGTATTAAAATATTCCCTATTTTGTGCTTATTAGAAAAATATTAATACCTGAGCAGGTGAAGGAAAGTGAATATGAGTTATGGTTTCTTTCTTTTTTTTTAAATATATATTTTATTGCGTTTTAGGTTTTGGGGTGCCTGTGAAGAACATGTAAGATTGTTGCATAGGTACATACATGGCAATGTGGTTTGCTGCCTTCCTCCCCATCACCTATATCTGGCATTTCTCCCCATGTTATCCCTCCCCAACTCCCCATCCCCCACTGTCCCTCCCCTAGTTCCCCCTGACAGACCCCAGTGTGTGATGCTTCCCTCCCTGTGTCTATGTGTTCTCATTGTTCAACGCCTGCCTATGAGTGAGAACGTGTGGTGTTTGATTTTCTGTTCTTGTGTCAGTTTTCTGAGAATGATGGTTTCCAGGTTCTTTCATGTCCCTACAAAGGACACGAACTCATCATTTTTTATGGCTGCATAATATTCCATGGTGTATATGTGCCACATTTTCCCTGTCCAGTGTATCATCGATGGGCATTTGGGTTGGCTCCAGGAGTTATGGTTTCTAATATATAAACACACACATATATACATACACACACATATATATGTTTGTGTGTGTATGTTGTGTGTGTGTGTATATCCATGTACTCATTCAACTGCATTGAGGTATGAATAATTTAATTGCTCCCCAGAAAACTTGCATAGTAGAGCATTGTTGTTGAGCAAAAATAGTGTTAGCATCAAAAGGACCCAATTTAATCTCCTTATTCACCATCTAAAGCTTCATCTTTGTGCAAGTCTTTTAGACCCTGAGAGTTTTTGTTTCTTAAACTATATAAAAATATGGATATTAGTGGTACCTACTCCTGAAAAGCATTGGGATCATTAAATGAGATAATGCATGAAAGCACTTAGTGTAGTGCCTTGAGCAGTATGGGTGCCCAATAAGTTTATTAATGTTATATCAGAAGCCTCCCTTTTGTACAAAATGTGAAAGAAGTGTTCATCTCATTGTACCCTCATCAGCACTGACTATTTTTGTAAGATCGCTGTTGAAAGTCATACCTATGATATTAAACCATATGGATTCTTATTTTAAGGAGATTATCATCTACTAAAAACCTGACAATTTTAATACAGGGTAACAAGGTCATGATAGCAGAAATAAGGGTGCTTTGTGAACTTATAAATGAAGTAGCCACTATAGTTTAGGGATGTCAGCAAAGGTGTCACCAAAAATAATATTCAAGCTTGGTCTTAAAAATGGAATACAAGTTAGTTGTGCAAAGAGAATGGGATGAGAGTTTTCCAGCCAGAGGGAACAGCATGAACAAAGCTGTGTAGGCAAGAGAAAGTTAGGCATGTCCAAGAAAACCAAGCAGTTTTAGTGTAGACAGATTATGGAGGAGGCAGGCACCATATGCAGAGAAAACAGCTAGTGAGTATTCTAGAGGCCTTGTTCAATCATGTCCCTTTATATAGTATGCATGGCAAACCCATAAATCATGTGTTGCTATCTTCTGTTTTCAGGACAGAAAATAGAAACAAATGGTTTAGGTAAGTTTCCCAAACTTCCAGTTCTGGTTTACTGCAAAGCCAAAACCAATTTTATTATACTATAAATCTTCCTCTCTGTACGGCATGTGTATGATATATGCATGTATATGTATGTGTGTAATATAATTTTAATCCATTTTTCTATCCATACATATAATGATTAAAAAATACAATCTTAAAAAGATAACATTTCCATGAAGTTGTTTTAAAACAGGACATATGAACCTTGTCTATCTTACACCAGTTATTCAGAGTATTCCACCAAATGTTCTATAGATGACAGATCAAAATATATAAATGGTTTAATCCTTAAACAATCAGAAACTCACATATTGACTTTGTTTTCTACATTTTTAGTTTACCTCATTCTTATGAGAGATCAGATAATGTCGTGATATAGAAAGTGAAGGAGAAATGATCTCATTCACCTATAAACAAATTAATTTGACTTCTTAGGTCTCTGGTTCCCTTCCTAGCCCTTCTCTCCCCACACACATGCATACACACACACACACACACACACACACACACACACACACACACACACACACCCTACAGAGTCATACCCTGGCATATGTATCTATTTCTATACTGAGACCCCAGGAGCATGAAGGGGAACAGGCAATGAACTTGATATTTACCTAGATAACAAACTAGTAAGCACTTAACCTACCATTTTCACCTTCCTTCTTTTCTCTTTTCCTTTTTTTGTAATAAGAATGTCTTTGCAATGAGCTAGCTTCATGTATGATCCAGAAATTAATAGAATGACAAGTTGTGCTCTGACAATGGAAAATGTATCTGATTACATTATGTTTCTTTAAAAAAATTGCCTTGAGAGATATTTTAAAATTCACAAATATATAAATATACATTTTTCAGGTGTAGGGTGAAGACTAAGTTTCATTGGATGGGTATTATTCTGAAATCTTATTTCTAAAGTTAGGAAGTTCTAGGAATAGTGTTTTTTAACCCTTTAAAAATTGCTGTGCTTACACACAAACTGTTTCTCAGTCTGGTCTATTCATGCTGTCATTAGATATTTTCTCCAGAGTTGTGAGTTTTTCTATTTTGGGAGGCCATTTCATTGAGAAGCTTAGAAAAGGCAAATATGAAAGAATCTAGGGTGCAAGTCAAACCAGAAAAGTGTGAAATATCTTAAAGTATCCATAAAATTAAGGGTTAAATGCTGTTCTTTGCTCCACAAATCACATCTCTATTTGACACACATCCGAGAAAGAGTGCTGTTGGTCTTCAGTACAGAAAACCTGTACTGTTTTGGTTTTCTAAAACTCTGTTGAGTTTATAATTTTGTACATTCCTGAGTATGAAAGTGACTTACATTTTTAACAAATGAAAATATTGAACTATAAAAGAGGAATGAACAAAAGAGAAATTCTGCATGTTTCTTTTTTGGATTCCAAAGCAGAGCTATGCTAGGCATGGTGGCCTATGCCTATAATCCCAACAATTTGGGAGGCTGAGGTGGGAGGATCGCTTGAGCCCAGGAGTTTGAGAGCAGCTTGGACAACATAGAAAGACCCTCTCTCTACAAAATACATAAATAAATTAGCCAGGTATAGTGGTACATGCCTGTACTCCCAGCTACTCAGGAGGCTGAGGTGGGAGATTGCTTGAGTTCAGAAGTTTGAGGGTGCAGTGAGCTATGATCACACCACTGTACTCCAGCCTGGGTGCTAGATGACAGAGCAAGACTGTCTAAAAAAAAAAAAAAAGAAGAAGAAGAAGAAGAAAGAAAGAAAGTAGGCCTAATCTTCTGAATACTGGGTATATTTACGAAGCATTGCTTCTCAATCTACATTTTGTTCTGCAAACCCTGTTGCTGTATTATTTGTATATGTAATCATTTCCAATATACTTATGTTAGGATCCTTTGGCCATCCTTTGATGAGTGCTCTTAATAGTTAAGTTTCTATGGAAAATGGCTCAGGATGTAGAAAATAGTAGTAAAAACCCAGCATTTTGAAAAGAGCCTTTTAGAAGAACCTAGTGGAGTACCCTAGGTTCCCTGAAGCTGAATTGCTAAAGCAGTTTGCATGTATTCATCACAGTCAAAGAGACATCTTTTCAAAAAGGGTCTGTAAATCATTCAGCTCAGAATGACATAATTTCAATGACTTATTTTAAGAAAATTCCAGGTGGGAAACACTATTTGTTGATGTTCTTAAAGTCCACATGATTTTAGGGAAAATCCAAGGAAGGGTCTTATTGTGCTAGGTTGTGCCTCCTTGTTCTAAGTAGCAAATAATAATAATAATAATAAGATATTAATAATGGGGAGAGAAAAGAGGAGAAATAGATGAAAACTACCAATAATAATAACAAATATTTATTTCATGTTTTTTATGTGCTGGGCACTGAGCTCAGCATTTTATTTGCTCTCTCTCATTCAGTGCTGACAATACCAATATTCAGTCAAAAATATTGGGGGTTAAAGGTCAGATCACTCATCCAGTCATAGGATAGAAGCCCAGGTAATCTGGTATCAAAGCCAGGCTTTTTTTCTTCATCCTGTATGCCATTTTCAAATCTGGAATTAGAATACTGAAGTTCACATGTCACCTGAAATGCTCCTCAGGGTTAGCTCTGCACCTGTGGGGATGTCACTGGCTCATAGCTAGAATCTGACTTTCCATCTGTGAAATAAAGGTAGACTCTGTAGTTTCCCCAGTCCCTTCTAGTGCTGCTATTCTATGACCATGGAGCATATCCTATGACTTATACTCAAGGTGACTGCCTTGGTTTACTCAAGATCAAGAGATTGAAAGAGTTATCAAGATGCGGACTTCTCAGTCTGGGAAAACTTGGATTGCTAGTCTCTTACCACAATATCTGATACATTAGCTCATTATTTTGGACACAACCATTTATTTCTTAAACTTCTTTGGGGTTCTTTTGTTTCTCAAAGTCTTAAAGAACTGGAGCACAGAATAGTAAGAGTTTGTTGAATAGTAAGACTTTGTTAGATAAACTGTTGAATACTTGGAGCATAGGGGAGATTATTTTGAAGGGACCTGCATTTTCCTTTCTGGGCATGTTATGTTCAAGTTGTTGGGATAGTTTCTCCCTTCCTTTCCTTTTACTTCAAACAGCTGGCTGGTTTGTTCTGCTGAATTTTCCTTTGCACTGATAGTTGAGGAATGCTTAGTGGCAAGATTATAACAGTTGTATTCCATCTGAAACTTTCTCCACTTATGAAAGGGACTGCTTGTGTAATAATGATAACTTCGTTTTGGTGAGCACTTATTCTTTAAAACACACTTTACATATACCAACTGAATCCTGGAAACAGCTGTGATTCCAGGTAGCTATTATTGTCCACACTTTAAGGGTAAGAAAACTGAGACTCAGGTAAGTTGCAATTTATTGAAGTTAACAAATCTAAACTGGCATTTGAACTGTGGTGCCCCTAAATCAGAGTCCCTGTTTTTCCCATTCAAATGATGACTTATGTGGTTTAAACAGCTAATATTTCTAGTTTATTTATGAGTACTGCTTATGGTCCGACATATTTCAAGTGAAAATATATTTAGATGTCTGGCTTTTTGCTTTCAATTCCTGAATTTCTTTCCATACAGAAAAATCGGATCATTTATTCAACAGATATGAAACAAGCACTTTACTTACTGCTGTACTTTTCCCCAACTTTAAAAGTTCCTGCTTATTAGGACAAAGTTTTATTTCCAGTTCTTGTTAAACAAAGATGCATCTTTATCGTTAAAGAAAACCACAATGACAGTTATAAAATTTCCATGTGGATCTGGATAGTCTACGCAACAAGAAAGAACATTTCAATGAAGGCATGACATTTAACAGAGTGTACATATACAACTACAATTTAAAATAATATGAACTACAATATGTGTCTATTTATATCAAGTATATAATATTATAAAATTCATGACTCTAAGTATAAAAAATATGCCAATCTTATTTTTTCATGGTTAATTAGCATTAACACTCTTTTTGCAGTCTAAACAAAATACAAAATTATGGGAATATTACAAACATTTATTGTTTGCCTACCATGTGAATTTAATACCCACAGAAACTTATGTAGTAAATAATTTCTCCCATGTACTAATGCAGAATGTAAAGTCACCGAAGTTAAATTGTGTGATTAAGAAACAGAAGACATGGTATTGAGGACCATACTGAAACCTGAGTCAATCTGACACCACTAGGGTATGTTACATTAGAATTACTCCAGAAATTTCTCTATTTTTGTATTGTCTGTCTGGGATGCTACATTGTATATTAGAGTTGATCTAATTAACTCAGACAAGTTTACCACTTACGACCTTTTTAAATTATGCAACACATTGGGAATCTGGATTCTATAATGGACAGTTTTATGTGACCCCCAGCACCTAAGCTACCCATATGCAACTAATTAGTTTGAAAAATGTCTGAATTGTTAACTCAATTTTCCTATTTTTATTTGCATTTTAGGCATTCTGTAAATATGGTCTATTTCCAATATCTATCTTTATTGAAAGTCATCTTTCTTCCAACCACAGAAAGTTAGATGAACTTTCAGTAGAAGAGATTGTTTATCTTAATTATTTATGTGAATTTAGCATTTTCTTCTTTCTAGATACTTAGTATGTTTATTCTCCTGCTCAAATGTTTTCTTCTCTCTCTGTTGTTTTTCCCAGTAATAAGAACTGAAAGTTACTCAAATATTAATGAGAGAGAAATCGCAAATTATGTACTAATGATAATTATGTTTCTATATATATATATATATATATGGAGTTGTTAACAGCTCCAAAACTTTTAACACAAGAAAAGGTCAGTTTGAAAAGATTTTAGAATGTAAATAGGTTCCAACCTAGTTAAATGTGAACTCATATTGACAGTTGATATTAAATAAGCAACTTTCATTTTGCATACATCAGACTTAATCAGAAGCACAATGATTAAGTTTGCATTATTTGCTGATTCAAAGTGTTATAAAAGCATGAGTAAGAATATGATTAGCATTTTTAAAAAGAATTATTATTCTAATATTAAATACAAATATCAATAATTATACTTTGACTTAGAGCATTTTTTCTAAAGATTATTTCCACCATCTCTGTGAGGGAAGAAAGGACTTATTTCAGCTTATGTAATAGAAGAGCAGAGAAGTTACATTAGTTGCTTTTTGTAAATATAAAAATATTTTAATCAGTAAATAAACAATTTGAAAAATGGAACACAATGCATCTTTCCCAAGCAGAGTATTCATTAAATTTATATCTTAACTGGGTTATGAAATGCTGACAAATTTCATGTTGAATTTGCATTTCACAGTAGCCTCTAACATGAAGCCTATAACATTTAGGTCAGATTCTCTTTATGGTACCCCATAAAGGCCTGGTTCCTTTTTATTTTTATGTTTGGCACTTCTTTCTTACAAAACACTTTATAACAAAGTAATAAAAATGTTACAATGAAATTCACATTTTAGAAGTATACCGTTGGATGACTTTTTGACAAATATTAATATTATCTCACTTGCTTTTGCCTCATAATCCTTTACACCTGTGTATTAAACATTTCTTTTGACCTGGCATTTAATCCACAATTTTCTCACTATACTCTGGTTTAAACTTTTTCTGTAAAGAGTCAATTAGTAAATGTTTTAGGTTTATGGGACATATGGTGTCTGATACAACTACTTAACTGTGCTATTATAGTGGGAAAGCAGCCATAGAGAATATGTAAGTACATGAGCATGACTGTTTTCCAATAAGGTATTACTTATGGACATTCAAATTTTAATTTTATATTTATATGTCACAAAATAGTATTCTTTGGATTTTTCCAATGTTTTAAAAATGTAAAATTCGTTTTTAGCTCCAAGGCTATACAGAAGCTGATGGCAGCATAGATTTGATCAGTGGGCCTTGATTTGCTGACATCTGCTATAATGTAAAAGATAATAAAATCACAGAATTTCAGAAAAAGGTTTAGACAGTATCTCATCTAACATTTTTTTTTTAGTCATAAAGGTGACTGAGGCTCAAAAATAGTAAAGGATCTAAGTGGTTTAAAAAGGCTCACGCCTGTAATCCCAGCACTTTGGGAGGCCGAGGTGGGCGCATCACGAAGTCAAGAAATCGAGACCATTCTGGCCAACATGGTGAAACCTCGTCTCTACTAAAAATATAAAAAAAATTAGGTGGGCGTGGTGGCACGCGCCTGTAGTCCCAGCTACTCGGGAGGCTGAGGCAGGAGAATTGCTTGAACCTGGGAGGCGGAGGTTGCAGTGAGTCGAGATTGCGCCTCTCCACTCCAGCCTGGTGCCTCGCGACGGAGTGAGACTGTCTCAAAAAAAAAAAAAAAAAAAAAAAATTGGCATGTCAGAGGATCTGTGCTGGTCAATGGTAGTGGCTACCTGGGGGATTGTGTTGGGATAGGACTATGAAGTCTGAGTCTCATGGGAGGAAATCTGAGTGTCATGGGAGGAAAGTCTGAGTCTCATAGAAGGAAAGTCTTGTGATTGATTGAAGATGTCTGCTTTATATGCTACAATGGAATCATATCAAGAAAGTATTTAATGTTTGCAAATTCACATGTTTGTGCTCCTCTAAGGGACAGGTGGGAGGATAGGAAGGATCAGAGAAACAAATTAAGATTGTGTGAATGGCAGCTTGGAAATGGAAAAGAGAGTAAATGAATGAACAATTCGAATACTGCAGACTCTTCTGATTGCCATTTCATGCAATGAATGCATGCCTCCAAGTAAGTGTGAGAACCTTGATAGAATTTTCTGTTCTCTCAATCAGGAACATATCTCCATACAGAGTACAATTCTAAGCTTTAAAGCTACTTGTTTTGTTTTTCAGTGCAACATGTCCCAGATGCCAGCTACCTACAGTAGTTAGCAGTGTTCAATTAGGGTGGGGAAAACACAGTATGTTTCAATGAGGGAGGCAAACTTGGCAGTATTGAACGTTTTGAAACATGCTTATTAGGTTTTAATACGTATTTTTCCTCAAGGTAATTTTTACTTGATGCATTTTCATCTATGTTATGTACTTACAAACTACCCCCTTGAAAGATGTAACTCTACTGTACATCATAAATTTGATATTCTCTAACAAGCCCAAAGTAACATCAGGCATTAAAAACTCACTGTTAACTTTAACTAGCACCCTCATCTGCAAGAGTTCAAGTGATTGAAGATTGCAGCAAATGCTTACCTCATTCCTTTCAGTGACTCTCTAGACCAGTGTCCTTACTCATTCCTTATTCTTCTCAGGCTTTGCTAATTGGAGTAAAGGAACAGTCAGCAGGCCCAGAGAGTATGTTTTACCTTTCTGATAACTTTATTAAACGATCAAATCACTGATTTACCTTGGCTACTTTAATGTCTGTACTAAGCGCTCACTCTGCTAGCCACCCTGCAGAAAGAAAGGAATCAGACCAACAGGAGTTCAAACAATGGCCCATAACTCTAGCAATATAAACTCAGGCCCTAAACCAGGGTCATCCTCAGCCTAGGCCTGGTTGTCAGCTCATAAACATACTAGTCACAACTTACATGGTCATGTGTAATACCTGCATGTTTTTGCTCCTGTCTTAGGGGATTTTGTTACTAAACACAGATGGAATATGTACACAGGCAGATAAGAATTCTAACTATAATCCCCTTCTTGCCAATTTCAGAAATTTCTGTAAAGCCTTTTAAAAAAATGCAGAAGTAGCTTATTTTAAGTAAAAACTGAAATATTAATGAGGAATTAAAGATACCTGGCTTGTATTTCAGATTTTGCCTTGAATTGATGGACATATTCAACATCTTCTTTATCTGTGGCATAAAGAGGCTACTGTGTCTGCCTCTTCTGGCACAAAAGTGATGAGGATAAATTATATACTGTGCTTCAGTATAATTCCTTTGTTAATTGCAATATTATATAAACATTGTGATAATAAACATTTTGCTCTACCATGATTATTATCTGTGGTTTATGACAGATAAGCTTATTTTCCCCAATTAGTTTTAATTTAATAGGAGACACCCCTTTCTTCTTAAAGCTTTTAACTATCTGCTAAGTATACCCTTTCAAATTATTGGTTGGGTAAGAAAGAAAATTCATTGCCCTCACTGTTTATTAACTTGGTATATTAACTTGATAATATGGCACAAATAATCTTTGTGTTATAAATAGTTCCCTTTCATACCAGATGCAACTAGAAAGTCAAAGAAAATAATGTTGTAGATGAAGAGAGGCATTATTTCTATTTTCTGGAGTGAGCACAGTGCTGCCAGTGTTCAACATTTTTTTTCCCCTTTCATGACTTCCACTGACACTGACTCATTGTGCAGCCCTGATAATTTTCCATAACAGGCTTGCCAACAATTGAAGAACCATATTTTTCCAGTGGCAAAGAGAAATGATGGCTCTTTTTTTTTTACAACCTGAAAATTCAATAATTTCTAATTTTGTTTTTCAGAAAGTTAATGCTATAGATCAAAGTAAATGTCTTTTTAAAATCTTAACTTTGTTTTTTTTTTTGGGTGATTGGAGGCAAGGGGAGGGAAAGCATTAGGACAAATACCTAATGCATGTGGGGCTTAAAACCTAAGATGACAGGTGGATGGGTGCAGCAAACCACCATGACATATGTATACCTATGTAACAAACCTGCACATTTTGCACATGTATCCCAGAACTTAAAGTAAAATATTTTCTTTAAAAAAATTAAAGTCTTAACTTTTTAAAAAAGATTATAGTACTATAAGGTGATTTTTAAAATAAAGCATTATTGAAGTATAATATCTCTGTGAAAACTGCACTTATTATAAATATATGATTATTTGATTTGATCTTTTATTTTATTTTCCATATATATGATGCTATTTTTTCTAATTTTTCCAAAGAACACATACTTTAACAAAATTGTTTTGAAAGTTGACACTGAAAAATTAAATAAAAAGTAACATATATCTTGAATTTTATTTTTAAACATATGCATATAATTTGGGAAGAATATATAGTAACATGTTTATAGCAGTAGAAGCCACTGCTGTTTTGTGAGACCAAAGGTAATTTGGTTTTTGAAGAAAAAAAAAACCTTTTGTAATTCCTAAGTTATCTTCAGCTAATACACATTACTATTATAATAAGAAAGCCATAAAAATTACACAGAACTCCAGTCCCTTAAATTGTAATATTTGTCACCCAAAGGAGTTGGGGCACAATTGAATTTTTACAAATCACACTCATTTCTCTCAGCATATTGAAATTACTTCTCTATGGTTTCATAATTATTACTAAATCCAGCCTAGGTTTTGCTAGAGCCACGTTTAGATTTTGGCGCACATGGACATTTATTCATTTGACTTAGTTTTGTAGAAATATCTTCATTTATGTAGGATGAACTAGGGCTGTGTTTCCCTATGTTCTTAAAGTTATGATTATCTCTCATAGCATGGTATTAGTTTATTCCTCCTCCTAAAAATGCCCCATGACTTATTGGTATGAACCAAATTAATGTGTTTCTGGAAATTAAGTATTTATTTGCATATATATGCTGTGCTCATTAAAGAATTATATGCTAATTCATTACCAGACATCCTAGTATTTTTCAAAATGTGAACCTTTTATTAGCCTCAACAGATTCAAATGTGGACTGTTTAAAATGCAGATTCTTAGGTTTCAATTCAGCCTTCTGAGTCAGAGTGAATGGAGGGTGGGTTGTGCTCTTCAAGTGATTGATTCTGATGTATACCTTTCAGTTCAGACAACCTCAACTTTTCTTTCAAGAGGTGAACACCATTCGGCAATTAAAAATTTAGGTAGAATTCTAACATATAAAATAACTAAAGAGAAATTGCTCTGGCTTCAGAGAGTTTTAAGAACTTTATCTATTAACTCTTCTTCCCCTGACCTCTGCTACCACAGGTAACCCCTTGTCTTAATCTGCTGTGTGCTACTACAATAGAATACTGACACTGAATAATTTATATATATACCAGGCATTTATTTTCTCACAGTTTTGGAAGCTGGAAGTCCAATATAAAAACAGTGGCAGGTTGGGGGCAAGTCTCTCTGCTTCCAAGATGATGTCTTGAATTCTGAGTGCTCTGGAGCGGAGGGGTGCTATATCCTCACATGACAAAAGAGGAGAGAAGACAAACCTACTTCTGCAGTTTTTCTTATAAGAGCATTTAGTTATTCATGAGGGCAGAGCCTTCATCACCTAAACACCTCCCAACATTGTTGCATTGGGGATTAAAATTCCAACACATGCATTTTGGAGAGAAGCACATTCAAACCACAGCACTTCTGAAACACCACAGTTTGGGAGTCACTGATAATTCAGCATCTTCAAGGATTCAGAGGTCCAGAGTCACTGACCTAAGCAATGGAGCTCATTAGAGTCAATTTTCACAATGGCTGGAATTGCTTCTGTCTTGTTCATTGGCTCCCTCATGCATAGAACAGTGCCAGTAGATTCTCACTACTTGGTGAGTTAATAAAAGAATACAATATCTAGTCGTTGAACCGAGATTTTTATTATTTTTCTGACCATGATATCTGAGTTTCAGGTTACTCATTTGTTAGATGAGGTTTGGATTAGATGGTCTCTAATACTCCTTCTTTCTAAACATAGAGCATCCTGTAATTGAAATTCTTTTGTGGTATCACAAAGCTGAGGTTGAAATTCAGTGTGTGTAACACTTGAGACTTGGCTGTGATCTTCAGTTTTCATTACATAGAAGTTAGTACTTTTGGAGTGCAGATTATTCTGTTAAAATACTGGTTTAAATTTTAGTAACAAAATGATATTCACTGATTTTTTTAAAAGTTTAAACCATAGAGAAAGGTACAAAGAAAACTAAAGTTCTTCCCTCTGGATCCTCTCAGGAAATAGCCTTCTTTAATTATTTGCTTTGTTTCCTTTCTAACATTTTAATGTGCACAGACTAGTTACTCTTAGACATCTATCATATCAGAGATCTTTAGATGTACTATATCAATAGTCATTTTGCTGATCCAAAGACATTCTCAGGAAAGAATGAGAAATCCATTAGTCTAAAGCAATTTCTATTCAAATTAGAGATAATTTGGAAAGAAACACCAATGAATCACTTTTTTTTTCTTGAGTTCCTATTATGTGTCAGAAACTCTTTTTTTTAAAAAAATTGTATTTTAGGTTCTGTGGTACGTGCGGATCATGCAGGATTGTTGCATAGGTACATACATGGCAATGTGGTTTGTTGTCTCCCTCCCCCACCAACTATATCAGGCATTTCTCCACAAGTTATCCCTCCCCATCATCGTCATTCCCCCGCTGTGCCTCCCTTGCCCCCCCGACAGACCCCAGTGTGTGATGCTCCCCTCCCTGTGTCCATGTGTTCTCATTGTTCACCACCTGCCTATGAGTGAGAACATGCAGTGTTAGATTTTCTGTTCTTGTGCCAGTTTGCTGAGAATGATGGTTTCCACATTCATCCATGTCCCTACAAAGGACACGAACACATTGTTTTTTATGGCTGCATAGTATTCGATGGTGTATATGTGCCACATTTTCCCTGTCCAGTCTATCATCGATGGGCATTTGGGTTGGTTTCAAGTCTTTGCTATTGTAAACAGTGCCACAATGAACATATATGTGCATGTGTCTTTATAATAGAATGATTTATAATCCTTTGGGTATATACCCAGTAATGAGATTGCTGGGTCAAATAGAATTTCTATTTCTAGGTCCTTGTTGAGGAATTGACACACTGTCTTCCACAATGGTTGAACTAATTTACACTCCCACCAACAGTATAAAAGTGTTCCTATTTCTCCACATCTTCTCCAGCATCTGTTGTCTCCAGATTTTTTAATGATTGCCATTCTAACTGGCATAAGATGGTATCTCAATGTGGTTTTGATTTGCATTTCTCTAATGACCAGTGATGATGAGCATTTTTTCCTATGTTTCTTGGCCTCATGGATGTCATCTTTTGAAAAGTGTCTGTTCATATCCTTTGCCCACTTTTGGATGGGTTTGTTTGTTTGTTTGTTTTCTTGTAAATCTGTTTTAGTTCTTTGTAGAGTCTGGATATTAGCCCTTTGTCAGTTGGGTAGATTGAATAAATTTTTTCCCATTATGTTAGTTGCTCGTTCACTCTAATGATTATTTCTTTTGCTGTCAGAAGCTCTGGAATTTAATTAGGTCCCATTTGTCTATTTTGACTTTTGTTGACAATGCTTTTGGTGTTTTAGTCATGAAGTCCTTGCCTATGCCTATGTCCTGAGTGGTTTTACCTAGGTTTTCTTCCAGGGTTTTTATGATGTTAGGTCTTATGTTGAAGTCTTAAATCCATCTGAAGTTAATTTTAGTGTAAGGTGTCAGGAAGGCATCCAGTTTCTGCTTTCTGCTGGTAGCTAGCCAGTTTTTCCAACACCATTTATTAAACAGGGAATCCTTTCCCCAATGCTTGTTTTTGTCAGGTTTGTCAAAGATCAGATGGTTTTAGATGTGTGGTGTTGCCTCCAAGGCCTCTGTTCTGTCCCATCGGTCTATATCTCTGTTTTGATATCAGTACCATGCTATTTTGATTACTGTAGGCTTGTAGTATAGTTTGAAGTCAGGTAGTGTGATGACTCCAGCTTTGTTCTTTTTGCTTAGGATTGTCTTGGCTATGTGGGCTCTTTTTTGGTTCCATATAAAGTTTAAAGTGTTTTTTTTTCAGGTCTGTGAAGAAGGTCATTGGTAGCCTGATGGGGATAGCATTGAATCTATAAATTACTTTGGGCACTATGGCTATTTTCATGATATTGATTCTTCTCAACCATGAGCATAGAATGTTTCTCCATTGCTTGTGTCCTCTCTTATTTCCTTGAGCAGTGGTTTGTAGTTTTCCTTGATGAGGTCCTTTACATCCTTTGTTGGTTGTATTCCTAGGTATTTTACTCCCTTTGTAGCAATTGTGAATGGGAGTTTGCTCATGATTTGGCTCTCCGTTAGTCTGTTATTGGTGTATAGAAATACTTGTGATTTTTGCACATTGATTTTGTATCCTGAGATTTTGCTGAAGTTGCTTATCAGTTTTGGGAGATTTTGGGCTGAATGATACGGTCTTCTAAATATACAATCATGTCATCCACAAATAGAGACAATTTGATTTCCTCCTTTCCTAATTGAATACACTTTATTTCTTTTTCTTGCCTAATTGCTCCGGCTAGAACTTCCAATACTACATTGAATACGAGTGGTGAGAGAGGGCATCCTTGCCTAGTACCTGATTTCAAAAAGAATGCTTGCAGTTTTTGCCCATTCAGTATGATATTGGCTGTAGGTTTATCATAAATAACTTTTATTATTTTGAGATATGTTCCTTCAATAACTAGTTTATTGAGATTTTTTAGCATAAATGGCTGTTGAATTTTGCCAAAGGCCTTCTCTGCATCTCTTGAGATAGTCAAGTGTTTTTTTGTCTTTGGTTCTGCTTATGTGGTGGATTACATTTATTTATTTGCGTATGTTGAATCAGGCTTGCATCACCGGGATAAAGCCTAATTGATTGTGATGGAGAAGCTTTTTGATTTGTTGTTGTAATCAGTTTGCCAGTGATTTTTTTTTAAAGATCTTTGCATCTATGTTCATCATGGATATTGTCCTGAAGTTTTTTTCTTGCTGAGTCTTTGCTGAGTTTTGGCATCAGGATTATGTTGGTCTCATAAAATGATTTGGGAAGGATTCGCTCTTTATGTATTGTTTGGAATAGTTTCAGAAGGAATGGTAGCAGCTCTTCTTTGTACATCTGATAGAATTTGGCTGTGAACCCATCTGGACCTGGACCTTTCTTAGCTGCCTCAACTTCAGCCCTTGTTATTGGTCTGTTCGAGGTTTCAACTTCTTCCTGGTTTAGTCTTGGGAGGGTGCAACTCTCTAGGAATTTATCCATTTCTTCCAGGCTTACTGGTTTATGTGCATAGAGTTGGCTTGTAGTAATCTCTGATGATAGCTTGTATTTTTGTGGAATCAGTGGTGATGTCCACTTTATCATTTTTTATTGCATCTATTTGATTCTTCTCCCTTTTCTTTTTTATTAATCTGGCTGGCAGTTTGTCTGTTTTGTTGATCTTTTCAAAAAAACAGCTCCTGGATTTATTAATTTTTTGAAGAGTTTTTTTGTGTCTCTGTCTCATTCAGTTCTGCTCTGATCTTAGTTTTTTCTTGTCTTTTGCTAGCTTTTGAGTTTTTTTGATCTTGCTCCTCTAGCTCTTTCAATTTTGACAGTAGGGTGTTGATTTTAGATCTTTTCTTGCTTCTCATGTGGGCATTTATTGCTATAAATTTCCCTCTAGACACTGCTTTAAATGTGTCCCAGATATTCTGGTACATTGTGTCTTTGTTCTCATTGGTTTCAAATAACATCTTTATTTCTGCCTTCATTTCATTGTTTATCCTCTCTATGATCAGGAGCCAGTTGTTCAGTTTCCATGAAGTTGTGTGTTTCTGAGTTAGTGTCTTAATCCTGAGTTCTAATTTGATTACCCTGTGGTCTGAAAGACTGTTTGTTATTATTTCCGTTCTTTTTCATTTGCTGAGGAGTGATTTACTTCCAATTATGTGGTCAGTTTTGGAGTAGGTGCAATGTGGTGCTGAGAAGAATGTATATTCTGTGGATTTGGGGTGGAGATCTCTGTGGATGTCTATTAGGTCTGCTTGTTCCAGATCTGAGTTCAAGTCTTGGATATCCTTGTTAATTTTCTGTCTTATTTATCTGTCTAATATAGACAGTGGAGTGTTAATGTCTCCCACTATTACTGTGTGGGAGTCTAAGTCTCTTTGTAGGTCATTAAGAACTTGCTTTATGTATCGGGGTGGTCCTGTATTGGGTGTGTATATATTTAGGATCATTAGCTTTGTTGTTGCATTGATCCTTTTACCATTATGTAATGCCCTTCTTTGTCTCCTTTGATCTTTGTTGGTTGAAAGTCCATTTTATCTCAGACAAGGATTGCAACTCCTGCTTTTTTTTTTCTCTCAATTTGCTTGGTAAATCTTCCTCCATCCCTTTATTTTTAGCCTATATGTGTCCTTGCATGTGAGATGGGTTTCCTGAATACAGCACACCGATGGGTCTTGACTTTTTATCCAATTTGCCAGTCTGTGTCTTTTGATTGGGACATTTAGCCCATTTACATTTAGGGTTAATATTGTTATGTGTGAATTTGATCCTGCTATTTTTATGCTAGCTGGATTATTTGCCTGTTAGTTGATGTATTTTCTTCATTGTCTCAATGCTCTTTACCATTTGGTACACTTTTGGAGAGGCTGATACTGGTTGTTCCTTTCCTTGTTTACTGCTTCTTTCAGCTCTTGTAAGGCAGGCCTGGTGGTGATGAAATCTTTCAGCAATTGCGTGTCCTTAAAGGATTTTATTTTTCCTTCACTTATGGAGCTTAGTTTGGCTGGATATAAAATTCTAGGGTGAAAGTTGTTTTCTATAAGGATGTTGAATATTGGCCCCCACTCTCTTCTGGCTTGTAGGGATTCTGCTGAGACATCTGCTGTGAGTCTGATGGGCTTCCCTTTGTGGGTAACCTGACCTTTCTCTCTTGCTGATTTTAGTATTTTTTCCTCCATTTCAACCTGGTGAATCTGAAGATTATGTGCCTTGGGGTTGCTCTTCTTGAGGAATATCTTTGTGGTGTTCTCTGTATTTTCTGTACTTGAATACTGTCCTGCCTTGCTAGGTTGGGGAAGTTCTAGATAATATCCTGAAGAGTGGTTCCCAGCTTGGATTCATTTTCTCCATCACATTCAGGTACACCTATCAAAAGTAGATTAGGTCTTTTCACGTAATCCCATATTTCTTGGAGACTTTATTCATTTCTTTTCACTCTTTTTTCTCTAATCTTGCTTTCTCATTTTATTTCATTGAATTGATCTTCAATATCCAATATCCTTTCTTCTGCTTGGTCAATTTGACTATTGAAACTTGTGTATGCTTCGCAAAGTTCTTGTGCTGTGTTTTTCAGCTCCATCAAGTCATTTGTATTCTTCTCTAAGCTGTTTATTCTAGTTAGCATTTCATCTAACCATTTTTCCAAAGTTCTTAGTTTCTTTGCATTGGGTTAGCACGTGTTCTTTTAGCTCTGAAAAGTTTGTTATTACCCACCTTCTGAAGCCTGTTTCTGTCAATTCATCAGATTCATTTTCCATCCAGCTTTGTTCTCTAGCTGGTGAGGAGTTGTGATCCCTTGGAGGAGGAGAGGCATTCTGGTTTTCAGTGTTTTCATCCTTTTTGCACTGGTTTCTTCCCATCTTTGTGGCTTTAGCTACCTATGGTCTTTGTAGTTGGTGACTTTTGGATGGGGTCTCTGAGTGGCCGTCCTTTTCATTGATGTTGAAGCTATTTATTTCTGTTTCTTAGTTTTCCTTCTAACAGTCAGGACCCTCTGCTGTAGGACTGCTGGAGGTCCACTCCAGGCCCTGCTTGCCTGGGGATCATCTGCAGCAGCTGTAGAACAGTAAGGGTTGCTGTTGGTTTCTTCTTGTTATCTTCATCCCAGAAGGGTACCTGCCAGATGTTGGCCTGAGCTCTCCTTTATAAGGTGTCTCTTTGGGTACCTGGGGGTCAGGGAGCTGTTTGAGGAGACTGTCCCTTATAGGAGCTCAAGTGCTGTGCTGGGAGCTCTGTTGTTCCACACAGAGCTGCTGGGCAGGTATGCCTAAGTCTGCTGCAGCAGAACTCATAACCGCCTCTTCCCAAGTGCTTTCTCCCTCTGCATTGTACTTTCTGGGAACTGCACTCCAGAGCTATTCCTATTTAGCCATCTTGGATCTTCCCCAAATCACTTTTTATTCTAAAAGAAAAACATTGCTTTTGTCTTTACTTATAGAAATACACAATAAATATATAAAAGTCACTTAGAATCTTAATATTCTAAATAAATTACATTTTAAATGGTAACTTCCTTTATGCTATGGCTTGAATGTGTCTCCAAAATTTGCATGTTGGAAACTTCACTGCCAAAGCAACAGCATTGGGAGGTGGGGTCTAATGGAAGGAGCTTAGGTCATAAGGTTTCTGCCCTCATAAATAGACTAGCAACACTATAAAAAGGACCTGTGAGTTAACTCACTTTTGCCCTTCTCCTTGTACCATGTGAGGAACAGCAAGAAAGCCCTCACTAGATGCTAACACCTGGAACTTAAACTTCCCAGTCTCCAACATTGCAAAAGAATTCATTTTTATGCTTTTAAAATTAGTCAATTTCAGCATAAAACAGACTAATACAGGAATTTGTACCAAGAGAGGGGTGTTACTAAACAAATATCTAAAAATGTGGAAAAAACTTTTAACCTTGGTAATGGAGAGAGGCTGGAACAGTTTTGATGTAAATGCTGAAAAAAGCCTTTATTTCCATGAATGGATCATTGAGGGTGATTCTGGTGAGGGCTCAGAAGAAAAGAAGAACTGTAGGGAAAAAGATATTAAATAATATCTTCTTAGATAGTATTTAAAAGATCAGGACCAGAATGCTCATAGAAATATAGACAATAAAGGTCATTCAGACAGGTCTTAGATGGAAATGACAAATATCTTATTGGAAACTCAAGAAAAGGACATTCTTGTTACAAAGTGGAGAAGAAATTAGCTAGCCAGGCATGATGGGGATACCTGTAATCCCAGCATTTTGGGAGGCCAAGGTGAGTGGATAGCTTGAGACCAGGAGTTTGAGACCAGCCTGGGAAACATAGTGAGACTTCTTATCTACAAAAAAAAAAAAATGCAGAAATTAGCCAGGCATCATTGCACATATTTGAAGTTCCAGCCACTTGGAAGGCTTTGTTGCCCAGGCTGGGTGCAGTGCACAATCTCAGCTCACTGCCACCTCCAGTCCCTGAAATCAAGCAATCCTCCTGCCTCATCCTTTCAAGTGGCTGGAACTTCAAGTAACAGAGCAGAAAAAAGGCAGATTTAGAAGATGGACTCAATAGAGTGTGGTAGATACAGGTAGCAGGCAAAGTGAGAGAGTAAAAAAGAAACAAACTATCTGGAGTGGATGGTGTCTGTGTCCAGAGCAGGATGTACTCAGCCTTTTATGTTGTCTTCTTTAGCATTCCCTAGGTGATGTTTGGGGCTTGTTTTGTCTGCAGAAGCCACATCATTCAGGGCTGTAGGTCTTGTAGGGTCTTTCCTAAGCTGACTCGAGTTTTTTCTTCTTTCTATCCTTTGATGAGGACATAGCATCCAGGCTAGTGCAGGTGAACTGGCGATTCTACAAGCGGTGCCTGTGCTAAGAGACCTTTATAATCTTTGTTAAAGTTCAGGTTAGTGCTTTAAGAAAAACCTCTTGTGCTTTACTTCAATGTCTAGTTTACAGAAAAACTGGATGATACTTCTTTAACTTTAGTCAGTATGTTTACACACAGAATTTCTTTTACAATTAACATTTTAAAACTTGCTTAGACCTGCAACACAAAAAGTATACAAAATTTCCTGCATAATTTTTATGACTTTCACAGATAATCTTCATCTTGCCTTAACTTATCTTTGTTTTATAACCTTCCTTACTAAAGGTGCATTCTTATATCTATAATTTTCTCAATATTTCTTTCTCTTCTTTCTACGTTATCTCTCTCCTTTGTCTTACTTTCTGTGTGTCTTTCTCTGATCTCTCTTTCTTCTAGTCTCTTATTCTTTTTCTTTCTCTCTCCAATCCTTCTGTTTTTATCTGATCTTGGAAGATAAGCAGGGTTGGGCCTGGTCAGTACTTGGATGGGAGACCACCTGGGAATACCAGCTACTGTAGGGTCACTAATTAGAAAAGTGTTAGTATCAATGGATACATGTACATATCTTAGTTTTCCAAATTCGGGGATGTGTGTAGCATCTGTTTGCCATAACTGATTAGGTTCTCATCCTTTAGGGTTAACATCTGTTGAAGGAGGGGACATGCACATGAGCTGGCAATCTGGGCATTGCATAATTTGTTTAGCCAGTCTTTAGGTAAGTTAAAATTGTTTGGATAAATTTCTCCAATTTTGATGGAAAAATTGATGTGATTGGGTGGCTTGGTCAAGCAGTGATGTCATAACCTGCAGGTCTGCTTGTTCATTTCCATAATCCAATGGACCAGGCAGTGAACTGTGGGTTCGAATATGTGTGATAAAAATAGGATGTGTGCATTGATCCAGCAATTGCTGAAGTCAAAGAAAAAGTGAACACAGGGTGGGCTTGAATATAGGGTGGGCTTATGAGGGCTGTTTCAAGGTTCTGCAATAAATAAACAGAATAAGGAGAGTCACTAACAATATTAATGGGTTAAGTGGAAAAACTTTCCAAAGCCAATATCAAGGCCCCAGTCTCAGCTCTCTGAGTGCTAGTAAATCCATATTGAATGAGAAAATTATGTGGTCTCCACCACACTGCCACTTGTCCTTGTTTACCTGAACCATCAGTAAAGAGTGTTAAAGCATTAGGTATAGGTGAGTGAATTATTTTTGTAGGTAAGATCACAGAAGTATGAGATCAGAACTGAAGGAGTTTATCATCAGGAAGAGCATTCTCTATTTGACCTGTGTAAGCAGAGAGTGCTATTTGCAGCTTTAACCATAGGGGCAAAACTGCTTTGAATTGCTTTTTACTTAAAGGAGTCCTACTTATATCAGGATCATAACCTAGCAACTGATTGCATTGTCTTTAGCTCAAATACATGACTTTACTGATTAACTAGATATAGGGAGATTTTTTAATCCCAGTGTGTGAGCAAAAAACCTATTCTAGAAAGTGCAGTCCTGGGGCCATCTGTCCTATTAACCCTGTAGGGGAGTGTTGGTGGGGAAAAGTAAACAATTGGATTGCATACCATGGATCAGTGTGATCTAGTTGCCTTTGAGAGATAACTTGTTCTATTTCCTCAATTTCCCTCTTTGCTGCAGGGGTTAAATATCTGGAAGAATCCAGGGCTGTATTACCCTTTAAGATAGAAAACAGGTTTTGCAACTTATAAGTAGTTACACCCAAGACAGGGCAAAGCCAGTTTATACTGCAGACATTTTTGATAATCATTTAAGGTGTGTAAATTGCTAACATTTAATTTCTCTTCATTCAAAGGCTACTGTTTTACGTAAATAGGATTTTGAGAGAGCTATGTCAGGAGTAGGGTTGGAATAACAACAGTGGCCATTATCAGAAAAGGGTCTTTCAAATTTTTAAATTTTACTTAAATCTTAGCAGAGAACTATAATCTGGGACATCACTTGTATATAAGGAACACATAAAATTTTCCTGTGGGATGCCTGCAGAGCCAGAGGAAAGCATTGTGGGTCCCGAGGTGGCAGCCACATTGTATTCACCTAGGCACTACCTTTAGTCTGTGCTGCTTTTTATTTGTGCTGCTCCCTCCTCCCACTCCTGGGCAGCTACTGTGGTTCCTATCTCCCCAGGACACCACAAGCTTCCCTGCCACTGAGCCTTTTCTTCCACCTACCACCCACTTGGTCATGCAGTTTCTGCCTCTTGGTCACACAGTTTCTGCCTTTTTTCTTACCTTTTTATAAATGTACACCTGATTGTCTTGTTGATCCTGTATTACTGGATGGGCCAAGAGCTCCCCTTCTAATGCCACTTGCTTAAGTTAAGGTCCCATAGCTATAGCATATATCTTGTCTTTTTTCTTTTTATTGGAGGAGGAGACTCAGGCAAGACTTCCATTTGCTCTTTGTTATCTTGACCCAGTGATGATGTTACTGGAACCCATTGCTCTTGTGCAAGATGCTGTTTAAGATTTCTTCCTAATTGTTCCCAGATCTCCACATCTATCATGGGAACCATGGGTTATGGAAAGCAACTGAGGCTCTGCTAGCTCTAAGCAGCTCAATATATACTCTATACTGCTTAGAGTATATATTGATATATACTTTTACCAATATAGATAAAAGTATATATCAATACTTTTATATACTGCTTCTGTTGAGCTGATAACTGTTGTCCCATGATGAAACCTTAGCCTAAATAATTCCTTCAGACTTGGAGTTCCCAAGCACCAATGATTTACTCACTTACTGACTTCACAGTCTTCTTCACCTTTAGTTTTCAAGGGTTCCATCACAATCCTTTGTAGTGTTCCTCACCGGGGCACCACCATGTCACTTTGGGGTTACCACCTGCTGGGGTCTGACCTGCAGACCAACAGTTGCACAACAAATGAATAATGTATACTGACCCAGATCTTTTGTCTGTCAGTCTGACTAAGGGGCTCTGCTGCCTCAGTCTGCAGTGTTGCCCCAGTTAGCCAACATAGTTCACATTTATTTAGTACAGATTAAATGACAAAGATCATGAGTAAACACTACTAGAAGGTCATTAACATAGCTGACATCCCCCTACCCCCAAGTAGAGAACAATAATACACCTGAGGATGGTTAAAGGTTAGTCTTAGGACCACATGAGTAAACAAGCTACTCAGATAAACTCCACATTCCCTTGTTATTTACTTTTCTGCTATTAACTCAAGGTGAAGATTAGGCTGTCTTCAGCCAGACGTTTTACTGAAACTATGCAACCCCTCTCGCCTTTGAAGGTTTGTGACTATTTCCTATAACTTTACAATTTCTCCCACCATCCTGACTGAACCCTCACGGTGGTTGTAGCTAAAAGTTTAATGTAACCTTTATGGAATAGTGTTGTTGAAGTTCCTATAATAGGAATCTGAACTTCTAATCCAAAAAATTCTAAATTTATAGAGACAGAAAACAAATTATTCATTGAGTCTCTGGCAGTTTTGGTAAGAAAAGCGAATCCTATTTTCATCCTTGGTTCTCTACTCATGTATTCTAATTGCTTGGGGACACAGCAGTGGATGGTGGCCTTTAGTTCAATGACCATGTGGCATTTTGGAAGAGCACTGGCAAATCCCACAGGGTGACAGGCATACATGCTCCCTTGTTGTGCTGCTGCTCTTGTTATTAAATATCAGGGCTGGTTTTCAGTATAATTTGCCTTATGGCTATAGGAGATTAAGACTATGAAACAGTTCCATGGAGCCCAAATGACTTCCACAGTTCTTCTGTTGATAATTAATTAGCCTGAAAGAATCAATGTTTTTTTTTCCCCAAAGCTTCTAAAGGCTTCGGTTAAAAAGTAGTTAACGTCACAATTCTTATAATTACTGTTGACCCTATATCATTCACCTAAACTACTACCACATGAGCCAATGCTTCAACTTCTAACACCATGTTATCCTAGGCCACCATTGCTGAGCATCTTGGTGATTGGGAAGCATCCACTACCAGGGATTATCTTTAACCACTGACCAAGCAAAGAAATCCTGATTACTGTCTGACCACTGAGTGATCCAGTTCTAGAATCCCACCCTAAGGATCTGATATTTACATCCATTTCTCATACCAGCTGCCTAGGCTATATTCCTCTTAAGAACAGAACATAAAATGAGGTCCCTTTTGCAGGCACCTTTTTTTTGAAGTTATCCCAGGGATTAGAAATGGGGACTGTAAGACTGAGAAGACAGAAACAGGGAAAAGGGGAAAGGTAATAGGAGAGTGGATTATTGACCTGGTCAACCCTCTGACCTCTGTGAAAACTACAGAATAGTCTTCAGAGTGGTCCACCTGAGGACAGACAAGGGGGTCAATTACCACTACATGTTGCTTCAGGGTATTAGAATCCCTAGTAACTTAATACTCCCCCTAGAACATTTCTGAACAGAGTAGTCTAAATCTTCTATCACCAGTGTCTGGCACAATACTTTGAACATAGAAGGTACTTAATAATGAATACTTATTGAAAGAATGAATCCATGAATGTGCTCTGCTCTACAGTTATTCCAAGCAGAGAATAGAGTTACTGAAATGCACAGTGTACATTGTCTTTCTCTTGGGTAAAACTATAAAAATTAACTTATTCCTTTTTCCATTTTAACTAAAAAGTGTCAAATTTATTCTTTATCTCTTGACTAGAGCTACATTGATGGGGGGTGTTTCATTGTCTTCCCTTCTTACTCTGTCTATGCATTTGGGCAACTTGTTTAATTTCTCTTTTTTTCTGTTTCAATGCCTATAAAATGCTCATAGTTCTAGTACCTGCCCTGTGTGACTATCATGAGAATTACAGACAACAAGCCATGGAGAATACTTTACAAATAGGTTACATATTCCCAAAATGAGACACTTCGTTCATAAAATATAATAATAAAAGCACTATTTGGGCAGGGGAGATACTTGTGAGGATCTCACAGCTCCCAGAATCATTCTGAGTACATATTATCAGAGGCAATGCTGAAAATATTTAACAACTCTCTGACCTGGGCATTGATTAAACAGAGTAGTCATTAAAAATAATTATAGCCATACTGGTGTGTACAGGCTGAATATAAGCATACAGCCCCTTCAGAACATTCCCAAAACACAGGACTTCTCTGGTTCTTTCCTAATCCCACTCCCCATCTGCAAATTTACTACACCTTGTGGTGGTTTAGGATTGTGCATAACTCTATGAAGGCAGGTTCAGATGGAGACAGGATCCTGAATGGTTGATAACAGAGAAAGGATAATTGCTTCTGAGCAATAGCACTGATTATAGTCAGGGGGAGCCCACAGAGGCCACTCTTAGGCATTCTCCTCGCAGTTTCAGGGTATCAGGTTTGTGCTACTATTGAGACACATGGGTCTCCTTCACCGTCACGCTCACCTGGAGTTCACACCTCTGCTCCCTCAGCTACCCAGCAGAAAGCACAGGAATTCCCACCTCCCTCTTATGTAAGAGCCAAGTATGGGGGCAGCCAGGAGGCTATTGCCATGATGGTCTGACTGAATGGCTATCAGCTGAAGAGGAAAAGTTTCTTTTTATTACTAGGTTGGTGCAAAAATAATTGCAGCTTTTGCCTTTATTTTCAACAGCAAAAACCACAATTACTTTTGCACCAGTATAATGACTGTTGTGAACTGAATGTGTGTGTCCCCCACAAACATTCATATGTTGAAATCCTAACCCCTAATGTGATGGAATTGGAAGATGAGGGCTTTGGGAAGAAATTAGGTCATGAGGATAGAGCCCCTGACAGGCTTAGTGTCCTTGTAAGAAGAGAATGCAAGCCAGCATTTCCTTTCAGCTCTCTTTGTGTCCTGTGTGGATACATCTGGAAGGTAGCTGTCTGCAACCTGAAAGAGAACCCTACAAGAACCTCACCATGCTGGTACCCAGATTTAAGATTTCCAACCTCCAGAACTGTGAAAAATACATTTCTGTTGTTTATAAGCCACTCAGTGTATGGTACTTTGCTATAGAGGTTTGAACCAAGACAGAAGGCACAGCAGTGACTACAATAGAAAGCTTACAGACATCTAATTTCAGAATAGTGTCAAACTTTTGCCCACTGCCTCAGTTTATGAAACCAACAGCTTAAATGAAGCAAATTCCTACTCTATGATTGCAGGATCAATGGGTGCATTTGAAAAGAGAATGGGGAAACTCTTTGTCATAATCTTTTTGCCTTTCTAAGTTTTCAATCTTCAAAGCTGAAGTCATTACCTTATAAATTTGAATCCCCAATGACCATTCAAGATCTGTGCTGCCAGATTTTCTAATTCTCTTCCCATGAAGCTTATTGCATCAAAATAGGTATTGATATATAATGGAAAAAATGTACAATTGTAAGAGCTGATATTGTCTCTGATCTGCTATTTTCTATCTGTGAGAAACTCAGCAAGTCATTCTATTCTGAAAGCTTCTACTCTATCTGTTCCAAGGTCTTCCTTATACACTTTATAGCTTGGTGGTCCCAACTGATGCACCGTGGCACTCTTGTACTTAGCATGAAGGGTTCTCAGGTGCAGCAAGATGTATTCCCATCCCCCGCAGTCTTCAAAGAGGTGAGTCAGCTCTGGCTCTGGGGTGGTCATAACTTCAGGATTTGTTGTCTCTGGATTCTATCTGCCTTCTTTAGGAATACTTTGAGGGCATGTTTGAAGAAATGAGGTCCATTGCATCATTCCAGAGTACCCCAAGACAAAAAGTAGCTTATGCAGCATTGGCACTCATGACTTTGCTACAGCAAGCTGAGTGTGGAGACCTGTTTCATCAGCCAGCTGCGGAATGTACAGCTTCTCATTGTGGACAAAGAACGAATAGAGTTGCCAGAGGAATTTGTGTTTCAGGTGTCCAAGGAGCATGTCATGATGCTCAAAGTATGGCCAATAGGAAGGGAGGACTGGGAAGCTAGATAGGAGTCCTGAGAGATGAAGCTACAGTGGGAGACCCAAATTTCTGTCTTCCTACATATGGTTTATGCCTATCCTTTTGCAGTAGATGGTGCTGCCCCTTTAGCATTATCCAAATTGGCTGCAGAATTTCTCTAACCAATCATGAGTGTACTAAAAGTAAAAAATTCCATCACTCCTTAAAAACATTTCACAGGCAGATCTTGATAACATTAATGAGAGAGAGGAGTTTTTTATTATTATATTTTAAGTTCTAAGATACATGTACAGAATGTGCAGGTTTGTTACATAGGTATATATGTGCCATGGTTGTTTGCTGAACCCATCAACCCATTATCCACATTAGATATTTCTCCTAATGCTATTCCTTCACTAGCTCCCCACCAGCCAACAGGCCCAAGTGTGTGATAGTCCCCTCCCTGTGTCAATGTGTTCTCATTTTTCAACTCCTACCTTTAAGTGAGAACATGTGGTGTCTAGTTTTCTGTTCCTGTGTTAGTTTGCTGAGAGTGATGATTTCCAGCTTCATCCATGTCCCTGAAAAGGACATGAATTCATTCTTTTTTATGGCTGCATAGTATTCCATGATATATATGTGCCACATTTTCTTTACCCATTCTATCACTAATGGGCATTTGGATTGGTTCCAAGTGTTTGCTCTTGTGAACAGGTGCTGCAATAAACATATGTGTGCATGTGTCTTCATAGTAGAATGATTTATAGTCCTTTGGTTATATATCCAGTAATGGGATTGCTGGGTCAAATGGTATTTCTAGTTCCAGATCCTTGAGGAATCACCACACTGTCTTCCACAATGACTGAACTAATTTACATTCCCACCACCAGAGTAAAATTGTTCCTATTTCTCCACATCCTCTCCATCATCTGTTGTTTCTTGACTTTTTAATGATTACCATTCTAACTGAAGGGAGATGATATCTCACTGTGGTTTTGATTTGCTTTTCTATAATAGCCAGTGATGATGAGCTTTTTTTCTTTTTTTTAATTTTTATTGCATTATAGGTTTTGGGGTACATGTGCAGAATGTGCAAGATAGTTGCATAGGTACACACATGGCAGTGTGTTTTGCTGCCTTCCTCCCCTTCACCCACACTTGGCATTTCTCCCCAGGCTATCCCTCCCCAGCCCTCCTGCCGCTGTCCCTCCCCCATTCCCCCCAATAAACCCCATTGTGTAGTAGACCCCCTCCCTGTGTCCATGTGTTCCCATTTTTCTCACCTGCCTATGAGTGAGAATATGTGGTATTTCCTTTTCTGTTCTTGTGTCAGTTTGCTGAGAATGATGTTCTCCAGATTCATCCATGTCCCTACAAAGGACACAAACTCATCATTTTTGATTGCTGCATAATATTCCATGGTGTATATGTGCCACATTTTCCCAGTCCAGTCTATCATCGATGGGCATTTGGGTTGGTTCCAGGTCTTTGCTATTGTAAACAGTGCTGCAATGAACATTCGTGTGCATGTGTCCTTATAGTAGAATGATTTATAGTCCTTTGGATATATACCCAGTAATGGGATTGCTGGGTCAAATGGAATTTCTATTTCTAGGTCCTTGAGGAATCGCCACACTGTCTTCCACAATGGTTGAACTACTGTACACTCCCACCAGGAGTGTAAAAGTGTTCCTATTTCTCCACATCCTCTCCAGCATCTGTTGTCTCCAGATTTTTTAATGATTGCCATTCTAACTGGCGTGAGATGGTATCTCAATGTGGTTTTGATTTGCATCTCTCTAATGACCAATGATGATGAGCATTTTTTCATGTGTTTGTTGGCTTCATGTATGTCTTCTTTTGTAAAGTGTCTGTACATATCCTTTGCCCATTTTTGAATGGGCTTGTTTGTTTTTTTTCCTGTAAATCTGTTTGAGTTCTTTGTAAATTCTGGATATCAGCCCTTTGTCAGATGGGTAAACTGCAAAGATTTTTTCCTATTCTGATGGTTGCCGATTAACTCTAGTGACTGTTTCTTTTGCCGTGCAGAAGCTGTGGAGTTTGATTAGGTCCCATTTGTCTATTTTGGCTTTTGTTGCCAATGCTTTTGGTGTTTTGGTCATGAAGTCCTTGCCTACTCCTATATCCTGAATGGTTTTGCCTAGATTTTCTTCTAGGGTTTTTGTGGTGCCAGGTCTTATGTTTAAGTCTTTAATCCATCTGGAGTTAATTTTAGTGTTAAGGTGTCATGAAGGGGTCCAGTTTCTGCTTTCTGCACATGGCTAGCCAGTTTTCCTGACACCATTTATTAAATAGGGAATCCTTTCCCCATTGCTTGTTTTTGTCTGGTTTATCAGAGATTATATGGTTGTAGATATGTTGTGTTGCCTCCGATGCCTCTGTTCTGTTCCATTGGTCTATATGTCTGTTTTGGTACCAGTACCATGCTGTTTTGATTACTGTAGCCTTGTAGTATAGTTTGAAGTCTGGTAGTGTGATGCCTCCTGCTGTGTTCTTTTTGCTTAGAATTGTCTTGGCTATGTGGGCTCTCCTTTGGTTCCATATGAAGTTCATGGTGTTTTTTTCAAGTTCTGTGAAGAAATTCAATGGTAGTTTGATGGGGATAGCATTGATTGTGTAAATTACTTTGGGCAGTATAGCCATTTTCATGATATTGATTCTTCCTAACAACGAACATGGAATGTTTCTCCATCTGTTTGTGTCCTCTCTTATTTCGTTGAGCAGTGGTTTGTAGTTTTCCTTAAAGAGGTCCCTTACATTCCTTGTGAGTTGTATTCCTAGGTATTTTATTTTCTTTGTAGCAATTGTGAATGGCAGTTCATTCTTGATTTGGTTCTCTTTAAGTCTGTTATTGGTGTATAGGAATGCTTGTGAGTTTTGCACATTGATTTTGTATCCTGAGACTTTGCTGAAGTTGCTTATCAGTTTCAGGAGTTTTTGGGCTGAGGTGATGGGGTCTTCTAGGTATACTATCATGTCGTCTGCAAATAGAGATAATCTGGCTTCCACCTTTCCTATTTGAATACCCTTTATTTCTTTTTCTTGCCTGATTGCTCTGGCTAGAACTTCCAGTACTATGTTGAATAGGAGTGGTGAGAGAGGGCATCCTTGTCTAGTGCCAGATTTCAAAGGGAATGCTTCCAGTTTTTGCCCATTAAGTATGATATTGGCTGTTGGTTTGTCATAAGTAGCTTTTATTACTTTGAGATATGTTCCATCAATACCAAGTTTATTGAGGGTTGTTAGCATAAAGGGCTGTTGAATTTTGTCAAATGCCTTCTCTGCGTCAATTGAGATAATCATGTGGTTTTTGTTTTTGCTTCTGTTTATGTGGTGAATTACATTTATAGACTTGCATATGTTGAACCAGCCTTGCATCCCCGGGATGAATCCTACTTGATCGTGATGGATAAGTTTTTTAATGTGCTGTTGCAATTGGTTTGCCAGTATTTTATTGAAGATTTTTGCATCTATGTTCATCATGGATATTGGCCTGAAGTTTTCTTTTCTTGTTGAGTCTCTGCCGGGTTTTGGTGTCAGGATGATGTTGGTCTCATAAAATGATTTGGGAAGGGTTCCCTCTTTTTTAGTTATTTGGAATAGTTTCAGAAGGAATGGTACCAGATCCTCTTTGTGTGTCTGGTAGAATTCAGCTGTGAACTCATCTGGACCTGGGCTTTTTTTGTGTGATAGGCTCCTAATTGCTGCCTCGACTTCAGACCTTGTTATTGGTCTATTCATAGTTTTGACTTCCTCCCGGTTTAGGCTTGGGAGGACACAGGTGTCCAGGAATTTACCCATTTCTTCCTAGTTTACTAGTTTATGTGCATAGAGTTGTTTGTAGTATTCTCTGATGATGGTTTGAATTTCTGTGGAATCTGTGGTGACTTCCCCTTTATCATTTTTTATTGCATCGATTTGGTTGTTCTTTCTTTTCTTTTTTATCACTCTGGCTAGTGGTTCTGTCTATTTTGTTGATCTTTTTGAAAAACCAGCTCTTGGATTTATTGATTTTTTGAAGGGTTTTTCTTGTCTCTATCTCCTTCAGTTCTGCTCTGATCTTAGTTATTTCTTGTCTTCTGCTAGGTTTTGAGCTTTTTTGATCTTGCTCCTCTAGCTCTTTCAATTTTGATGATAGGGTGTCAATTTTGGATCTCTCCACTCTTCTCATATGGGCACTTATTGCTATATATTTTCCTCTACAGACTGCTTTAAATGTGTCCCAGAGATTCTGGTACGTTGTGTCTTCGTTCTCGTTGGTTTCAAAGAACTTCTTTATTTCTGCCTTCCTTTCATTGTTTATCCAATCAACATTCAAGAGCCAGTTGTTCAGTTTCCATGAAGCTGTGCAGTTCTGAGTTATTTTCTGAATTCTGAGTTCTACCTTGATTGCACTATGGTCTGAGAGACCGTTTGTTATGATTTCAGTTGTTTTGCATTTGCTGAGGAGTGCTTTACTTCCAATTATGTGGTCAATTTTGGAGTAGGTGTGATGTGGTGCTGAGAGGAATGTATGTTCTCTGGATTTGGGGTGGAGAGTTCTGTAAATGTCTATCAGGTTTGCTTGTTCCAAGTCTGAGTTCAAGTCCTGGATATTCTTGTTAATTTTCTGCCTGGTTGATCTGTCTGATATTGACAGTGGAGTGTTAAAGTCTCCCACTATTATTGTGTGGGAGTCTAAGTCTCTTTGTAAGTCATTAAAAACTTGCCTTATGTATCTGGGTGCTCCTGCATTGGGTCTATATATATTTAGAATTGTTAGCTCTTCTTGTTGTATCGATCCTTTTACCATTGTGTAATGACCTTCTTTGTCTCTTTTGATCTTTGTTGCTTTAAAGTCTATTTTATCAGAGACGAGAATTGCAACTTCTGCTTTTCTTTTGCTCTCCGTTTGCTTGGTAAATCTTCCTCCATCCCTTTATTATGAGCCTTTGTGTATTCTTGCGTGTGACGTGGGTTTCCTGGATACAGCACACCGACGGGTTTTGGTTTTTTATCCAATTTGCCAGTCTGTGTCTTTTGATTGGTGCATTTAGCCCATTTACATTTAGGGTTAATATTGTTATGTGTGAATTTGATACTGCCATTTTGATGCTAGCTGGCTGTTTTGCCCATTGGTTCATGTAGATTCTTCATTTTGTTGATGCTCTTTAGCATTTGGTATCCTTTTAGGATGGCTGGTACTGGTTGTTTCTTTCTATGTGTAGTGCCTCTTTCAGGAACTCTTGTAAAGCAGGCCTAGTGGTGACAAAATCTCTGAGTAGTTGCTTGTTCATGAAGGATTTTATTCTTCCTTCACTTATAAAGCTCAGTTTGGCTGGATATGAAATTCTGGTTTGAAAGTTCTTTTCTTTAAGGATGTTGAATATTGGCCCCCACTCTCTTCGGGCTTGTAGAGTCTCTGCCGAGAGATCTGCTGTGAGTCTGATGGGCTACCCTTTGTGGGTGACCCAACCTTTCTCTCTGTCTGCCCTTAGCATTTTCTCCTTCATTTCAACCCTGGTGAATCTGATGATTATGTGCCTTGGGGTTGCTCTTCTTGCAGAGTATCTTTGTGGTGTTCTCTGTATTTCCTGGACTTGAGTATTGACCTGTTTTGCTAGGTTGGGGAAATTTTCCTGGATAATATCCTGAAGAGTATTTTCCAGCTTGGATTCATTCTCTTCATCACATTCTGGTACACCTATCAAACATAGGTTAGGTCTCTTCACATAGTCCCACATTTCTTGGAGATTTTGTTCATTCCTTTTTGCGCTTTTTTCTCTAATCTTGGTTTCTCATTTTATTTCATTGAGTTGATCTTCGACTTCTGATATTCTTTCTTTTGCTTGGTCAATTCGGCTGTTGAAACTTGTGCATGCTTCACGAAGTTCTCATGTTGTGTTTTCAGCTCCTTCAATTCTTTCATATTCCTCTCTAAGTTGTCCATTCTTATTATCATTTCCTAGAATCATTTTTTAAATCTTTTTTAAAGGTTCTTAGTTTCTTTACATGGATTTAGAACCTGTTGTTTTAGCTCACTGAAGTTTCTCATTATCCACTTTCTGAAATCTGATTCCATCATTTCATCACACTCATTCTCCGTCCAGCTTTGTTTCCTTGCTGGTGAGGAGTTTTGGTCCTTTGTAGGAGGTGAGGTGTTTTGGTTTCGGGTGTTTTCCTCCTTTTTGCGCTGGTTTATTCCCATCTTTATGGATTTATCCACCTGTCCTCTGAGTAGTTGCTGACTTTTCAATTGGGTCTCTGAGTGGATGCCCAGATTGTTGATGATGAAGTATTTCTGTTACTTAGTTTTCCTTCTAATGGTCTAGCCCCTCTGCTGTATGAGTGCTGAGGTCCACTCCAGGCCCTGCTTGTATGGGGTATACCTGTAGCAGCTGTGGAACAGTGAGAGACTCTACCAGTTTCTTCTTCTGCTTTCTTTGTTCCAGAATGATGCCCGACAAATGTTAGTCTGATTAGTCCTTTTTTGAGGTGACTCGTTGGATATACAGGGGTCAGGGAGCTGCTTGAGGAGACGGTCTGTACTTTATAGGAGCTCCAGTGCTGAGCTGTGAGCTCTGTTGTTCATTCAGGGTTGTTGGGAGGATGTGTTTATGTCTGCTGCAGCAGAACTCATAACCCCCCTCTTCCCCCCCCTTAGATGCTCTGTCTCAGGGAGTTGGGGCTTTCTTTATGAGTATCTGTTGCACTGTCCTGCCCGGCTAGGAGGTAGTCTATTCACTATTTGCCTGCTGAGGCTCTGCCCTGCTAGCACGGGTCCGCCCTGCTGCCACGGGGCTCCATTTTGCTGTGGTGCATTCTGTCCTGCTGGCAGAGTCTCTCTGTTACGGTGGGTTGCCTCGGCAACGGCAGGCTGCGTCAGCACTGGGCGGTACTTCAGTAGGGGCGGATTGCATCCATAGTGGTGGATGGCCCTCCCCCACCGGGCTGCACCATCCTAAATTCAGCTGTGCCGGCAGCAAAACTCTCAACCCCGAGCGCCTCCAATCGCTGCCCTGCTTGTCCCCGTGAGGGCGGGACCCACCAAGCCCGATCACCTGGCTCCCTGCCTCAGAGTCCATCCTCTCTCTCTCTTTTTCTCCCCAATTTGAACGGTTGACTCTCTCACTGATGCCCCAGTAGCCTGCTGATAGGGCACTGGGATCCGTGCGATCTCCCGTGCCGCTGCCCACTGCACCAGCTCAAATCACCCTTCCCAGGAATCTCCTGGTCTGGCTCATTGTCCAAGTCTTGTTTAATCAGATGGACATGTCAATCTGCCCTTCCAAATCTCAGATTGCCGGTTTAACAGGGCACCCAGACCAGTGAGTTTTGTGCCCCGTGCCGCTGTGCTGCAGCGGCGGCCGAACCGGCCGCATGAGCCGGCTGCGCTGGCATCCTGTGTCTCTCCTACACCTGGGACTTTCAACGTTCTGTGGGCAAAAAAGGTCCGTCTGAGAATGCGGCTAGGTCTCACCCTCTGTGCCTTCACTGAGAGCTGCAATCCTGAGTTGTTTCTATGGCACCATCTTGGAAGATACCCCACTTTTTTTCATATGGTTGTTGGCTGCATTAATGTCTTCTTTTGAGAAGTGTCTGTTCATATCCTCTGCCCACTTTTAGATAGGATTGTTTGTTTTTTCTTGTAAATTTGTTTAAGTTGTTTGTAGATTCTGGATATTAGACTTTTGTCAGATGTATAGATTGCAAAATTTTTCTCCCAATCAGTAGGTTGCCTGTTCACTCTGATGATAGTTTCTTTTGCTGTGCAGAAGCTCTTCAGCTTAATTAAATCCCTTTTGTTAATTTTGGCTTTTGTTTCTGTTGCTTTTGGTGTTTTAGTCATGAAGTCTTTGCCCATGTCTATGTCCTGAATGATATTGCCTAGGTTTTCTTCTAGGGTTTTTGTGGTTTTAGGTCTTATGTTTAGGTCTTCAACTCATCTTGAATTAATTTTTGTATAAGGTGTAAGGAAGGGATCCAGTTTCTGTTTTCTGCATATGGCTAGCCAGTTTTTCCAACATCATTTATTAAATAGGGAATCTTTTCTTCATTGCTTGTATTTGTCAGGTTTGTCAAAGATCAGATGGTTGTAGATGTGTGACTTTATTTCTGAGGGCTGTATTCTGTTCCATTTGTCTATATCTTTGTTTTGGTACCAGTACCATGCTGTTTTGCTTACTGTAGCCTTGTAGTATAGTTTGGAGTCAGGTATCATGATGCCTTCAGCTTTCTTCTTTTTGCTTAGGATGGTCTCAGCTATACAGGCTCTTTTTGTGTTCCATATGAAATCTAAAGTAATTTTTTTCAAATTCTGTGAAGAAAGTCAATGGTAGCTTGATGGGGATAGCATTGAATCAATAAATTATGTTTGGTATTATGGCCATTTTCATATTGATTCTTTGTATGCCTGAGCAGGGAATGTTTTTCCATTTGTTTGTGTTCTCTCGTTTCCTTGAGCAGTGGTTTGTAGCTCTCCTTGAAGAGGTCCTTAACATCCCTTGTTAGTTGTATTCCTAGGTATTTTATTCTCTTTGTAGCAATTGTGAATTCTAGTTCACTCATGATTTGGCTCTCTATTACTGGTGTATAGGAATGCTTGTGATTTTTGCACATTGTTTTATATACTGAGACTTTGCTGAAGTTGCTTATCAGCTTAAGGAGATTTTGGGCTGAGATGATGGGGCTTTCTAAATATACAATCATGTCATCTGCAAACAGAGACAGTTTGACTTCCTATTTTTCTAACTGAATACCCTTTATTTCTTTCTCCTGCCTGATTGCCCTGGTCAGAACTTCCAGTACTATGCTGAATAGGAGTGAGTGGTGAAAGAGGGCATACTTGTCTTGTGCCAGTTTTCAAAGGGAATGCTTCTAGCTTTTGCTCATTCAGCATGATATTGGTTCTGAGTTTGTCATAAATAGCTCTTATTATTTTGAGATACATTCCATCAATACCTAGTTTATTGAGAGTTTTTGGCATAAAGTGCTGTTGAATTTTGTCAAAGGACTTTTCTGCATCTATTGAGATAATCATGTAGTTTTTGTCATTGGTTCTGTTTATGTAATGGTTTACATTTATTGATTTATGTATGTTGAACAGCCTTGCATCCCAGGGATAAAGCTGACTTGATTGAGGCAACTTGTCCTCCTTTCTCACCACTGAGTTCCTAGCAGTTGTGACAGTACATGGCCAATAGTACTGAGGCAATAATTATTAGCCGAATGAAGGAAGAAATGAATGAATGAAGTGTACAATGCCAAGCACTCTGAAATAGTTATGATAGCTTATCAGGTCAGAGTTTCTCTTACTGGAGAGATAAAAAGAAAAGGAATATAAATTGCTAAAATTTATGCTATTGTGAAAGAAAATAGAATTTTGTCATACTCCAAACTCACTACACCAAAAGGAATTTTAAACTGTGGACTAAGTCACACAATGCTGCCCTTATTTTCTTCCCAAACAGAAAGCTGTAATTTTATAACCCCGTGTCATAGCCTCATCCATAAGGCAGGTTCCTGCACCTAGGGAAGGCCACATATCTCCCCAGATAGCCTTCCTCACAAATTACTCACATGGAAATTCCTTATGGTTCCTAAATCTTTCAGAATACATATTCTACCTACAAACTAGCCCTAAAACCAAGTTCTGTTGAATCTCACCCTGAAATTGTCCATTACCAGCTTATCTTCATAGGTACAGGACAAGGATGAGAAGAGAAATCATCCTTCTGCCTCCCCTGAGATTGGTACGTAATTGACTTTTTCTTCTACTCCCCTTTTCCACACGTAAAGTGCAGATTTACTGAGGCTAATCAGAGCCTCACAAGAATGTAAGAATTGGCCGCCCTGCTTCCCTTCCCTCCCCTCTCTTTTTTTCCCCCTTCTGCTTGCTCTTTCTCCCTTAAATACTAGTGCTCCTGAAACCCCATTTGGAAAAGCACAGGTCACAGATGGTCCTGTGGCCTGGGTTTTTCCCTCAAACTTTGACTACAGTAATCTCTATCCATCAAGACATCAGTCTCAGTCACTTTTTGGTTAAGACTATCAAATGGTGACTCTCACAAGTGGGAAGTAGAGCCCATCTAGAGAAAAGGAGATAAAGAAACATTTTCATGTTGACTCTACTAACAGTCAAGCTGGGATTCAAATCTGAGGCTCTGAAATGCATGGTCTTTTTGCTGTACAGCACTGACCATAAGTGGCCAGGTTTCTTTCACTTAAGATATTGTCTAATAGCATAACGATTTATATTATTCCATAATTAATGTAAAATGTCATTAAATCTCAATGGATTATTTATGGTGTTTGAGAACCACATTATTTTTTATTAAATACTACTCTTTTCTTCTTATGAAGTTATTTCAAGTGATTCGCCAAACCATGGATCAGTGGTATGTTTATTCCCTGATGAAATAAGGCAATATCTGTAGTAAATTTCATATATTCTGGACCACAAAGACATATGAGGAGAATATGGGTTAAAAAATGCATTTGGTTAGAAAGAAGAAACTAATTATTGGAAACAAATTTAATTGCCTAATTGGAAGCTATCCCAGATTTTTGAGAGTTACTCTTTAAAATAAAAGGAAGATGTTCTGAGAAATTAGATGGCTGCATATAAACCACGAATGATATCACCTCTCATCTCAGGAAGGACAGCCACTGTTGGGTAAGAGGTAAATTTTCTCCCTTCAGCTATGAAGTTCTCAATTCAGAATCACAGCCAAGCAAGCAGTGTCAAAGTCTACAAATGAACCCATGTATTCACAGGGCAGGAAGTGTCTTTATGTGTTCCATTGTTCATGTTATCAGCTCTAGTCAGTTCTATTGTGCCAAGCATTTTGCCAAGTGCTTCTGATACCTCATTTTGTTCTCATGGCAACCCTATTCTCCTATTTCATCCTCTATGAAACTGAGTCTTAGAGAAGCAAAGTGACTTGCTCAAGGTCACTTAGTTAATAAAAATGAAACTTTAGAAACCAAACTGTAAGTCATTCCATTATACTCCCTACCTTTGAGGATCATTGTAGTATAATGCCATGTTCTCACATTTGAAGAATGTGCTGGATTTTTTTAATGGAAAAAAAATCTCATAGTTGGTTTATTTTTCTTGTATTTTTGTTTATTATAGACAAAAACATAAATCTAGGCATATGTTTCTTATACTTACAGCTCATATAAAGCTATAAAATCAAAATTTATTTATAAATTAAATATAAGCAAAGAACAAAACCAACGACATACAGATTAGAACAGTTTAATGGGGGAGACGAAACTTGTGTGACTGAAGCTATACTGTCGCTCCCAGCAGGGATACAGCAGTGATTCTATCTGTGGTGGGCATTCTTTTTGATTCAGCATGCCTCAGGTACTGTGGGCCATGATGACTCCATTCTAACATTTTTATCCATTAAACATTCCAAGACACCTTTGTTTGCAGTGATGCATTTGGCCTTTATATGGATTAAACATGACATTAAAATACTGTCTTTTTCTCTCTTCTCATTAGCCTGTGGTGATTAAAATTGTGCCATCAAGTGGCAATGTGAGCATAAGCATAGACATGAACTCAGGACTGAAGTGGCCATCCAAATATTCAACAAGTGCTGATAGTGTTTTAGTAGCAAATTTAAATAGCTGGTAAGTGTCAAAGCTGGGACTCAAACCTGGGCAGTCTGGCTCCATATGTTGTGCTTTTGAGATCCAGAAAGAGAAAAGTTAAGTAGAAGAGAGGAACACTGGTCATCAGCAGAGTTGGTCCATCTGACTCTAAAACCCACACACTTAAGTGTGTGCTGTTGTCTCCTCTAGCAAATGCCCCAGAAGCCTCAACTGTAAAAGCTCCATTCAGTCTTGGAGCATCTTTTTCTGGCAAGCGCTGCTGTTGCTCTGGGGTTCCTCCCACTTCATACATCACACATTTTCAAGGGAAAATAGTACTCCTGTTTTCATGCTGATGCAAATCATTTTGTTCTAGCATGAGCAAGCAAAAAGATCTAAACTGGTCTTCCTCCGCCCCCTCAGAAGAGATGATGAGTTCCAGCACAAAGTTACAAAATGGAATGAGTTGTCAGCATTTAAATATCAGCAGATTTTATGTAACAATCCAGGTTTCACCGTCTCCTGAAATATCCGACTATCTACCAGTCTTGAGCCTCATACCCACGTGACAGCAACTGAGCGGAGCTGAGCAGCAAAATGAGCATATGAGCTACGTGTTGCCATCGCCTCCTTCTTAAACTCTTCTCTGGCCTTCAGTAGCAGCGTGGTTCCCATAGGCATGAAGCGTGAGATTCACGGAAAGCACTCCATGGATGTCAGTGGCTATTATTAGGCTTTTGTTGTTGTTGCTGTCTGGCTCAGATCCCCCCTGTTTTTCAGAGCCTGAAACTCAGAAAGTATGGTAGTTTGAAGAAAACAAAAAAGGCCATTAATTTCCCCTATGCTTGTATGCATGACCCTTGCCAATATGATTTTGCTACTACTCCAAACAAGATGGGGGCCCTTCTCTCCACCCTGTGAACCTGGGCTTGGCCATGTGACTTGCTTTGGCTAATGGGGCATTGGCAAATATGTAGTAAGCAAGTGCTTGGTTACTGGGGCCAGCTGCCCTTTCTTGCTGGTGGGAACTCTTGGCCACCACATGAAAAGCCCAGAGTAGCCTATTGGACGATGAGTGAGCATGTGAAGGAAGAGCCCAGCTCTGTGAGCAAGGCCATCTGAGACTGGCGGACCAGAGTAATTAATCAGCCACCCCCGGAATCAGGACAAGTAAGAAATCATTATTGTTCTAAGCCACTAACTTGTGAGTTGGCTTTTACACAATAATAGCTGACATGGAAGCAAAGGCTTATTAATGCCTCTGCACAACAGATTCTGCAGCATAAATGGTAGTTTTCTGGAGAGTCTTTAAATTAGGCATTCTCTCCTTAACAAATAAGGCCTAGAACAAGCTGACGTTTCTGTTTCAGTTTTTATTCCACTCTTACTGAATGAAAAGAGAGCAGCAATGAAAATCAATAGTAAGAAAATTTTTAGGGTGTTTTTGAAAGTGGAGGATGAACATTCAGGTAAATATACCAAAAACCAAGTTAACGTTACAGAAATGGTATACAGCTATGCACTGCATAATGACAGTTTAGTCAATGACAAAAATATATAACCCAGAAGAGTTTTGAATGCGGCCCAATACAAATTCATAAACTTTCTTAAAACACTATGAGATTTTTTTTTTAGCTCTTTACCTATCATTACTGTATTTTATGTCAGCCCAAGACAATTCTTCTTTTTCCAGTGTGGCCCAGGGAAGCCAAAAGATTGGACACCCCTGCTATAGGTTTGAAGCCCAGGAGCAATAGGCAATATCAGATAGCTGGCATGTAGGAAGCTATGCCATCTGGGTTTGTGTAAGCACATTCTATGATATTCATACAGTGTTGAAGTCTTCTAAACACACATTTTTTAAAAAAAACATATCCCTGAGGTTAGGTGACATGTGACTGTAAACTTTCTGTAAATACGCAGAAAACATTAAGTTAAACATACAGAAAATTCTTACATAAGTAATAGAATATGTGAAAATTCACATACTTACGTTCTTGATAATTTTCCCCAATTATGAAGACTTCATGTGCATATGAGTTTGTCACAAAGTTACCACAATGGCAATCACGCAACAATGAGAAGAAGAGTTTCTATATTGAGCTGTTACACACCCAGCACTTTTCTAAGGACTCTTACATTTTTTTTTCTTTAATCCTCAAAACAACCCTATAAGGAATATCTTATTATTGTGTCCATTTTACAGAGGGGGAAAACGAGTCTCAGAGAAATGGGGTAACTTCAAAGTTCTAGAGCTGGGACCTAACCTGCAGTTTTGTTAAAAGACCATGTTGTTGACACCTACACTTTACCATTTCCTTGTGATAGTAGTCATAGCAGTTAAAGGACTTAAATCTTCTAAAAGATGACCTGAATTTGAACAGAAGGATTTTCTCATTTCTTTGGTCTATTAGGAGCTCACCTTGCAGAGCAGAGACACTTTTATTCTTGCCCACCAGGGGGCAGTCTAAGTCAGAGTTTGCTTCTGAAATTAACTGTGTTCTGAGTGTTACTTGGCCGCGCTGAACCCAGGCCTTCACAGCTTCATTTCTATCGCTGTTGTTTTATCTTGTTTTTCATTTTTAAATGTTTCGAGAGTCCCCGGCTTTTCAGGACACTATTCTTTTTCAACCAGCAACGTGAGCTGTGGGAGCTTTGCTGGATAAAATGCCAGGATACTTGCTTACTTTGTGGTCCTGCATTAGTGACTCGCCGACCTTCGGAAATCGCTCAGCTTTCGGGATCAGATTCATTTTTACAATGAAATGATGAGGTTGGGCAAGTTTTAGGGATTACTTCGATTCTCACATCCTACGACTTCTAGTGTAGAAGGCAGCACGAGTCAACACGGTACAAACAAGGGTGTGCAAGAAATATCACATTTGTCGTTCATAAATCGAGTGTGACTAAGTCCCCATCTTGCCAGATGGATGAGAAGTGTAATCTGTCATTATTGAAGACAGATTCTCTGCTCCCCAACTCTCCCCATCCTAATTACAGAGGTACCTGTTGTGAGAGCCTCTGTTCACACTGGGTACCCAGGGATGCTCATTGTCCAAGCCCATCTGTCCAAGCACAACCTCCTGGCTGTGTTTCTTGCTTGAAGGACCCTTGCCTGCTTTGGGAGTGTAGGGCCCTGTTTCTCCAGGTATGTCACAGAGTCAGGAAGGCTTTGGTTAACAGTACCAAAGATGTGTTAGAGATGAAAAACTTTCTCTGGCTGTCCACAAAAATACTCCTTGATTCTCTCCTCCATCATAACTGCTTCTCTGATAAGGTTTGGCTTTGTGCCCCCAGCCAAATCTCATCTTGAATTGTAGTTCCCATAATCCCCATATGTCCTGGGAGGGAAACCCAGTAAAAAGCAATTAAATCATGGGGGCAGTTACCTCCATGCTGTTCTCATGACAGTGGGTTAGTTCTCATGAGATCCAATGGTTTTATAAGGAGCTTTTACCCCACTTTGCTCAGTACTCCTCTCTCCTGCTTCCATGTGAAGAAAGACATGTTTGCTTCCCTGTCTGCCATGACTGTAAGTTTCCTTAGGCCTTCCTAGTTCTATAGAACTGTGAGTCAATTAAGCTTCTTTCCTTTATAAATTACCCAGTCTCAGGGCCAGGTGTGATGGCTCACACCTGTAATTCCAGCACTTTGGAAGGCCAAGGTGGGTGGATTATTTGAGGCCAGGGGTTCTAGACCAGCCTGGCCAACATAGCGAAACCCTGTCTCTACTAAAAATTACCAAAAAAACAATTAGCTGTGCATGGTGGCACATGCCTGTAGTTCTAGATACTTGAGAGGTTGAGGTGGGAGAATCACTTGAGTCAGAAGGCCAAGATCCCACCACTGCACTCTAGCCTTGGTGACAGAGAAACACTCTGTCTCAAAAGTAAAATAAAATAAAATAACCCAGTTTTGAGTATGTCTTCACTAGCAACATGAGAACAAGATGAATATGGTAAAAGCTCAAATTGTCACTCAAGAAAGAAGAGAGAATGGGAGGGAGGGAATAGACAGAGCTGTTCACAGCGACCTCTACTTGACCTTTGCAAAAATTCCCAGGAAAAGGAAATACAAAGGACCTGGCTATCTTCATGGAAGTGAGAGAGAAATGACAAAACAAAACATACGTTTAAATAAATAGTGCCCAGCCACTTCATCGGACAAGAACCTTCAGGCTAAAACAGACTGTCTTGAACTAGATTTATTTTCCACGGTCTTATAACTAAGATGCTACTCAATGCCTATTGGATGATGAATTTCCTTTTTCAGTCTGAAAGAGAAGTGAAAAAATGGGCAGGTTAGTTTTTGAAACAAAATGACCAGTTTTGAAGATGAACTCAAAGCATAACTGAATCCTGGCAGCACAGCTTTCTGGCTGTGAGACCTGGAGGACACTGACTCTTCCTTCTTCACTATGGAGGTATATAAATTCTGGATCCAGTTTAAAGGAATTTGCTGATTGTTTGAAATTGACTCAGCATCCTTATAACCTTCCACCCCCAGGCGAGGCTGCAGACACTTTCATGGAGTGCTGTGGTCAAGTTGAAGAGAGTCTTGGCAATTCTCTCCTCCTTTGTTGTGACCCTTTCTACTCTGTTCCTTTGTCCACATATCCAGACCTCCTAGACTATACTTGGTCGTGGGGGATTGATGCTTTTCTGGCCCTCTTCTTTATCTCTGCATACAGACATTTGGATCCCATGTTTTACTCACTCTGTAGTCTGAGATCTTGCTCCAGATTAAAAAGGCATAAGCCATATTCAAAGCCCCAAAGCTCCCAAAATTGTTCATTAAATACAACAGATGCGTACTGTACCAAGGCAGCTGTACTAACGTACATTCCTATTAGCAGGGCATGATGGGCACATGAAGGACCTGCTCTTGTCCTTGAAAACATTTGGTACCCATAGACTTCTGTAGTCTTTGCCATTCCGGTGAGTGTGACACTGCTTTTCAGTGTGCATGTGTTTTATCATTATGGTATAAAACACAAGATATGAGATGTGTACCCTTTTAACCCTGTTATGTGCATATTGCATTTGTGCATGTGTGTGTGTGTGTGTGTGTGTGTGTGTGTGTGTGTGTGTGAGTGAGAAAGAGTCTCACTCTGTAGTCCAGGCTGGAGTGCAGTGGAGCAATCTCGGCTCACTGCAACCTCTGCCTTCCAGGTCCCGGTTCAAGCAATTCTCCTACCTCAGCCTCCTGTATAACTGGGCTCACAGGTGTGTGCCACCATGTCCAGCTAATTTTTGTATTTTTAGTAGAGATGGGGTTTCACCATGTTGGCCAGGCTGGTCTTGAGCTCCTGACGTCATAATCTGCCTGCTGGGATTACAGGCATGAGCCAACCATGCCAACCACATTTTCATTGTGTTTTGAACATGTGTACCCTGATTGCTAAAAAATGTAGCATTTTTAAACAAGTTTATCTGGGTTTCTCTTCTGTGAGTGACCTGCTTAAAAACTGCTTCCCATGTTTCTGTTGTGTTGGGTTTTTTGTGTATTTCGTTTTTCATAAAAATCCCTTATTTGTCCTAGATACTAGTCCTTTGTCAAATAAATGAATGACAAATATATACTTCCAGTCTTAGCTCTTTTCATTTTGCTAATTGGACCTGTTGATGAAGTTTAATATGTTGATTCTCTCTTTTTCTCTCTACCTTTTTTCTTGTTTTTGAATTGTGTTCTTTGTATCATGTTTAGGAAATTATTTTTGCACTGAAAAACTGAGTAGGATCAAATTTTAAAGAGTTTTGCCTCCCCTGAAAAGACATTTCCAAGATGTTTTAGCTAATATTCCAAAAGGACCCTCTTAAGAATATTTGTTGTATGAATGCTATTACATCAACTAGGTATTCACAATAAATTTAGACTCTTACTTTACACTATACTTCAAAGTTCTATCTGTGAGGGGAACAAGACTCAGTAAAATATATAGAAGAAAAACTCTCATTTTTCTAAAGTTTTTCTTTAAACTTAAAAATTAAAAAAAAATTATCCCCATCCAATGAGTCAGAGAGTATGATCCAATATTGTAGCTGCAATGAGCAAGTATAGCAGAGCAGAGATGGCGACAGAAGTGGACGTACATGTGTCTGTCCACAGGTCAGGGCCAGATCACAAAGGGCCTTGAACATGTGGCTGCGGTGTTAGAATTTTAGCGAGGATAAAAGATAGCCAGTGAGAGGCTTTAGGTAGCAGGGCGATGCAATGATCAGATTTGCTTTAAGAAAGCTCCAGCAGCAGCAAGGTGCAGACACTGGACGATGAGAAACAGCGCTTAGGAACAATGGTGAAAAGGCGATTGTGGTCAGCAAGGTGGAAACGAAGGGGCCTTGGGTCTGGGCAGTATCTGTTGTGATGGGCAGAAGAAGGAGTGGATTTGAGAGTCTTTAAGGACAGACAGTTACTGGGAGCTAATGTAAACTAGCTTCTTCCTGATCACAAGAAATTGGCCACCTAGAAATATAAAACTTAGGGATGCGAGACACAAATGCAGAAACCCAAAGACCTTATAAAAGGTCAGCTCTGGGGTGGAGTAAACATTCCCATTTATCTGCTATTTCAAAACTCCTCTTTTAAGGAGATGTAAGAAACGTCTGTTTTTGGGGGTATTGGTGTATGATTCCTTGACAACAGCATTTTAATACTAAGAAGTAAGTTATGTGGCTCACGCCTGTAATCCCAGCACTTCGGGAGGCCGAGGCGGGTGGATCACGAGGTCAAGAGATCGAGACCATCCTGCTCAACATGGTGAAACCCCGTCTCTACTAAAAATACAAAAAATTAGCTTGGCATGGTGGCGCGTGCCTATAATCCCAGCTACTCAGGAGGCTGAGGCAGGAGAATTGCCTGAACCCAGGAGGCGGAGGTTGCGGTGAGATCGCGCCATTGTACTCCAGCCTGGGTAACAAGAGTGAAACTCCGTCTCAAAACAAACAAACAAACAAACAAACAAACAAACAAACAAACAAACAAACAAAAACTAGTAAGTTATTTACCTTATTTTGCTAATATTTCTTGCTTTACATGTAAGAGGTAGAGGCTTAAACTGTCAGTGGTACTTCTCAGTGAAGGAAAAGGTGCTTCAGATTTACAAAGTAAGATGAATCCCAGACAGCACAAACCCATTTCAGGGAATTATGCTTAACAAACCTTAATTTACAAAATGTGGTACTAGGAAACATCTCTCCTGCATGCCCTAAAAGTAGACATAAAAGTTTAGTGCTTTAGAAAATGATGCAACTAGGTGAAGATTAGATTGCCTTTTTGTACAAAGCAGTTGGATGCAATAATATTTGTGATTTGGGGAAGAAACAGAGATTAAATATGCAAGTTTAAATGAGGATGTCCTAAAAATAATCACCCATAAGAGGAGGGTAGAGCCATCAAATTTTGGACAAAAACTGTCAAAAACCTTAGAACAATAATATAAATAACTTTTTTTAAGTTCTTACCACTTTTGATATTGTCAGTGTTTTCCTATGACCACCCTCCCTTGCAGTGAACAATGGCTATCATGGTTTCAGCCTTCTCATCTACATAGCATATCATCAATATATGCCTAATTGGTCCAAATTCGGTTAAATCTCCCAGTTAGAGGAACACATGGGCTGTTTGTCTTAAGACAAAGTTAACTGAAAGCATCACTATGCTCAGGGGACTGAGATTACTTTGACTAACTTAGACCTGTCAGGGTCCACCCTTGAACCTGGGGATGAAGGCAGCTTCATCTTGTATTAGTTCTCATGCTGCTAATAAAGACATACCCAAGGCTGGGTGATTTATAAAGGAAAAGAGGCTTAATGGACTCACAGTTTCACATGGCTGGGAGGCCTCATGGTAGAAGGCAAAAGGGAAGCAAGATGCCTCTTACATGGAGCAAACAAGAGCGCATGTGTAGGGGAGCTTCCCTTTATAAAACCAACAGATCTAATGAGACTTATTTCCTATTATGAGAACAGGATGGCAAAACCTGCCCCCATTATTCAATTACGTCTCACCGGGAGCCTCCCACAACACATGGGGATTATGGGAGCTATAATTCAAGTGAGATTTGGGTGGGGACACAGCCAAGTCATATCAATCTTACAGTACAGGGCTGTGTGGGAAAAGGCTGGATACTGGAACAATGATCTGAGTCCTGCTATGAAGGAAAATAGAAAATACATTATTAGTCACAGCCTTATCAGCATGAGTGGGAGAGACTTGGCATTATCTAATTGTTGATTCCAGGTAAGGAAACTTAGCTGAAATATGGGTGCAAATATGAATCCCTTATGTCTTTATATTGTTCCAAGTTCTTTGACATTGAATCTCATTGGTTCTTCATACAAACTGTTGTGGTTTTCAACAGAAAATATGATTCACTTTTTTCTGCAGATGGAAAAACAGAGGGAAGAGACTTGGAATCACTCTGTCCTGGCTGTGGGTCTATGAAAAAGAATTGGCTTAGTATTAAATACATTGATTTTGAAGCTAGATAGCTCTGGTATTGAGGTACAAGTTATTTGATCTCTCAGAGACTCCATTACTTCAGCAGTAAACAGAGATTACCATATCCACCACTAATGGCTATAGGAGTAGTAAGAGGGATGATAAGGTAAAAGCACTGACCACTGAATGATTCCAAAGACAGGTGCAGAGAGGTTCAGCCATCAGACAGGCTACCTGGGTCCAAATCATATTTATTACTTCGATGGCCTTCACAAGCCACTTGACATCTCTCTGAGCTTCCTTTTTCCCACCTAGAACATGGGGCTAATAAGATAAAACCTTCCTAATAAAGTTGCCAGGAGGATTCATGCAGAAATTGAATGTAAAGTATTTAACTCAATATAGAGCACAGGTGAGCACCAAATGAAATTCAGGTGTTACATTTTAAGCATGAGCTCACAAAGGCTCCCAATTCAGGTGGTGAGGATTCTACAATGATCAATTCCTCCTAAGGTATTTGTAAAACAACTAACCAGTTTACCAAACATTCCTGTATTTTCAGAACTCTTTGGATCTCCTTTACGTAATCTGGGATAGACTTTATTCCTTTTTTCATTTTGGCAGAAGTGAAATCCTGCAGGAAAATGTGCTACATTTTGGTTATTTCTGTTATATCACAAGGTGGGCTGGATAGCAAGTTTTGGAAGCACTGAACACCCACACAGAGCTGGCTACTCTCAGGAGAGGAGGCATCTTCACTAAGGAGGTGAGTTAAAAACAAAACCCAACAAATCTTGCTTTAATTATATCCATTTCCCATAGTTGTGGGAAGGCTGCAGTGCTATCTTTTCCTCATTTGAAAAAGAAAGTAGAACATTTGGTGTGAATAAAGGCAGTGGCAAGAACGACATGTTTGGACAGCTATTTCACACTCTTGTTAAAGGCATTAGCTTTTCACCAGAATCAAAAGACAGAGTGAAGACCAGCCTTATGTCTAAATGTCAAAGAGCACCGAAATTCAAATGAGATTTTTTTATGCTCAATTTATAGGACTATTTCATTTTTTTTTGTCATCTGTTTTTAATTGGTAAGCTCACAGAAGGTTGGGATATTATCCTCTTAAAATTGTTTTCTCAACTAGGTCAAATGATATAGGAACAGAGGTGCAGCTCTGAGCATTTTTCTGATTCTATTTGCTTCTTAAAGACACATCAGGACAAGTGGACTGATTGTCACTATTTATTACAACCGTAACATTCAAAAATATTTATTAATTCAGATTCATTAAGAGCTAATTATGTTCACTAGAGAAAATGGAGAAGAAAACACAAATCAAAAACTAAAAGCAATCATAATTCCAAACCAGCTGCTAACTACTGTTAACATTATATTGTATATCTTTCCACTCTTTTACTTTGCATGCATGTTTTCATGATTATTGAGTTTTTTAGTGGGTGGTGCATGTGTATTTTAGTATATATTTTATGTATGTAAGTACGTAAGTTTATAAGTATACAAGTATGCTTATATTTTAAACATCTTTCAATGATAGTATGAATTTTTTTCTGTAAAATTTATTATTACAAATACACTTACTTTGGACATACAGAAAGATACGGAGAACCGCATAGCATACATGAGGTATTCACTACCATTTAAGAACAAATGTCATGACCAACCCTGTTGACTCTCTACAAAAGTAACTACAAATCTAATTTTGGCGTTTATCATGTTTTGTCAGGCATATATGCTTTTACTACGAATTTACGTTAGCTTAAGTATTTTTAGGATTACGCCACTGGTTTTGAAATTTTATATAAATATTGTCATGTGGCAGTTTTCCTGTAATTTGCTTCCCTCTACAATGTGATTATTTTTTCCGGATTCATCTATATTGATCCCTACGGTTTTGGTTATTTTTAATGCGGTATAACATTCCATTTTATAAATATTTGTCACAAATTATTTGTCTACCCATCAGATGATGAACATATGGAAGTAACTCTGTATTCCTAGAAGTGGCATTGCAGGGTTATAGGGTATAAATAGTATCAGCTTAATTAACTTTATGTGTTGGCAAATAGTTACCCAAAGAATTGTATCAATTCATACTATCAACATGTAAGATACTTTATTTATTCAAATTGTAAGTTTTCAAATGTTTTTGCCTATTATGTAAGTGTGAAATAGTTTTGATTTTCATGGTCACTTTTATAACTACTGGTGAGATTGAACACATTTTATTTGTGCTTTATCTGTTTGAGTTTTTTCTCTATGTGTTTCATATACCAATGTTTCAAATGTTTATTTTATAGGCATTTATAAAACATGTGTATGTGGGATACACATGCATGTATATAGGAAATTAGATCCACGAAAATTAGGTGCTAGAAAGACTTAGGTACAAAACTGTAGAAAATGTAGCGAAGGATTGACCCGATACAATATACCTGTGGAGAGGTGACTGGTTGATAAAACCTGGGGAACAGTGATCCAAATAACAAAGAACAAACAACCATTTAAGCCAGAGAAAGAAAGAAAAAAGAATCTTAAACTTTTTTTAACAGTTAAATGGAGTATCCATTTAGAATTTGTCAGGTGGAAAGCTACCACCAGAAGTTAACACATCTTTTCAGTAAAAGGCTTACTTACAGATAATAACAGCCTTTGTTTGAATAGCACCTCAGCACTTGGAACACTATTTGGCTGTGTAATCTAATTCTGCCATGAGGCAAACATGACAGAATTAGCCTATAAGAGACAGTTAATATGTGAAGTAGGGAGGTAAGTAAAGACTTGGTTCTTGCATTCAAGGAGCTCATGGCCTGTTGATAGAGACTGAGGCACAATGTTTTATAATTAAAAAGGTACTTTTGGAATGTGGTGGTGCGGAGAAAGTGACCAATGCTACTATGCTGTGGGGAGAGGGAAGCTTTGCAGGGTGTGCATGTCTCATAGAGTGAGTAGAGCTTCGGAGATAGACGAAGAAGAGAAAACAGGTATTCCTGACAGAGAAGTACATTCCTAAAGGCAAAAAGAAAAAAAAAATTGAAGTGGTGGGAACATATTCGAAGAACAATAGGAAATTATTGTGGCTGCAAATTACTTGACATTTCTCTTGTCCAAAGGTGCATTCTGTGTCCACCTCCTTGAGTCTGAGAATCTGCTAATCAATAGAATGCAGAAAAGTAACAGTGCATGGCTTCTGAGGCTAGGTGCAGAAAAGGTGATGCAGCTTCCCTTTTTGTGCGGAAATGCAGCACTTGGAGCTCTGAGCTGCGAAGAAGTTCATGCACGCTAAACTTCTCTCACTGGGGAAGCCAGGTGCAGGCATTCAGTTCCCAGCCCAGCTGAGCTCCATCCTGGCTACATCAGTTGTTCTCGTGAGGGAGCCATCTTGGATACCCAGCTCCGTGGAGCCTCCCCCAACTGACATCTCCCTGCAACCACAAGAGAGCCTCCAACCAAGAACTGCACAGCTGAAGACTTTCTAAATTCTTGACCTCCAAAAAGTCATGCACAAAGTAAAATGGTTGTTTCGAGTCACTAAACTTCGGAGCCTCGAGTAAGGGAGAAGTTCCTTTGGGTAGGTGTCGTTTTCCTAGGCTATCCTCCATTTCCTCTTATTTTCCTGATAGCAGTCTGATTTGTGTGTGTGTTGTATGTGTGGGTGGGTTGGGGGTAACCCTGTTCTTAAGCCATGTCGTTCAGGTCCTCCTGGATGTGCCTACCTAACCATCATATCCCCGCTATGGTACAGTGTTTGTAAAGAGTTGAGCAAATAATCCAAAACAGACCACTGAGATTCTGCCTTGTGACTTTTGTTAAAATTAGTGAGAAAAAAATCCCTCTCGGGGCAGGCTGGGGCAAAAAGGGATTGCTAAACAGGTGCTAGGTAAGCTTGAAACTGCTGGGGGCAAATTTATTATAAAGCAGGAAGAACCTATTAAGGAATAAAATTACTCTGGGTGAAAGCCAAGCAAAGGATGGAGAAAGACAGCTTTCTGATGAGACTGTTTGAACTTTGGACTCAGTTGTGCCAGGTACTTCTGCAGGCTGTTTTAGTTTCATAAGTTAATATGTACTCCTTTTTGATTAAGTCTATTTCAGATGTGTCACTTGCATCGGAAAGATTCCTAATACAGATAAGTAAGATGAGGTCATGGAGGACTTTGTGTCCTGTGATGGTAAAGTTTTACTTCATTCTGTAAAGAATAGAGAACTATATGATTATGTTAATCAGGAGCAGGTTGATGAGAGTACACTTTAGTAAGACACCTGAATGCACTATGAAGGGATATTTTTGGTGTTAGACTAGAAACAGGGAAATGGACTAGGAGTATATAGTGTTAGTTTAGGACATTATGATGCCAACTGATATAGCTGGTGGGATTGCAGATGAGATTTGAGAGACATTTAACTCATGGAATCAACAGAATTCAGAGACAGGTTGGTTGTTGGAATAAGGAAGAGAGAAGAAACAGGGATGACTTTTAGATATATAGCTTATATACAAGCTGGACTATGTATCACTAAAGAAAGGATATTGGCTCCAGTTTATGTCTGATGACTCTGAGAAGTTGAACAACCTGCCTAAGATTGTGTACCTAGTAAGAGCAGAACCAACCAGGTCTTTAGGCGCCAAGACTTTTGTTCTTTGAGTTGTATCGGGCCACTCACTGTGTTCAGGTACAGTTCAGGCCACGTGCACTGCATTCCCAAGAAATCAAAGCACACGGGCTGCTTGTCTTTCAGCACATCACGAGGAAGTCCACATTATTAATGATTTCTTTTGGTCCCCTTGGGGTGTATGTCTTGCTACCAAACAAAACCTCTGCAACAGGGCATTTGTAGTATTCGGGTTTTCTTGGCAGACTTACCGGTGTTTGTGAAAAGTACAGATGATTCTGTTTCAGCCTTTCTGCATTCTGACTTCAGAAGCTGATTGCAGATGCAGAAACCTGAAAGGATGGGAAATCTGTTTCCCAAGCTGGACTGTTGATTTGTTCTAAAGATCAAAAGGGTGTGGCTTTTCAATACAAACAGCAAAGTCTGGGAGTTTTTGCACAGTGGAAGAGAAAGGCAAGTAGTAAGAGTGGTAGAGTGCTCATTGGGAAGAAAATAGGAAAACTTGGTTTAAACCAAGGCAGGTTTGAAGAGAAGGTTTTGAACTTTATGAAAAGAGGACCGGAGAAGGGGAAGTAGCGAACTGAGTGGTGAACACTGCTTATCATATATCTACTTAAAATTTCTTGGTCTCATTCTTAATCATTGTTAAAATACTTTAACATATTTTATATACACTTAAATATCTGCTCCACTCTAGTTATATTTTTTAAGTCTTTTACCATGTTTGAGCCACAGTGATCTCAGCTGTGAAATAGGACCAGTAACACATTGCATCATAAGATTGTTGTTTAAATGATGTCATGAATGTGCTTAGCTTGTTGCTTGTCACGTGGAACCTGCAGTTAATGCTATGGCCTGTAAATCTTTCCATCCTCTTCAGCAAGCTTTTATGTAATGATGCAGTTATGAATGGGAAACTCCTGCAAGATTGATCAGTGTGTGTTGGATAGATGTTAGTTATATAGGACAGCCAGCATTAGGTTCATTTGAAGAAGAAAAATACTGAGGTTCTCGGAGGTTAAGTAGCTTGCTGCAAAGTGCTTAGCTATCAAAGAATAGGAGGTGGAGACTTTTCTCAAGAGGGCCGTAGGTGAGATGCACAGGTGTTACTCAGTGCAGGCTTTTGGTCGTCTTCACTTAACATGCTGATTTGAATCAGATGAGAAAGCAGACACCCTGGAATTGAGAAAGTGCCACACAAGATGAGGCCATTGAAAGGAGGAAAAAAGAGGTCCTGTGTGAGTCTGGGAAGACAGTATCCTGATGAGCCCATGGCTCACCAGAGAAAGATCAGAAATGGGAGGAGTGCTTGCAGGCTAGTGGGATGTACTCAAGCTTCGGATCAGGTGGATCTGGGCTCAAATAATCACTCCTCCACGTATTATCTGTGTGACTTTGAACAAGACTGTGTAACTTTCTAAGCCTGTTTCTTCAATCCTTTTCTTGATTTCTTTTCTTTTTTTTTTTTTTTTGTTTTTGTTTTTGAGATGGTGTCTTGCTCTGTCACCCAGGCTGGAGTGCAATGCCGCAATCTTGGCTCACTGCAACCTCTGCCTCCCAGGTTCAAGCAATTTTCCTTTCTCAGCCTCCTCAGTAGCTGGGATTACAGGTGGGCACCACCATGGCTGGCTAATTTTTGCATTTTTAGTAGAGATGAGGTTTAACCATATTGGTCAGGGTGGTCTCAAACTCCTGACCTCAGGTGATGCACCTGCCTTGGCCTCCCAAAAGTGCTGGGATTACAGGTGTGAGTGACTGCACCCGGCCTTGTTTCTTCAGTTATAAAATGGATATAATAATGTCTTATTTGATTATCACTGTTAGTGTAAATTGGCATGTCTTGTAAAGTGCCCACCCAGTCCAATTCCTTAGGAAATGCTCAATAAATCATAATAATTATTATGAGCCTAATTATTGTTTTTATTTTCACGCAAGCCTTAGCTAAACATTTTCCCCATGGAATAATACTGTTTGAATAGGCATTAACCAATCTGGAGGGATTTGGAACATTTCAATAAGACTGTTATAAATCTAGGGATAGTTTGCTAGAATCTGAAAATCAAAGCATTGAATGTCCAGCTGTTTTAAATGAGGAGGTAGTGCAGGTAACAGACACTTACAGCCCATCCCCATTCCTGTGTCAGTCCTGAGCTCAGGCTTGTGCTTAATGTGAGAGATAGAAATAGGGCAATTAATGACTGAGATTCAGAAATGGGATAGAGCCAGAAATGTCTGTTGTAAATTATTGAATTTTAAAAAGCCAATTGGTAAAGATGTGTTTTTACATTTTGAAGCCACTACTTCTTGACTTGTCTAGAAAGCCTGAGATTAAGAATTACACTTTGGAGGTAAGGGGCTACATTAGTCCGTTCTTGTACACCTACAAAGAACTACCTGAGACAGGGTAATTTATAAAGAAAAGATGTTTAATCAGCTCATGATTCTGCAGACTCTATAGGAAGCATGGTTGTGGAGGCTTCAGGAAACTTGCAAGTCTGGTGGAAAAGGAAGCGGGCACACATTGCATGGCTAGAATAGGAGGAAGAGAGAGAAGGGGTAGGTGCTACACACTTTTAAACAACCAGACCTCATGAGAACTCACTATTATAAGAACAGCAAGGGGGCAGTTCACCCCCAAGATCCAATCACCTCCCGCCAGACCCCTTTTCCAACATTGGAGTTACAATTTGACATGAAATTTGAGTAGGGTCACAAATCTAAACCATATCAGGGGACAAGTGATTGAAGACTCATCATTCTATCCTGAATAAATTTTATGACCAACTTGCTGTGTAGAGGGAGACATTTGCCAAAGTTCCTTTATAATGGGTTCTGCATACAGAATAGCTCGGGTTCCAGTTAGCCATTGTTATTGTATGAGCTTGCGATGAATCACTTAAATAATTTGTGACTCGATGTACTCATCTGTGAAATGGAGGTATTAATAGTAACATGTTTGTAGGCTTTTGTGAGGATTAAATGAGATTACTTTGTAAAGTGCTTAGACTGGTGTTTGACATTGAGCATGCTCAGGGAATATTAGTCACTTTTTAAATATATATTTTATTGCATTTTAGGTTTTGGGGTACATGTGAAGAACATGCAAGAGTGTTGCATAGATACATACATGGCAATGTGGTTTGCTGCCTTCCTCCCCTTCACCTATATCTGGCATTTCTCCCCGTGTTATCCCTCCCAACTTCCCACCCCTCACTGTCCCTCCCCTAGTTCTCCCCAACAGACCCTAGTGTGTGATGATCCCTTCCCTGTGTCCATGTGTTCTTATTGTTCAACACCCGCCTATGAGTGAGAATATGCGGTGCTTGATTTCCTGTTCTTGTGTCAGTTTGCTGAGAATGATGGTTTCCAGGTTCATCCATGTCCCTACAAAGGACACAAACTCATCATTTTTGATGGCTGTGTAATATTCCATGGTGTATAGGTGCCACATTTTCCCAGTTCAGTCTATCATCGATGGGCATCTGGGTTGGTTCCAGGTCTTTGCTATTGTAAACAGTGCTGCAATGAACATTCATGTACATGTGTCCTTATAATAGAACGCTTTGTAATCCTTTGGATATATACCCAGTAATGGGATTGCTGGGTCAAATGGTATTTCTATTTCTAGGTCCTTGAGGAATCACCACACTGTCTTCCACAATGGTTGAACTAATTTACACTCCCACCAACAGTGTAAGAGCGTTTCTATTTCTCCGCATCCTCTCTAGCATCTGTTGTCTCCAGATTTTTAATGATCACCATTCTAACTGGTGTGAGATGGTATCTCAATGTAGTTTTGATTTGCATTTCTCTAATGACCAGTGATGATGAGCATTTTTTCATCTGTTGTTGGCCTCATGTATGTCTTCTTTTGTAAAGTGTCTGTTTATATTCTTTGCCTACTTTTGAATGGGTTTGTTTGTTTTTTTCTTGTAAATCTGTTTTAGTTCTTTATATATTCTGGATATTAGCCCTTTGACAGATGGGTAGATTGCAAAAATTTTTTATTATTCTGTTGGTTGCCGATTCACTCTAATAATTTTTTTTTTTTTTTTTTTTTTTTTTTGCTGTGCAGAGCTCTGGAGTTTAATTAGGTCCCATTTGTCTATTTTGGCTTTTATTGCCAGTGCTTTTGGTGTTTTAGTCATGAAGTCCTTGCCTATGCTTATGCCCTGAATAGTTTTGCCTAGGTTTTCTTCTAGAGTTTTTATAGTGTTAGGTTTTATATTTAAGTCTTTTATCCATCTGGAGTTAATTTTAGTGTCACTTTTAAAAGTTACCATCTCAGAAAGAGAAATGAGATTTAGCTTAAGTCTTCTAAAATTCTCTGTTGATAGTTGTGCTTATCTGCTTTCTGCTTCCCTGAAAGAGTTTTAAAATGAAAAGGCATGAATTGTGAAGACATCTTGTTTTTAAGTTAGCAACGAGGTGGGTGGAAGTTGACACAGACTTTAGAAGCTGAGACCTCATAGCAGGAGGAGTGGGATGGCAACCACGTTGAGAAAATAGACCTGGGCCAAAGAGATGGGCCTGGGGGCCCTTCAAGGTAAAAAGTGACCTCATACAATTTAGAGTCGAATCTCAGAGAATGTCAAGTCTAATATCTTCCCCTTCTAATGTGTGAAGAACCACCTGAAACATTCCTGGCAAGTGGAATTTTAGCCTCTTGTTTACTTATTTAAATTAATTTTTATTTTAGAATAGTGTTAGACTTACAGAAAAGTTACAAAGACAGTACAGAAATTCCTGTACACCTTGCGCTCTGTTTCTCTACTATTAACATTTTACTTCACCATGTAGCTCTATCACAACTAATGGACCAATACTGAGATGTTTTCATTAGCTAAACTTCATAATTCATTTCGATTTCATTAGTCTTTCTTTAATGTCCTGTTTCTGTTCTGAGATCCCATTCAGGATACTACATTATACCAAGTCAATACATGTCCTAACGTTCCTCTGGGCTGTGACTGCTTTCTCAGGCTTCCTTTGTTTTCTTTTTTTTTTTTAAATTATACTTTAAGTTCTGGGGTACATGTGCAGATCGTGCGGGATTGTTACATAGGTGTACACATGCCATGGTGGTTTGCTGCATCCATCCCCCGTCATCTACATTAGGTATTTCTCCTGATGTTGTCCCTCCCCTTGACAGTTTTGAGAAATATTGGCCAGGTATTTTGTAGAATGTCCTTCTTTGTCTGATGCTTTGCTCGTGGTTAGACTAGAGTTAGGGATCTGGGACAGGATGACCACTGAGGTAAAGTGCCCTTCGCATCACATCACAGTGAGGGTACAGACTGCTGGGATGACTTATCTCTGCTGTGGACATTGATCACCTAGCTAAAGTGACGTTAGGCATCTTCATTGTAAAGTTATTCTTTTTTCTGCTTCTCCGCACTGTACTCTTTGGAAAGAGTCACTCACTAAGTGCAGCCCATGCTTAAGGGATTGGGGAAACACCTTTTGCAATAGATGGCAAGAAGATCAATAGTATTGATAAACATGTGTTATGGGCTTATTCTATGCCAAAGTCTACATGACTCTTCCTACACGCTAAGCATTTCGTCCTCAGCAAAGCCCTAAGGAGAAACCCAGGCTCAGAGAAGTGACCTTCCCCATGGCACCCCACTGGTGCCGGCGAGGTTTGAGTTTTAAATGCAGGGCTCTTTGCTTGTGTACCTCCCTCATCAGTGGGGTTTCTAAATGCTTTGCTTTGAGCTGTACAGACTGGTGTTTGTTTTCTGCTTGATAAATTGGAGCCTCAGATTATCTCAAAACTGGATATTCTTGCGAGGTTCCTGTGAGTTCAGTATGAATGTCATCAGCCACTCCCCCGCCAGGCCTGTGGCGCCTGTGACGTGGCCTCTTGGACGTGCCAGGGTGAACTTTGCTCCTGTCACATACTGGGCCCCTGGATATGTCTCAGAGTTCAGCATGGCCTTGCCCCCAAACCAGGCTGTTCCTCTCCTAAATACACGATTTGTAACAGTGTCAGCTTTTATCTTATATCTCTGGTGTTCATTTGCAGTAAGGAATATTTGGCAGCTTTATTCTTTTTTAAAAAAAGGCTACTTGACTTTCATCAAGAATGCTTTATTCTACTTTGTTCTGAAATCCCTTGCGGAAAAGGAAGATTTTTTTCTCTATGAAAATGCTGCCATGAACTTCCTTTAAGACAAATCTTTATATGCTATTAATGACTCTCTGGTTATCTTGTGTTTTTAGTCTGTTCCCCTGTATTTACATGGGTAACTGAGAAACAGCAGCATCTTCAACAGAGGTAAAGATAATCCCTCATTGAAGAATGATAATTCAGGCTGTGACAGGGATCTATGGCAGGTTCATAATCTTTCAGAACCTCACATGACACATAAGGCCAAAAATCCTTGGTGTGTTTTTATTACAAAATATGAATTTGTGATGCTAATAGAGACTACCTGGTACAAAGTGAATAAAGAAAATAGCCTGGTCTTGGAACTAGATGCCTATTCTTGGTGCAGCCCTTGGCTCAGTTTATGACTTTGTGAAGTCACCTCTCTGTCCCTGCACCCGTCAGGTGTGACACCTTGTCCCTTACTGAACAGAGATGGCTGCTGTGAACAAAACCACATTTCTGAGCCATTATGTGGACTTCTTGAGTTTAAACACTACAGATATGAGAGTATCAGACTCTGCTGGGCTCCACACTTTTGATTATGGTACAGAGAGGTGAAAAACAAAAAGCACACTCCTGGAGATAATTAGATGCTTTATTTGAGGGCAAAAGGGTGGGCTTCATCAATAACCATAGCTTCCTCTTGACAATTAGTTTATTTCTTACTAGAATTAGGTTTACAGGTCTGACCTGGGTTATTGCATTCAGGCAGGATTTATCTTGTATTTCCCAGAAAAATGACAAGCCTTGTAAATGAGCAAAGCTCTCTGTGCCACAGTTGAGGAAAGGCCACAGAGCTCTTAGTCTTGCTGGGAAGTCAGAGCTGCCCAGCCAAAACTGTCCTTAATTGCTACAGCTACAAGAAGTGAAAGCTCCAGTTTCTAGGGAAATTAATGTTTAATGATAAGCTGAGTACTTGAAAGAGTAGTTCAGGATGTAACAAATACTCCACTGAAGCAAGATTTTTACTTCTATTTTTGCTTCTATTTCAAAAGAATCCATTGAAGCCAGATGAAATCTGTGTGTGTGGGGTGTGTGTGTGTGTGTGTGTGTGTGTGTGTGTGTGTGTGTGTGTGTTTCTCCCCAAAGGCTTCTTTCATTTCCAAACTTTATGTTTGTGTGTGTGTTTCTCCCCAGAGGCTTCTTTCATTTCTAAACTTTGCAATCATTGGTGGAACAGAGAGGATTCTGACTTAGGTATCCTTGGTTGGTTATTCTGCTATGATTTCAGTTTGGGCCAGATTATGTATTTGTATGTGAATATGCCGCCGTTGACTGCTCATATATAATAACAGCTGCTCCATGTACTGGTGGCTTCACACTTGAACAGTGCACATGCTTCACATGCCTCAGTGTTGACTGCATAAGCATCCCAATAGTCTCAAAGGAAAATATACAGAGGAAAGAGCAGAGCTGTGGAGTTAGGAGGGAAAGGGAAAGGAGGAGGAGAAATTGCTTTGAAATGCAGGGACTCCATGTTCAGTCACAATCCCCTGAGTACCTTAAATTATATCTTGTAATTTTGTTGTTTTACACAGGCTGTTTAACCAGGTAGCAGTCTCATATGCTTATGCAAAGTCCACTTGTTATAAATGGAAACTTCAGAGAATAAATGACATACCCAAGGTCTGATAGCAGTTCATCAGATCCTGAAACGAAAAACCATGGTTTCCAGAATGAACTGTGCTGAGTGAGCCACCTCACCCCTGAAGTTGTGTTGCAAGCCCAGTAAATTAAACTATATCCTTGTCCTGTGACAGGAATGCTCCCAGAGAAGCATGTCCAATGCAAGGATCACAGGTGTAAGTAAGAATTAAAAAGATTTGCATTCAGATCCTAGCTGTGCTACTTCCTAGCAGCAACCCTGACGTGTTGCCTAAGTTCTCTGAACCTTTGGTGGATGATAAGGCCAACCTTGCAGGGACACTCTATGTGGGCCACAATCAATTGTGATTTACAAAGAAAATTACATAGATGAACTATTGGATTTCTGCTTTGATGAATGGAGTATGTGATCTGTGGGGGATTACCTGCACTGCTTGGGCAAGCACAATGGACATTTGAGAGGTTATAGGGAGAACAACCTGAGAGGAGAGACCCAGCAATAGGGCGACCGCATAGAGCAAATTTTGAGAGAGGACTGAAATGTTTAATGATGGGATGGCTTTACATTTTATTGTTTGGAATAGCACTCTCCTCTGTGCTTTAGTAAAAACCCATTAATTGATAATGCTCTTGAAATTGTGTGTGATGAGTGTAACTGAGTGTAATGTAAGGGAAGCAGTGATGTTCTGAGACAGGACAGAGCTCTAAGCAAGCATGGGGGGAAGACAATCAGGACACAAAGTCTGTTCACAGTGTATGTAATATGTGCAAAGTCCCTGCATATAGCAAGCGTTCAGTAAATTTTAGCTAATATTACTGTTATACTCAAAACCCCTTGAAATTCTTGGTACTACTCAGAAAGAACAGTATATATTCCTGAACTAAAAACTATTCAGTGATAGCAACCATTTCATGGTTATCTTTTTAACAGACTTATGCAACAATCAGTCAACTATTTATTCAAGTTGACTATATGCTTGATACTGTTAGGTACAATCATAGAGATAAATAAACATTGACTTCTGAGTCTCTGTAGCCACATTCTCACACACATACCAGAATTGCCTCCAAAGTATTGATGGCCTAGCTGAAGAGAGACTTATACAACAAAGAGGACGCAATGAGGATCAAAGGAGGAATGTTAAGATCTATGGTGACTCAGAGAGGACTCTACTGGGTGTCATCCTCAGTCACATGGGGTAGTCTTCTGAAGGCTCCCCATCTTGCCCAGTAATGCCAAAGTCCTTGTGTGGAACAAAGTGGGTGGTACTTCCAGGCCCTTGGTTACCCTTATGACTTTATCTCCCAACCTTGTTCCCCCATCAGTCCCTCCACTTCAGTATCCCTGGCCTCCTTCAGAACAGAAACAGAAATCCAGGTAATCTCAGATGACTTCTGTCTCAGGATCTTGGCACTTGCTGTTTCTTTGCCTGAAACACATCTGGACAGTGCATCCCCTCACTTCCTTGAGGAATCTGCTCAAGTGTCACCTTATCAAAGAGTACTTCCTTGACCACTATCTAAAACAGCAACCTTGACCCCCATCTGTCTACACCTTATCCTACAATTCTTCTTTGCTATTTGTATCCCTCCCTGAGGTATGTGTGTGTGTTTGGTTGGTTGCTGTCTGCCTCCCCCTTCAGGAGAAAACCACTGTAAAAAAAGCCATCTTTCATTAGTGCCCAAATCCCAGCTCCTAGGACAGTGGCATTTAAATGTTTGATTATATTCCACAACAACACCCTGAACCTACAATCAAGAATTATATGAAATATTTTAGTTTCAGGAAACATACATATTGGATACAATGTATACTACTTGAGTGACAGGTGCAATAAAATATCAGATTTCATGTAACCAAAGACCACATACCCCAAAAACTATTGAAATAAAAAAGATCTTTTAAGTGCAATGAATTTTAATGTAACAGAATACAATAAGTTTATTGAAATGTTTTAGATTCCCCATTAGAATGAATCTTTAAGAAACAATGTCTTATCTAGTTTTGGGGTAGTGTCAAAGAATACTTACAATTCTCTAAAAAGTTTAAGACATTTCTCCCTATTTCAGCTATATGTAGCTTGAAGCTGTGTTTTCTCCATATACGTCAACTAAAACAATAAATTGCAGCAGAACAAATGCAGCAGTAGCTATGAGAATCTGGCTGTCTTCTCTTAAGAAAGACATTCAAAAGGTTTGCTAAAATATAAAACAACATTCTTCTCATTTTTTTGTTTTGAAAAGTATAGTTGTAGTTGGATGGCATTCTTTCTGAGGCCTCTGCTCTGTTCCATTGGTCTATATCTTTGTTTTGGTACCAGTACCATGCTGTTTTGATTACAGAAGCCTTGTAATATACTTTGAAGTCAGGTAGCATGATGCCTCCAGCACTTTTCTTTTTTTACTTAGGATTGTCTTGTCTATGCAGGCTGTTTTCTTGTTCCATATGAAGTTTAAGTGGTTTTTTTCCAATACTGTGAAGAAGGTCAATGATAGCTTTATGGGGATAGCATTGAACCTATATGCTTTTGGACAGTGTGGCCATTTCACAATATTGATTCTTCCTAATGCATGGAATGTATAACATGGAATGTTTTTCTATCTGTTTTTGTCTTCTCTTATTTCCCTGAGCAATGGTTTCTAGTTCTCCTTGAAGAGGCCCTTCACATCCCTTGTTAGTTGTATTCCTAGGTATTTTATTCTCTTTGTAGCAATTGTGAATGGGAGTTCACTCATGATTTGGCTCTCTGTTTGTCTATTATTTGTGTATAGGAATGCTTGTGATTTTTGCACATTGATTTTATATCCTGAGACTTTGCTGAAGTTGCTTATCAGCTTAAGGAGATGTTGGGCTGAGATGATGGTGTTTTCTAAATATAGTCAAGTCATCTGCAAAGAGAGAGAGTTTGATATCCTCTCTTCCTATTTGAATACACTTTATTTCTTTCTTTTGCCTGATAGCCCTAGCCAGAACTTCCAACACTATGTTGAATGGATGTGGTGAGAGAGGGCATCCTTGTCTTGTGCCAGTTTTCAAAGGAAATGCTTCCAGTTTTTGCCCATTCAGTATGATGATGGCTGTGGGTTTGTCATCAATAGCTCTTATTATTTTGAGATATGATCCATCGATACCTAGCTTATTGAGAGTTTTTAGCATAAGGAGCTGTTGAATTGAGAGTTTTTAGCATAAAGAGCTGTTGAATTTTGTTGAAGGACTTCTCTGCATCTACTGAGATAATCGTGGTTTTTGTCTTTGGTTCTGTTTATGTGATGGATTATATTTATAGATTTGCAGATATAGAACCAGCCTTGCATCCCTGGGATGAAGCCAACTTGATAGTGATGGATAAGCTTTTTGATGTGCTGCTGGATTCGGTTTGCCAATATTTTATTGAAGATTTTTGCATCAATGTTCATCACAGATATTGGCCTGAAATTTTCTATTTTAGTTGCATCTCTGCCAGGTTTTGGTATCAGGATGATGTTGGTCTCATAAAATGAGTTAGGGAGGATTCCCTCTTTTTGTATTTTTTTGAATAGTTTCAGAAGGAATGGTACCAATTCCTCTTGTACCTCTGATAGAATTCGGCTATGAACCTGTCTGGTCCTGGACTTTTTTTGGTAGGTGGGCTATTACTTGCTGCCTCAACTTCAGACCTTGTTATTGGTCTATTCAGGAATTCAACTTCTTCTTGGTTTAGTCTTGGGAGGGTGTTAAGTGTCAGGAATTTGTCCATTTCCTCTAGATTTACTGGTTTATTTGCATAGAGGTATTTGTAGTAATCTCTGATGGTAGTTTGTATTTCTGTGGGTTTGGTGGCGATAACCCCTTTATCATTTTTTATTGCATCTTTTTGAATCTTCTCTCTTTTCTTTTTCATTAGTCTGGCTAGCAGTCTATCTATTTTGTTGATCTTTTCAAAAGAAAATCTCCTGGATTTATTGATTTTTTTTTTTTGAAGGTTATTTTTTGTCTCTGTCTCCTTCAGTACTGCTTTGATCTTAGTTATTTCTTGCCTTCTGCTAGCTTTTGAATTTGTTTGATCTTGCTCCTCTAGTTCTTTTAATTGTGATGTTAGGTTGCTGATTTTATATCTTTCCTCGCTTCTCAGATGGGCATTTAGTGCTATAAATTTCCCTGTAGACACTGCTTTAAATGTGTCCCAGAGATTCTGGTACATTGTGTCTTTGTTCTCATTGGTTTTGAAGAACATATTTATTTCTAGCTTCATTTCATTGTTTATCCAGTAGTCATTCGGGAGCAGGTTGTGTAGTTTCTACGTAGTTGTGTGGTTTGAGTGAGTTTCTTAAAAAAGAATATTCTTTATAGAAAAAAAGTATAGTTATTTTCATTAAAATGTTATTTATATTTAAAAAGTTTCATGAAATAATACTCTTACTATCTGTGATATACTGTGATATTTTCTATTCTGTTTTATTAATGTCTTTTTTAAAAATGTTGCCTATGACCCACTAATGGGTTACAAACCACAGACTTAGAACCATTGTTGGACGATATCAGGCACTCGGTATAGATGCTGCAGTTCTGTAAAATTGGTTATACACCATGAATTCTGAGTAAAGAAACCATTCTGCAATGAAAAGAAGTATGGCTGATGAATGACAAGGTGTGAGGACAGTAGGTAGCCCAAATCTGATTAGTGCAGAGGAGTCTTTTAGAGCGGGGGTCCCCAACCCTCAGACCATGGACTGAAGCCAGTGCATGGCCTGTTAGGAACCAGGCCACACAATAGGAGGTGGGTGGCTGACGCTTCATTTGTATTAACAGTCACTTCCTATTGTTCCCATTATCACCTGAGCTCCACCTCCTGCCAGATCAGCAGTATTAGATTCTCAAAGGAGCAAGAACCCTATTGTGAACTGTGTATGTGAGGATCTAGGTTTCCCATGCCTCATGATAATCTAATGCCTGATGATCTGTCACTGTTTCCCATTATCTCCCATGGAACTGCCTAGTTGCAGGGAAGCAAGCTCAGGGCTCCCACTGATTCTACATTATGGTGAGTTGTATAATTATTTAATTATATATTACAATGTAATGACAGAAATAAAATACACAATAAATATAACACATTTGAATCATCCTGAAGCCACCCTCTCCCCAGTCCATGGAAAAATTGTCTTTCACAAAACCAGTCCCTGATGCCAAAAATGCTGTGGACTGCTGTTTTAGAGGAAGCCCCAGATTTTTAAAAGAGTAACTTGAAAAGAGATTGTTGAACACCACACATATTAAGAGAACTCATTTATTTATTGCCAAATTGGTATTAGCTGGTTTCTGCATGACTTAAATTTTTGAATTTAATGACTTAAATTCAAAAATATTTTGAGGATTTGCAAAAAAAAATTTGAGGATCTTTATATCTTCTGCCTTTATTACTTGTTTCAAAATAATGGTAGAAATCTTCATAAAATAACTCTAAACTAAAATAATGCTGTTTTTGTTCCAAATACTAAAAAACAAACAGAAAAGAAAACTTTTTTGGAGGAAGACACTTATTATAAGCTTAATTTAGTAAAGTGATTAATTAATGTGGATGCAGTGCTTGCTAATTCTATAACTTAATCATACCATATCAAATCAATTTTTAACTATTCTTTATTATAAGAAAAACTAATGTCCTCAGGAGAAAAAGGAAAGAAACAACAGCACATTAATTATTTATATTATAAGATTTATTCTACTTTCAGATATATTTAAGTACCCTAATATGAAGGAGATATGATAATTTAACATTTATTGAGCAGTGGCAGGTAACATGAGAAATGCTTTATATGTATTAATCCCTTTCTCATATGAGACAAATAACTGATTAGGAATGCTCTAGCTACAAACATTAGGTTTTATCACTTTAAACTACTATTTTTGTAAGTTAAAATATTAATTATTGACAACTTCATATGGTTCTGACCTAATAAAAGAACACTTGACCTCAGCATTCTAAAATAATTAATTTTTCTCACAAAAAGAAATTAAGAGATAAATGGCCATTGATACTGTCAATATTTAAGCATTTTTAACTTTACAAAGCCACATGAAGTCAGTTCTATAAGCAAAAATTCTTAATTATTGACAGCTTCATGTGGTTCCACCTAATAAAAGAAAACCTGACCTTAGTATTCTAAGTAGAGTTTATTTTTCTCACAAAAGAAGATATTGATAGTTCACTATCGGGATTAGTGTCTCAGTGAGTATCTTGGTCTTACTCTTATGCTAATCTCCTGATGACAGCTGTAGCTCCTGGTGTCACATCTTCATTTAATTCAAGAAGAAAGAAGGAAGAGGGTAGTCACTGTTTTGCGGGGGTGGGGAAAGGGAAAGTTTACCCAGAATCCCCCAACAGATTTCTACTTTTACCCCACTGTCCAGAAATGTAACTTCATTTCCCATATCTAATCCTAGCTGCAAGAAAAACTGGGAAAGAAACTATATAAGCTTTTTCTTTTTTTGTCTCAAATATGAGCAAGGAGCAAAGACTTTAGAAATGTAAGTTAAATGCATCGTGGTAAATACTATTTTCATAACCTCCATTTTGCAGATGAAGGAAGTGAACCCTTAGAATGTATTACTTGTCTGCAGTCTCATGTGCAGTATGGCAGGGCAGGCATTTGAACTGGGTGCATTTTGCCTCCAGGATTGGAGCTGTCAATTACTGTGTTATGCTATATAATTTTATCAATGATTACCATTTATATAAAATTTGAAGTCATGAAACCTTAATATAAGTTCTGTAGTCATTTCTATCTTAAATATAGATTGTTAGGGAAAAATGTACCTCTTTGCTGATTGTGTTTTCCCCTCTCCTGTCATTCATTAATGAGCTTGAAAGCTGTGACATATTCAAAGGTATACAGAGAAACCAAGCCATAATCATATTTGGAGGGAGGGAAGAAGAATGTGTAGGAAGAAGGAAAAAAGAAAAGGAAGGAGAAAGGAAAGAAGAGAAGAAGAGGAAAGGAAAGGCAGGAAGGCAAGTCCTATGAGCAGTTACTAGTTGAATGAAATCTCTGCTTGTCTGGGATAATTTGCAAGCAGAAAGCCAAGAACTTCAGGTTCTCCTTTAAAGAAAAATTAGTGTGTACCACCCCTGCTGCATGGTCTCTTTTTTTTTTTTCCTCCACAGAGACTGCCATGAGGCAGTGGCTAAGCAGGCAGGGCATCTCACCTTAAAGCTCAGTTACATCTGTGACAAGAACAGCACTAAGTTGCTGATATTTGCTACAAACCTGGGGACTGTTTCAGAAGAATTTTTTTCAATCTCCATAGATTGAAAGGTAGCACCCTACCCAGGATTAGAAATGATAATGAAGAATGAAAAGGACACTGGAGTAAGATCGAATGTAGCTTCAGTCCCAGCTCTGTCACTGTGACTAAAAACACAGCAAAAACCCCTTTCTCTCTCTGGGCCCCCATTTTCTCCTCTGTAAAGTAGTAGAATTACATGATATTGAAGATGATTCTAGTACTCATTTTCTGTATCAGTTGGGATTTGTTTTCAGGCAACAGAAACCAATAGAAAGCTCAAAGAATTGAAAGCTGAAGAAACCAGTCCTTGGAAAGGACAAGAGTCACAGAGCTTTGGAGATCTGGGAGCAGTAATGAATGTGCATTTATTCAGCAGGCTTGCTTTCAGGCTGTTGGTTACCATCAGAAAGGAAGCATCCAATTGACCTTGTCTGTGACTTCAAGCCCTCTCTGCAGGGGAATAACAAGTACCTCACTGGCATCCCTTTAAAATCATACAACTGGTAAGGAGTTTTCTCCAAAATAAAACTATAGCAAGTCATTAGCAGCAATAGAAGGAATAAGCCCTGGGCAGATAAATGCAATGGACAATCGACCATATGGTCTGAGTCTGGTCCTGGTTAGTCATCTTTGGTTCATTAAGGAAAACAAAAGTTTTCATTTATTGAGCACCTACTATATGCCAGAAATGTTGCAGGATACACTAAATCTATTTTTCTTTAATCTTCACAAGTTAGGTGTTGCCATCTACATTTTTGGAGGTGCTAATGAGGTTAATTTATATGCAGACGTCTATGAAGAATCAATCAGCAAGTCATTTATTGGCAGCTCTGAACCCTCCACTGCCTCCCATGTCCCCAGCCTTCTTCCAATAAAGCCCTCCCTTTAACTGTGTACGTGCTTTCCTTTGGTGTTGTACAATTAGAATGTCAGGATGACATTTCTTGGGAAAACTGATAACATTATTTTCTCAAAATAATAGAGTCATTGACACAAATTCTAATGCCTCTTTGTTCTTCCACCTTTTCCTAAAACCCTCAGTGTCTGTATTTGTACAGACATATTGCTATTCCAATTTCCATACCATGTAATTCAATAAAGGCAACAATAATTGCAGCTCTGTCAGGGAGAGAATAACTAGAAATTTTATTTTGTCCTGAAGTAAAGATCTATTAACACTGATATCCAGTCAATTGACATTCAAATGCAATAAGTTAGCACAGCATTTTAATAATTCACACAAAGTCCTTAGGTGCTTTGTCCATGAGAATAATTAACATCCCCTGCATCTGTGCACTTGGCAATCTTCTCCCCAAGCCTTCTGATTTGAATTGTGAAAATACATTTCCATGTGCTTCTTGCCAACACAGGGCTGTAAAATGCATCAGTAGGATTCCAAGCCTCGGGCTAATATTAGCATCAGCCTCTGTGGATCCTCCTTAAGCCTTTCACAGAACACAATGGTAGTGTTCTGAGTTATTTCCATGGGTCTTAGGATGAAGCAATATGTTCTTTCCTAAGACTGTCCTGTCTCCATTACTTTCCATTTTCCTGTAGAATATTAAGAGAATAAAAAAGAATGTAATTGAATTTTGAACTCATCAGTGATATGGACTCAATTATCTGTCCCAGATAAACAAAATCTCTTGCCAAACTGAATGACTTACTATTCCCATGTACCTCTTTCCAGCCTTGGTCTTTGCTCAAAATTTTCCTGTGCCTGTCATAAAATATGCCTTCCTCTTTGTTTTTGGAGAGCTGATTAAAACACAGATTCCTGGGCCCCAGCCCAAGAAATTCTGATTCAGTAGGTTTAAGGAAGGGCTCAAAAATTTGCATTTCTAATAAGCTGCCAGGTGATGCTAATGCTGCTGGTCTATATCATAATTTGAATATGGCTCTTGCATATATTATGACAAGAGTTGAAGCAATTGTAGCAAATCAATTCTGGGTTATGGCTTTATGATTAGGGTTTTTTAAATGAGATGTAAGTATTCTGAAGGTATGAATGAAAATGTATGCACACATGCAAATATGCAATATATTGCTTCATATGCTGATGTAATTTAAGATAAACTACAAGTCATATGATAGTAGGAAACAACAGAGAGGAAAAATGAAGGTAAACAGGAATAATCCCGGCAGCAATCTCCAGAGAAATGGTGACATTGAGCTTCCATTTTTAAGCTTGCACAAGGGACAGGTGATAAAGCCTACAACCCTTAAAAGGTTGGGAATCAAATAGGAGATCTTCACTCTTGGGAGCCCCAAAGGGCTATACCTTCAAACTAAGGGGAAATAATAAATCAACTCAGTGTTCCCAGATGAAACAGTACTGAATGAAGAGGAAAAATAGAATGTAAACATTTCCTTGAGATTTCCATAACTTTATGTTAGTTCTTATGTGGGTTTGTGGCCAAATTTATATTGCTTGTAGGGTATAAAACATCTCTGAAGAAGAATTTGATAAAAAGAGGTCTCCTAAAATGGTACTATACTATAGTACTATACAGGTAATATACTCAGAGAAGAAATGCATTTTTTCTCTAAAGGAATGCAACCTCAAGTCAAACGCTTCTGAAATTTCTACAGATAAATTTGGAAAGAACGTGAACTCACAAACACATGAACATGAACATGCACATGCACACATACCTCTACATACCTGATTGCACACGGGAACAGGGAAGCATGGAAAACAACAAGCAGCAAAATCATACTTGCAAAGACATGATTTTGGAATTATTAGTAAGGCAAGTAAAAAAAAAAATTTGTAATATGTTTAAAGAAAAGGTCATTTAACATATCATCTTTGTATTTCCCAAATACTTGCATATAGGGATTACTCAAGCCATATTAGTTGGCCGAATAAAAAATCCAGATAATTGCTTCTTTAATAGAGAGCATCAAAATAGTTAATTACCTTCTCCCAGCAGCAATCAGTTGTCATCAAGGAGCATATTACTCCTGAAAGTTATTCGGTTAGTAATCTTATAGCCTCTTTGAGCCTGGTAGAGCAGCTCTTCACACTAAAAGGATTATTCCTTCACAGAGTTAAATATTGAAGGGACGTTCTGGAGGAGCTGGTCTCTTTGTTATTCTGGGCCACGCATCTATTAATCTGAAAGACTTTCTTTAGAACTTTGACATAAGCTGCGTAGTCACTTGGTAGCAGAAGAGCAAGAACGGATGGCTGCCCAGGCATACAAGAAATCCAAAAGTTCAGGATTGTTAGAAATAATACATCTTTTTCCCTAAAATTGAATTTAGAAATAGACTAAACTTGGGATCCATAGACATGTAGGGTAACCATTACTGGGCTTCAGGGGCCTGTGTACTTATGAAACATACAAATTTACACATTTTGGGAGAGAAGACTCTGAAATTTTTTTAGATTTGCAAAGGTTCCTGAGTTTGTGATCCCAGAAAAGGTTATAGAAAGATTTCTTTCTATATTTGTCCATTTAGAAAAAAAAAAAAAAAAAAAAAAACAGGGAAACTGAGGGCCAAAGAGCTAAAAAGATTTGTCCAATATCTCAAGTTCACTCATGCATGTTTGTGCTTGGAATGCCATCGTGCCCCAGGAGAAAAATTTATTTATTCAAAAATTTTGTCTTCAGTTAAGGCACCAAAGAGTGGGCTATGAGTATTTCCTGCTATGACAGCTCTCCTGAGAACATCTCTGAAGATTCCCAGCTGCCTCAATAATTTGCCATTTTAAAATGTATTCATAAAGAATGCATTAATTTCCTTATATGTGGCAAGGATGCTACTGTACAAATGCAGGTTTTCCCCATGATGCTTGGAGTGTTCTACTTCAGGCATCCAAACCAGCACCCGGGACAGATCCTAAACCTTTATCCCCCAGCAAATACATACCTCTTTTGTCAATGTTTGCACAGAAAACCAAAACCAGGGTTGGCTTTGACAGTTTTTCAGAGTTGGTCAGAAATCTCTAAAGCTCATATCAAGGGTATTGAGAATAAACAGTTGTCTTCCCCAGAAAAGTATAACAATTAGCATTACAGACACCTTACAAGATAAGTTTTCCACAGATCTATTTGCAAGCATGGTTTGGTAGAAAGACCACAAACTGGGTTTGCCACCTACTAGCACTGGGGCCTGCGAAGTTCACTTAAGCTCTCTGAGTCTCAGTTTCTCATTTGTTAAATGAAATTGAATCACATTTAAAGTATATTGGGTGTGATTTTATGTAAACCTAAGCATTAGAAAAGGTTCTTATTTCATTGAATATCTGCTGAAATACTGCCTTGCCATTAGAGATTATGTTCTATGAAAAATATGTGTTTCATATGTGGTTTTCCCACTAAGCACTTGAAATTGTAAAAATCAAACAGGCATAATCTACGATGCAGGTAATGGCACTGCTTATCTCACTTGGTTGTTGTAAGGGGTGAATACGTTGTAATGACTGAGGCTACTCTAAGGCTGGGACTGAGTTCTAGTTATCTTTATATCCAGGCTCTACAAATTACCCCTTGTGTGATATTGGCTAATTTATTGAACTTTTATATTCATCTCTTTCATGGTCCATAAAATAGAAATAGTAATAATAGTAATCTTACAGAGTTGTGATGATTAAATCATTAAATAACATATACTTAGAACACTGGTAAGTTTTTAATAAATATTATTATTGAGATACAGTTTCACTCTTGTTGCCCAGGCTGGAGTGCAATGGTGCTATCTTGGCTCACCACAACCTCTGCCTCCTGGGTTCAAGTGATTCTCCTGCCTCAGCCTCCTAAGTACCTGGGATCAAGACATGTGCCACCACACCTGGCTAATTTTTTGGTACAGATGGGGTTTCTCCATGTTGGTCAGGCTGGTCTGGAACTTCTGACCTCAGGTAATCCATTTTATTTTTATCATGACCATCATCACTCATGCATAATGCCTATTATCAGGCTTGATATGTATAGATGACCAATGGTATTTTTAAATTAATTAATATTTAACAGCCAGGTTGGCACACAGTAGGTGCCCAGTAAACTCATTTTGAATGAGTGAATGAACTAATTCAGTTTGTCACATGGTAGGTGTTCAAAAACCATAGATGGGTTTGCTAATGGCCCTACCTTCTCCCTCCCCTATCTTTGCTGTCTAGAAGAGGCTCCTGAAAACCCCAGGCCAACTCTTGCTCAGCCCTGCCCTAATCAGTGAGAAAACTTTTGGCAAAATGAAAGGGTACAGCTGCTGGAAATAGAGAAGGAGGATATGATACCTGACTCCAAAGAGGAAAGGGAATATATCCTTTGGTGTTGGCAGCTGCAATCCTGGAATGACAAATGCTGGCCAATTTCCATCCTCAAGCATAGGCAGACCTCTTTGGACTCCCTAGATTCATTTTGGTAAGTTAAAGATGGATGGACTCTTCCTAAACCTCACCCTCCCAGATACTCTCATGAGTGGGAGAAGGGTACTTAACGATTCCCTGATTACCTATAGCCTCCTTGGTAGTTGGGTAAACTCTGGCAGACTGATTCAATATCTGTGTGCCTCATTCATCTCTAAATAGGGAATAAAAGTAGTGCCCACCTTAGCATTGTTGTGATAAAATGCATTAACACACGTAATGTGCTGAGAACAGTGCTTGAGATATAAGTATCTGGTAATGCTAGGAGCAATGAATGCTGGTTATTATGAATGACTGTTCTGCCCAGGACACAGGATCTTTGAGCATAGTGTGGGAACAGATGGGAATCCACAGTTTCTTACTATGGAATGCTGGGATCTTGGAGTTAAAAGTCTCAGGCTCAATTCCTGGCTGTTCTACTTACCAATAAATTAACTTTGATCAAATGGATACCTTGTCTGAGTTTCAGTTTCATCATCCTACATTGAATAAACCCTTCGGACTCCTGTGAGTACAAAATAAGACAGGATATGAAAAGTTGTTTCTAAGCTGGGAAGGGCTAGCTATTGCTGTTCCCTCAAACACTTGGGCTTTCTCCAAATACTTCTCATTCAGTGGAGATGCTCTGATGGTGATGCAGAGGAGGACCCAAAGTGCTCCTCATAACCCTGTGATTCTAAGAAGAATTCATTCAGCTTTGGGCAGGGTATCTTGGCCCTTGTGCAGTATGCATGCAGTATTAGCCTGGCTTTGGAAAGGTAGCGTCACTTCTTTTAAAGGATTTTCTTAGCTAGTTTTGGAGTTAGAGCTTCGTCGATATGCTTGTAGAAGAGATTCTCATTAGTAAAGTAAAGGATCTTTCTAACTTTTCTAGTTTGACAACAATAATATCTTATTTATTCAGCACCTACTGTGTGTCAGGCCCTAGGTGCCAAGGATTCATTAAGTGCTGCATTCATGAGCTCAGCTTCTCTTTAGAAACCCTTCATCTCAAAGGTGAATAAACTGAGGCCAGGGCTTCACAGGCAAACGAGCTTAGTGCACATTATGTCTTGATTTTGCAGCTGAGCTGAATCCACAGCCCAGGTTCTCAATAGCAGTCCAGACTAAGCAAATCAATTCTCTTTTTCCTTCCTCTGATGTTACCTGTCAACTTCCAGCCTCAAAAGAATGTGGTATGCAATGACTATAAAGAACCATGAGCCTTTAGGAGAATGGAATTATTATTTTACATTGGGCTCACTGCTCTCTGCATTTTGCTGACAGCGTTACTTTTGCCACATAGCTTTTTAACAAAAGAAAAGATGCTTGGGGCACAGCAGATAAGATTACTAAAAACTTGCTCAGCATTGGGAGTGACCCCACTGCCTCTTGGGTCTCCACCTTTGCTATTTTCAGCTGCATCCTTTTCTCTGGCTTGTTGCCATGCTTTAGAAAATTGCTAAACATTCAAGGGCTTTGCAGGTCTGCCTGTGCTGGCTTCCTTAATGAGGGATGGTTCTGGGTTTGGACATGCTCCTGCACTAAAGGAAATGAGGTTCCCCAACACAGCTACCGGTGGCTCCATACCACCCCTCCTTAGCTTCAGCAGAGAATAGAACTAACAGAAAAACATAAACTCACACTGAACATTTTACTCTTTCAGTTTAAGTACTTAACCTTTGAATGTTCTTTTACTAGGCACTTGCTTGCATTTAGATATCTCTGTTGGAACCATCCCTGTGTGAAGGCCATTTACCACAGGACTAGCTACCACCATTGAGTGTTTCTGCCATCTAGTATGGTGCCCAGTGGTTTACCTACAGTAACTCATTTAATGTTCACAAACCCCAAAGAGACAGATAAGGATAATAGATGAGGATAAACATTTTGCAGATAAGGAAATAGAGGCCCAGAGAGGTCAAACCCTTGTTCAAGATTGCACATTCCCTAAGTGTCAGGCCCCAGACTGGTACTCAAATCTGCCTGACTCCCAAGTCTGAATTCTTAACCAGTCACTGGGGCTGCCATGCTATGGACTTCTCACCGGAGGCATTCAACAAAAGGAAACAGCATGGCACACCAGTGAGGGCCGGGTCCTCCAGTGTCTGTTATTATGCCAACACATTCGTGGAGTTCCTCTTATATTTCTGGAGTTCAGTTATTTTTAATGGGATGAATATTTACTGCAGGGAAACTTCATTATCTTAAATTATTTCATGGAAAGCCCAGACCATATTAGTGAAATACAGTCTAAATGTGAGACTAATATAAAAAGAATTAAGACAATGTCTCAGACTTCTCTATTTCTTCCAGTTTCAAGAGGGTCATGGAATACATATGTGATTTTCCTGTATCCTTCAGAGAACACACAGCCATTGACAGGGGAAAGCTCCAAGTGGCTTTACTCTGAGTCACTAGCTTAGGGGTTAAGGACAAGTGTTTTGCAGTCAGGTGAAAGTGAATTTGAATCATGGCTTGCCCATATGCAAGTGTGAATCTTCAGCAAGCTACTTAACTTTTCTAAGCTTCAGATTTCTTCATATTTTAAATGGGCATAGCAATACCCGTTTCAAGGATTATTTGAAGGATCAATAAATAATGCAGTGACATTTTAGAATTCTTAGTATTATGCTTCCAGGGAATAAATACTCATTAAGCCTTGGCTGTTGAGCTGCTATTCACTTGACACCATCCATATCACATGCACATTTCAATATTCAATTAATACTAACTATTCTATAGTGCCACATGCCATCCTCAATATTTAGTATAATTGTATATACTTAATAGTAATTATTTTATAATGTATTCACAAAGTTTAAGTTTTAGAATAACAACAATAATAAAATAATGGATTATACATAGAATATTTGCTAAGATCCAATACCTGAGCTAAATCTGTAATTTCAGAAGACAAACTGTAGATTGCAAAGTGTAAAATATTACAAATCATGATCATAACAACTAACATATACTGAGCCTCTGTTTTGCATGAGGTATTTTATTAAGAATTACAAACACTATAGCTCATCAGTCCTCATGATAAATCTACCAACTAGTCATTGTTTTCCCACTGATGAGAAAAAAAATCTGAAACTCAATTAGGTTATGTAACTTGCTTAAGGTTGCACAACCAGTGAATTGCCAAACCAAACCTATCAGATGTTAAAGCTACTGCACTACCAATTGCCCTAATGTGGCTCTGGTAATCTCTTGGGGGGACTAATTTCTTATTACCAAGGGGAGGTGGCCTTAAATTCTAAGTTAAAGAAGGGCTGAATAAGTTACTGCTTAGAATAAGTTGTGTGGTAGTCTCTAAAGGCAAGAAGGATTTTGACTACTGTCTTCTTATTGTTATGTATTTTTGTATATATTTAAAGTATACCAACATGATGTTTTGGTGTATTTATGCATAATAAAATGGTTACTATAGTCAAGCAAATTAACATATTATCTCACGTAGTTACCATTTTGAATGTGTGGCAAGAGCACACAAAATCTACTCTGTTAGCAAAAATTCTGAATGTAATACAGTATTACTAACACTAGTCCTCATGTTGTCCATTAAATCACTAGGCTTATACATCTTATGTATCTGCAACCTTGTATACTTTGACCTAATTCTTTCCATCTCCTCCCAACCTTCCACCCCTGGTAACCACTGTTTTATTTTGTTTTTATGCATTTGGCTTTGTTTTATGAATGGAGATTATACATATAAGTGAGACCATGCAGTATTTCTTTTTTTGTGTCTGGCTTATGTCATGTAGCATAATGTCTTCCAGTTTCATCCATGTGTGGCAATGGCAGGATCTCATTTTTTAAGGCTGAATATTTCATTTTATGTATGAGTGAACTTCAAAAAGTACATGGACACGGGAATTAAAACTAAAAAATATATAAACGATACTTCTCAACAAAAGCTACAACAAGTTCAAGACACTTTTGGAAGCAATGATACCATTCAGTCCACCCCTAAAGAACTGAGGGTCCTGGGAGTTTAATCATGTCAATGTAATCTCTTTTACATTATTCACTGAAGAAAAATGGGTACCATTTAAAGATTTTTTTAAGATTGGAAAAACAAGTCCGAGGGAAACAAATCAAGAGTGTAAGGAGGATGCCTAATGAATGCCCATCAAAACTCTAGCCAAAATCATTATTCAATAAGAGGAATGAGCAGGAGCATTGTTGTGGCAAAAGAATCTCCGATGAAGCTTTCCCAGGCATTTTTTTTCTGCTACAGCTTTTGATTTTCACCCTAATAATAAGCAAATGTTATGGTTTCTTTGCCATTCAGAAAGTCAACAAGCAAAATGCCTTGAGCATCTCAAAACACAGTTGTTATGACCTCTGCTCTTGATCAGTCTGCTTTTGCTTTGACCGGACCATTTCTACTTCTTAGTAGACATTGGTTTCATTTGTGCTTTGTCTTCAGGATCATACTGATACAGCCGTTTTAATCTGGCACAATTCTCTGGGGAAATGTTTCAAGCTCTTGATCCCACTTGTTTAAAATTTCTATTGAAAACTATTCTTGGCTGGGTATGGTGGCTCATGCCTATAATCCCAGCACTTTGGGAAGCCAAAGTAGAAGGATTGCTTGAGCCCAGGAGTTTAAGTGCAGCCTGGGCAACTTAGTGAGACCCCATCTTTGCCAGTTAGAATGACGATCATTAAAAAATCTGGAGACAACCGATGTTGGAGAGGATGTGGAGAAATAGGAAGACTTTTACTCTGTTAGTGGGAGTGTAAATTAGTTTGACCATTGTGGAAGACAGTGTGGCGATTCCTCAAGGACCTAGAAATAGAAACACCATTTGACCCAGCAATCCAATTATTGGATATATGCCCAAACGATTGCAGATCATTCTTCTATAAAGACACCTGCACCCGTATGTTCACTACGACACTATTTGCAATAGCAAAGACTTGGAACCAGCCCAAATGCTCATCAATGATAGACTGGATAAAGAAAATGTGGCACATATACACCATGGAATACTATACAGCCATAAAAAAGGATGAGTTCATGTCCTTTGCAGGAACATGGATGAAGCTGGAATCCATCATTCTCAGCAAACTTACACAAGAACAGAAAACCAAATGCTGCATGTTCTCACTCATAAGTGGGTGTTAAACAATGAGAACACATGGACACAGGGAGGGGAACATCACACACCGGGTCCTGTTGAGGAGTGGGTGGGCTGGGGGAAGGTTAGCAAGGGGTGGGGGAATTGGGGAGGTATAACATTAGGAGAAATACCTAATGTAGGTGACGGGGTGATGGATGCAGCAAACCACCATGGCATGTATATACCTATGTAACAATCCTGCAGGATCTGCACTTGTACCCAGGACTTATAATAAAAAGGAAATTTAAAAATAAATAAATAAATTAGCAAGGCATGGTGGCATGTGTCTGTAGTCCCAGCTACTTGAGAAGCCGAGGTGGGAGGATTACCTGAGCCTGGGAGGTCAAGGCTGCAGTGAGCTGTGATCATGCCACCTTACCTCAGCCTGGGTGACAGAGCAAGACTCTGTCTTGAAAAAAGAAAGCAAGCAAACTGCTTTTTATCTGAAGCTAAACTGGATGCAATGGTTTTGGTACCCATCAAGTGGAAAGTTTGCTCAACTTTAATTGTGTAAGCTGAATCAATTGAGATATCTCTAGTGTTGGCTGCTGTTCCTGCTGTTGTCAGGCCTCTTCAATTAGAATGCACAGAATTAATTTTTGCAAATTGATGTGGACAGTCTGGTGCTGTGGGCTTTGACTTTAACATAATTTCATCCCTTCCTAAATGTAGTTATCGTTTTGTAAACTGCTGATTTCTATGGGGCATTATCTCCATAAACTTTTCATAAAGCCTCAGTAATTTCACCATTCTTCCACCCAAGTGTCACCAAAAATTTGATGTTTGTTCTTGCTTCAATTTTAGTAGAATTCATGTTGTCCTCTAGGGCCTGTTTTCAAACTAATATCTTATCTCTTTGAGTGCCTCAAACTAGATCTTGTTCAAACATGTTATAATGAATTAGTACAAGTTAATTTTTGTGGCCAAAATTAAAAAAAATGAAATCCACTCATAGTTTTTTTCCTAATATGCATTTCCATGAACTTTCTGAAGTGACACACACACACACACACACACACACACACACACACACACACACACTTTATTTATCTAATTATCTGTCAATGGATGCGTAGGTTGTTTCCATATCTTATCTATCGTGAACAATGCTGCAAAGAGCATGGACATTCACACATCCCTACAAAGTATTGATTTCATTTCCTCTTAGTATATATGCAGTAGTGGGATTGCTGGTTCATATGGTAGGTCTATATTTAATTTTTTAAGGAGACTCCATATTGTTTTTCATAATGGCTGCCCCAATTTATATTCCCACCAATAGTGTACAAAGGTTCCACTTTCTCCATATTTTTGCCAGAACTTATTATCTCTTGTCTTTTTCATAACAGTCTCCCTTCATTATAATTTTTACTTGCACTTCCCTAATAATTAATGATGTGATTAAGCACCGTTTCATATATCCGTTGGAAATTTGTATATCTTCTTTGAAAAAAATAGTCTGTTTCGGTCCTTTGTCTGTTTTTAAATCAGGTTGTTTATTTTTCTATTGAGTTGTAGGAGTTATTTATGTATTCTGAATATTTGCAAATATTTTCTCCCAATACTCAGGCTGCCTTTTCATTTGGTTAACCCTCTCCTTATTTTAAAAAGCTTTAACAGTCTGTTCTATACACAATTCATTTTCTTTTCAGTAGCATTCCAATTAACCCCTGTTTTGTAAATTAAGGCAATTCTATGATACAGTTTTTTTTCTTCTATCTGTTTTTAAATAAGTTATCAATAATGGAATATTCTTACCATCTTCAAAGCATCAGAAACATTTTTGCTTGTGTTTAAACTGTCTGGAACATTGACAAATGTACCCATTAAGCCTTCTTATCTCAGTCTTCTCCAAAGGAAGAAACAAACTGTTGGAGATGGCATTTGAGACCTAATCTCAGCTCTTATTCTCAGTGTGTGGGTGCTAGGCTTGTGTTCTTCATGGAAGCAGAGACCAGATTTATGAAGATGGGGAGAAGAACCCACAAACTGCTGAAGTATTAGCAATTGTGGTACAACCCTAAAGCACAGAGAGGCAGAGAAATAGCACTAATGGCTGGCTCAGAGCCATTTTGCTTATCAAAGAAGACCCAACATATCAACACATGAATCATCTACATAGTTAAGAATCTATCAAAACAGTTCTGTTTTTAATTTGTCTCTTCGTGATACCATGTAGGTTGTTTCAAGAAACAAAGCACATGTATTCCATGCAACAGGATAAAATCCTACCATATCTTGTCTCCATCACTTCCTAATCATTCGGTTTTAATAGTTTTAGCCATCAAGGTTGCTGTGGGTATTTAAAAAGAGAATGTATAGAAAGTGCTTGGATCATAGGCATAATCATTACTGAGTATTAAATGCTATTATCATTGCTATTTTAAATGTTTTAAATGCTATTATTATCATTGCTATTGTTATTATAATTATTAAAAATGATGTGAAGCAGCAGATCAAATTATTGAATTATACATGTCCTCACTCCATTTTTTGTTACAATCTAAGAAAGAAGGAAAATAAAAATCATTAAGATTAGAAAAATGCCATTGTTTGGGTAGTTTTGAACTTCTAAAATACATCATGTTACTCCCCCTTATCAGCAGTTAAATTCTTCTTAGCTGAAGCACTTCTGTATTCATGTTTAGGCTCGCTGAGACTAAATTTGTTTTCACTGCGAATAGAATAAAATGACATGTGAAAATTCTCTCATCTCTATTTTTCCTTATTAGTTATGTAATGTGACATTTTAAAAGAGTGAGGGCTGGGATTTTTTAAAAATTTTATTTTGTGAATCTCAAAATTAAACAAACAGAATGAAAAGTTATGCCTCAATGATAAAAGCTTTAATTGCTCAGAGTATGTAAGAAATATTGGGAGCACGTCGTTTGCTCCTCAAAAGGATTGTAGGTTTCACAAAGAAAGGTGTGGGATTGTCTCTCTTTCTTTTATCTAGAAGCTGTCTCAGTTTTCTGCATTCAAAAGAGGCTTGATAATTGTATAAATATAGATTTTTAGCTGAATATGGAATAAATAATTCATTTCAATACTTAATAATGAAGTTTTAGTGCCTAGTAGATAGAGCTAAAAAATTTCATGCTTATTATGATTCATTGTAAGGGGTAGCCAGTATAGGAGAATATTTATTTCTTAAAGTTCTTATTAGTCACAAACACAAAACAATTGTTATCATATTTGAGCCCCTACTGCATACCAGGTCTTATGGTAGAAGTATTATATACATTATTTCATTTAGTCTTCTTCTAGACGGTGAGATTGTGACTATTATAGCTATCTTACAGGTGATAAAATTAAGGCTCAAAGAGAATTGGCCTCTGTGCTTACTAGTTAGTAAGAGCTAGGGCTGGAATTCTAAACTGGGTTTGTTTGGCTTTGAAATCCACATTCTTTTCAGGAATACCACAGCTCTTCTGTTTATGCTAGTTGGACCTATTCTGCACCAGGGTTGAATTCAGAACTGAAACATTTCTAGAAATGTGCAAAGGCTAAGAAATGCCCAACATTTTCTACTGTTTGACCTGCATGAGGGCTGCCTTCAGGAGTCTCTGCTAGTACTTAGTGCCAGAAAATACAATTAAAATTCCATCAGTCCCCTGGAACAGGCATATTTGATCATTGAACAGATCTGAATGGAACGGCATTTAATTTGCAAGCCCGGGTCAAGTTGCAAGAGATCAAAGAAAAAGGGAGTTCCCTGGTGAATTTCAAGATGCATTAAATGCACAGGAAGCCAAGTCTAGCTCCCTTCTCTCTGTCTTGCTTTTTTGGGTCAAAAATCAGTTTTGCATAGACATATTTTAGAAACTCAGTTGGAAAGCATAATTTATTTGTAAGTTGTATGTGTGACCCACAGTGCCTTCCATATTTTAATTTGTAAGTTTGGAGCTTATGACCATTACTTTTTCTGCTGGGCTCTTCTTGCTTAAAGTTAATTAAGTTTGCTATTCTCCAGATGCTCATCTCTCAGTCCTCCAGTGTAGGGAAGCTGTCTGTATATGAAGGTCCCAGAGCTGGCAGAAGTCATCAGATCGCTGTCCATATGCAAGATGCCTGGCTTCCTAAGACCTTGCCAGTGTCCCCACACCTTATTGCCAAGGAACCTCTAACTGCCCAGGGTACAGAGACAGTAATTCTCTATGCTGGTCTTCTACAGAATTTGACACAACAATGACGAGGTGTCCTCTCTACATTTTACCAGGGAGCTATAATAGCTATGGCACAAGCAATATAGCTAACATGTACTGAGCATTTATTCCATGCCAAGCAGAGTTTGATCTGTGAAATGGCTCATAACATTATCTCATTTTATCCTTTCAACACTCTGTCATCATCCCCATTTTATACTTGATAAAATAAAGCACAGAGAGGTTAGTATCTTGCCCATAGTCACATAGCTAGTAAGATACATGCCCATTGGTTCAACCATCTGACCATCAACATTCTGAACTACGGTACAAGCACAGTAGGCTATCTCCTTCTCCTCCACTGGTGGCCCATCCAAAGTTAAGAGAGAAACCCAAAAAAGCAAACCAAAAAGGATACTTTTGCAATATACCTTGAAATCACTTAATTATTTAGCAAAGACTTACTGAGCACCTTCTATGTGGCAGAATACTAAAGCATTGCTGTTCAAAAGAAATAACTATGTGTCATTTAATAAATTACAAATTAGCCTCATTAAAAATAAGAATAAACAGGCCAAATTAATTTTAATGACATTTTATTTAAATCAGTAGATTCAAAATATCATTTTGGCATGTATTCAATATGACAAATTATTAATTACATGTTTTACATCCTTTTGTCATATTGTCTTCAAAATCCAGCTCATTTAAAATTTTTTAATTTAAATTTTAATTTTGACTAGCCACATTTCAAGTAATCAGTAGACATATGAAGCTGGTAGCTACCATATTAGAAAGCACAGCTCTGGATAGTTTCTAAGAGGTATAAATAAATGGTAGTTTCCACCTCAAGGAGCTAAGAGTAGAAAAGGCAGACAACCCAAGGCAGTGATTGTAGAAGTGTAAAAAGTATGATGATAGAGAAGTACATAGAGTGTGTTTAGATGACACAAGGGACTCATAATTCAGCCTATCACAAGGGGGATAAATAAAGGAGAAAAAATAGGAACTCAGGTGTTCTGGCCCACCAACATGTAATAATCAGAAACCAATGTAAGACCTTCATATAGCCAATAAAAATAGAATAAGAAAAGGGCATGCATACACAGCCAATAAAGACAACATTTAGAAGAGGAATTAGCTCAGTAAACAAAATAAAAATCTCAAAATTAATTTATTTTTCCTTTTCAACTTTTAGGTTCTGGGGGTACCTGTGCAGGCATTCCCTTGTTACATGGGTAAATTACATTTCACTGATGTTTTCTGTACAGATTACTTTGTCACACAGGTAATATACATAATACCCAATAGGTTAGTTTTTTGACCTTCACCCTCTGCCCTCAAGTAGGCCCCAATGTCTATTGTTCCCACATTTGTGTCCATGAGTACTCAATGTTTAGTTTCCATTGTAAGTGAGAACAGGCCATATTTGGTTTTCTGCTCTTGCATTAATTCACTTAGGATAATGGCCTCCAGCTACATCTATGTTGCTGCAAAGAACATAATTTCATTCTTATGGCTGCAAGGTATTCAATGGTGTACATGTACCACATTTTCTTTATCCAGTCTATTGTTTGCAGGCATCTAGATTGATTCCATGTCTTTGCTATTGTGAATAGTCCTGCAGTTGAACATATTAGTACATGTGTCTTTTTGTAAAATGATTTATAATTCTTTGGGTACATTCCAAGTAATGATATTGCTGGATCAAATGATAGTTCTTTTTTAATATCTTTAAGAAATCTCCAAACGACTGTCCATAGTGGCTGAACTAATTTACATTCCCATCAGGAGTGATAAACAATCTCTTTTCTCTGCAAACTTGCCAGCATCTGTTATTTTTGAATTTTTAAATAATAGCCATTCTGACCAATATGAGATGGTATCTCATTGTGGTTTTGATTAGCATTTCTCTAATGATCACTGATGCTGAGCATTTTTTATATGCTCATTGGCTGTGAGTATGTCTTCTTTTTAGACGTGTTTGTTCATGTCCTTTGCCCAGTTTTCAGTGGGGTTGTTTGGTTTTTACCTATTTAAGTTCTTTATAGGTTCATGTATTAGACCTAGGTTGGTGAATATTTTCTCCCATTGTGTAGGTTGTTTTTTATTCTGCTGACAGTTTCTTTTGCTGTATAGAAGCTCTTAAGTTTAATAAGGTTTCACTTATCAATTTTTGTTTTTGTTGCAGTTGGTTTTGGAGACTTCATCATGAAATCTTCACCAAGGCCTATGTCCAGAATGGAATTGCCTAGGTTTTTTTTTTTTAATTGCATTTTAGGTTTTGGGGTACATGTGCAGAAGGTGCAGGATAGTTGCATAGGTACACACATGGCAGTGTGTTTTGCTACCTTCCTCCCCTTCACCCACATTTGGCATTTCTCCCCAGGCTATCCCTCCCCATTCCCCCCTGCTGTCCCTCCCCTATTCCCCCCAATAGACCCCAGTGTGTAGCACCCCCTTCCCTGTGTCCGTGTGTTCTCATTTTTCCTCACCCGCCTATGAGTGAGAATGTGTGGTATTTCATTTTCTGTTCTTGTGTCAGTTTGCTGAGAATGATGTTCTCCAGATTCATCCATGTCCTTACAAAGGACACAAACTTATCATTTTTGATTGCTGCATAATATTCCATGGTGTATATGTGCCACATTTTCCCAGTTCAGTCTATCCTCGATGGGCATTTGGGTTGGTGTCAGGTCTTTGCTATGGTAAACAGTGCTGCAATGAACATTCGTGTGCATGTGTCTTTATAGTAGAACGATTTATAGTCCTTTGGATATATACCCAGTAATGGGATTGCTGGGTCAAATGGAATTTCTATTTCTAGGTCCTTGAGGAATCGCCACACTGTCTTCCATTATGGTTGAACTAATTTACACTCCCACCAACAGTGTAAGAGTGTTCTTATTTCTCCACATCCTCTCCAGCATCTGTTGTCTCCAGATTTTTTAATGATCGCCATTCTAACTGGCGTGAGATGGTATCTCAATGTGGTTTTGATTTGCAACTCTCTAATGACCAGTGATGATGAGCATTTTTTCATGTGTTTGTTGGCCTCATGTATGTCTTCTTTTGTAAAGTGTATGTTCATATCCTTGGCCCATTTTTGAATGGGCTTGTTTGTTTTTTTCCTGTAAATCTGTTTGAGTTCTTTGTAAATTCTGGATATCAGCCCTTTGTCAGATGGGTAAACTGCAAAGATTTTTTCCCATTCTGTTGGTTGCCAATTCACTCTAGTGACTGTTTCTTGTGCCGTGCAAAAGCTGTGGAGTTTGATTAGGTCCCATTTGTCTATTTTGGCTTTTGTTGCCGATGCTTTTGGTGTTTTGGTCATGAAGTCCTTGCCTACTCCTATGTCCTGAATGGTTTTGCATAGATTTTCTTCTAGGGTTTTTATGGTGCCAGGTCTTATGTTTAAGTCTTTAATTCATCTGGAGTTAATTTTAGTGTAAGGTGTCATGAAGGGGTCCAGTTTCTGCTTTCTGCACATGGCTAACCAGTTTTCCCAATACCATTTATTAAACAGGGAATCCTTTCCCCATTTCTTGTTTTTGTCTGGTTTATCAAAGATTATATGGTTGTAGATATCTTGTGTTGCCTCCAATGCCTCTGTTCTTTTCCATTGGTCTATATCTCTGTTTTGGTACCAGTACCATGCTGTTTTGATTACTGTAGTCTTGTAGTAAGGTTTGAAGAACTTGCCTTATATATCTGGGTGCTCCTGTATTGGTTCCATATATATTTAAGATCATTAGATCTTCTTGTTTATGGATCCTTTTACCATTATGTAATGACCTTCTTTGTCTCTTTTGATCTTTGTTGCTTTAAAGTCTATTTTATCAGAGACGAGAATTGCAACTCCTGCTTTTATTTGCTCTTCGTTTGCTTGGTAAGTCTTCCTCCATCCCTTGATTTTGAGCCTTTGTGTATCCTTGCATGCGAGATAGGTTTCCTGGATACAGCACACCAATGAGTTTTGGCTTTTTATCCCATTTGCCAGTCTGTGTCTTTTAATTGGTGCATTTAGCCCATTTACATTTAGGATTAATATTGTTATGTGTGAATTTGATACTGCCATTTTGATGCTAGCTGGCTGTTTTGCCCGTTAGTTGATGCAGATTCTTCATTTTGTTGATGATCTTTAGCATTTGGTATGTTTTTAGAATGGCTGGTACTGGTTGTTCCTTTCTATGTGTAGTGCCTCTTTCAGGAGCTCTTGTAAAGCAGGCCTGGTGGTGACAAAATCTCTGAGTACTTGCTTGTTCGTGAAGGATTTTATTCTTCCTTCACTTATGAAGCTCAGTTTGGCTGGATATAAAATTCTGGTTTGAAAGTTCTTTTCTTTAAGGATGTTGAATATTGGCCCCCACTCTCTTCTGGCTTGTAGAGTTTCTGCTGAGAGATCTGCTGTGAGTCTGATGGGCTTCCCTTTGTGGGTGACCCGACCCTTCTCTCTGGCTGCCCTTAATATTTTCTCCTTCATTTCAACCCTGGTGAATCTGATGACTATGTGCCTTGGGGTGCTCTTCTTGCAGAATATCTTTGTGGTGGTCTCCATATTTCCTGGACTTGAGTATTGGCCTGCCTTGCTAGGTTGGGGAAATTTTCCTGGATAATATCCTGAAGAGTATTTTCCAGCTTGGATTCATTCTCTTCATCACATTCTGGTATACCTATCAAACATAGGTTAGGTCTCTTCACATAGTCCCACATTTCTTGGAGATTTTGTTCATTCCTTTTTGTGCTTTTTTCTCTAATCTTGGTTTCTCGTTTTATTTCATTGAGTTGATCTTCGACTTCTGATGTTCTTTCTTCTGCTTGGTCAATTCGGCTGTTGAAACTTGTGCATGCTTCGCGAAGTTCTCATGTTGTGTTTTTCAGCTCCTTCAATTCATTCATATTCCTCTCTGAGTTGTCCATTCTTGTTATCATTTCCTCAAATCTTTCTTCAAATCTTTTTCAAGCTTCTTAGTTTGTTTGTATTGATTTAGAACATGTTCTTTTAGCTCACTGAAGTTTCTCATTATCCACCCTCTGAAGTCTGATTCCATCATTTCGTCACACTCATTCTTCGTGCAGCTTTGTTCCCTTGCTGGTGAGGAGTTTTGTACCTTTGTAGGAGGTGAGGTGTTTTGGTTTCGGGTGTTTTCCTCCTTTTTGCGCTGGTTTCTTCCCATCTTTGTGGATTTATCCACCTGTCGTCTTAGTAGTTACTGACTTTTCGATTGGGTCTCTGAATGGACGCCCAGATTGTTGATGATGAAGTATTTCTGTTACTTAGTTTTCCTTCTAACAGTCTAGCCCCTCTGCTGTACGACTGCTGAGGTCCACTCTAGGCCCTGCTTGTCTGGGTTACACCTGTAGCAGCTGCAGAACAGTGAGGGATGCTACCAGTTTCTTCTTCTGCTATCTTTGTCTCAGAATGATGCCCACCAAATGTCAGTCTGATTAGTCCTTTTTTGAGGTGACTCTTTGGATATACAGGGGTCTGGGAGCTGCTTGAGGAGATGATCTGTACTTTATAGGAGCTCAAGTGCTGAGTTGTGAGCTCCATTGTTCATTCTGGGTTGTTGGGCATGTGTGTTTAGGTCTGCTGCAGCAGAACTTATAAACACCCCCCCCTTTTTTTTGCCTCAGATGCTCTGTGTCAGGGATTTGGGGCTTTCTTTATGAGTATCTGTTGCACTGTCCTGCCCAGCTAGGAGGCAGTCTAGTAACTATTTGCCTGCTGAGGCTCCGCCATCCTACCATGGGGTCCGCTCTGCTGCCACGGGGCTCCACCCTACTGTGGTGGGCTCCGCCCTGTTGGCTGAGTTTCTCTGTTATGGCAGGTTGCTTCGGCAATGGCAGGCTGCTTTCAGTGGGCATGTTCCTCAGTAGGGGCGGAATGCATCCATAGTGGTGGACCACTGAGCTGCACCATCCTGGATTCAGCTGAGCCTGAAGTAAAACTCTCAACCCCCAGTGTTTTGAATCGCCATTTTGTTTGTCCCTGTGGGGGTGGGACCCGCCAAACCTGATCACCTGGCTCCCTGCCTCAGAGTCCTTTCTCTCTCTCTCTCTTTTTTCTTTTTAAGTTGAACAGTTGACTCTCTCACAGGTGTTTCAGTCGCGTGCTGATAGGGTGCCAGGATATGTGTGATTTTCCGCTTCATGACCCACTGCACCAGCCCAAATCATGCTTCCCAGGAATCTCCTGGTCTGGCTCACTGTCCAAGTCCCGTTCAATCAGATGGACATGTTAATCTGCCCTCCCAAATATCAGATTGCTGGTTCAACAGGGCACCCAGACCAGTGAGTTATGTGCAGGGTGCTGCTGTACTGAGGCGCCGGCCAAAACGGCCGCGCAAGCAGAAAGGGCTGCGCTGGAGTCCCGTGTCTCTCCTACACCTGGGAACTTTCCCATTTTGTGGGCAACAAAGGTCCGTCTGAAAATGCGGCTAGGACTCACCCTCTGTGCCTTCACTGAGAGCTGCAATCCCGACTTGTTCCTACCATGCCATCTTTTCTTATTTTCCGCCTAGGCTTTCTTACAGGGTTTATAAAAAGTTTTAGGTTTCATATTTAAGTCTTCAATCCATTTTGAGTTGATTTTTGTATATGATAAAATGAATAGGTCCAGTTTCAATCTTCTGCATATTGCTAGCCAGTTATCTTACCACCCTTTGTTGAACAGAAAATCCTTTCCCCATTGCTTGTTTTTGTTGCTTTGTCAAAGATTGGATGGCTGTAGGTATACAGCTTGATTTCTTGGTTCTCTAACCTGTTCCATTCATCTGTGTGTTTGTTTTTATATCAGTATCATGTTGTTTTGCCTACTGTAGTATTGTAGTAAAGTTTGACATTGGGTAGTGTGGTGTCTTCAGCTCTTTTTTTTTTTTTTTTTTTTTTTTTTTTCTTAGAATTACTTCAGCCATTTGGGCTCTAACACAAGAAAATTTTAGAAATAACCTCCTCTGTACATTTAAAAATACAAAATTTCAAAATAAATAGAAAAGAGATCAAAGAAGAGACAAGAGAAAGAGATAAAAGTGAGTTAGCAGAGCTGAGAAAAGAAGTTGAAGACAAAACTATTTCAAAATTGAGACCCCTATTAGCAATAGCATGAAATTGTATAGATGCTGCTGAAAAAGAAACAGTCACCTGAAGGACAAGCTATTTTTAAAAAACCAGTAATATGAAGAGTAAAAGTGTGTTGAGAAAAAACGCTAGATTTAGAAGATGAGCAAGGGAAACAAATACATGGCCAGTAATTATTGTAGAAGTACAGAGTACAAAAGGCATTCAAAGGTGTGATGGGAAACAAAGTAAAATAAATTCTCTCTGGAATAGAGGAAGGTATAACTTTGTATATTAAGAAGGTGCATCATATTCCTGGAAAAAATGAATAGAAAATGGCCAGTACCTAGAACATGAACTAGTAAGTTAGCTGAATGTTAAAGAAGAAATCTTTTGTACATCTTGAGTCATTCTTATTCAGAGCTTTGATCAGTGTCAGATGAAAGTTGAATAATGTGTGCAAAGTTCTGAGAAGAGGAATAGAAAAGAGTAATCCGAGAATTTAAAATGAGCTCAAATTACCATTTATATATTGCCCAACAGAAAAATATTTTTATTTTCTTATTTTTTTTTCTTCTTTTTATTGCATTTTAGGTTTTGGAGTACATGTGAAGAACATGCAAGATAGTTGCATAGGTACACACGTGGCAGTGTGTTTTGCTGCCTTCCTCCCCTTCACCTATATCTGGCATTTCTCCCCATGCTCTCTCTTCCCAACTCCCCACCCCCCACTGTCCCTCCCCTATTCCCCGCAACAGACCCCAGTGTGTAGTGCTCCCCTCCCTGTGTCCATGTGTTCTCATTGTTCAACACTCACCTATGAGTGAAAACATGCAGTATTTCATTTTCTGCTCTTGTGTCAGTTTGCTGAGAATGATGGTCTCCAGGTTCATCCAAGTCCGCACAAAGGACACAAACTCACTGTTTTTGATGGCTGCATAATATTCCATGGTGTATATGTGCCACATTTTCCCTGTCCAGTCTATCATCAATGGGCATTTGGGTTGGTTCCAGGTCTTTGCTATTGTAAACAGTGTTGCAATGAACATTTGTGTGTATGTGTCCTTATAGTGGAATGATTTATAATCCTCTGGATATATACCCAGCAATGGGATTGCTGGGTCAAATGGAATTTCTATTTCTAGGTCCTTGAGGACTCGCCACACTGTCTTCCACAATGGTTGAACTAATTTACACTCCCTTCAGCAGTGTAAAAGTGTTCCTATTTCTCCACATCCTCTACAGCATCTGTTGTCTCCAGATTTTTTAATGATCGCCATTCTAACTGGCATGAGATGGTATCTCAATGTAGTTTTGATTTGCATTTCTCTATTGACCAGTGATGATGAGCATTTTTTCATGTTTGTTGGCCTCGTGTATGTCTTCTTTTGTAAAGTGTCTGCTCATATCCTTTGCGCACTTTTGAAAGGGCTTTTTTTTTTTTTTTCTTTTCTTGTAAATCTATTTGAGTTCTTTGTAAATTCTGGATATTAGCCCTTTGTCAGATGGGTAAACTGCAAAATTTTTTTCCCATTCTGTTGGTTGCCAATTCACTCTAATGACTGCTTATTTTGCCGTGCAGAAGCTGTGGAGTTTGATTAGGTCCCATTTGTGTATTTTGGCTTTTGTTGCCAATGCTTTTGGTGTTTTGGTCATGAAGTCCTTGCCTACTCCTATGTCCTGAATGGTTTTGCCTAGATTTTCTTCTAGGGTTTTTATGGTGTTAGGTCTTATGTTTAAGTCTTTAATCCATCTGGAGTTAATTTTAGTGTAAGGTGTCAGGAAGGGGTCCAGTTTCTGCTTTCTGCACATAGCTAGCCCATTTCCCAACACCATTTATTAAACATGCATGACCATGGGCAATGCCACCCTGTTATTAGTTGGGTTGTGTCTCCCCAACCCCCACCAAATTCATACATTGAAATCCTAACTCCTATGTCCCAGAATGTGACCTTATTGGAAATAGAGTCACTGAAGATATAATTAATTGAGATAATGTTATAGTGGAGTAGGGTGGGACCCTAATCAAATAAGACTGGCATCTTCATAGAAAGAGAAAATTTGAACATAGAGACAGACATGCAGAAAGGAAAGATGATGCAAGGAGACCCAAGTAGATAATGGGCATACTCAAGATGAAGATAGAGGCCTGTAGTAGATTATTCCTCCACTTTCCTCAGAAGGAACCAACCCTGCTGACACCTTGATTTCAGACTTTTAGCCTCCAAAACTGTGAGATGATAAATTTTTGTTCTTTAAGCCACCCAGTTTGTGGTATAGTCATGTATCACTTAATGACAGGGATACATTCTGAGAAATATGTTAGGTGATTTCATTGTTGCATAAACCTCAGAGAGTGCTTACACAGTCCTGGCTAGAATAACCCACTACACTCCTGGGCTATATGGTAAAGTCTGTTGCTCCCAGGCCACACACCTATGCATCATGTCACGGTACTGAATACTCTAGATAACTGTAACACAATGGTAAGTATTTGTGCATCCTAATATTCCAAAATATTTTAAAAGATACAGTAAAAATATGGTACAATAGATGAAAAACAGTACACCTATATAGGCACTTACCATGAATGGAACTTCAGGGCTAGAAGTTGTTCTGGGTGAGTCAGTGAGTGACTGCTGAGTGAATGTGAAGGCCTTGGACATTACTGTGCACTACTGTAGACTTTATAAACACTGTGTACTTAGGCTACACTAAATTTATAAACATATTTTTCTTCAGTAATAAATTAATATTGGTTTAGTATCACTTTTTACTTTATAAACTTCTAAAAAAACTTTTTGACTCTTGTAGTAACACATCTTAGAGCGTAAGCTCATTTACAGCTGTACAAAAATATTTTCTTTACATCCTTATTCTGTAAGCTTTTGCCTATTTCTAAAATGTTTTATTCATTAATTTAGTTTTTACTTTCTAAACCTTTTGTTTAAAAACTAGCACACAAACACACATTAGTTTAGGCCTATACAAGATTAGGATCATGAGTATTACTTGTCTTCCTCCACTACATCTTGTCCCATTAGAAGGTGTTCAGGACCAGTGGCATATAATAGCACTGTCATCTCCTGCGATAACAATGCCTTCTTCAGGAATACCTTCTGAAGGACCTGCCTGAGGCTGTTTTACAGTTAACTTAAAAAAAAAAGTACAAAGAGTGCACTCTAGAATAATGATAAAAAGAAAGGTATAGTGAATATGTAAACCAGTAACACATTGTTCCTTGTCATTATCATGTATTATATGTTGCATGCAATTTTCTGTGCTGTACTTTTATAGACTCAAAGCACAGTAGGTTTGTTTATACCAGCATCCCCACAAGCATATGAGTAATGCATGACATTTTGACAGATATGCTGTCACTAGGTGATAGGAATTTTTCAGCTCCATTGTAATCTTATGGGACCACTGTCATATATGTAGTTCATCATTGATCAGAATGTCCTTATGCAAGTGCATGACTGTTCTTTTTATGGCAGCCTTAGTAAACAATTAATATAAACTTTCATGAGCCTGTCTTGCAAAAACTCCATTACAGAATCCAGCCAGTAGAGAGATAAATTTAAAATACAGATCTATAAAGACAGCAAATACTAAATTCTATGGCTAAACAACTGTGAAGCCTAAAGTTTCAGAATAAAAATCAATCATTTAAAATATCAATAATGTAAAATTAATAATAAAATAAATTGGCATGAAAGAGAAAAGTAGAAATGGAAATCTATCAGTGTCCTCATCTTTCAGTCATGCCTCAGTAGATACATGTCTAAAGTTAATACAATGAAGAAATATTTAAGTGGCTAGGCTTAATCAGTTTGAGTAAAATAAGGAACAAAACAAAAAAACTCACTATAGTGGTTAATGGCATTATCAATGTGTTTGTCGGTATAGTTAGATATGACACAGAAATTATGATTATAAATGTTGGAAAATACCTTCTGGCACAAGACAAGATTGCTGTCATAAGATAGTACGTATTCAGATAAATAAATTTATAACACCCAAAATATTTCATGTTAGAAATAAACAAAAAATAAAACTTAAAAAATCCCAAATAAAATTGTTAAAGCAACAGAAAATGAGGGATAACTCTAGAAATAGTACAGACTATGTGTGGATAAAGCTACATTAACTGTTTCAAGACATAAAGAGTGAATTAAGTAGAGTAATATACCATGTACTATGGAAGACTGAATCCTGTAATATTGCAGTCTTTTCAAATACATGTATATGTTGAATGTGGTTTCAATTTTAAAAAGCTGGGACTGGGGCCAAGATGGCCAAACAGGAACAACTCTAGTCTGCAGCTCCCAGTGAGACCAATGCAGAAGGCAGGTGATTTCTGCATTTCCAACAGAGGCACCCAGTTCATCTCATTGGGACTGGTTAGGCAGTGGGTGAAACCCACGAAGGGGAGCAGAAGCAGGGTGGCACATTGCTTCGCCCAGGAAGTACTAGGAGCCAGAAGAACCTCCTGCCCCCAGCCAAGGGAAACTGTGAGGGATGGTGCTATCCAGACTGGATACTACATTTTTCCCATGTTTTATGCAGTCAGCAAATTAGGAGATTTCCTCATGTGCCCACACTGCCAGGGCCCTGGGTTTTAAGCACAAAACCAGACACTGAGCTAGCTGCAGGAGTTTTTATCATACCCCAGTGGCAACTGGAACTCCAGTGAGAAAGAACAGTTCACTCCCCTAGAAAGGGGGCTGAAGCCAGGGAGCGAAGTGGTCTTGCTCAGTGGGTTTCGCTCCTATGGAGCCCAGCAAGCTAAGAACCACTGGCTTGAAATTCTTGCTGCCAGCACTGCAGTCTGAAGTTGATGTGGGATAATTGAGCTTGGTTGGGGGAGGGGCATTCACTATTACTGAGGCTTTAGTAGGCAGATTTCCGCTGACAGTGCTAAAGAGGCTGGGAGGTGTGGACTGGGCAGAATTCATCACAGTACAGTAAGGTGGCTATGGCCAGACTGCTTCTCTAGATTCTGCCTCACTGGGCAGGGCATCTCTGAAGGAAAGGTAATAGCCCCAATCAGGGGCTTACAGATAAATTTGCATGTCCCTGGGACAGAGCACCTGGGAGATGGGGTGGCTGCGGGCACGGCTTCAACAAATTTACCCTTTCTTGCCTGCCAGCTCTGAAAAGAGCAGCTGATCCTGACAAGAGAGATTCTCCCAGCACAGCACATCAGCTCTGCTAAGGGATAGACTGTCTCCTCCAGTGAGGCCCTGACCCCAGTGCCTCCTGACTGGGAGGGACCTCCCAGCAGGGATTGACAGACACCTCGTACAGCTCCAGCTGGCATCAGGCTGGTGCCCCTCTGGGATGAAGCTTCCAGGGGAAGGAGTAGGCAGCAATCTTTGCTGTTCTGTAGCCTCTACTGGTGATACCCAGGTGAACAGGGTCTGAAGTGGACCTCTAGCAAAGTGCAGCAGACCTGCAAATGAGGGACCTGACTGTTAGAAGGAAAAACAAACAGAAAGAAAAAATATCAACATCAACAGAAACGATCCCCATGAAAAGCCCTATCCAAAGGTCACCAGCCTCAAAGATCAAAGGTAGATAAATCCTCAAAGGTGAAGGAAAAATAGAACTAAAATGCTGAAAACTTCAATAACCAGAATACCTCTTCTCTACACAATCGCAACTCCTCTCCATCAATGGCACAAAACTGGATGAAGAATGAGATTGACAAATTGATAGAAGCAGGCTTCAGAAGATGCATAATAACAAACTCTTCTGAGCTAATGGAGACTGTTCTAACCCAATGCAAGGAAGCTAAGAACCTTGACAAAAGGTTACAGGAATGTCTAACCAGAATAATCAGTTTAGAGAGGAACATAAATGACCTGATGGAGCTGAAAAGCACAGCACGAGAACTTCGTGAAGCATACACAAGTATCAATAGCTGAATCAATCAAGCAGAAGGAGGGATAACAGAGATTGAAGATCAACTTACTGAAATAAGATGTGAAGACTAGATTAGAGAGAAACGAATGAAAAGGAATAAACAAAGTCTCCAAGAAATATGGGACTATGTGAAAAGTCCAAACCTGTGATTGATTGGCTTACCTAAAAGTGACAAGAAGAATGCAACCAGGTTGGAAAACACACTTCAGAATATTATCCAGTAGAACTTTCTCAACCTAGCAAGACAGGCTAACATTGAAATTCAGGAAATAAAGAGAGCACCATTAAAATACTCCTCAAGAAGAGCAACCCCAAGACACATAATCATCAGATTCTCCAATGTTAAAGAAAAAATTGTTAAAGTAGAGAAAGGTCAGGTCACCTGCAAAGGGAAACCCATCAGACTAACAGCAGATCTCTCTGCAGAAACCCTACAAGCCAGAAGAGAGTAGAGGCCAATATTTAACAATATTTAACATTCTTAAAGAAAAGAATATTCAACCTGTTATATCCAGCCAAATTAAGCTTCATAGATGGAGGAGAAATAAAATCCTTTACAGACAAGCAAATGCTGAAAGATTGTGTTACCACCATGCCTGCCTTACAAGAGCTCCTGAAGGAAGCACTAATATGGAAAGGAAAAACTGGTATCAGCCACTACAAAAACACACCAAAATATAAAGACCTGCTTCAGCTAATGTGCAAAATAACCAGCTAGCATCAGGATAACAGGATCAAATTCACACATAACAATAATAACCTTAAATGTAAATGGGCTAAATGCCCCAAATAAAGGACACAAACTAGCAAACTGGATAAAGAGTCAAGACCCATTGCTGTGCTGTATTCTGCAGACCCTTCTCACATGCAAAGACACATGAAGGCTCAAAATGAAGGGATGGAAAGAAAAAAAGCAGGGGTTGCAATCCCACAATAATAGTGGGAGACTCTAACACCCCACTGTCAATACTGGACAGAACAATGAGACAGAAGATTGACAAGAATATTCAGGACTTGAACTCAGCTCTGGACCAAGTGGACCTAATAGACCATTATACAACTCTCCACTCCAAATCAACAGAATATACATTCTTCTCAGCATCACGTAGTACTTATTCTAAAAGCGTCAATATAATTGGAAGTAAAAAACTCTTCAGCAAATGCAAAAGAATGGAAATTATAACAAAAGAATGGAAATTATAACAAAAGAGTGGAAATTATAACTCTTAGGCCACATTGCAATCAAATTAGAACTCAGGATTAAGAAATTCACTCAAAACCACACAACTACGTGAAAATTGAACAACCTGCTCCTAAACGAACAATCTGCTCCTAGATATCCAGGAAGAAGTATGCTGCAAGAACAGAGCCTCTGCTAGGGCAGTGTTGAAGGGAAATGTGGGGTGGGAGCTCCCACACAGAGTCCCCACTGGGGCACTGCCTAGTGGAGCTGTGAAAGGAGGACCACTATCCTCCAAACCCAGAATGGTAGATCCACTGACAGTTTACACCATGCACCTGGAAAGACTGTAGACACTTAACTCCAGCCCATGAAAGCAACTGGGATGGGGGCTGTACCCTCGAAAGCTACAAGGTGAAGCCACCCAAAGCCATGGAGGCCACCTCTTACCTCAGTGTGACCTGGATGTGAGACTTGGAGTCAAAAGAGATCATTTTGGAGCTTTAAGATTTGACTGCCCTGCTGGATGTCCTCTCTCACCACTTCTATTCAACATAGTATTGGAAGTCCTGGACAGGACAGTCAGGCAAGAGAAAGAAATAAAGGGCATCCAAGCAGGAAGAGAGGAAGTCAGACTATCCTTGTTTGCAGATGACATGATCCTATTTGTAGAAAACTCTATAGTCTCAGCTGTATAACTTCTTAAGCTGATAAGCAACTTCAGCATTGTCTCAGGATACAAAGTCAGTGTGCAAAAAATCACTAGCATTCCTATACACCAACAGTCAAACCGAAAGCCAAATTAGGAACACATTCACAATTGCCACACACAAGTGTACACACACACACACACACACAAATACCTAGGAATACATCTAGGGAGGTAAAAGATCTCTGCAAAGATAATTACAAAACACTGTTCAAAGAAATCAGAGTTGACACAAACAAGTGGAAAAACATTCCATGCTCATAGATAGGAAGAATGAATATTGTAAAAATGGCCATACTGCTCATATGATGTATAGATTCAATGCTATTTCTATTAAACTACCATTAAGATGTTTCACAGAACTAGAAGAAAAAACCTACTTTAAAATTAGTATGAAACCAAAAAAGAGCCCAAATGCCAAGGCAATCTTAAGCAAAAAGAACAAAGATGGAGGCATCATGGTACCCAACTTCAGACTACACAATAGAGGTGACAGTAACCAAAACAGTGTGGTACTGGTACAAAAACAGACACATAGACCAATGGAACAGAAAATGGAACCCAGAAATTAAGCTACACCCACAAATATCTGATCTTCAACAAACCTGAGAAAAACCAGCAATGAGAAAAGAATTTCCTATTTGATAAATGGTGCTGGATAACTGGTTAGCCATATGCAGAAGATTGAAACTGGATTCTTTCCTTAAATCATATACAAAAATTAACTCAAGATGGATTAAAGACTTTAGTGTAAAACCCAAAACTACAAAAACCCTGGAAGGCAACCTATGCAACACCATTCAGGATGTAGGCATGGGCAAAGATTTCATGATGAAAGTAATTGTAACAAAACCAAAAATTGACAAATGGGATCTAATTAAACTAAAGAGCTTCTGCAAAACAAAGGAAACTATTAACAGAGTGAGCAACCTATGGAATGGGTGAAATTTTTTTTGCAAACTATGTGGCTGGCAACAGTCTAATATTTAACATTTATAAAGAAGTTAAGCAAATTTACAAGAAAAAAAAGCCTTCATTAAAAAAGTGGGCAAATGACATAAACAGTTTTCCTAAGAAGACATACATGAAGCCAAAAAGTGTATGAAAAAAAGCTTAACATCACTGATCATTAGAGAAGTGCAAATCAAAACCACAATGAGATATTATCTCACACAAATCAGAATAGCTATTATTAAAAAGTCAAAAAATAACAGATGCCAGTGAGGTGGTGGAGAAAAAGGAATGCTTATACACTGTTTGTGGGAGTGTAAATTCTTTCAACCATTGTGGAAGACAGTGTGGTGATTCTTCTTCAAAGATCTAAGAACAGAAATACCGTTCAACTCAGAATCCAACGACGACTGGGTTTATACCCGAAAGAATGTAAATAATTCTATTATGAAGACACATCAATACATATGTTCATTGCAGCACTGTTCACAATAGCAAAAACATGGAATCAACCTCAATGCCCACCAATGATAGATTAAATAAAGAAAACGCAGTACTTATACACCATGGAATACTATGCAGTGATCAAAAAAGAACAAGATCATGTCAATTGCAGGGACATGGATGGAGCTGAAGGCCATTATTCTCAGCAAACTAATGCAGGAATAGAAAACCAAGTACCACATGTTCTCACTTATAATTGGGAACTAAATGATGAGAACACATGGACACATAGAGGGGAACAAAACACACTGGAGTCTATTGGAGGAGAGAAAGGATCAAGAAAAATAACTAATGAGTATTAGGCTTAATACCTGAGTGATGAAATAATGTGCACAGCAATCGCCCATGACACAGTTTACCTAAATAACAAACCTGACATGTACCCCTGAAAATAAAATAAAATTTATAAAAAGGTGTTGAAAGAAAGTAGTAGTATATCCAGCAAATTTATCCATCATAAGACAAAGAGAAATTAAGACTTTTCCAGACAAGCAAACACTGAAGGAATTTATTACCACAGTAGATTGACCTTACGAAAATGCTCAAGGGAGTCTTCACCCTGGAAGAAAAAGAACAAAATTTACCATCATGAAAACACAATGAAGTATATAACTCACTGATAAAGCAGTCACACAAAGGAAGAAGAGAAAGGATTCAAATGGATACCACTAAAGAAATCTACTAAGCCACACAAACAATAAAAGAAAAAGGAACAATTTATGAAACAACAATATGATAGGAACAAAACCTCACATGTGAATGATAACCTTGAATGCAAGAAAATTAAATTTTTTACTTAAAAATATAGAATGGTAGGCCAGGAATGGTAGCTCATATCTGTGATCCGAGTACTTTGGGAGGCTGAGGTGAGTAGATGCCTTGAGCTCAGGAGTTCAAGACCAGCCTGGGCAAAATGGCAAAACCCCATTCTACCAAAAAAAAAAAAAAAAAAAAATTAATGGGATATGGTGGTGCACACCTGTAGTTCTAGCTACTAGAGAGGCTGAGGTGGGAGAATCACTTTAGTGAGGAGTATATACTATTTTCCCACTCTCTCTCTCTCTCTATATATATATATGTATATATAGAGAAAAATCAATATATACATATATACACATGTAAGTACATATGTACACACATACATAAACGTGTATATATGTAGCTATACACACATATATGCATATATGGATATTTCTAAGAAAGGAATAGTATGTCCAGCAAACTTATCCATCATAAATGAAAGTGAAATTAAGATTTTCCTAGACAAGCAAACACTGAAGGAATTCATTACCACTGCTAGATCAGCCCTACACTCTTTCATATATATATATGAGAAAAAATTAGCAAGACATGGTGATACATACCTGTAGTTCTAGCTACTAGGGAGGATGAGGTGGGAGGATCACTTTAGTGAGGAACATATACTATTTTTCTCTTGCTCGCTCTCCTCTCACTCTCTCTCTCCAGATACATACATATATATATATGTATATATATGTACATGTAGAGAAAGATCAATATATACATATATACACACACATACATATATATACACACATACACACACATATATATGTATAGGGCCGTATATACAAATATACACACACACACATATATATATATATATATACACATGTAGGGCCGATCTAGTAGTGGTAATGAATATATACATACATACATAAATACATGCATACATATATATATGTATGACAGAGAGAAAAAGAGAAAATGGCTGAATGAATTTTTTAAATGAGCTAATTGCTGCTTACAAAAAACTCATCTTACTAGGAAAGACATATACAGACTGAAAATAAAGGGAAAGAAAAAGATATTCCACAGAAATGGAAACCAAAAGCAAGCAGGACTAGCTATATGTATATCAGATGAAATAGACTTTCAGTAAAAAACAGTAAAAAAAAAAAAAAAAAAAAAAGGTCATCATATAATAACAAAAGGATTAATCCTTTGAGAGAATATAACAATTCTAAATATATATGCACACAACACTGGAGCACCGAGATTTATAAAGCATGTATTACTAGCTATCAAGAGAGGGAAAGACTGAAATAGAAAATAGTGAAGGACATCAACATTCCACTCTCAGCATTAGACAGATCATCTAGACAGAAAATCAACAAAGAAACATTGGATTTAAACTGAAATTTAGACCAACCCCAAATGGTCCTCACAGATATTTATGGAATATTCTCTCTAACAATTGCAGAATATACATTTTTTTCAAAACACATAGAACATTCTGCAGGACTGACCACATGTTAGGCAACAAAACAAGTCTTAAATTTTAAAAAGATTAAACTTATATCAAATATCTTCTCATACCCAATGAACTAAAACTAGAAATCAATACCAATAGGGACTTTGTAAACCATATAAATACATGAAATTAAAACACATGCACCTAAATGACCATTAGATCAACAAAGAAATTAAGATGAAAATAAAAAAATCTAGAAACAAATAAAAATTGAAATACAATATAGCAAAACCTGTGGGATACAGCAAAAGCAGTGCTAAGAAAAAAGTTTGTAGTAATAAATGCTTATATCAAAAAGTAGAAAGATCACAAATTAACAATTTAACAATGGACCTCAAAAAACTAGACAAGCAAGAACAAAACAAACCCAAAATTAGTATAAGAAAAGAAATAACAAAATCATAGGAGAATAAAATAATGATTAGACAAATAATACAAAGGATTAACAAAATGAAAAAGTTCTTCTTTGAAAAGGTAAAGAAAAGTAATAAACTTCTAGCTAGATTAACCGAGAAAATAGGGAGAAGACTCAAAGAAACAAAATCAGAAATGAAAAAGGAGACATCACAACTAATACCACAGAAGTACAAAAGACTAACATAAACTATTATGAACAACTCCTTGTATGCTGACAAACTGGAAAACATATAGGAAACATAAATTCCTGGAAACATACAACCTACCAGGGTTGAATCAGAAAGAAATTGAAAACCTGAACAGACCAATAATCAGTAGTGAGATTAAATCAGTAATAAAAACTCTCTCAAGAAAGCAAAGCTCAAGACTGGATGGATACACAGGCAAATTTTACAAAACCTAAAAATAACTAATAGCAATTCTTCTGAAAGTATTCCAAAATATTGAAGAGGACAGAATTCTCTCTAACCCATTCTACATGGCCAGGATCACCCCAATAGTAATACCAGACAATGACATGGCAAAAGAGGAAAACTGTAGACCAATATCCTGGATGAATATAGATGAAAATATCCTTAACAAAGTACTAGCAAAGCGAATTCAACAGCACATCAAAAAGATAATGTACCATGATGAAGTGGGATTTCAGTGTATGCAAATCAATAAATGTGATATGCCACATCAACAGAATGAAGGACAAAAATGATGTTTATCTTCATAAATGCTGAAAAAGCATTTGATAAACTTCAACATCCATTTATGATAAAAAGCTCTCAACAAACTAGGCATCAAAGGAAGATATCTCAAAATAACAAAAACTGTATAGACAAACCCACAGCTACCATTATACTGAATAGGGAAGAGTTGAAATACTTTTCTCTAGAATCTGAAATAAGACAACAAGGATGCCCACTTTCACCATTCTTATTCAACATAATACTGGAAGTCCTAGCAAGAGCAATCAGGAAAGATTGGTGATTGGAAAAGAGTAAGTCAAATTATTGCTCTTTGCTGAGGATATAATCTTATATCTAGAGGAACTTAAAGCTTCCACCAAAAATCTCTTAGATTTGATAAATGTATTCTGTAAAGTTGCAGGGTACAAAATAAATGCACAAAAATCAATAGTGTTTCTATACAGCAAGAATGACCTAGATGAAGAATAGATCAGGAAGGCAATCCCATTTACAATAGCTACAGAAAATGCCTAGGAATAAATGTAACTAAGGGGTAAAGTATCTCTGCAAGAAAAACTATAAAATACTGATGAAAGAAATTGAAGATGATACAAACAAATGGAAAAACACCCCATGTTCATGGTTAGGAAGAATTAATATTTTTTAAATGACTGTATAGCCAAAAACAATCTACAGATTCAGTGCAATGCCTGTCAAAACACCAATGCCATTCTACACAGAATTAGGGGAAAAATCCTAAAATTTATATGAAGTTTTAAATAAGTCCAAATAGCCAAAGTAGTCCTGAGCAGAAAGAACAAGACTGGAAGCATCACATTATCTGACTTCAAAACATATTACAAGGCTATAGGAACCAAGAAAGTATGGCATTGACATCAAAATATACACATAGATCAATGGAATAGCATAGAACACCAAGAAATAAAGCCACATATTTACAGCCAGTTCATCTTCAGCAAAGCCTACAAGAATTTGCATTGGGGAAAGGATACCCTCTTCACAAATGGTGCTGAGAAAATAGGATCACTACATTCAGAAGAATGAAATTGTGTCACTATCTCTCATCATACACAAAAATTTACTCAAAATGGATTAAAGACTTAAAAGCAAGTCTTCAAAGTATAAAAATACTAGAAGAAAACCTAGAGAAAACTCTCCTGGATATTGGTCTAGAAAAATTTATGACTAAGACCTCAAAAGCACATTAAACCAAAAGAATAGATAAATGAACTTAATTACACTGAAAACATTCTGCACACAAAGGAAGTAATCAGCAGAATGAAGAGACAACCTGTTCTATGGGAGAAACTGCTTGCAAACTATTCATCCAACAGGGGACTAATATTTATGATACACAAGGCTCTCAGATAACTCAACAGGATAACAAATAATCCCATTAAAAAGTGAGCAAAATATATGAATAGACATTTCTTGAAATAAAACATAAAAATAGTCGTATAAATAGGTATATAAACATACAAATAGGTATATTAAAAATGCTCAATGTCACTAATTATCAGAGAAGTGCAAATCAAAACCACAATGAGAGATCATCCTAGCCTAGTCAGAATGGCAATTATTAAAAAGAAAAAAAAGTAACAAATGTCGGTGAGAATGCAGAGAAAAGAGAACTCTTATACACTGTCAATGGGAATGTAAGCAAATACAGCCACTACAGAAAACAGCATGGAGGTTTTTCAAAAAACTAAAGACAGAATTACTAGTGGTTCCAGCCATTCCACTACTGGGTATCTAAAAGGAAAATAAATTAATATATCAAAGGGATTTCTACACTTGTATATTTATTGCAGCACTATTCACAATAGCAAAAATATGGAATCAACCTATTTCCATCAATGAATGAATGGATAAAGAAAATGTTATATATACAAAATAGAATACTATTTAGCCCATAACAAACTATAAAATCATGTCATTTGCAGCAACTTGTATGGAACTAGAGGTCATTGTTTTAAGTGAAATAAGCCAGGTCCAAAAAGACAAACACTACATGTTCTCACTTATGTGTGGGTTCTGAAAGATTTGAACAGGTAGAAGTAGAGAGTGGAAAGACTGATAACAGAGGCAGGAGGATGAAGGTAATGTCAGTGCAGCCAGACAGCTCTAATAAGGAAGGCTAATGCAACCTCCTGCTTGTTTGAAAATACTAAAATCCACACTATTGCCAAAGAAACAATTTGCATTAAAATTAGTGTCCATTCCATTAAGCACATCCATTATTCAACAGTCACACCCATGCAGATTTTTCCTTGTAACAGATCTTTTTTGAGAAATACTTATTTGCAAGTTGTTGATCAGTTCATTACAGTGGATATAAAATATCATGGCAGTAGATACTTAAGCTCCATGGCTTTGCCATCAAGTGAAGAATTCCAAAGTGTACTAAGGCTGTTTCATTCAAGGGTGGCTTATTTGACCAATGAAGAAAAGATGAGATGCATCACTGTTTAAAAGGCAAAAAAGTTTGCTCTTCGAAATGATATTGTCTTAAAGCACAAATTGTACTGAGTTAATTTTACAGGTGCTTATTTAATTTATTTATCTGTTTTAATTTAAGTATCTCAAAGGAATATTACTTGTAACCGTAATATCCAACAGTAATATTTTTTCTGTCATTGCTGTTTCAAGAGCTGCAGATGACAATCACATATATGACTTTTGAAAAAATTAGTCATTTTTAGGTTTAAAAGTGGCACCAACATCTATGCCTAATGTCCACTCTCAGAACAAAAGTGGACCGACAAGTTTCAGTGATTCATTCGGTTCATGAAGTCTTTTCACATGTCAGGGATTCAAAGGAGGGCACAGTGAAATTACTGATATAAATAATACTGACTCTTTTTCAGATTTTTTAAAAAATGGGTTGATTTGCTTCATGATAATAAACTTCATTTTAATTTCTGCTCTTAATTATTGAGTTTACAAACTCTTTCATTTATCTATCCATTGAGCTATTCATTTTGGCAACATTAATGAGTGCTGCATATACTAAGTTACTGTGTCAAGAAATGGGTATTTAAAAATTAGTAAGACATAACGCCTGTCCCCAAGAAGCTCATATTCTAACTGGGAAGACGACAAATAAATAGTTCATTACATTATAATATGAGATTTATAAATTTCATGTGACATTTTAAATTTTTCTAAATGTCATGAGGCAGCGAAGGAAGGAATTATTAGTCTCATTTTATAAATTTATAGCACACTGAGGCCCAAGGATGTGACTTCTCCAAAGTCACACAGCTAGTTACAAGCTAAAACTGGCAGAACTCAGGCCTTTTTCTGTCAAAGCCCACTGTCTATATTTAGTGATTATGCCTACTGCTTTAGTTAACTTTGAATATCTACTTTGTGCTTAAAAAAGAATCCAAATCACTTTTGCTTCAAGAAAAAAGCTGACTTTTCTAATTGCAAGTTTAACCAAGTACTAGAGTACATATGCCTTGTGCATAGATCATTACCAATTAAAGTTTGTAGAAGCAGCTGATGTAGCTAATCTTGCAGAGAGTAATATGGTAAAATTGAAGCTACGTTGCTCACGTACATGCCTAAAAAGTAGCCAGTTTGTCGGGAAGGAGCAGATCCCACAAGGGAGTATAGAGCATTAAATTTTAGACAGAATTTCTCATATTCTCAATTGGGTGAAAATGCTCTTGGTCCAACCTCTAGAACGAAGATTGGCAAGTTAAATCCTCCAGTGCAAATTCAGCCCACCTCAACTTTTATAAATAAACTCTATTTATACACCATGAGCATTCTTTTACAAATATCCTATGACTGCTTTCACACTTCAATAACGATGTTGCCTAGTTTTAATAGAAACTAGCCTGCAAAACTTAAAATATTTACTGTCTGGTCTATTACAGAAAATCTTTGTCAAGCCTCCCTCTAAAAAAAGTTTTTTTCAACCTTTCACACTACACAAATGAGAACAAACTGTTGCATACTTTCGAGAAAGAAACGTGAACATCTGTATTAAGAAAGTTTAACAAAAATGCCGTCATATTCCTTAATGTAGTAATTCCTCTTCTGTACAACATGGCACTAGTTGACCAGCGATGGAGTGGATTAAATTATTGCTGAGCTCTTACTACATGCAAGGCGTGGTACTGAACACTTTACAGATGTAATCTCATCGTAGTATCATAACGCTGTAAAATAGTATAATTATTATTTCCATATTACCAAAGCAGAAGCTATTTTAAGGAGTTTAATTTCCCAAAATCACACCACTAGTAAATTATGGACTACTTTGATACTCTGATTCTAAAGCCAAATGATCTGAAACACTATGTTGTACTGTCAATGACGATAAAGAGGAAGCGTAATGGTTAATGGTTATCTATAGCTGTGTAACAGACAATCTAAACTTAATGGTTTAAACAATCATTTTATTTTGCTCATGATTTTATAGTTTAGGAATTTGAACAGAGCATAGTGGAAATTGTTCAACTATGCTCTACAAAGACTCCGGCTTTCAGCTGGGCTGTCTCTAATAGCTGGAGATGTCTGGGAAAGCTACATTGACAAAGTATGTCTGGGGTCTTGGTTCTGGCCTTTGGCTTGGTTCTTTGGTTTTAATCCATTTGTTGGTGTTGAGGCTAAAGTGTCCAAGATGGCATCAATCACTTGTCTAATACCTGAGCTATGGTTGCTGTGACAACTGGGGCTAGCTGAGCAACTTCCTCTTTCCACACAGCCTCTCCATATGGTTTTCTTGAGCTAATGTGGCAGTTGCAAGGTATTCAGATTTCTTACATGGCTTCTGGATTCCCCCAAAGGGAGTGTTTCAAGTGACAATAAGTGGAATCTGCCACATTTTTAAAGTTTGTGTCAAGGCACAATCATTAAAGGTACGGCATTACTTCCACAGTAGTCTACTGATCAAAGCAGTCATAGAGCCCACTTAGATTCAGGGCGTATGGGGAGTGGAGCTGACAAATTAGCAATCATCTTTATTCGGCAATAGGGTTTTCCAGAGCAAGGAAGTTTTGGAAACATTGATTAGATTATTGCCACTAGATTCACAATATATACTTACCTATTAAAGACTAACTCCCAGGATGAACAGAGCTGTTTTTCAAATACATTTAACCATATGATTTTAGTTTTGCATTACGACTGTTAATGTCTCTCAGCACTGACTTTATGAAATATTTTTCCAAGGAAAATATTTTTTAAATTTTCTAAGAAAAATTTTCTTAGAAATGAGATACAGTTTTATACACAGAGGTCTTCTTTGCACTGTTATTTGTAATATGGTAATGTAGCACACATCTCAGTGTTGAATATCCAATATTAGAGAAATCATTAGGTAAATAATGTTTCAATAATAGGATATTACATAGGCATTAAAATTATGTTTATAATGTTCCCAGCTAAATTATATTTACATGGTAAAATGCTTATGCTATATTTTGATTTCATTTTGCTTTTGTCTTAGCTTTTCATTTTGAAATAGATGTAGGTTCACATGCGTTGTAAGAAATACTACAGAGTTTCTATACATGCTTTACCCAGTTTCCTCCATGGCAACAACCTGTAGAACTATACTATAATATTACCACCAAGAAATTGACATTGATGCAATCCACAGACATTCAGATTTCCCCAGTTTTACATGTACTCGCTGTGCGTTTGTGTTTATTTTCATGTAGCTTTGTAACATGTATCTATATTCATGTGAAGACCAGCACAGTCAAGCTACAGAACAGGTTCATCAAAAATATCCCTCCTGCTACCCTTTTATAGAAACAGCACCTCCTTATCCCACATCCCCTGGCAGCCAGTGATGTGCTTTACATTTCTATAATTTATTTAATGAATACTATACAAAAACATACAATAGGTAATCTTTTAAGATTGGCTTTTGTAACTTAGCATGATACTCTAGATTAATCCAAGTTTTTGCATGTATAATAATTCTTCCTTTTTATTGCTGAATGGTGTTCTATGGAATCATTTGTTTGACTTTTTGTAATTGAAAGATATTGGGACTATTTAAAGCTTTGGGTTATTACAAATAAAGTTCCTATGGACACTCATGTAAAGGCTTTTATTTAAATTTAAGTTTGCATTTCTCTGAGATAAATATCCATGACTGGAATTGCTGATTTGCATGGCTGTAATTTTAAGGGAAACAAAATGACAGAATGTTATATGAAAACTATGTAAAAATACATAACTAAATACTGGAAGCAAGTATATTCTGAATATTAGCAGGGGTTACTGCTTGCTGATAGAATTATGAATAATTTTTAAATCTCTTTATATTACCCTGAATTTCCAAATTTTTCCTAAAGACTTAATGAGTTGTCAAAAAAAAAAAAAAAGAAAGAAAGAAATGCATGTAGGAATGAAAGAAAAAATACTGAAATAAAATAATTTACTATTTCTGAGTAATGAGATTAGATCATTTTATTTATTTATTTATTTATTTATTTATTTATTTATTTATTTATTTATTTTTGTGACAGAGTCTCACCCTGTCACCCAGGCTGGAGTGCAGTGCTGCAATATTGGCTCACTGCAACCTCTACCTCCAGAGTTGAAGTGATTCTACTGCCTCAGCCTTCTGAGTAGCTTAGATTACAGATGCCTGCCACCACGCCCAGCTAATATTTGTATTTTTGGTAGAGACAGGGTTTCCCCATGTTGGCTAGGCTGGTCTCAAAGTCCTGACCTCAAGTGATCCTCCTGCCTCAACCTCCCAAAGTGCTGGGATTACAAGCCTGAGCCACCATGCCCACCCTTAATCTTCTTGAAATCTTTAAGAGTTTTCCAAAATGTTTTCAATGAAAATTTATTATCTGAAAATTAGGATAATATGTTATCAGTTTTAAATGTTGAAATTGTTCTTGTGTAACATGTTTATATACGAGTGTCCATTTTTTCTATAGATTATATCTGTTGGCAACAATTTTCAGAATCTCATACATTGACAAATGCTTCTTTTATTTTCTGTTGTATCCTGAAGACCATTTCTGTACAAAATCCACTACTACGTTTTTCTGTTTTAGTAGACATCATCTAGTGGTATCCATTACTCTTCTCCTGAATTCACCACATCAAGCCAGCAGTAATCTTTGGCACTCTGGAAAATTAATTAAAGTTGTTGGGTCTAAGCTTTCACACTTAACGTTGATTAACAATTTTGAATCTTTCCAAAAATGACAGTGGTAAACAATATTTCAACAGAGTGATGCCCTGTGTCTTATGGAGTATATTAAACTAAAAAATAAATTTAGCAGCCAATAACATCACTTGGAGCCTTTTTCAGTGTAATTCCCACTTCTCTGTTTCTTTTTGTTACCACATGAATGGGTAAGCCCTTTCACTCAGTAATCTATAACCAAACCATCTAGTGACTCATACCAATTTGATAGTTGCCTTAAAAATTTGATAGTTGCTTTATAAAAATTTATAAAGTTTTGATGTTCCCTAGGTAAGTTTCTATAGTTGAGTGTTTGTTTGTATGTATGTTTTTTGAGAAGTAGTCTCCCTCTGTTGCCCAGGCTGGAATGCAATGGTGCAATCTCTGCTCACTGCAACCTCTACCTCCTGGGTTAAAGTAATTCTCCTGCCACAGCCTCCTGAGTAGCTGGGATTATAGGTACCCACCAGCATGCCTGGCTAATTTTTGTATTTTTTAGTAGAGACAAGGGTTCTCCATGTTGACCAGGTCGGTCTTGAACTCCTGACTTCAGGTGATCCACCTGTCTTGGCCTCCCAAAGTGCTGGGATTACAGGCAGGAGCCACTGCTACTGCCTACAGTTGAGTTTTTATCATACAAATAGGATATTACCTACCAGTGATGTTAAATTCTAAAACACATCTTTGCTGACTCTTCAACACTGTGGCTTCTCTTAGCTTCCAACTTCCTGAGTAGACAGAATTAATTCAAGTTAATTTTAAATAAAAAGTATATTGAACATGGGCAATTTTCCTTCTAGAAAAAAAAAGTTGAGCTCATGAGAATTTAGTCTTGGAAGGAATTTACTGGTATTGATTTGTTAATCCTTGTCAGAGGAGCCTAGGCTCACCTCTCCTTTGTAGCTAATGGAAGAGATGAGCAGTACAGTGAAGGGCTAAGGAGAATTAAGTGGCTTTAACAGGGCATAAGAAAATCAATCATTCTGAATTTATAATTTCTAATTCCCATGTTGTCTTAGTCTGTTTTGTGCTGCTATAACAGAACACCACCAGGGAATTTATAAAGAACAGTGGCTTATTTGGTTCACAGTTCTGATGTCCGTGATCCAGGGTCTCCATCTGGTGAGGGCCTTCTTGCTGCATCATCCCACGGCAGAAAGTGGAAGGGTAAGAAAGTATGTGTGTGAGAGAGAGAGGTGGAAAAACTCACTCTTTTATCAGGAACCCACTCCCACAACAACTAACCCACTTCCCTTGGTAATGTCATTAATTTATTCATAAAGGCCCTCATAACTTAATCACCTCTTAAAATTCCCGTATCTTAATGCTGTCAAAATGACAATTAAATTTCAAAAGGAGCTTTGGGGGGGACATTCAAACCATAGCACAGTTCATGTTCAGATAACCTGGTCTTTAAGGGAAAGTGAGAAGAGAATGACCTCCTATCATATTTATGACATATGCTTAGAAGAAGCAACAGTGAAGTGGGCTTAGTTTCAATTTTACTCTGTCATTAACCCCTGTGCAAAGAGACCATTACTACCATTAAACACTCATTGGGCCAAAGTGTAGTAGAGTTGAAAGGGAAGGTAAATTACCTCTTCAAGGCTCTGCTAAATCAGTTCTCTAGCTGATTCTATAAGTGGCAATTTAAAATTCTTTCAAAAATGGGCTGTATCTCTTCCATCTTATGGCTCCAGGGCTCAATGTATAATTCCAGGGGCTGAAAGCTAAGAATTTTGCCATATTCAGACATGAATTATTTATTCCCTGGTGTTTTTACCAAGAAACATTGCAAATAAGGAAGCAAACAGCTAATGCTTATGTAAAACTTCTAGTCGGTACAAGCTAAAGCTAACACACTAATGAGTAACTTTATGTTCCCAAATTCCAAATCCCATTTCAAATATGCATTCCCAAGGAAGATGGGGTTGGCTTATGCATGCAGAACTGTTAGAAAGGTCAAATCAATGGTTCCACCAGCATAGTGAATACTTTTCTTCCTCCCTCCCTTTAGCACCTTGTCAGTATGTATGATGCACTATACTCAGTGTTGTGGCCAAGATGATAGGTAAACACATTATCTAAAGGGAGAGTCATATTTCACATTTGCTGCTCCCAGGATCCCAGTATCTAGTTCACTTCCTGATTCCAGATCGGATATTACTCTGGGAGTGACTCCTTTTCTATTTTTGGACCTGTGCTTTGTTCTTACTCCACACCCAGTCCTGGGATGGAGCATGTGGCCTAGACCTAAATCAGTGTACGCCACTACTTTGGGCTGTGATGGATTCAGTAATAGACACAAGCTTCAGTTAGAGCCCATGAGAAGCCAGGAGATTCTAATGGGATCTTGAAAAAGATACTTTTTCTCTTTCCATTAGAAGTGAACAAGAGACAAAGGCAGGAGCCATAACACGTCTTATAAACAGCAGAACTGAGAATGAAGTAAATGTTGAGGATGTAGTCAAAGAAATGGAGAACAAAGTCCCATTGCGTTGACATCATGTGGACCTTGGATCAAACCATTTCTAATGGAGAACTAGCCTGGATTGTTCAGTTTTGTGAGCTGATAGTTCTTGTTTAGTTGAGTTTTTATTTCTCCCCAATCCTTTTTTATTTAGGATTTCTATCATTTATGTAAGAATATTGGATAACACACATAAGAACACAGAGGCCATATGGCAAGTGCCGTGACAGACATAGAGGCTAAGTAAAGGAAAAATTCAGAGGTGAGAAGGATTCCTTCCCCCAGGACTTGCGCAAGAAAGGGCAGTGGCTAAGAGGACAGGATGATCTTAGTCCCTTATGGGTCTGCCACCCCTGCATTAATCTAAACTTTAAAACTGTGTTGATTTCAAACAAATAATTTCCACATTTTAAGGATCTAGTCACATCAATCAAAAGGAAAAACATTTCTAATGTGTAAAATTCCATCCATCTCAAAATTTACCGTAAGTACCTGCTATGCTTTTTATTTATATTATTTTACACTGTGTTTAGAGCTAAGATTGTAACAGAAGAAAAAAAGCAAGATCTCTATAGAGGCTTTTTCCCCCAACCAAAGGCTATTCCTCTTATTCTAGAATTTCTTCTGGGAAGGTTTTTCCTCCCCTTCACTGGTCTCCAGTGATTGGATGGGGCTGACTACATGCCCATTAGGTCTGAGGTGGGCACATAACTGAGGCTGCCTACCCTGAGACATATGTAGGAGTGGCTAGGAAAAGGCTGTGTATTTTCCACTGCATTTGTTGCTGTGAGAAGATGAGCACAGCCCCCTAACACAAGGTATGAGCCTACCTGGAAACAGCAGAGGGAAGCAGATCTGAGAGAGGGAGACTGAACCCTGATGGCAACATGTAAGACCCCAGACACAGCTGTCCCTGACCTATCCCTGGACTGCAGGTTACATAAGCAAATAAATATCTTTATAGGGCTCAGAGTCTTGTCTTATTCAATACCATCTTCATATGTCAATATTTGTAGAATGCCTATAATGTTTATGGTATTAAAGTGTCCCTACAGGTAGCTTATTAATCGGGGAGATAAGTTTCCCAAACATGGAAGAATTAGAGAATATAATGATGGCTGTTTCAGAGAAGGTGGACATCAATGTGGGCCAAAGGCTTTTGAAAGGAAGGGGGACTTGAGTTGAAAAATATGAATTTATGTATAACCCACACTTCATTTTTTCATGAAATATATCAGCAGAGCATATTGGGACCTTTTATTCACAGCAAAACTGACACACATCTGCTCAAATAAATTGATGTTCCAATCTCAAGTGACTCATTTGGCAGGAAAAACAATTTCATTTCTTGTTATAAATAGAAGGAGTAAAAGAACACACAAGAAAATGAGGATGTGGCAAAGACATTTTAAAAGCATATTAAGATGGACAGTGATAGTATAGTTGTAATTGCCATGGTGGTATGGTGGTAGTTGGAAGAGGAGGAGGAGGAGTAATGGTAATAGGATGATAGTAATAGGAATAATAGTGGTAGAAATATGGTGGTATTGATACTGGTGACAGTAGTAATCATAATGTTGTCCTGATTATTTAGTTCTTTTTATCTGGTGGCTTTGCTAAGTGATATATAGACATTTTCTTATATAACCCTCAGAAAAGCCCTAGGAAGTGAATATCACTAATATCTTCATTCTGGATAGAAGGCCCAAGACTGAGATGCTGGGGTTTAATCTCAAAACTTGTGTATTTTACCACTTACTGTTCTGTTCCATTTCTAACTCTAAAAAGTTACCATCTAGTATATGCATAGAGAGTTATAAAGGTGCAAAAATATTTCAGATCTCAACTTGGATATGGCTTCTAAAGGCTGCATCAGAGGCAATGACTGGACCAGCTATAACTTAGGGCCCCACAGTCATTGCGAATGGCCCTGTGCAGGGCGGGGGGATCACAGTAGTAAGAAATAGGTCAGTTTCCTCTGCAGAATTGGTTTTCAATAATACTCCATGAGAATTGTTTATGCCAAAGAATTTTGAGTAACAAATGCGAGAGAAATGATGCATTACTCTTTTTTTGGTTTGTTTGTTTTTGTCCTTAAATCTGAATGCTTTCTAGTGTGCAGCTTATGTGTTTTACTTGGTAAATACACATTGGGTAGGAAAATGATGTTTTGAAAACACCTCTCACCAAACCATGTTTATCAAATATAATCGAATTGAGTCTACTTGACTTTATTTTGGACCTCCTGCTTATTTAGATTCTTCAATTTAGCAGTGATTTTTAGATTCTGAATCCAGTTCTAGTATGTGACAAATAAAATTAGAGTGTTTATTAAGTTGGATTTGTAATTATTCAACTATCCCCGTGGTTGTCTCTGGAAATCAATTTTAATATTAAATGTCAGTAATGAGACTTGGGTCTAGGAATCTGTTTTACTCTATTTTCTCCCTAGACTGGTGATGGCTGAATTTTTCATGCTGACTAACACTCCCTATCAGCCACCCCCCTATATATTTATATCACCTCCACAATGTGGAAAACCTATTTCTAAATTAGACACCCTATTTCTAAGCCAAGATATCAGAGGAATCCAATAAGAGAGACCATTAAAGGAGATGAAAACAATTTGATCAGAGGCAGAAGTGAGAAAGTTCCTGGCTCTGCAGCTCCCTGATTATTGGCTGTATATGACTTTGAGTAACATAGCTAGCTCCTCTAAGCCTCAGCTTTCATTTCTGCAGAACGAGAAGTGGAGCTCTGAGGGTTGCTATGAGGAGTAAATAAAATTATGCCTGGCACACCTTAAGTGATTAGTGAAGGCTACTTGCTATCATCATCATCATCATCAACAACATCATCTTGCTATCATCATCATCATCATCAACAACATCATCATCATAATTTTAATTTCAGGAGCACGGAGATGGGAATAGTTCCCACCATCAGCTAAGACAAAGATGCTGCCCTTTGCTTCTGCGGAGGCACCTGAAAGCCAGAGCCAGCTGATGACTCAGTCACTGTGCCCTGCAACAAAATTCTAAGTGAGCAGAGAAGAGAGTGACTGGAGAAATGACAAATATTAGCTATAGGGGAAGAGGCCCACATTTGCATGAATAACAATAACAACAGGGCAACTAAAACAACAGACAGGAAAATGACCCTGCTGTTCTGCAGGGTGCAATCTCATGTGTTCTTGTCAGTGTTTCCTGGGAGGATTTTAAACTCCCAGCAGACACCATATATGCTTTTTTGAAAGCAGACCAAGGATAAGTAATGAATAAATAAATAAATAGTCTTTTGGGTACAGTGCCCAGCAAACAAGTGCTATGCCAATATCTTTTAATTTTTTTAAAGACTATTGCTGATTAAATGGAATGGAAAAGGAGAACATCTTAATTAGGAAGATGCTTTTGACTGAATGGTGTCCCTCCAAAATTCATATATTGAAGTCCTAACCCCCAAGGTTATGATGTTTAGCAATATGACCTTTGGGAGATAATTAGTTCAAGAAGATAGGACCTTCATGATGGAATTAATGCCCTTATAAAAAGAAACAGCAGAGAGCTTGCTTCCCAGACCTGTCAAGTGAGCATAGAGCAAGAAGGTGACCTTACCAGAAACTGACCATGCTGGCACCTTGAGCTTAGACTCTAGCTAGCTTCCAGAACAGTGATAAAATAAATTTCTGTTGTTTCAGCCATTCAGTCTATGATATTTTGTTATGGCAGCCCAGGCTAAGTAAGAGGGTTCTCTGCAGTCACTGATGATAGACACATTCCCTTAGGTGGGACAATGGAAAATGGATCCTGAGACCAAGGTGGTGGTCAGAGCCAGAGCAGTGGACTCCAACTGGGCCCTACAGCAACACAGCTGAAAAGTCCAGTCCCACTGCATCAGAATTACCCAGGATGAGTGCAAAGACTCCAGATTTTAAACACGTTTCCCAGTTGTTTCTGACAGGTAACCATGTGTGAGAACCAAGGGTCAAGTGGAACGAGTCATTCAGCTTTGGATTGAAACTGACCCAGATTTTACAAACAGACATTGCCAGGCATGAAGGCTCAGTTCATCCACTTTCTCCAAGAGACTTTATTTCTTCATATTGTAGAAAAGAGATAACAGTGATGCTAACATTTGTTGAGGTCTGGCATCTTCTAGTCACTGTGTGTCTATCATGCATTATTTCATCTAATTCTCACACCAAATTTTGGTTTTTAAATAAGGAAAATAAGACAGTGTGAATCTAAATGCTTACTGAAAATTCCAAAGCTGCTAAATGACAGAGTTAGATGCAAATGCAGGCTTATTAGACGCCAGAGCTGCAGTTTCTGTAGGGGTTAGTTGTGTGAATTTTCAAGTGCTAAGCATGGTACTTGGTGTATAGCACTTGTTCAATAAATTGTTGTAGTTGTTGTTACTGCTGTTGACTATCAATTATCTTCCTCATTGTTATTTAGGACAGACCTGGGGTTACTGTGGATTTTATTGCAGGCTCTCATGGATTCGTTGTCTGGCCTTACACCATGGCCGAGGGCTTTCCAGAAAAACAGGTGTTTCAACTTGTCCCCAGATGGAAACTAACCCTCATAAAAGATAACAGAGCAGTTAATTAAGCTATCTTATTTTGGAATCCAAAGGCCTGGGTTCAAATCTTGACTCTACCAGCCACTAGCTGTGTGATTTGGTCAAATGGCTTAACTCCTCTATGCTTGGTTTTTTTTTTTTTTTTTTCATCTAAAAAGTAGGCTTAATAAGAATTCCTCCCTCAGAAAGTGGCTTTAGGAATTAAATAAGATAATTCTGGTAAAACAGCTAGATGGGTGTCTGATAAGTACTCAATATGCGGTCGTTACCACTAATATTTTTTATTATCTTTCAGGAAATGCCTTTGACCTCTGTTACACAGTGGCTGACCCTGTGGCACAGATGAGGACATTTTAGGCTATAAGCCATCCAAGTCTGCCTTTGATTCTATTCTAGAATAAGAGAAAGTCTGAAACACAATTCACACGACCTTAGGTTATGCAGCATAGCCCCCTCAACTCAGGCAGGATGGCACCCAAGGAAGGCCAAAGCATGTACTCTGCTCCCTCACCCAGAGAGCTGTTTCAACATTGAAGATCCATTTAGGGCCTGTCTCTTCCACAGCAAATCTACACTCACTGTTCAGCTGGCACTGAATCAGATTCTTGCCATATTTGTGAATAATGAACAAACTTCAAATACTACGTAATGGTCTCCTACACATAGGCACATCTCACTGAACAGTCATGTGCTCTAGAGAATTTGAAGCTTCAGCAGTCTATGAATTGAACCAGAAAAATAAGAGCTGAAACTGCACAGAAGCCCTGAGCTGCCATCATCTGGGGTTCCAGGTTTTTCCATCTTTAACTTTTATAGCTTGAAACATAAAGCTATTGATTAATAACTTATTAATAACTGCCACCATTTACTGGGAGTTTACTATGTAGCAGGCAGCTGCTAAGTTCTACATACACACAGCTATTTCATTTAATCATTACACTGTGAGTAAGTACTCCTATTATCTCCACTGAAGAGACCAGGAAACAGACTCAGAGGGTAAATAATTTATATTAATACTAGGTTGCACAGCAGAAAATGTGACAGAGCCAGAAATGGAATCAGGCAGTTTGGTTCCAGAACTATGAAACATTAATTATAGTATTTTTCAGAAATTTTTCAAATACTTGATTTTGAAAGTATGCTTTTTTCTAAAGTTTGATTTCTTATATTCAGAGACTCATTTCCTCATCTTTGGTGTTTAGCATGAAAGCCAGTGAATTGATCAGAGTCACTTTAAAATTTTGCTTTTAGACAAGCTTTACCCAAACACATCCATTCCTTCAAGAGAGCGCTACCTGGAGCGCTGATATCTAAGAAAAGATCATTTCTCTACATGGGCAGACGAATGGGGAGAACTGACCAATTACCTCGAAAATACAATCGATGCCAGCAGGCAATAAGAATAATTTAAACCAATAAACTCTTTCCTCTCAACTGCTGGGTTTAGTGTAGGGTTTTCTTTTTCTGTCTTTTTATTTTTCTTTCGATTAGTTGTGCTTTCCAAATAATTGTTCCATCTGTCCACTTCACTTTGCCTGAGTAATCACAGCCAGAGGGCACTTAGAAGTCAAACGTCAGACATGCAGGGAAAACTAATGCATGGGAGGCTGTGGAAAGAGAAATCGTTGTCTGTTCTCTTTCCCTGCAGCTGGGCCAGGGATCTGAAAGTAAATTATAAGCACCAGGTGCCCCAGGGAAGAAGCTACTGTTTGGGAATGGAAATGGAAGAGGGATTTGTTGGACTCCACTGTCAGGAGCGTTGGCTCCCAGGATCAAATGTGCTTAGCAATGGGATTAAGTAAAGAGATCACAGCCAAGCCAGAGATTAGAAGTGTGGAGACAGGAAATGAAAACCAGAATCCTGGAACAGCTTTTTCCTGTGCCATTTACTCTGAAGTAGGCCCCCTGCTGGTCACTGTATGTGTCTTAACTATTTTGATCCTCCCTGCCGATCTACTATTTCACACATAAAGAAACGAAGGCCCAGAGACATCAGGTAACTTGCCCAGGACCACACAGCTAGTAAATGACCAAAATTTGAACCCAAGTGTATCTTGATCCCATGCTCTCGCTCTTATCTACTACACCTGGCTATTCTAAACCAGGGGTGATGACCAAGGGTGAAATAGAGTCCTAGAAAGGACAAAGGTGCAAAGGTGAGCCCAGATTATAAATACATGGATAATATGTATTACATGTCAAGATATTTTACATGCATTAGAGGCAAAATGCTTAGATTTAAAATCAATATAGAACTTCAATTTATAGAAGCACAGAAAGGTTTAGTAACTCACCTGAGGCCACAAAGGCAGTAAATAGGTTAGTGGAGAATTAAACCCATGTCTTTGAACCTGATCAAAGACTACACTCCAGCATATGAGGCAGCTTCCTTCTTTTCATACTATTAACTTCCAGGTAGAGAGAGTTAGTTCAGCCTCTTATAAATTATCTTCTAGAGAATGGCATGCTTCTAAAGATATTGAGTGAGAAATAAAAATAGGTTTGTAAAAATGTTATATTAAACAAGGTTAAGCAGAGTTCTAAAATCTAAGCCTTCTCCCTGTATCTAATCTGCTAATGTCCATTGTAAATATCCAAGAGAAAGATGATAAGAAAGATGATAATGTTCCCAACTTAGTTGACCATGGAACCTTTTTTTTTTTTTTTTTTTTTTATAGATAAAGGCTGGCCAGTGTGTCAACCATGGATGATGACTTGACTCCCATGTCTTCGCCTTTAAATAGCAAGATAGAGGTTTTTTTAAACACCAGCAATCACACTGTTTACTTCGTAACACCTATATCTTATGTAGGCTGGGCTACCAACTGGGGAAACGGGAGGTCTACCTTGTTGCTCTCACACTGCCCTTTCAGGACTCTGCTGCTGACTTTTATTCTAAATGCCTTTTTGTGAACCATCTTTCCCAGGTATAGCTAGTCACATAGATATTATTCTGTTTTGAATAAATATTAATAGAAAGTAATGGCTTCATTTGTTAGCCCATTTTATTGACGAGCTCATGAAAAGGGAAAGTCAATGCAGAGAAATACCTCTTTGTGCTGGATTCTTAAACATGAGATCAACTTGTGCCTTGGGAAATGGATAGTAGAGTTTTTCTTGTGCTAAAAGGACAGACCACAATTTACTCTGACTACAGATAAAGCTAGCACAAGGACAAGAGAGTTTCAGAGTATGATGCTGGGGGTGCAAATTGTAGACGTAGGATGGTCTGGTGAGTTCGGTGAGATCACGAAGGAACCCTAGAACAAATTTTCAAGTAGACCCGTATGGAAAATTTAAGATTAGGCAGCTATAGTGGCATAAAATTGAGGAAATTAACCTATAGTATTGTGAAGAAAATGTATTTTTTTCATATTCTCCTAAACTTTGTTACAGTAAAATAATGTCAGCATTTAGGAACCTTGAAGGGAAGGTCTGACCTGGACCAAAGGGAAAGAGGAGGCATTGATGCCAGGGGCATCTCCATTGGTCATGCCATTGGTGGGATTCATACTCGATCAAGATGGGCTATGAAGCAGTTGGTCCAGTTCTGTATGGAGTTGTTGGGAAGTCTCACTTCTTCACTCTTTTATTCAGTCTTCCATTCACTAGTCACTGAGCATCTACTTTGTCAGGCACTGTGCTTGGAATACACAGAGAGAAATAGAAACAGCCACTGCTCTTAGGAAACTGCACTCCACTGTGAAAGATGAATGTTAATAAAATTCAGACATCCTATTAAGTGAGAAAGCTTTTGCACAGAAACCTGGCACAGAGTAAGTGTCACAGCAGGTCAGGGTAATGATATGTAACACCTAGTTCATGTCTAGTGGACACCTAAAACATAACACAAACGAAACACCTTCTAACCTGCCTGTCCCCGTCTCAGTAAATAGCTCCATTCTTGCAGTCACATAAGCCAACAGATCTTGGCATCATTCTTCACTACTGCCTTTGTTGTAAATGTCCAACACTCTTTACCGACTCCACTGCTACCATTCTGGTTCGTTTCTCACGTTGCAGTAGCCTCCTAGTGACTTTTTTCTTGTTTTCACTCTTGTTTCTTTTCTGCACAGAAGCCAGAGTGATTTCTTTGCTTAAACCTCCCCAGTGGCTTCTCATCTTATTCAGAGAATAAGGTAGAAATTGTTATAATGTCCTGAGTGTTTAAGCCCTATATGATATGCTTTGCTTGCCACTGTAGTCTCTCTGTCTTTGTCTCCTACTCTTCCCCTCCTGCCCCTTTGCAGCCACTCCAGCCTCCTTAATGTTCCTGGGACATAAGCACAGACCATACTTTTAATTTCACACTGATTGTTTCCTCTCTCTGGGATATCTTCTCCTAGCTGTCTGGCTCACTCACACCCTTCTTTAAGGCCTCTACCCAAATGTTGCTTATTCAGAGGGGACTTATCTGACTTTCTTATGAAAATGTGTATCCCTATAGCACTTTATTCCCCTTAACTAGTTTCTTTTAGCTTCATAGGACTTACCACTACTTAACAACTCATATATATGTTTATTTCATCATTGTCTACCTTCCTATCTCCTAGAATGTAAGTTTCATAAAAACAACCACCTTGCTTGTCTTATCCTCGCAGCCTTGAACATAGTTGGCCCTCAATAAATATTTGAACAATGTATTAGACAATAAATGATGCAGTACAAAAAAGTACCACATCAGCCCAAAAGCTTGGAGAAATGGGCACAATTCCGATGACATTCGGCCCGCTTCATCTCTCCTGCTGTTGTCACTGTCCTTCCTACTATCTGTCATTCACACATCTTACTTTGCACAAAACTGTAGGAGACAGAAAGCAGCTTACGCCCTGCATCCTGGCATTTTCCCTAGAAGCCCCTCTCCCTGCTGATTCTCCTGAATCTGGTTCACTGAGGCTAGTTCAAAGCATCCATCAAGCCAGGTGTGTCTAGTCATGTTGCCGCTTTCCCCACACCTGGTTGTTTCAGAAGACATGTTTTCCAGGAACCAGGGCTTCACCCAATAAAGAGGTTTATCCCTTCCTTGGAATTGTGTGGCCTGAAAGAACAAACATGTGAGGGAAGAAATTCAGGTCATTGAAACTTGGGCTACTAGCATTTTCTCCACAATGCCCCTCTTGACGACCACCTCTTGTACTTAGCATATGTGTAGAGTTCAGAAAAATTTGAATGTACTTATTTACCATTATTAATGAATGCTTCATTTGTCAAAATATCCCCGAGATTTCTTTTAACCAGCAGCTTTCCCTTGTACACATAGGACAGAATTTGGGTCATAGATGCTCCATCTGCTGTTTGTCAGGGGCACTTGATGAAGATGTCATGAGGAAGGCCTGGCTTTAGGACAGTTACACCTGAATTTTTTTTTTTCTGTCTTGGATTCTTTTTTATTTTTTAAAACTTAGATTTTAGGTTCAGGAATATATGTGGAGGGTTGTTACACAGGTAGATTCATGTCATGGGAATTTGCTGTACAGATTATTTCATCACCCAGGTTCTAAGCCTAGTACCCAATAGTTTTTTTTTTTTCTGCTCTTGTCTTTTTTCCCGTCCTCTACCCTCAAGTAGGCCTCAGTCAGAGCTGAATTCTGATTCCAGCTTGGCCACACTTAGACACAGGCAAGCCCCTGAATCTCTCTGTGCTTTAGTTTCTTTGCTTATAAACACCTAAGCCACGGGCTGTTGTGAGGACTATTGAGCTGTGCTTATCTCAGTGCCCAGCACAGAGCATGTCCTCAACAGATAGTAGCTTCAGGGCTGGAAAACATGTCTTATGTGTAAAGGCAATTCAGCAGTCTTGTTCATATGTTTTTGTATGCAAGTTCCTAATCTGTGTTACCTCTGTGGGTATATACATCATGGGGATTTGTAGCTTCATTTTATAAGAAGCTAATATTGGTCATGCTTACCTACTATTCTTGGGTGGCTGCCAGAGGCTGCTTTGGAGTATATTTGAAACGGCCATCTCTTGCAGTATTTTCCATGCCTACAGATTCTGAGTTTTCATCTTCTGCTTCCGTTTGCTGTCAGAGCATTATTTTAGAAGCTAAACTGCAAGCTTCTAACCTTGCAGTTTCTAATCGTATCTTCGTTTTTTCACCACAAGGGAAGACTGTTGAGAATGAGGGTGAAGGACAGAGATAACACGTAAAGCTATACCTGCTTCGCTGCTGGATTTCCTTCCCTCTTATTTTGATGTGGCACTGTTTGATTTCACCGTTTGAAAATTGCTTCTTGCTTTCCATCTTGCCAAATTTTTGATTATTTTCTTCTTTCAGAAAGAAAAAAATCCACCAACAACCAAACTTCATTTCCCAAATCGTTTAATTGAATTGATGACTGCTGTCAAAATAAAAACCTCACAAATAAGAAGGCTGCAAATCCTAGGATTAAGCTACTTCTGAAGTTTTAAAAATTCTTCCAGGCGTTTATTTGCAAATTGTACCCATTTGCATATTTTATAAGCATAATACAAAAATGTATTATTTATCAGGTGGTCTAGGCATGCTTGTGGAAGATGAATGGTTGCAAACTCAATCTTCATTTTAAAATCCTCATTGTAAATCACACCTTTAACTTGCAGGAAAAGTGGGTTTTTCAACCCTATTTTTTCTGATCTACTTAAAATACTCTAGACTCCACACTGTGAGCAACTTTTCTTAAGTGTATGGGTCTACAATTTGAAGAGAATGGCTGCCAATATGTAAACTCACAAAATTTGAAATAATTTACAGTGTCAAAACTGCCTGGTCTCACTGGCCCCAGTTTATCTGGTCATCCCAGTGACACCCATCTCAAGTATATTGTTGCAAGTTTTCAGGCAGAAGTATGATTTCACACTTAGGCAATTTGAGTTGTCAATGACTCAGGACTTGGAAGTTTCATGCCTCGATAACTTGTCTAACCTTTATGTACAGGCGAGAGAAGAAATCTGATTTGAGCTTTTGCTGGTTCCTGTTGATTTTAGACTCCATGGGCCAGAAAATACCACATCCCCAGATCTGAGGCAATTGATGAGTGAATAATCATTACAGTAGAAAACAAAATTAAATGAGCATGCCATTGTTTGGATTTTTGCTGTTTGTATTTTATGATTCAGTATCCATTTTAAGTAAGACATTTTTAAGTGAAATATATTGAAGTATCCATTTTAAGTAAATATGATAACTGTATTTTAATATGATTGCCCCCTTTGGAGAAATGTAACTATAGGCAGAAAATGCTGCAAATAGAGGAGCATTTGCTAAAGCATCTATCAAGGCTTCTTTTTGTAAGGTAGTTTTCTTCAGGTCCCCAGGGGACACTTTTGTCCCTGTAGAGCCACATGATGTTTTCTGGACTGTAAGGAGCCAGACGCTGTTACAATGACAAAGTGCTGGTCCTCATTCGTGGCTCCCTTCTGCTTGCCTGCCATATTACATATCTGAACACTGGTTTGTATCCTGTGGACACAGCCTATACTATGGGATTAAAGAGGTTCTTCTCCTCCTGTTGTAATGTAAATAACAATAACTGCCTGATCTTTTAATAGGTGCTAGGATATGTTTTCAGTTCTAAAGGCTTGAAGATAAATAAAACACAAACCTTGCCCTCAAGGATTTCAGAGTCCATAAACAGAAATGTAAATATATTGTACATGAATTGTAGCATAGTGCTATTTGTGCTTTGATACTTGAAATTTTGGTTAAAGGTTGAAAATGGTGAGACAGAAGATGAGGAAAATGGATTCTTCTGAATGGATTCACCTTTTTAAAACCTAAAACTGACTGTTTGGTTTCTTATATTGTGAAAGAAATAAAAATCATTGTTTAGTTATACAAAGATAATATCCCCTTTCTCCATTTCATATGGGATGTTGGATTCAGCTGTAGCTGACTGTGCAGTGGCTTCAAAAAGTGCAGTGTGGTTGTTGCTGTTTCTTTGTCATACAAAAAACTAGAGGGAGGCAGTTGCCATATTTGCTTAGTGGCTTAAAGACACCAGAGCTGAGGTCTCTGTGATCCTTTCTGGATTACCAGAAGACTCCACAGCATCATAAAGATGGAAAGAGGAGAAATGGAAATATAATATTGTAAACTTTTTTAAATTGCATTTTAGGCTTTGGGGTACATGTGAAGAACATGCAAGATAGTTACATAGGTACACACTTGGCAGTGTGATTTGCTGCCTTCCTCCCCTTCACCTATATCTGGCATTTCTCCCCATGCTTTCTCTCCCCAACTCCCCACCCCCTGCTGTCCTTCCCCTATTACCCCCAACCGACCCAAGTGTGTAGTGTTCCCCTCCCTGTGTCCATGTGTTATTGTTCAACACCCACCTATGAGTGAGAACATGCGGTATTTCATTTTCTGTTCTTGTGTCAGTTTGCTGAGAATGATGTTCTCCAGGTTCATCCATGTCCCCACAAAGGACACAAACTCATCGTCTTTGATGGCTGCATAATATTCCATGGTGTATATGTGCCACACTTTCCCTGTTCAGTCTATCATCAATAGGCATTTGGGTTGGTTCCAAGTCTTTGCTATTGTAAACAGTGCTGCAGTGAACATTCATGTGCATGTGTCCTTATAGTAGAACGATTTATAGTCCTTTGGATATATACCCAGTTATGGGATTGCTGGGTCAAATGGAATTTCTCTCTCTAGGTCCTTGAGGAATCATCACACTGTCTTCCACAATGGTTGAACTAATTTACACTCCCATCAGCACTGTAAAAGTTTTCCTATTTCTCCACATACTCTCCAGCATCTGTTGTTTCCAGATATTTTAATGATCGCCATTCTAACTGGTGTGAAGTGGTATCTCAATGTGGTTTTGATTTGCATTTCTCTAATGACCAGGGATGATGAGCATTTTTTCATATGTTTGTTGGCCTCATGTATATATTCTTTTGTAAAGTGTCTGTTCATATCCTTTGCCCACTTTTGAATGGGCTTGTTTGTTTTTTTCCTGTAAATCTGTTTGAGTTCTTTGTAAATTCTGGATATCAGCCCTTTGTCAGATGGGTAAACTGCAAAAATTTTTTTCCCATTCTGTTGGTTGCCAGTTTGCTCTAATGACTGTTTCTTTTGCCGTGCAGAAGCTGTGGAGTTTGATTAGGTCCCATTTGTCTATTTTGGCTTTTGTTGCCAATGCTTTTGGTGTTTTGGTCATGAAGTCCTTGCCTACTCCTATGTCCTGAATGGTTTTGCATAGATTTTCTTCTAGGGTTTTTATGGAGTTAGGTCCTATGTTTAAGTCTTTAATCTATCTGGAGTTAATTTTAGTGTAAGGTGTCAGGAAGGGGCCCAGTTTCTGCTTTCTGCACATAGTTATCCAGTTTTCCTGACACCATTTATTAAACAGGGAATCCTTTCCCCATTGCTTGTTTTTGTCAGGTTTATCAAAGATCGTATGGTTGTAGATATGTTGTGTTGCCTCTGAGGCCTCTGTTCTGTTCCATTGGTCTGTATCTCTGTTTTGGTACCAGTACCATGCTGTTTTGATTACTGTAGCCTTGTAGTATAGTTTGAAGTCCAGTAGTGTGATGCCTCCCACTGTGTTCTTTGTGCTTAGAATTGACTTGGCTATGCGGGCTCTCTTTTGGTTCCGTATGAAGTTTAAGGTGTTTTTTTTCAGTTCTGTGAAGAAGGTCATTGGTAGTTTAATGGGATAGCATTGAATCTGTAAATTACTTTGGGCAGTATGGCCATTTTCATGATATTGCTTCTTCCTAACCATGAACATAGAATGTTTCTATATCTGTTTGTGTCCTCTCTTATTTATTGAGCAGTGGTTTTCCTTGAAGAGGTCCTTTACATTCCTTATTAGTTGTATTCCTAGGTATTTTATTGTCTTTGTAGCATTTGTGAATGGCAGTTCATTCTCGATTTGGCTCTCCTTAAGTCTGTTATTGGTGTATAGGAATGTTTGTGATTTTTGCACATTGATTTTGTATCCTGAGACTTTGCTGAAGTTGCTTATCACATTCAGGAGATTTTGGGCTGAGATGATGGGGTCTTCTAGATATACTATCATGTCGTCTGCAAATAGAGACAATTTGGCTTCCTCCTTTCCTATTTGAATACCCTTTATTTCTTTTTCTTGCCTGATTGCTCTGGCTAGAACTTCCAGTACTATATTGAATAGGAGTGGTGAGAGAGGGTATTCTTGTCTAGTGCCAGATTTCAAAGGGAATGCTTCCAGGTTTTGCCCATTCTGTATGATATTGGCTGTTGACTTGTCATAAATAGCTTTTATTATTTTGAGATACGTTCCATCAATACCGAGTTTATTGAGGGTTTTTAGGATAAAGGACTGTTGAATTTTGTCAAAGGCCTTCTCTGCATCAGTTGAGATAATCATGATTTTTGTCTTTGGTTCTGTTTATATGGTGAATTACGTTTATAGACTTGCGTATGTTGAACCAGCCTTACATCCCTGGGATGAATCCTACTTGATCATGGTGGATAAGCTTTTTGATGTGCTGTTGCAATCGGCTTGCAGTATTTTATTGAAGATTTTTGCATCTATGTTCATCGTGGATATTGCCATGAAGTTTTCTTTTCTTGTGGAGCCTCTGCCAGGTTTTGGTATCAGGATGATGTTGGTCTCATAAAATGATTTGGGAAGGATTCCCTCGTTTTGGATTATTTGGAATAGTTTCAGAAGGAATGGTAACAGTTCGTCTTTGTGTGTCTGGTAGAATTCGGCTGTGAACCCATCTGGACCTGGGCTTTATTTGTGTGGTAGGCTCTTAATTGCTGCCTCAACTTCATATCTTGTTATTGTTCTATTCATGGTTTAGACTTCTTCCTGGTTTAGGCCTGGCAGGAGACAAGTGTCCAGGAATTTATCCACTTCTTCCAGGTTTACTAGTTTATGTGTATAGAGTTGTTTGTAATATTCTCTGCTGATGGTTTGAATTTCTGTGGAATCTGTGGTGATTTCCCCTTTATCATTTTTTATTGCATCTATTTGGTTATTCTCTCTTTTTTGTTTTCTATTAATCTGGCTAGTGGTCTATTTTGTTGATCTTTTTGAAAAACCAGCTCCTGGATTTATTGATTTTTTTTTTAAGGGTTTTATGTGTCTCTGTCTCCTTCAGTTCTGCTCTGATCTTAGTTATTTCTTGTCTTCTGCTATGTTTTGAGTTTTTTTGATCTTGCTCCTCTGGCTCTTTCAATTTTGATGATAGGGTGTCAATTTTGGATCTCTCCTTTCTTCTCAGGTGGGCACTTACTGCTATATATTTTCCTCTAGAGACTGCTTTAAATGTGTCCCAGAGATTCTGGTATGATGTGTCTTCATTCTTGTTGGTTTTGAAGAATTTCTTTATTTCTGCCTTCATTTCATTGTTTATCCAGTCAATATTTAAGAGCCAGTTGTTCAGTTTCCATGAAGCTATGTGGTTCTGAGTTAGTTTCTGAATTCTGAGTTCTAACTTGATTGCACTGTGATCTGAGAGACTGTTTGTTATGATTTCCGTTTTTTTGCATTTGCTGAGGAGTGACTTACTTCCAATTATGTGGTCAATTTTAGAGTAGGTGTGATGTGGTGCTGAGAAAAATGTATATTCTGTGAATTTGGGATAAAGAGTTTTGTAAATGTCTATCAGATTTGCTTGTTCCAGGTCTGAGTTCCACTCCTGAATATCCTTGTTAATTTTCTCTCTGGTTGATCTGTCTAGTATTGACAATGGAGTGTTAAAGTCTCCCACTATTATTGTGTGGGAGTCTAATCTCTTTATAAGTCATTAAGAACTTGTCTTATGTATCTGGGTGCTGCTGTATTGGGTCCGTATATATTTAGGATCATTTGCTCTTCTTGTTGTATTGATCCTTTTACCATTATGTAATGTTCTTCTTTGTCTCTTTTGATCTTTGTTGTTTTAAAGTCTATTTTATCAGAGACGAGAATTGCAACTCCTGCTTTTTTTTGCTCTCCATTTGCTTGGTAAATCTTCCTCCATCCCTTGATTTTGAGCCGTTGTGTATCCTTGCATGTGAGATGGGTTTCCTGGATACAGCACACCGATGGATTTTGGCTTTTTATCCAAATTGCCAGTCTGTGTCTTTTGATTGGGGCATTTAATACATTTACATTTAGAGTTAATATTGTTAGGTGTGAATTTGATACTGCCGTTTTGATTCTAGCTGGCAGTTTTGCCCATTAGTTGATGCTGATTCTTCATTTTGTTGATGCTCTTTACCATTAGGTATGTTTTTTGAGTGGCTGGTATTGGTTGTTCCTTTCTATGTGTAGTGCCTCTTTCAGGAGCTCTTGTAAAGTAGGTGTGGTGGTGATAAAATCTGAGTACTTGTTTGTTCGCAAAGGATTTTATTTTTCCTTCACTTATAAAGCTTAGTTTGGCTGGATATGAAATTCTGGGTTGGAAGTTCTTTTCTTTGAGGAGGTTAAATATTGGCCCCCACTCTCTTCTGGCTTGTAGGGTTTCTGCTGAGAGATCTGCTGTGAGTCTGACGGACTTCCCTTTGTGGGTAACCTGACCTTTCTCTCTGGCTGCCTTTAGCATTTTCTCCTTCATTTCAACCCTGGTGAATCTGACAATTATGTGCCTTGGGGTTGCTCTTCTTGAGGAATATCTTTGTGGTGTTCTCTGTATTTCCTGGACTTGAATATTGGCCTGCCTTGCTAGGTTGAGGAAGTTTTCCTGGATAATATCCTGAAGAGTATTTTCCAGCTTGGATTCATTCTCTTTGTCACATTCAGGTACACCTATCAAATGTAGATTAGTTCTTTTCACATAGTCCCATATTTCTTGGAGACTTTGTTCATTCTTTTTTGTGCTTTTTTCTCTAATCATGCCTTCTCATTTTATTTCATTGAGTTGACCTTCGACCTCTGATATCCTTTCTTCTGCTTGGTCAATTCGGCTGTTGAAACTTGTGCATGCTTCGTGAAGTTCTCATGTTGTGTTTTTCAGCTCCATCAATTCGCTCATATTCCTCTTTAAGTTGTCCATTCTTGTTATGATTTCCTTGAATCTTTTTTCAAATCTTTCTTCAAGGTTCTTAGTTTCTTTGCATTGAGTTAGAACATGTTCTTTTAGCTAACAGAAGTTTCTCATTACCCACCTTCTCAATTCTGATTCTGTCATTTCATCACAGTCATTCTCCATCCAGCTTTGTTCCCTTGCTGGTGAGGAGTTGTGATCCCTTGTAGGAGGAGATGTATTCTAGTTTCTGGTGTTTTCCTCCTTTTTGCGCTGGTTTCTTCCCATATTTGTGGATTTATCTGCCTGTCATCTTTGTAGTTGCTGACTTTCAGATTGGATCTCTGCATGGATATCCAGATTGTTGATGATGAAGTTATTTCTGTTTCTTAGTTTTCCTTCTAACAGTCTGGCCCCTCTGCTGTAGGATTGCTGAGGTCTACTCCAGGCCCTGCTTGCCTGGGGATCACCTGCAGCAGCTGCAGAACAGTAAGGGTTGCTACCAGTTTTTTCTTCTGCTATCTTTATCCCAGAATTATGCCCTCTGTACTTTCACTGGGAGCTGCAATCCTGAGCTGTTCCTTCACAGCCATCTTGCTCCACCTCCCTAATGTCAAGTTTTTGTACTACATATGAAGTAGTATAAAATCACTAGAAGACAGACTGATAATTTAAAGATAAATACTATAAAACCTATAGCAACCATTAAAACAACAACACTAAGAATTGTAGCTCGATACTCAGGAAAGTGGGTAAAATGAAGTTATAAAAAAACCTAATATACCAAAAGAATTCAGTAAAAAGAAACAAAAAGCAGGTGGTACAGTAAAAAACAATAAGATTAATTTAAATCTAACTCTATCAATAAGTACAGCAAATGTGAATAGTATAGACTCTTCTATTAAGAGGCAGAGATATTGATCAGTTTTTTTTATAACAACAAAATTCAACTATATGCTACCTATAGGAAACATACTTTAAAAGATACAAATGGGTTAAAAGTTAAAAGATTGGAAAAACGTATACCATGCTAATGCTAATTAAACAAAACTGGAATGGCTATATTAATATAAAAGTGAATTTCAAAGCAAAGAATATTATCAAGGATAAAGAAGATCATTTCATAATGATAAAGGGACCAGGTTATAAGGAGAAAATAACAATCCTAAATATGTTAATGCAGGTAACAACAGGGCTTCAAGAATATAAAGAAAAAACTAACTGTAAAGAAAAATAAATCCAAATCATATAAAATTTCAATACTTTCTTGCAACAATGCATGGAACACAAAACAGTGAGGATACAGAAGACTTAAGCAAACAGTTAGCTGACTTGATCTAATTGGCATTTACAGGACATTCAACAACAGCAGAATATACATTCTTTTTGAATACATCCAGAATATTTACCAAGATAAGCCATATTTTAGGCCATAAAATGTCTCAATAAAATTTTTAAAGAGTAAATCAAATCATGTTCTCTGCCAATAATGGAATTAAATTAGAAATCGGGAGGAGAGATCCAAGATGGCTGATTACTAGCAGCTCAGCATTGTAGCTCCCAGTGAAAGTGCAGAGAACAAGAGGACGCCACACTTTCAGGTGAATTTTTGTGGCTCAAGGACCAGGAGATTCCCAGTGGAGGAGCCCCACGGGTTGCCAGCATGATTCTTATGGCCAGCGTGGTGGTTCTTGGTGTGGAGTAGACAGGACTGGGTCCCCTTTTGGTCGATGTTTGGAGCTCCAGGAAGGCAGAGTCACCTATTCACCTGATTGAAAAACGAACTCAAGAGGGAAGCCAGA